>CM053783.1:785241309-785903809 GCA_028749045.1 Cupressus sempervirens
CTTACATCCCTCCACATCATAGGAAATCACCCTCGAAAATCTCTCCCCCATCAAACCCTAATCCATTTGTTGGTTTGATCTCCTTAGTCAAAATCACACATAAACCTATTACGATTTCCATCAAAGAAGTTGAAGACATATAGAGTGAGTGTCTTAAGGGAGGATTTTTTGCAATCTGGAATGGCCTTTTGAGAGATCTCCCTCTTTTATCTAACTAGCTAGAAGAAAACTGCAAGGACCAGGTAAGTATTTTACACTATTCTAATAGAATTCTCTATCTCCAATGTGAAGAAGAATCTATTAAAAAGGCATTCACTTCAGTTTTTTATTGTTTCTTTAATGGGCATAGCGTCAAATACATAGATTGGTTTCATGATTTTCATATAGAAAAGTTAGATTGTATGATACCTAAATAGTTTATTATGCTTTCTCTCCCTCCAAAGTTGCTTCAAGTAGATATTATTAAATCTATAGGATCTCCTATCAGAGAAGTCTTAGGTATTGATTCTTCTTTTTATTACTGTAATAGTGTTAAACTACTTATCAATACTAAATTTAATCATCGTTCTAGGTTTCAAATGAAAGTAATTTCTAATAAAGCTTCATATGATCTTAGCTTTCACATCTATGAAGAAGATATAGTTGATATTCTAAAATTTGATGAATTCCATAAAATTAGACCCAAAATCCTTCCTCTCACTTTTGATTTCAGAAGTAAGTTTCCTTGGATGAGAATAATGAAGAACAAATGGAACCAGAATTATAGAGAATAGAGTATTCCAACAAAACTTTAGAAGGATTATGTACAACCACTCTATACTAAAGAAAAAAACAACAAAAGGTTAGGAGATCATATAGCTGATAAAGGAAGGCTTAAATCAGTAATAGTGAATGATTATATAGAAAAAACAAAGATGGATGTAGATGGCTAAACCCACAAGAAACATAAAGGAAAAAAAGAAAGGAAAACTACTAAATTCAACAAGGATTCAAGCAAGGGAGTCTCTCTACCTACTCAGAAGCAAAAAATAAATAGAGAAAGAGGAAATGGAGCCTTGGGAAAACTTTTTTCACCGACCTCAAACCTCGCAAATAGAGGCGCAGAGTAGGATAAGATCCTAAGCAACAACCAAGTAGAAGCTGAACAAGATAACAAAAGAAGTACTATAGAAGAGAAGAAGAATCATTTACTATTTAGTGGTGGAGTAGACATCTTAGAAAATTATACATCACAGAAGGAAACAAAGAATTGGAGAAGATTCTGGCACAAGACATGGCAGAGAAATCTCCCCCATAGGCTACCAAAAAACCATGCAAATTTTGGCAAACTCCAACAAGTTCAAAGACCTCTCCATTCACTCCTAGAAGTAGTCATCAAAGTAGAGAAATAAATTTAAGTACAGCAAATAAAGTGCCAATAAAAGAATTTCAAAATTTTTAGAATAATGACAATACCCTAGAATTGGCAATGGGGGAATTGAGCATAACAAATATTGAAAAAGACAAGTTGAACCTCACTGATCAGCTGGTTCAGGTCTTTTGTGAGGAAAATATTGAAGCAAGTACAGCTGCCCAAAAAGAGGAATTAATTAAAAAAATTCTCAAATTGGGAGGGAAGAACTACACATACAAATATTTACTAAAAATTGAAAAGGAGGATAATAACATAAGACAATCATAGCTAATGGAGCAAGATGAGCAAAAGGAGCATAAGAACAAAAATGATAGCAATAATGGCATAGTGGGTGCAGATGTAGGCTTAGAAAACCATTCTGACACAGTGTATCAATTTCTCAAAGAATTGGTATAGGAAGAAAATGATTGTAGCCCTGAAAGTATAATTGGTGTATCCAAAATGGAAAAAGCCAACCTAGATCAGCTGGGAATTCAGATGAATCAAGAAGGGCTTAAATCCCTTATCTGTGGCAAATTAAAGGCAAAAAGAGGTAGAAAATCATTAAAAGAACTCAAAGAAGCAGATGGGCACAGCAAAGAGAAACAAAAAATTGATCAAATTTTTAATGTTGGGAAGGGGAAGTGCCTTCTTGAAGAGCAATGAGGATCATGAAATGGAATGCTAAGGGACTTAATGCCCCTAGCAAAAAGAGGTTACTAAAGAATAACCTCAAATATTTTGATTTTGAAATTATTCTCATCCAAGAAACTAAACTAGATAAAGTAGAGATTCCTAAATTAGATAAAAGGTTAGGATTTTGGATCTCTATTTTTCAAGAATCAATAGGGGCTTTAGGGGATTTAGGGATCCTCTGGAATCCTAGGAAGGTAGACATAAACATCATTACATTAAATACTAATTGGTTGAGAGGTTGGTTAAGAGCCTCAAATTTGACCTCAAATTCATCATCATTAATATTTATGGGCCTATTACCAACCTCGGTAAGTGATTAGTATGGGAAGAAATTGGCTCTTCTATAGATAATTTGAAAGGTAATTGTTCTTATTAGGAGGAGACTTCAACACAATTTTAAATAATAATGAAAAAATAGGTGGTAATCAGCATTTATCACAAGCTTCCAAGGATTTCAAGGCATGGTGTAATTCCCATAGCCTGATAGATATACCGATTAGCAATAGAATATATACATGGAATAATAGGAGACAAAATTTTTCATATATAGCAGAGAAACTAGTCAGGTTCATGATTAAAGAGGATCTTGATCCTAAGAACTTGAACTTTAACTCTTCCATGCTTCCTACTGCGAGGTCTGATCACTTTCTAGTTAGATTCAAATTTTTAGAACCGTAAAAACCCACCAGGAACACTTTTAAATGTGAGAAAATATGGTTCCTAGATGCTGATTTCATTAATAAAATTAAAGAATGGTGGACACAAGATAAATTTGAAGGATCTAAGATGTATGTATTTGTAGCCAAAATGAGGAAACTTAAGGAATGAATCCTTAGATGGAACAAGGAGCACTTTAATGATATAGTCAAGGAAAAATTAGATATAGAAAATCAATTTATTAAAAAAGGGATGGATAATGACAATTATATGAGAGAAAAAGAACTACTTGCAAGGCAAGAGGATATCCTAACCAAAAAAGAAGTCTTTTGGAGACAAAAATCTAGAGAGAAATGGTTAGATGAGGGAGGCCATGACAAAAAATAATTTCATAATTCTACTTTATACAAAAAATCTCAAAATATCGACTATTAAAAATCATTAGGGCATTGTATCAGATAAACCTAGTGAAATAGCAGAAATCTTTGTTAAACATTTTTAGAATACCTAAAACAACTATGAAGTGTCCAATAGAACAACATAGGACAAGTTACATAAAGTAATACCTAAAATGGTCACTATGGAAGATAATAAGGTGTTAAAAAAACCCATCTCATTGGAAGAAGTTAGATTAGTGGTTTTCAAAATGAATCCAGACAAGTCCCCAGGCCTAGATAGCTTCCAAGTTTTTCTTTATAAAAAATGCTAGGATATCATAAACATAGACCTTTGGAAAGAAATTGAAGCATCTAGAAATGGGGGTGCTCTCTTATCAGAAATTAATTACTCATTCATTACCTTGATTCCCAAAAAGTCAAAACTAGAAACCTTAGGAGATTTTAGACCCATCACACTATGCAACACTATCTACGAAAATTTCTCCAAAATTTTAGCCAACAGGTTAAAGAAGATCCTACCTAAAATTATTGTAGAAGAACAAATGGGTTTCATGCTAGGCAGATCCATCCTAGATGGTATTATCACTATCCAAGAGATGATTCATTCAACTTGTACGAATAAGGAGCCATGTATGTTCCTAAAATTAGATATCCAAAAAGCTTATGATATGGTGGATTGGAGATTCCTCTGTAAAATTATGGAAGCCTTTGGCTTCTCCCACCAATGGATCAACCTTATCTGTAAATTCATTTCAACCCCTAAAATCTTGATTCTCATCAATGGAACATTGGAAGGCTTCTTTGACACATTTAGAGGCATCAGACAAGAGGACCCTCTATCCCCTTCCCTTTTCATCATCATGGCTAAAGCTTTTGGAAGAGCAGTGACTAGTGCATACAATAGAGGGAAAATATCAGGTATCTCGATTACTCAGAACATGCCCAATATCACCCATCAACAATATGCTAACAATACGATATTGCTAGGTAGAAGTAGGTTGAATGATGCCTTGGATCTTAAATCCATTGTTAAAGCATATATGGAAGCTTCATGTCAAAAAGTCAATGAGAGTGAATATGAGATATACTTCATAAATATGAAACCTACAGTGGAACAATAGATTTGCAATATCATGGGGCATAAGAAAGGGTGATTCCCTTGCAAATATTTGGGAATCGCCCTTGAAAAAAGATCAAAATCCAAAAAGGTGTGGAGAAATACCCTTGAGAAAATGGATGCTAGAAGAATAAATGGTTAACAAAAGATGAAAAATGTACTAAGATCAGATCAGTATTATCAACCATCTCGATCTTCCCATTATCTTGCCTACCTTTGTCCAAATGGAACCTTCATAAATTCAAATCCAAAATACATAATTTTCTTTGGAAAGATTCTGAAGAGGACAAAAAATTGGTGCTCATTAAATGGGAAAAAATCTCCAAACCTAAGGAATTAGGTGGTCTAGGGATCAAGAATCTCCAATGACAAAATGAAGCTTTAGGGGCAAAACTAATCTAGCACCTATATAAGGATAGTGATAAAAAATGGGCCAAGATATTATATAATAAGTATTTAAATAAGAAGGATCCTCTATCTATCTTCAGGACCAAACAACCCCCAAAAGGGTCAGAATGCTAGAACTTTATGCTTAAATGTAGGCCCTTAATCTCTAAGTATTTGACTTGGGCTATAGGGAAGGGCAATGAGGCACTATTCTAGGAAGATTCATGGGATGGTCGCCCTCTTTTGCATAGGTGCCACACAATTCAGGACCTCAAAGACAAACTAAGTTCTCTATTGGGTATCAGAGTTCGTGACTATATGACATTAGTTTATGAGGATGGGAATCCAAAATGGGTGTGGAAATCCTTGGAGGGCTTGGACATGGATACCAAATCAATTAATATTTATCAAAAGCTATTAGAAGATAGAAGGACTAGGCAATTTGAGAAAGAAGATGAACTAATATGGATAGCCTTTAATAATGGTAACTATAGTGTGAGAAGTAGATATAGGGCTATCTTAGATTCCCAAAGATGGAATGGAGGTGGATATTTCACTCAAGCTATGTTGGGACTGATTGTTTCTTCTGAAAGCAGGTTTCTTCTTATGGTTAGCATTCCAAAATAGAATTTTGACTATGGATAGGTTGAAGAAGTTGGGCATGTAAGGTCCGTCTAGATGTGTTTTTTGTAAGAACAATAGTGAAGACACTAATCACATTCTATTCAAATGTCCCTTCTCCCTAAAGTGTTGGGAATGGCTTGGGAGAATGTTGGGTTGGTCAACACCATTTCCAAATTCTTTGCTTGACCTTCTTAAGGGATGACCCACCTACTGGGCCAAAGGCATATACAATAAACTATGGAACATATGTCCATCCATTCTAATATGGGAAATCTAGAAGGAAAGAAATTGGTGTATCTTTTGAAACCTTGAGTTGGGGCCAAAAGAACTAATTTCAAAAATTGAAGCTAGTATTGTTGAAACTACTAACTCACACCTTAGAAAATCCCAAAAAGAGGAAGGTTCCTTCTCCATATGGGATGAGAACATGAAGAAAAACTGGGTTAAATTGATTAACCCCCCACTTGTTTATTTGAAATTTAGTAAGAAGGCTAGAGAAAATTGTAGATGGGCCCTTCCCTAGGATGAGTGGTTTAAATTGAATTTTGATGGTGCTATTCATATACATATATTCATTTATTCATAGGTAGAGAAAATTATGTTCTTCATACATGTGTCTTAGCTCCTTTTCTTGGTTTAGGTTATTGGTAGAGATAGCTTTGGTTAAATTAATGTTTAAGGGATAGATCTCAAATAGCTCATAAGGCTTATAGCAACCCCAGATTCTCTCTCCATCATGAATTGGGATGGTATACAATTCTCCTTTATGTGTGTAGTTGGCTTTGGTTTAGTTAATGATGGATTCATCATATTTGATCCAACGCAAGATTAAGCTGACTCAAATAGGTTGCAACATAGGATGACATCACTATATCCACCTTCCAGAGGCTTCTTTTGGCTTTATATGGGTCTTTTGGACTTCTTTATTGAATAATATCTTTCCTTTTAAAGATGGAAACACATATCTATCTCTTACATGCAACCGAGAATTGAACCATGGCTTTTTACATAAATGTCAAATTGGAATGCTAGAACATGATACTCTACCCTATTGATGACATGTCTCGATTTGCCATTAGTAGAGCCATTGGAGAAGGGGTATCTGACTATGAATTCACCTAGAGGACCAATAGTGAAATCATAGTGTCCCTTATTGGCTGCATGAAAAAGGAAAAGGTGGATAATGAGGACATCATAAGGCTTTGCCCTAATATCTTCATTCCAACTTGGAGAAAGGGATTGGAGAAAGATGTCAGGAGTATTGATGATAAAATTTGTATCCCATTTTTGAAGAATTATATGAGATTATCGATGGGAGACCCTAATTTAGCCACTACATTTCAAAGGTTATCACTAATAATTCGGGAGAGTTTGGCCTTTTACCATGAATGGCTAAAAATGAAGGCAAGCATTCAATTTTTGCTCCACTAGCAAGGAATTATAGCTGAAGAAAATAGGGATTAGCTAATGGATTACCTCACTTTTTCCAAGGCATATATTCAACTGGGAGTAAACCTTGACAATCTAGAGGCTCTTGGTTTCTACACACCTAACTCAGAGAAATCTAGCAGGGCCAAGTCTGGTTTCAAATTTCCTCCCAAATGTCAAATTGAGAACCCAAATGATATTAGTGAAGTCATCATGGTGATCTAGAAATGAGGTGTGGTCACTAGTTTTTTATAGGTTTTGGTATTATATAGTTAGGGTTTTGCTAATATTGGATTAATTAGGAAAGAAATATAGGATGATAGATATAATTAGTTTAGAACCTGTGAAGATATCAAATATAGGACTATACATATTTTCCTTTCTATAGGCACTGATGTATATAGTTCTAGAATGTAATTACAGTAGACTCACTTTCTTTTAAGATATATCTAAAACCTAATATATATGAAGTATAGTTTATATTAATGGGTGTATATGTTCATTTTCTCCTATTTACTTGGAATGTATGGTAGCATGATCTGTTGTTTCAAATGGTAATTGGCAGCTATTAATTTTTTACATCAGCATGGTTGTTTGAATTTGAATTTAGGCTAATTTCTAAAATTCACTCGCATTTCATGTTGATGGCTTTCCTCTATTTTGTTCTTTTTCATGGGCTTAGATATTTGGCTTTGCTGGCTATTGTCATACATTAGCATCCCTAAATAGGCTAGGCAAGGGCTTTGATATGTTAGGCTTAATGAGCATGTAAGCTATTAAAATAAGAGATGGTGACTTAACAATGAGTTTAAAGTAGGGTTTTAGCTTTACCCCATAAATGCATATCATCAGACTTAAGATAGAATTGTTTGTTAGACACTCGGTTAGATGATAATTGGAGTTAGTCATATATCATTGTGAGCACTTGAATGTAATATTTTTAGATTATGGTTATTAGGATGATAGCATATTATTACTTTGTTTTGATGCATGATTGTAATCCTAGTGAGGGAAGCTCTGCAGTCAGGGCTCCCTATTATACTTTGTTTTTCATCAGATTGATTTGAATAACTATTCTTAAGAGTTGGAAATGGTAATTGGCAGTGTGATGGTATCTTAATCTTTGATCCTTATTGTATCGAGGAGAATCTCAATAAGATAAATCATTCATTTTCTTTTGGTATGGATAAGTTCAGTCCACAAATGCAAATTGGGTTCAGCTTTTATCCCAGCTAGTTTGGGGGTAGCCCTAGACTAGCTTTCAGCATTAAAGGTTATGGTTTTAACTTGAGCCTTTAACTTGCAATTTAGAATAATGGATATAGGCTTTCTCATTCTATGTTCCCAGAGCTTAAATATCTAGTGATTTGAAATTAATATGCGACATCCATGATGGTACTTAAGTTTGTATAGTGACATTAAAATTTCATTTGGATGCTATGGTAAAGCTCTTATTAAGTTTCTTTAAGTGTGTCCTCTTTTATTAAAATAGATCATTCTTTATATGCCAATCACTCTTAGGCTTGGCTATCAGATGGCTTTGTTTTCTTGGTAGGTTTCTAACTAGGATAAATTAGAGATGCGATAATGATACTTTTATTTATATAGTTATTATTTGTCTCTAACTATGTTTCATTGAGTAGCATAGAAAGATTGTATGCTTTTAGCAGAGTGGAATGAAACGCAACACAAGGTGGATGCGTACCTATTTGAAGATCATAGCAGCTCCTGGAAAAACATATTTTTAATTGATTTATGAATCATGTAATTGTTCTGGGGTTAATCCCGCTAAGCTGCTAAACAAATTTAAGTTATTTTATTTGACTAAGGTATGCCCCTTTTAAGCTATAATAATATAGGATGTTTTTGTCCTAGGCAAGACTGGATGTTTTCTTCTCTATTCTTTCCTACCAGTGCCCATTTGAATAGAGATAATTGATGTATTTTTATCTTTATATTAATAAAATCATTAAGGCCTTGGTTGTTTAACGATCAAAAATAAAATAAAATAATTAAGACTATGAAATTAATTGACAAAGTAGATAATTTTATCCTAAATTGAATAAATAGAACTCATATAATGTAGATAATATTAATTATGTTACCTTTAACCTTTCATAATGTTTAGACATATATAACATATAAATATTGAAATAGTTTTAAAAGGTAATAATCTAGGCTAAGTTCTGATAAACAAACAATCAATTTTAATAAAGTAAATTAATCATAGAAAATAACATCATGTAATCTAGGGGAATAAAGTGTAATATGGAGAACCTCCTAAAAAAGGCTCCTATAACACACAAATAAATCTTCCAATCGTATAATTTATGTGATATATTAAATTTATAAATGAAAACAAAAACTTTAGAATTATTTCAATTAATAAAAAATAATTAGTTCTTATTGGTGAAAATTAACTCAATTTTGGGACAAATGAATGCAATGGCACATAGTGACATGTTCTTGCCTTATAGTAATTTGTATTGATTTTATTGAATATAATTATTCATATTTAGTATTTAAAAAAAAAATTGTCCAATATAATAAAATTATTGTAAAAAATAAAGAAAAATTATGATGAATAAATTATAAAAGTAGTTAGATAGAATAGTTTTTAAAAATTTGCATTTCTATATATATTCTTCAAACTTAAATAGTTTTGAGTTAGAATATGTCCATTAAAAAAAATCTTGAATACATCAATATATTTATGATATTTATAATTGTGATAATTAATTTTCCTTTGAAAGAAATTAAAAATTGCAAAAAAATAAATAGATTACATATAACTAAATTTTAAAAGATTTTTTTATTAGTGATTCAATGATAATATTATTAAATATAATTTATATTTAGAAATTATATCAATTGTAATGCACTAATGTCTTTTAGTACTAATTACCAATATTTACATGATATTAATATATCTATTTTTATATAAAATTATTTTCATTTATTAAATCTAACAAAATTTTACAACAAATTCAAATATAATCTATTGTTAATTTATGTAAAAGATTAAGTATAAATTAAGATATAATTGAAAAGTGCCATGTAACTATCCATTTACATGAACTTAGATTTAAAAAAAAATTCATATGGAGAACCTCTAAAGAAGGGGCTCCTATAACACAAAACCTATTGAGCCAATCAAATAATTTGTACAGTATATGAAATTTATAATTAAACTTTAGAAAGACTTTAATTATTTAGAAATATTTATATGTGATTGGTTTAAACTAATTGAGTTTCAGAGAAACTGAATGCAATAATACATTACCAAAAACAAGTACAATAAATATAGTTGAGTTGTGTTGTACAACCAAATATATATATATCAAATTGATACAATATTTTAATTGTGAACATTCCTCAAACATTACAAAAACATCAAATAAAAGACAATATTTTTGCCATTACTTCTTCAATACTAATTCATGAGGAAGTACACACACTCTATGTGAAGTGATAAGAGTGGTGGATCCCACAGTCAATAGTCTGGTGGGTCAACTAACTAATAAAAGAAAGACAAATGAGATTATTGGAGATATAAATTGCAATGAAGTTTTTTCATATATAAATTAAATCATTTATATGCATTAATATAAATCTATCAAAAGGCTTAACAATCCTAATATTAAGTCGAGTGAATTAAACCAAATAAATATTATATAGAAATTTAACAATTTCTTGAGTGTATAGCATGGATGGCTCATGGGTATGCCAATATACATTTATTATTATTACTATTTGTTTAGATTAATTATTATTATGTGTTAAGTTCTAGTAGAGTCAAACTCAAGACCTCTCACATGAGAGGCTCAAAATTTATTATTGTGTTTTATAATTTTGCCTTAGACTTGTGTAGCTTTGAAAATAATACATTATTACTTATAAGTTACAAAGATCTATCAATTATTTCCCCAAATAGATAATTTGTAATCTATAATAGTAGTCATAACTATTTTGATATTTCAACATATAACTTATAAGTAATAATGCATTATTTTTTAAACGATACAAATCTAGTTCTACAATTTGTAATAAGCTTAGCATATATAAGACTAAGTATATCATGTTAAGTTAAAATAATAATAGTTTGGTAAAGTTTATTAGTAATATAGTCGTCCAACCATACCTACACCTATCTTGGCACATCTATTTGGACAAAGATTTTTTTATAATTTAGCAATATTTAAAAAAATTTAAAAAATTAATGAATATTTCATTGGAAAACATAGAAAAGCAATATAGATTATATCATTTTTGTATTATCTCATATTCATATCCCGTTATTTTAAATTTCTTTAATAATATTCATGATTTACAAGTTAAATTGAGAGAAATAAATGTCAATTTTAGAAAGCTTTGATATTAAGTCACACACTTAAAATTGTGAATTCGAAGAAGAATTTTGAGACATGTCAACATAAGTTTGTGTATAAAATTGAGTATCACATTTTAAAATAAATTTAAAGCATCAAACTAACTTTTGTAAAGCAATTTTAGAATGACATTAAGATATTATTGTATAAAGTTTATATATATATATATATATATATATATATATATATATATATCACATTACATATAAATCTAAAAAAGATATATTTTATATTTCTAAATATTTCACCTCAATTTTAAAAATCTAACTTGTTTTTTTAAAATATGAAACAATTTTATTATTTATAAATATAAAGCATTCATACATTTTATCTAATCTTTTAACATGTAAATTATATTTGACAAAGAAATTATGATTTATAATAAAATATTTTACAAAAATTATAATTAACAATAGAATTATTTATTTAATTTTACTAATTTCTTTGACGTGTGAAATATAGGTCTTTGTCTTAAATTATCCCATAGCTTGTCCTCACACATTAAAAAGAATATTCCTATATGATTATGAAGAATGAGTTATTTAAATGCTATATAAAACAAGTGCTACACACAGTGGCTTGTATTTATTGTAAATTTAATTAGTCATATTACAATAATACATTAATCTTAAATAATACACCATTCTTAATAATTGATAAAGCCAATTTTTTTTGTAGTAACAATAATATTTATTATATTTGATTAATATTTTTCCTACTATTCTAGATGAAACTTCAACATAAAAATTCTAATATTCAATTTAAATGATTTTTTTTTTTTTTAATGTTATTTTAATTAAGTATTTCATATTCAAATAATCTAAAAGTAAAATAATCAAATATAAATTATAACTCATAATATAAATGTAATGGTATTGAAATTGGATTTAAAGAATGTAATTTGGAATTGCATTCAATATTCTATGCTTTGGTTATTTTTGAAAGGTGGATAAGTCTATTAGAGAGCAATAGAGCATAGTAGAGAAGAAAGATAAAAGGATGAGGCTATTTTATTTTATTAATTTTATATATTTAGCTTAGAGGATCTTTAATCATATAAAGAGCCTTAAATTTGTGAAGGACTAGAAAATTATGAAGGAATAGGAAATTGTGAAACTTAGGGAATGAAGAATCGTGAAAAGAAATTCATGGCATATGAGAAAAATAGTTATGAAAAATTTGAAAGCACATGGGAAAAATAGTTGTAATGAAAATTTAATGAGATCATTCTATCTTTCTTCATAAGAAAAATTTAAAGAAAAGATAGCAATTTGAAAAGGGTGAAAAGGGTCAAAATAGAAAAAATTGCAAATCTTCTGTGTGTAAGTCAGCTGGAAATGGCTTGGTGGAGAACACTGCGAGACTCAATTATAGTCACATGTAGTTTCAAAAAATTGTAACTTAAAAATATTATTTAAATATGATTGAACATTGATTGGAGGTGGGTTGAATAATAAAGGTGGAATTGTAATCAATAAAAGTAGCTCTTTGGTTGTCCCTGTATGGACAGATAACAAAGAATTCCCTACTCATGTAGGCAATACAATGTATGGAAGTTTTGGAATACAAAATTAAGGCTTTGCATCTTTTTATATAAGTAATTATTATCTTTGTTAGGATTTTTTTTTTATTAAGATATTTGTCTAGACTTTTTAAATTGTTCCAATAAATAATTTTAAGAAAATTGGATTTTAAATTTTCTATTTTAGATTTAGTATGTCTAACTTATTTTCCTTAAATTTATTCTCTCCATCTCAATAAATATTTAATTTTTGAATGACACCTATTTGAATTCCATATAATCCCACGAGTTCATAAGATTTAAAGATTTACGAGCAATATGACTTAACAAGAATGTTTCCAAGAAAAAGATTGAAGGAGTACAAAACTTGCTCACAAACTCTAAAATATTTATATTTGTAAAATTAGGGAATAATTCTACTTTTTCATGGAAACTCTCATATGTGAAATATTTCTAAATTATAAGATTAAAAAAAATTATGCAAGAAAATCAAATGATTTCAAAATAAAATTATTTGGTTGAAATAATTCAAAGATCACTACGTCCTTTTATATTAAAATATATGTATTTTATGTATTCTTCAATTTTTAATTACATCTTTAAAAAAAATATTTTAAGAATAACTATTACAATTGAAACATGCCAATAAACATGGGGAGAAAGATAATTAGGTAGAACAATATAAAATAATTATGGAAGCAAATAGATCGTAGTGTGGAGAGAGAGAGAGAGAGAGAGAGAGAGAGAGAGAGAGAGAGAGAGAGAGAGAGAGAGAGAGAGAGAGAGAGAGAGAGAGAGAGAGAGAGAGAGAGAGAGAGAGAGAGAGAGTTTAGGAGTAAAGTCAAGCTTTAAAACTAAAGTTTTTAATATATTATAATAGAACTTTCTATTGAAGGGTAAATAAGAGGCAAGCGATAGTGAGATGAGGGAGATGAGACAATGAGATATAGCAATTATAGGATGGGGCATGTGAGAGAGTGAGACGAGGGGATGGACATGAAAAATGATGTAAACACTAATTGGGGGGTGTGAGAAAGATAGAGAGGCCATGTGTAAGAGATGTTGATATAAGGTGGGGAAGGTGATACATATTAGGTGTGTGTGTGTGTGTGTGTGTGTGTGTGTGTGTGTGTGTGTGTGTGTGTGTGCACGTATGTATGCATGCGTGCACACACACATAGAAGATTTAATATTAAAATAAGGTTCTCTATTTAAACTATACTTGTTAGAATAATATTGTGTGTTTTTTTTTTATAGTGAAAAAATATTGAACTTGATGATACTTTTGAAAAGTATGCAAATAAAGATAATATAAGTGCTTATTTAAACCTTAAATTAGGAAAATACAATAGTACTAGAATCTAATGCAAGTATTAATATAAACCAAAAATCTAGACATCAAAAGTATGTATGTTTTTGAGATGAAACATGATTAGTCAATTTTCATGAGATTTGAAATTTTATCATTTTTCAACAATTTGGTTGATGTTTTCTTATTCCTTGCATTTATCATTCATACATGAATATAAGTAACAGATAGTTAGCAAAGAGCTATTACAGATTAATCTTTAAATTTAATGTCAAAATCTTGAATATATGTTGTAAGTTGATTCTTTTATAAATGTAAATATTTTTTAAATATAATTTAATAAAATAATTATCTCTAGATAATAGTTATATAATTGCCAATAGTGGCATGTTATGATAGTTAAGTTGTTGTGTTGTTATCCTTGCCATCAAGGTTCAAATCTCATGGGGATGAGGTCCCCCGTTTGTGGCCTCACTGGTTCATAGCTCCAGGTCAAAGCGTTTACCCCTCTTTTAAAAAAAAAAAAAAAAGACAAAAAAGAAAAAGAAAAAAAACAAGATAATAGTTATATACATTGGAAGAACCAATCAAAGTATAGTTGATCTTAAAATATATTCAAGTTGAAATTATACTTTATTATTATGAAAAGTATAATTAATCAATAATTATTTTTAAAAAATTATTACTTTTAAATTTTCTATGTCTTAAAGGCATTATATATATATATATATATATATATATATATATATAGTGCTAATTGTTGTTGGTTGTTTCTAAGTTATAATTTTATGCTTTCACTTATAATAAAAATATAAGATGATTCTAGATTAAATCAAAATAAATTTTATCATAGAAATAAAATTAACATGTTTTATCTATTTCAGATTTTCATATACTTGTACTTCCAAGAATATTGCCTCACTACATAGGTATGCTTCCTTGGAATCTGTGCCCATAACACTTGAAGTATATGAGTGAATTAAGTGAAAAGAAAATGTTTCTATTTGTTTTAAAAATTAAAAATCTCACATTTGTATAATAGAAATATCAAAAATAAAAGTTCAAAAGAAAAATACTTAAATCTAATTGGTTGAAATAAAAAAGATTAACTATAAGATAAGTAAAAGTGATCGCAATACTGTATTTTCACAAATACAACAAGAGATGCATAGTCTCATACTACCTCAGTAGTATAGTTACAATAAGATTTCAAATATTAAGTTGAATTGATCTTTGGTAGAATGTTATTGTAAAATTTAATTTCTCAAAGACTGTAAGGAAGCTAAGGTGCACAGAATCATTTCCTACACTAATATTTGAGAGGACAATTATGAAAATTTGACTAACTATTGTAGAGATCTCAAGAAATGCATGATCATATATCAAAAATAAAAATTAAACCATAACACAATGATTACCATGGGGAAACCCTTTTGGGAGAAAGACCCACCCTCCAAAACCCATACAATGTATTCTCAAATTTGGAAGATTACAATACACTTGCAATGCAAGTTCTTACAGTAGTGCATCACCAAAACTTGAACTCAGACTCAAACTCAGAGAGACTCCTTCGAGCACTAGTCTTGCAAACTAAACTCAATGATTCAAACACCTCCCCAAGCCCTCCTTTAATAGTGATTTGCCACTTGGAAACCATTTGTGGTTTTACAAAACCATGGGCCAAAATGCATGGGCAAAACAACCATGCCATATATTACCCACTTGTAATTTGTAATTCCAAGAATACCATTTTCGTCCATAATTTTTTTCTCTAGTTTAGACACCCATAAAAGTCATATAATGGGTTGTTTACACTCAAAAAATAGCCCTTCTACATTGTTCTAGAGACTAGACATATTTTTAACAACTCATAAACCTTTTTCCAACTCATAAACATGTGGAAAACTACCACACAAAAATTCTAGAGGTTTCTAAAAAATTTCAAGAGTTTTTCTAGAGAAAGCTAGCAAAGTTGAGACACAATTCTCAACATTCTCCCACTTGTCAAACAGCTTACAAGATTCATGGGATCCATAGTCTTATGGACTTAATTGCTAGGGGCCAAGAGGCCTATAGACTTTGAACACCATCTGAACTTCTTTGTGCTCACGGGCTTAGTTAATGCATCAACAACATTCATCAAAGTCTCCACCTTTTATAGCTTCGCCTCAAGTGCCATCCTTGACCATATCTCTTACACAATGATATTGTACATCAATGTGATTTGTCCTTGCATGAAATGTTGAGTTCTTCTCTAGGAAGATTGCAATTTGAATATCACTATAAATTGTCACTAGTACACCCTATTTGAACTCTATATTTGAACATAGCCTCTTAAGCCAGATGGCTTCCTTGTAGGCATGAGTAGCTACCATATACTCTACCTTTATAGTGGAAAAAATGACGACAGATTTTCACTTGCTCATCCAACTAATTGCACCATTGAATAATGTAAACACATATGCATTGGTGGTACTTTGAGGTACCCCACAAGTATTTGAAAACTCTTTTTACTACATCTCAATGTGCTCTTCCTAGATTAGACATATTATGGGAAAGTACTCCCACTACTTGGGCAATGCCTAGTCTTGTACATACCATGACACACATCAAACTTCCAACATCACTCTCATAAAGTACTTAGGTCATCTCTTCCATCTCCAATTGGATGAAGGACACTGTGAGCTAGAAAGGTTTGTTCCTATACTATCAGGAATAGTCAATGGTCTAGAATCTGGCATATTGAATATTCTTAGAAGATTACAAACATACTTACTCTAGCCTAGCCAAAGATTTCTATTTTGTCTATCTATTATAATATCCATTCTCAGAATGTACCTTGTTGCAACAAGATCTTTCATTTTAAACTTTGTTGAGATCTAAGATTTTAATTTTACAATCAAACATTTCCCTTTGGCAATAAACATGTCATCAAAATATAATGCAATAACTAGGAAATAATCACCATCAGACTTGTAGTATATACAATGATCAGATTTGGATCACACAAATCCCAAACTCAATACATATGTATCCAAATTTTGGTACCACATCCTAGGAATTTGTTTTAAACCATGATACAAGGATTTCTTCAATTTATAGAAAAAAGGACTTTTCCCTTTCCCCACAAAGTGCTTTAGCTATGTCATAGAAATTTCTTCCTCCAAATCTCCATGAAGGAAAATTGTCTTCACATCCATCTTCTCAACTTCTAGATCATAAGTTAGTGCAATAGAAAGTAAAAATTGAATGAATGTCATTTTTTTTACAGGAGAAAAAATTTCACCAATCGTGCTTTGTACTTCTCAATGCTTCAATCAGAACCCATCTTCCTTTTGAACACCAATTTACAACCAACAAGCTTCTATCCAGTCAAGAAATGGTAGAAGGTCCCATGTGTCATTCCTCTTAAGAGCTTCCATCTCTTCTTCCATGGCTAACTTCTAGGACTCTGAATCATTCATATCAAGAGCCTCTTCTATAGATTTTGGTTCATCAATATTAGCATTCAAAGAAAATATACATCTCCAATCGTTAAGAGAATATCCATACCTTTATGGTGCTTTTCTCTATCTACTAGACCTTTGAACAAGATCTGGTTCTTGTTCAGGATCATGATCAAATTCTCTCTCTTCCTGTAATAATTCAGAACTCATAGAGCTCTCTTCAACAACTTGGCTTTCTAAGGGCCTCAATTCAACTTTCTTAGGTGTAGCAGGAAGTTGAATAACATATTTCTTTTCTTTTATCTATTCTGACTACATTGTAATAGAAGAAGGCCTAGTTTATCTAAAAATAACACTTATGGAGTAAAATATCTTTTGTATAACAAGATTCCAAAGCTTGTATCTTTTCAAATCATAGCTATATTTGATGAAGATACATTTGACAACTTTGTTGTCCAATTTTCTCCACTTCTCCTTTGGCACATGAGCATATGCATTATAACCAAAAACTCTTAGATGTCTAAGTGAAGGCTTGTGGCCCAACCATTCTTCCATTGGTGTCTTATCAATAAGAGTTGATGTAGGAGACCTATTTATCAGGTAGCAGGTAGTGGCTATAGCTTCAACACAAAGCTTTTGTTCTAGTCTAGCTCCACTCAGCACACTCCTAGCCTTCTCCATCAAGGTCCTATTCATTCTTTCTACAACTCCATTCTACCATGGAGAATATGGAGTTGTCTTCTCTCTTTTAGTACCACAATCTTTACAAAATGTGTCAAAATCATTGGAGCAATATTCACTACCATTATCAGTTCTCAAACACTTTATCTTCTTTCCAATCTACAACTCAACCATTGGTTTAAATTCTTTGAAATGACTAAAAACTTTAGCTTTACCTCTAAGAAAATAAACCCATGTTCTTCTACTAAAATCATCATGAAAGAAACATAATAAATTGATATACCAGTAGAAGGAACATCAACTACACGAAATACATCTGAATAGATTAGATCCAAAATACATGAGGACCTATGAGAACTTGAGTAAAACTGAACGTGGTTTTGTTTACCATAGATACAATGCTCACAAAATCAAAATTGAGATTGCAATCATTCAACCCATCAACAATGTTTTTATTTTTTAAGGTTTGTACACCTTTCTCACATAATGTGGCTGAGTCTTGGGTACCATAACATATTCTTCTCTATAGGTAACTTTGATTCAATAGATAGAGCACCCTTGGGTACCCAGAAACTATGACCATCTATTGAAAGAGAAGCCCTCTCCTTCTCCAACAAAGTAGTCCTCTTCACAATCTTATCAAAAGTAATATTACACTCAACTATGCATGCATCAAGCTGGTATAATGTACCCAATCTAATTCCTCTTTCTATTACCATAGCACCTCTCACCATTTTCACACCTACTTTAGAAAAATATACATGCACACCCACATCTATTAGTTTGCTAATAGATAACAAATTCCTTATTAGTCCTAAGATATGAAAGACACTATTAAATATTCTAATTCTACCATCAAAAAATTTCACATGAATACTTCCATGACCAACAATATCAAGAACTAAGTTATCACCCAAATACACCTTACCACCATCAAACTTTTCATATTTACTAAACCAATTTCTATTAGGATTCATCAGAAAGATCTGCACCTGAGTCTATCAACCATGCATTATCACCTACATGAGTGGACAAGGCTATGATGAAATCATCTCCATCTTACTTCTTAGACTTAGAACAAAATATTTTGTCTTCTTTTACTTTTCCACTTTGCAGTTCTTTCATAAGTGTCCAAGTTTGCCACAATTCCAACAGATCACCTTACCACAAGATTTTGATCTCCCCTTATTCTTGGACTTAGAACAACAATGCTGCTTCTCATTCTTTCATCTTTCCTTTAGTCTTCCTCAAACACCCAAAGCCTCTTTTTCATTCAAAGATACCTTCCTTCTCATCTCTTTGGAAAGTAGAGAACCAACAAGGTCTTCCATCTTCAAGACAACTAAAGTTCTCCCTATGGCCATGATAGGCTATCACATGATTCTGGCAATGAACATAGCAATATTTGGCACCTTTCTTCATCATCCATCCACACCCCAATTGAGGTCAGTTGAGTCACCAACATATTAAAACTTTCAAGATGGTCAAAAATATTTCCACTTCCTTCCAATCGCAAGGAATACAACTTCTTCCTCAAGAAAATCTTGTTCACAAGTGTTTTCGCTTGATAGATCTCACTTATCTTTTTCCAAAGCTTCCTTGCAGTAGGTTCCTCATGGACATTAATCAATATGGAGTCTACAAGACTCAATTTGATGAGACTTTAGCTTTTCTATCTCTCACATCATACTTTGTGGGTAAATTTGGATATGTGAGCCTCAGCTTCTTTTCATTAACTACATCACATAGATCCTGATCAATCAATAGATCTTCCATCTTCAGCTTCCACATTTCAAAGTTTGTGCCAAAAAAATTCTCTACATCAATCCTCCCTGATGTGTTTGCTATCTTTGCAATCCTGCAACACATACATAAAAACCTCTATACAAGCTCCCACTCAAACCTTGATTAGCTCAAAAAACCTTGTACCCAACAAATAGAACCAAAATGGGCCAGGCTCTGACACTACTTGTAAGGAAGCTAAGGTATCTATAATCACTTCCTATACTAGTCTTTGAGAGGAAGATTATGCAATTTTGACTAACTATTGCAAAGATCTCAAGAAATGCACAATAACATAATAATCTAATAATTAACACATAACATTATGATTGCCATGGGGAAACCCTTCTGAGAGAAAAACCCCACCCTCTAAAACCCGCACAATGTATTCCCAAATCTAGAAGATTACAATACACTTGCAATGCAATTTCTTACAGGAGCACATCACCACAACTCAAACTCAGACTCAGACTTACAAAGACTCCTTCTAGCACTAGTCTTGTAAACTAAACTTGATGATTTAAACACCTCCCCAAGCCCTCCTTTTATAATGATTTTCCGCATAGAAACCATTTGTGGTTTTACTAAACCATGTGCAAAAACCATGGGAAAAACAACCATGCCACATGTTACCCACTTGTAATCTGTAACTCCAAGAATTCCATTTTTGTCCATAATTTTGTCCTCTAGTTTAGACCCCCATAAAATTCATATAATGAGTTGTTTACACTCAAAAAATAGCCCTTCTACATTTCTCTAGAGACTAGACATATTTTAAACAAATCATACACCTTTCTCCAACTCATAAACATGTAGAAAACTACCACAAACAAATTCTAGAATTTTCTAAAAAAATTCTAGAGTTTTTCTGGAAAAAGCTTGCAAGGTTGAGACAAATTCTCAATAAAGACTAAATGACATAGTTTGAATAAATAAAATGCTACTTTTGTAACTTCTCCATCTTTTCCATCTTTAATAACCAAAACCTATTCTTACACAAAATATTACACCATTTATAATAAGTGAATTTGAAATATTTATAAAATTTTCACTATGATCTATCACAAGGACTTTCCAAAGCATTATTTTCTCATTTTCATTGCTGCTTAAGTTTCACATTGTACATGCATGTTAAATGCCTATTAGTCTAAGTAAATAAAGGAGAGATATAGAGATAGAATTGAAATAAAGGAGAGATATAGAGATATAATTGAAATAAAAGAGATGAGATATGAAGAGATTGTTAAAAGTATAATGATATAGATACTTGGAAATAAAAAAAAATCAAAAAACTATTACGCTATAATTATTTCATTTAAAATAAATTTCTAAAATAATAAGTAAATTTGAAAGAAAAGATCATAAATTATAAACAAGCATTAAAATTAATGAAATAAATATTTACCTATATATTATCTAAAGTAATTTGTATTATTAAATATATAATATATAACTCTAATTTAGTGTCATTGTACATCTATATTTAGTTAGAATATAAATTATTATTATAATATTACATAACATGTATCTCTTTATTTATTGGCATAGTTATTTTTTCCTTATAAAATATAATTATATAATCACATAAAAGAATTTTTTGTAGAGACTTCTTCAAAGATAATCAATTATTTAGTTATGGAAATTTAACTTTATTTAATTATAGAAATTTATTAAAATTTAAGTTTTGGGATTAATTTTTCTCTTGTTCATAGCCAATTGAAACAATGATAAATAGATATTTAGATTTATAAAGACATCAAATCTAATTAATCTAAGTTTTAGAAATGATTGCACTGACAGATGCAATATGTTGAACTAGTAAAACAAAAAAATGCATCAGTAGTTAAGAATTATATCTAGCTTATCATGCACTACTATTCCCATTTCGCATATAAAGACTAAGATTATTTTTTGATGAATGGTTCTTTTCTATTAATAAAAATATACTGAGAATAAAATTAAGAAAAAAGGGTTGGGGGATATTAGATCACTTGGTGAATGAGTTCACACAGCCATAGCCGAAGCAAAAGCACATGGCCACAGCTAGAATCATACACTATTCATTAAAAAGAAAAACTTATATAAGGCAACCTCATGTAGCCAAAGCAGTGCCAGCCGAGGGTGGTGGTTCATCTTTGTCATGGAAGCCCCTATCATCTTTAGGATTGGGGGTTACCCTAGGAATAGTCTAGCTATCTTTTGTCGCAGCAATAGGAGGATTAGTGGCAGCCTTTGCATCTTTGAACTCTGGCCACAAAGGAGAAATTTCCAAATCCATGTGAGGCCATTTTCTAGAAAATTCCTAATGAGTACTAGGAGGAGGAGCCGAGGAACAACCAAAACCACCATGGGACAAGGAAGCTGAGTGGCACCTCCATCCACCATTGCCATTGCTGGGAGAGTGGTGGCAGGAAGCCTAGGAGCGTGAGGTGTGTGAGTGGAGTCCTGAGGAATGACACAATGAATGATGACCATGAGGCTTCAAGGTTTCTACCAAGACATAAGGAGGAAATCTAGCAATAGTGTAGGGAGCATTGCCCCAATGGTTTAGTAGCTCCTACAGGTGAGCTACGTCAAGGGCAACTTTGTTAGCTTGCACTTGAATCTACATAATTACATTATTACAAATGCATGCCTTAGTGTACATTTTAATATTAATATCCAAAAAGCTATGTCTGAAAAGAAAAAAATTCCTATCTTTCCATAGAGTAAACAAAATTTCCAGTCTAAAAGTATGCCAAATCTAGGTGAATTTCTAAGGGATTCTGGGAGAATCGCCCAGCAAAATCATGTGCCAAGAAAAAGGTTTAGGTCTAAATGGCTTAAAAAAATCATGAATCCTATGCCAATAATTTTGGGCATGCCTACAAAACCATAAGATATGCAAGAAAGACTCTATTTGTCCACAAAAAGGGCATCTAGGATTTGGAACCCCAATATGTTTCATTCGAGACCCCAAGGGAAGAACTTTGAAGGCAAGGCACCAAGAAAAATGGGAAATCTTGGGTTCTATTATAGCACTCCCAATGGTATGAAAGTGTTTTCTCCATTCAGGAAGAGAAGATTGCAAATGCCATCTCTGGTTGAGCATGTCCACCATCAGAAGATGGGGCAAACACCATCAATATCCTAGACTTGGCTTATAATTGGAAAATGGAGTGGTAGGATACCACTTCCAATCATGCCACCAAGGCCGAATAGACTGAATACCCACTTTATGAATTAAGTGAATTGGAATTGAAGAGAGCAATAGGTCAAAAGTATGTCAATCTAAGTGGATAAGGTGGTATTGTACTTGCATATCTTTGTAGGACTTGAAACTCATGGAAACCTTCGAGAAGAGGTCCTTGGGAGTTTTGAAGCCTTTTTTGACAAAATGCAGAGCCCTAACACCTTGAGTCTTAGCAAGGGGAGTACCCTGAATGGTAAATAGGGGAGACCACCAAATGTTTTGTTGATTCAAGGAGAGACCATTTTAGACCTCATCCCCAACCCATCAGACCCAAGGCTTAATAGCTTCCCAAGCTTTCCATATGCTCTTGATGACAAACGAACCCTATATGGTCATTGGCTCACACATGATGAGAAGGGTGTGGAAACCAATCCCATTCCAAGCAAGCTTGTTGACAAGAAATCTAGAAGATATGCAATGTCAAATCAAAATCTTCTAGGCTTCATCTCTAGTGATAGCATGAATAATCCATTTATTACAAAGTGCAAGGCCTTGTTTCTAACTAGAAAGCAGGCCAACACCACTAGATTCTTTTGAGAGAGAACAAAAATCTCAGGAAACTGTGTGAAACCCATGATGATTCAAACCAAAAGCCCAAAGAAAATCCCTGAGCAATCTTTCCAAGATAAGAAGCTTTGGAGGGAGCCCAACAAGAAGAATAATAAACATAAGTAGTCGCAAGAATGTTCAAAAAAATATGGAATTTTCCAGCAAGGGAGAGCAATTTTGCAATCTAATAATCAAGCTTCTTGGTGATCTTGGGAAGCATAGCATTCCAAAGTTGAACAAGCGAACCTTGGGAAGCAAAAGGAATGCTGAGAAAGTGAAAAATCTCCCCATGCGTAACCCAATTCTATTCAAACTAGCTGAGCCAAGGTGGAGCTGGCAAGAATGACTAGTAGAAGCAAAGCATTTTATGCCACTAAATGGAAGATCGAGAGGCTTGACAAAAGGTGTCCAAGCAACTTAAAGCATTGTTGATGTTTTCTTCATCCTCTAAAAGAGTGAGAAAGGAATCATCCACAAAGTGGCCATTGACTAAGTGAGAAGATAATTTGGGCAAGGAAATGCCACAAACTAGTCTAGAAGACACATTATCTTTTTTATCAATAAAAAATTTAGATGTTTTGTGTTTGAATTATTGTATGCACCTTTAATTTTTCTCCATGCAAAATCTCTCAAATTTTGAATACGTTTGTTGCTTTCTAGACATTTTTGAACTTTGTAGCGATTCAATCCATTTAAATTATGAGATGGTCACCATTTTCTTAACACTTACAAGAATGTACAAAAGGTTCCAATCATAATTCTCATGAAATTTTGAGTGGTGCATGTACCTTAGAAGAAACTAAACTATTTTCTATTGTTGAACTTGAGAAGATGATGGTATTCGGATAAATGAAAGCAACCTTGCAATATTTTCAAGAGGGCTTCCTAGAAATTGGAATAGACAAAAATATTAGGCCTAAAAATCTAATGCAATCGAAAATAATGTAAATATAAAGGAAAATTTCATGTGTTTTATTCAACGAGATTCATTACATAAATAAACTAGTCATATAGCAGCTCAACTACTATTTAATAACTACCAAAACTGAAATGTATAACGTAACTTTATAACCCTAATGCTTAATAGGTTAACATTCCCTCCTTAATCAAAAAAAGTTACATGAAATTAGGAGTATTCTGAGCTCTTCAAACTTTGAGCTCAACCAGAAACATTTCCTAGTTGATTTGAATCATCTTTTGAAAGCTTGTACCTGTGATATGATCTAAAATCCATTTGAACTTGCAGGGTTCAAACTTAAATATATTTCAGTATGTTGTCCATTGTTGGACTTTAAATTTATATAATGTGCCTATTTCTTTGACAGGCCTCAATTTGAGACTTATTTTGTCCCTTTTGAATTAACACACTTTGGGTGCATGATATCTTAAAATAGCACACATTGGGTGCAATGAACTTGTATTGTTCATGTTATAATTTGATAAGAACACACATTGGGTGTTATAGAATTGTTTTTTTGTATTAAAATTTGATAAGAGCACACTTTGGTGATATGAAATAACACACATTGGGTGTTATGAATTGTTTTGTCCATACGACATTTTTATAATAGCACACATTAGGTGCATTAAAATTGTTTGAAAATGGTATAAACTTGTAATTGTAATGGTATAAAATGAATCATTCTAATTGTCTTTGATTTGAACTTGAACCTAGAACTCACTTGAACTTGAATCTGAAATTGCATTCGCTAGAACTTGAATCTGACATATACAAAATATCCTCCACTTGGCAGATGAGAGGAAATAATTTTAATAACATTACATTCACTTGAACTTGAATCTAACATATAAAAAATATCCTCCTCTTGACAGATGAGAGGAAATGAATTCATGTGATAAGCTATTGGATAAGATACCACTTATTTATCTTCATTACTTCAAATAGATGCAATACATTACTATGTATCAATATCATTATAACAATTATAAATTTTGCCTCCAATATTAACAAAATCATTTTCTATCACCATAAGTACCTTAACACATTTTATCCATTGTTAGTGACAAGTAACTGTATATCTTCTATACCATTCATGTTTCAGATTAATCTCATTTTTCTAATTGATACTTTTGAAAGTCCATCAATGATCCCTTTGTTACTTTATAATATTGTAGAATCAAACACTAGATATCTTGAACACTTAACCTAGTAATTTTATAGATTGAAGCATAGCTGATATGTTCATCTTTGAAGTGAAAGATCATAAGAAATATACTTCCTTTTGAGATAAAAAACAAATTCATCAAACTCATCTGACACACTATAATACTTTGAATTCTTTATGCCATCAAATCCACTTCCTTTGAACAATAATCATGCCTTGTGCATATCTTTCTGAAATAATAATACATCTAATTGAATACCTTAGGTAGTGCAAGACATCATATGATGTCAACAAAAATAGCACAATCCAATGTAATACCTCTAGAAAACCACAGGATGTGTAATAATTTTAGCCACATCTCTATTTTCAAATAGAAATTGATAATAAATAGAGTTTGGTCTTTCTGCCTATCATAAAAAAATCTATTATGCATTGTTATTGCATTTATTTTTATAACTTAAACTATCTTCACACCTATGTGCATTCTCCTCTCTTTTGGAATAACATATTTGATTCAATGACGTATACTATTCCACAAAGATGTAGAGCCATAAAAAAGGAATGGAGACTAAAAGTACTAAAATTAGAAAAGATTTATATCTCATAGAATATGCATACCATATAATTGAATTTAAATTTAGGCGCCAAACACCATTATAATTTATGAAACTAATGAAGGTTAGAAAGGTGTACTTGCAAGAGATATTTCATAGTCTCTTCTTTTGTAAAAATAATAATAATTATGTAATTTCTTTGACATTAATCATCAAACTTCTTTGCAACAAAAGAGTCAATGAAGCTACTCCCAGAATAAACAATATGATTTAGAAATGACACCTTTCCCCTTGAACAAATCACAAACTTACATAGTAGAAGTTCATTATGGATTGTCAATAGTTTATCTTTGCAATGATCGATCCAAAAATGTTGTGGATGCTCATTCCTCCTTCAATCATAGATCACTAGATATTATGAGTGACATCATCCATTTGATTGATTAGCTTAATCACAAGAGAACATTAGTCATTTCTCATTCACAATGTATGACAAAGAACTGCTCTGATACCACTTGTTAGGCCAAAAAATCTGATGTAATAGAAAATAATGTAAACATAATGGAAACTTTCCTGTGTTTTGTTCAACAAGATTCATTACATAAATAAACTAGTCATATAGCAGTTCAACTACTATTTAGTTGTGATAAATATCAAATTAAATCAATCTTAGTCTCACAACCCTAAACCTAAAAATTTATTCTCAAAACTTAAAAGGTTGCTCGGCACATGAAGGTGCCGAGTGCCAGTTTTACTTGGCACTTGAAGGTGCCAAGTGGCAGGGTGCTCGACACTTGAAGAAAAGTGCTCAGCATAGGAAGGTGCCGAGTGCTAGATTATGCGACACTTGCTCAGCACAGGAAGGTGTCGAGTGCCAAACAACAGGTGCTGAGTGAACTCGGCACAAAGAGGAGCTTGGTAGCAATAGATGCCGAGTATGCTTGGCTTCAAAAGAAATTATAACTTAAGAGGTTTCAACATGAATGCATTCACCATTAAAACCAAAGAGCCAAAGCTTTAAGCTTTCAACCAAACTTGTCAAATGCAACATACAAGGGAAGATCAATAGATTCAAGTATGCTTTCTTGCTTTCTATTCAATCTTTCATTAAACTATTACAAATCTGGAAGCATTTGGCTTCAACCAAAAAACCCTAAAATAACCCTAAACTGATAATACTTCAAACTTTAATAAACTTTAAACCTGCAACTCTAATGGCTGGATACAATGGTGCCTGGAGCAATCACTGCTTCAACGGGACAAATCCAAACAAGAACAAACTTATAGAATGAATAGAAGAGACAGTGTAGCTGTAGGCACAAAACTTCCTTCCTCTTCATTCTTTGCTCAGCTTTGCAACTTCTCTTTGATCTGCTTGATTTGCAAAAAACTCTCCTTAATGAATGTAGAAACATTCCTTGTCATATCTTTCCCTCTCATTTCCAAATTCAAAAATCTCACCTACCGCATTCATGTTTTCCATCTATTTGTCAGGTGGTAGGTGGGCATTTGGTTCCAGGGGCAAACGTCAACACTGCATTAAGTTTTCCAACATTAACAACTATCAAAACTGAATTATATAACCTAATTCTATAACCCTAATGATTAATACGTTAGCACAAAAATGGGTCCTGATGAGAACAACTAGGTGATGGAGGAAATGAATGACTAGATCAAAAAGATAAAAGATGAAAAATAGTTTGAATTACTTATAAAATTTGAAGTTACTGACACAGGAGAACAATTAGGAGAGAAAATTAAGATTTTGAAGAACTTCTGTCGCATCCAATTTTGAAGAAAACATGTTACTTGCTATTTTATTGAATGCAACAAGCTCTTTCACACTACCAGAAATAGATTAGGGTGGTGGTATACTCTGCCCAATTTATCTTGCTAGAAGATGTATTTCTGTTTCTAGCCCTAAGAATGAAAACGGAGGCATAACACCTCGTTCTGTTTGTATTTGTCTTGAAACAACTCTAATCAATGTAGATATCTAAGGACATGATGAGTTGTTTTTCTTGTGCAAACCCAGAACAAATGAGATTATGCGGGTAGAAGCCAAGGTGACTTTATAATATTCTCAAGAGAGTGGTGTGGTGGATCCTATAGAGGGCTCCCTGAAATTTGAATTGACAAAAATGAGTACTTAACAGAACTCGGTGGTGAAGTACTCTTCCCATTTTGAACATTCCAACAATTGGTATCAGAGCACTAGTTCTCACAAGGAGAAGCCTAACAACTTAGAGAAAAGGTTTGAAGATGGAAGTCTTCAAACATGGGAAGATCATAGACGATTAGGTGATTGATGTGCATCTTGCTTTACATAAATTTGAGGAAGCCAAAGAAGAATTGAGAAATTCCTTGAAAAAAAGGATATAGCCATAGCTGAAAATAACATACACTACAAGAATATTGATACCACACAAGTGTTTTCTAGTGGAGATTCCAAGGAATTTGATGCAGCAATAACAGAATTGATAGAAAAAAATAGAGCACAAGCTAAAGAAATTAGAATACTCAAGCTTGAACAAGAGTCACAAGACATAATTCTTTGTGAAGTGATTGAGAAAAAGAAGAGAGCCATTGAAGACAAGGTCATGTTAGAAGATGACAAGAGAAATCTTACTAATAGACTAGAGGGAAAGACAATTAAGTTTGCAAGAATCTCAAACATGCAGTTGGACACCTTAAGCCAGATGATGAATTCTCATCATGAGCTAAATATGAAAGACATTGAAATTAGTACATTGAAGATACAAAATAATCAACTACAAAATGAATTGAAAAGAGAGAAAGAGATAGTAGAGAGCTTCAAAAAATCAAGTGAAGCCATCAAGCACTTTGAACAATTGTTGAAATCACCTAGATCCAACATTGACACTTTAGGACTTGGTTACACTAGCACTGAGCAAGGAGAATCATCCAAGATTGTAGAAGGAAAGTGTAACCAAGGTAAGAACACTAAACCTACTTGTCATTTTTGTGGAAAAAAGGGACATACCTCTAATGCATGTAGGAGCAAGAATAGTCATCAGTATGATAAGCCTACAAATGCAAGCTTTTCTCACAAGTGGAAAAAACAAGGACATCAATCACATGAATGTAGAATCAAGACCATGAGGACACCAAGATTTGAAGGTCACTGCTACAACTACAAAAAGTATGGACATAGAGCATTTGAATGTAGATCGAAGCCTATGTGGACACCTTATTAGCCTACAAAAGGAAACAACCATGGTCATCACTACAACAAGGATTACAACACCAGATATAACTATCACTATTGTCAAGAGTATGGAAACATTCCTGAAAATTTCATAAGGACACATTTTAGAGGGAATTACAGTAGATGGTTAAGTCAAACTACATGTTTTAGTTTCTTGAAAACTGGTCATATCAACAGGAATTTCCCAACAAAGTCAAAAGCACCCAAGATAGAAGTCAACAAAGGAAAAGAGAAGGTTGATGTTAAACAAATAAGAGGTTAAATGAACAAGACTTGGAAGAAGAAAGATGAATGTAGCACATCAAATGGAGAGATTAGTTCACCCAAAAGGTCAAGTGATCACACTTCATTTAACTAAGAAAAAGAAACATGTATGGGACTGGTATGCAAAGCTATATCCTACATCATTCCCAAAGAACAAAGAAGTACTACAAGGAAGAAATCTGCATGAGCAAAGATGCCAAGTCAAAATTTGAAGTTTTTACCAATACTGCCAAACTATCCTTAGATGTTGAGCAAAGCTCCATTACATGCCGAGTTGCTAGTAGCAACTTAGTTGATGGTTGATGTTGAGTTGAGATATGTCAATTGAAGCCAAGTGAAGTTGAAATCTATCAGAAGCCAAGTAAACAAAATACAATGGGAGCCAAGTCATGTTGAATCTTTTAAGTGTTGAGTTTATAGCTATATGCACAAAGCATTTAATGCTAGGTTATGACAGGTATAAGGCTGAATTTTGATCATTTTCACATCATTCGAATGTAGAGAAAAGATGAGAAAAGAGCAAGAGAAATTATAAAACAACCTTGGAGCCATTTGCATCGATTGGAACAATGATTCAACATACATTTCAATGATCTAAGGTATTTATCAAGTGCTGAGCTATGTAGAGTTAAAGTTTTTAATACATTTAAACCCTAGTTCGGTATAATGGCTTCTAGCTCAAGAAAGCCCAAAGGAAAGGAAGGTCATGAGGTTTAGGTAGTGATAATGAGGTCAAACAACCTGAGTTTAGGCCAATCCCTAAAGTCACCTATAGAAATGACCAAGATGACACATTGTCTATCATTCCACCTAAAGTTGTGATGGTACAAGACATTAGAAAGTGTTATAACTACAAGATAGGTGCAGTAGGTGATCTAGAAATATTCCAAGCCTATGATAAACTATGTGAAAAAAAAATTTTGAAGTACGAATTCTAGATTGTTAAGAAAAAGGGTTTGACCAATGCCCTAGTTTACCCTACTAATTTCAAAATAGAATGGATATGGATTATTTTGAGTAGAATTCACAATGGATGTTTTTGGTTGGAAACTGGACTAGTGAAGATTACATAAAGGAAACCCTAGATCGGCCTAAGACCTTGTGCAGTGATTCCAAAGAAATCATTGAAAGAAATACAGTAGCCAAATGGAATAAGAGGGGTATGACTATTGACACTATAACTGATCCTCTTCTAGATTTTTCTATAAGAATAATATCCCACAAATTCTATCAATCTAGTAGATTGAATAGTGTGCAATGCATAACTGTTGTTGTAGCATACAAATTGGTAAAGAAAGATCACACATATGATCTATCAAAACTGATGTTGTAGTAGATAAATGAGAACTTAGGAGCAGTAAGAAGATCAAAAGGTGCTTAATGCAAATTTGGTTCAGTCCTTATGTTTATATTCTTTTATGTCATGGAAGAATTTCCTTCTATTGGAAAGGTGAATTGGAACCCTAACAAAACTACAATTACAAAAATAAATGAGTTCATTGATGAGATGGATGACAACTTTAAGGCCCAAATGACAAGTTATTTTGAGAATTTTAAGAAATCCATGAAGCAAAGGGTGAGAATACCAGTTTCACTAGTTGAAAAACACATCAATGACATATGCTTTTTGGTTGACATTGATTATACCTACATCTAGGCAATAATACCAAGAGTTAGATGGCTAAGGTCATTAGGATATGAGCTTGATATTGATGAAGCCTTAGCAACAATCACAACATTTCTTGTAGAAGAAATAGATAAGGCATCTCCTCACTTTGGCACATATGATGTTGTCAAATCAAAGGTTGAGAAAAACTTGAAGACAACCTCTATTAACAAGAGGAAAAATAAATTCATAAAGAAGATAAAGAAGAAACTTGGGAAAAATATTGAAGGAGAACTAGGTGGTGAAGAAGTAGAAGAAGAAGTAGAAGGAGAAAGTGAAGAACAAGAAGAGCAAGGGAAAAACCTAGTGGAACTTAAACAAGGCTTAGGAGAATACAAGGAGGAAGGTGTTGAGGAAGAAGAAGCCAATGAAGCACCTACTCAAGCCAAGAAAAAGAAGAGAAAGGCTAGAACTTATCTTGCAACTTAGCCAAAGGACAAAAAGGTAGCAAAGCCCACTCAAGCATAACCAAAGAAACCTACAACAAGGGCTAATACAAGGGCAACAAAACAAAAATCCAAAGAGGAAGCAAAAGAGAAAAAGAAAGCCACTAAACAACATCCTAAAGAGCCAAACAAGAGAAGAAAGTATGTGGCATAACTAGATACTGATGATGAAGAGAGAACAAAGTCAAAGGACCATAGCCAATTTAGAGTAGTAAGTCATCCTCCAAAATCTAACTTAGACAAAATTTGTGAAAATATGAGGAATGTAGATTCAAATGATTTAAAGAATCTTGATTTTAATAAGCTCATTAGAGAAGAGAAAAATAAAGTAGAGGAATTTGTGTATGCCATGATGGAAGAATTCAAAAACACACCTCTAGAACTTGAAAATACCATGCCCAAGGAGCTATATGAGATAATTGAGAATAAATGGCATTATTGTCTAAAAATTGAAAGAGAGATCAGAGAATCTACCCTAGCTCAAGCAAAGCCTGACACAACAAAAGCACAAATAACAAAGGCTAATAAGAAACATGGTGGAAACTTTGCATCTGAATATAGAGCCTTCAACATCCTACAAAACAAGATTGAGGATGTAGTGAATAAATACAAACAATTGTGGAAAACAATTTACAAAATAACTGACAACAAAGAAGAGGAAGTAAATAAGGCAAAAACCAATACCAAGGAAAAGAAATCAAAAGAGAAGAAGGTAGAGGAAGAGAAGCAAGAGGAAGAGAAGGAGAAGGAAGCCACAACAAGAGAAAATGAAGAAAAGAAGAAAGAGGAGGAAGATAAAGAAAAAGGTGAGGAGGAAGAAACATAAAAAGAAGATATGGCAAAAACTGAGCAATAGAAAGAAGAGGAATAGATTGTACAAGACACACAAATGCCACCTCCTAGCCCTCCTCATATAACCATCACACCTGTAGATACAGTAACTATTAAGGATGTTCCTGACAATTTAGCTCAGAACATCAATCCCCTAATTGTAGAGGATCTCTCCAAGATCCTTCACCAATCCACTTTACAAGCACAGTTATGCACAAGCCTTGTATTGGTGAGTGTAGATGAACTATAGAAGGCAATAGCAGAACCATAAAGAGAAAAGGTGAAACCAAAAGAACCACCTTTCACCTAATCAACTACTAGAACCAAAATTTTTGATGCTTCCACCACCTCCAGCAGTAGGTGATATAGTACAAAAGCCAAGAACAAAGGAAAGGAAGTCAGATGAGAAGGAGGATACCTCAAAAGAAAAGGAGTAGGCCACTATCCAAACACTGGTAGAACTACAAAAGACTGGCACTCCTACAAAGACCCTTCAAAAGACAAGCCCTAAAGCCATACCCTTGCAAATCTCAACTCTAGGCTCAAGCTCAACCAGAGTGGCTAGGGTACTTTACTACGGAGACCCTGAATAATACCCTCCTATGACTCCAAGACCATCACCATGGCTCAAATCACTAAAATGCAAGATGCTTTAGATAAAAGGAAGAGGTAGGAGATACATAGAAAAAAGTATAAACACAAGCAAGCATTGAATGACATTAAGGACATCTTTATGGATGCATTCATCTTACAATCACCAAATGAACCAAAGTCAATAATAAAACAACTATTTGATATAGTTGACCAAGTAACTAATGAAGACTAGGACACCAATGTTAAACTTATGGAATGGTCTAAGAGAAAATTTTAGGGGAAAGTAAATGAGAAGATATCAAGTGGTATAGCAAGGTGAATGCACAAAGTTGGGTCGCAATTTTGCAGAAGTCAAATCTGCAAAATGAAACTTCTTAGAAATGGGTACTCGATTTTAAAAAACGGGCACCTGTTATTTTTAAAAATTGGGTACCCATTTCTCAAAAAAATTTAAATTTAAATTTTTAAGAAACGGGCACCCATTTTTTAAAAATTGGATACCCATTTCTTAAAAATTCAAATTTTTAAGTTTTTGGTAGATTTTACATGCCGCTTTTAGCTTTTCAAAATGGGTACCCATTTTTTGAAATTCAAATAATAGGTGCCCATTTCTTACAACATGAGGCAGGATTTGTTTTTCCTGCCTCAGATTTTGGTTTGGGATAGGCTTGGTGAGACCAAGCCTATGCCTTGGCCTCTTAAGATTTGGCTAAGGCATTGAACTAACAAATTCATGCCTTGCCATAATTTTTAGAGGGTCTTCCCGATCAATTTTTTTTTATGAAACAAAAACCCATTAGAGTTCTCACTGTCTTGATTTCAAAAATATAAATTTTATAGAGTTATGTTTTTATTTACTATTTTTTTATTATTTTTTAATCAAAGGTGGTACCTAAATATAAAATAGCAATGTTCACTAAAACTTTAATAACTTTTTTATTTTATATTTTTTCTTAAATTAATTTATATGTCATCAATCTACATTCAATTCTTTTGAAGTCAAAAAAAAGAAAAATTTGAAAAAAGTGAAATTTTGATTGAATTATGGTGTCAGTACTCGAGTGGTTTTAAATTTTTTTATAGCCAATTAAAAATTAATTTAAAAAATATATTCATTAAAAAATTCAAGAAAAATATTCTCATCAATCTTTGGTGTGTCAGGTAACTCCATTTAAAAGGATTCACAAAAATTCATTCATTTGTGTCAAATTCTGGTGTCTGTACACGAGCATGGTATGGTCCTAAAACATGCATTTTGAAAAAGTGGTTTTTAAAGATCCATATCAAAAAAATAATCTATCATATGGGTATACAAATAAATTACATATTCAAAAAGAAGATTCCAGGAACTACAATTTTTATTTTTGAACTTTTTTTATATTTAATCTCTAAATGGCTCAAATTTTGGCATCAATTGACAAAATATTTCAAAAATAGGAAAAACACTTCGACTTTTTGGCCAGAAGTGAGACCCAACTTCTTGCACTGACCCAACACTTGAACAAGTAGAGTTGGCCAAGAAAATTGACAAGGTCAAAGCTATACTTGAGAACATTTTCTCATTGTACAAGAAGTTGTGTGATTTTTCCAACTTCACACAAGAAAAAAATCAAAGGATATTGAGCTTGGAAAGAAATTTGAAGATTTCTAGCATGCAACTGCCAAAAGATCCAGCTCAAAGTGAGAAGCATTTTGTACAATCGCTTTACACTCAAAGGGAGTTAGTTGTACTCATAGTAGAGGAAGCCGATATAAAGGCTAAATTAATGTAGATTCAATCTTCTATCACCCCACATTTGGAGGTCCTCTACAAGGAACAAGTCTATGTTGAAACTATTTTAAAGAAAGATCCAAATCTCTTTACATTGGATGGACTTGTACATCTTGCTGTAGAGATTGCAATCCAACACAAGTCACTTGACATTGCTTTGGAGAATTGGGATGTAGCTCTGAAAATAATAATGGAGGTAAATAGCACATTTTTGGCAAAATATGCTATTACTCCTTAGAACCCTTTGACATTAGTGTGAAAAAGGGGGAGAGATATGTTTTAGGGGAGATATAGGGAAGATATAATATTTTGATGAAGATATAACTAAGGGGGAGAATAATATAAATTTTGATTACATTCTTTCATTCATTTTGAGAATAAAAAAGGAAAGTTTGTAGATAGCCAAAAGGGGGAAATACAAAATTTTGGCAATCGTATGGAAGATAGCTCTATTCCATATAAGATCTGATACAAAATGCAGGAATTCCATAGCTCTGATAGATCCGATATAGAACATAGGTACAAAATATAGGAATAGGGCAAAAGATAAAGAGTATCAAGCACATTAGCATAGAATTTAGGTTTCAAGAATGTCAAGGCACAATAAGCTCAGGGGGAACTTAACAAGGTATTTTGAACAAATTTTGAAATTTTGTACATATGCAGAACATATTGGATAGGGTACTCATAAGGAAAAATTAGTAATGATAAGTTAAGTGTTTTTGACACTCATGTCAAAGGGGTAGATTGTTGGCCTTAGAATGGTTTTGAAATTTGAGTGTCAACACACTTAATCACTTTTTACATTGAAGCCGAGTGCACTATGTATGTCAAGCCATAGTATGTGCCAAGTTAGAATTCCAACAGGTGCTGAGTGACATTAGGTGCTGAGTAAGCAATAGGTGCCAAGTCATAGTTGATGCCAAGAAAACTAGGATGCTTCATATGCTGAGTGAGCTAGAAGTATACATGTGCTGAGCAAGACATAATGTAATAGGTGTTGAGCAATCCAAGATAGTATATGTGTCAAGCACCAACAGTTTAGTATGTGCTAAGTAACATAGAATCAACATATGAGTAACATATAAGTAACATAGAAGTAACATAGAATCAACATAGAAGGAATTTGAAGGATAATAAGGATAAGATTGAATCTTTTTCATTTCCTATGTAATTAGCATACAACCAATCAGAAAAATGGAGAAGGCATGCAACTAATGAGAAAAATGCAAGGAATGAGTGGGAACTTAAGATTTAATATGGATCGTAGATCCATACCTAACCCTAAGTCTTCAAAATATTTAAAAGGAGGATGGAAAACCCATTGTAAGTGGAAGAGAATAGTGTATGGGAAAACTATAGTAAAATTCTATGTGAAGTGTGAAAGACTTAGAGGAATAGAGCATAAATTACATATACAGTTTATCAGAACAAAGGAACAGACATGATCAAATATCAAATATTAGTAGATCAATATTAGAATGAGCAGATCAAGTGCCTAAAATAAGCAATTAGAGATTGTGAACAATCAAGTCAAAGGCTTCTAATACTCTCTAGCCATTGTATTAGATAATGAAAATCCTATGTTGATAGGTTAGAAAAATAGCAACTTTGAAGATCGTTTGAATAGGTGACTAAATCCTTTAACACGATGACACTTCATGTAAAGTGTTTGTAAATCATCTAAATTGGTCACTATTGACATAGTGTAAAGCCTTTAATAGGGCAGGCCTTTCATGGGGCAGACTATCAGAAGTGGTCAAATAGTTATTGCTACAGTAATTTTTGGGGGTACCATCCCCACCCCAATTTTACCTTCTTATTCCTGGAGGGTTTTTGGGTTACCAAATCTGGTGTTATGTGTGTTGATGCATGTGTTTATTCCATGTTCATTTAATTTTTTTACATGTATATAATTCACTTTTATTTATTTTCTTTAAATGATTTGAAAAGGTTAAAAGTGTGGTACTTTTGATTCACCTCCCCTCTCAGAAGTACTCTTCCCATTTTGAACATTCCAACATCATTATTAGTTCAGAAGATTGAACTAATGTTGGGTGATATGTTGCATTGAAAAGGCTTGATTGGATGAGTAATAACACCATTGTAGATCTCTTCTTAGGTTTGTTGCAAATTGTGAGGAATGCATTCTAGTCTATATGCCCGAGTTTTGTATATTTGATCTTGAGATGTCCATCTTGAAATCTTGACTTTTTGGGTGGCCCTTGGTGATTTAATGCTACTATTTTAGAAGCTACCTTTTCTACCATTGAAGAGGATGGTAATGCTATCTTATTTGCACAAGAAAATAAAATATTAGTCAAAAGGTTAAAACTTGATGTAAACAAGACTGTAATTGACTAAAAAATAGGTCAAAATTAATCAAAAATGCAATCAAAATAGTCAAATCCCTCCGAAAACCCCTAGCATGTAGTTCTGTGTAGCTAAGATACCTTTTCAGGTGCACAAGTGTGTGTTTTGGCCTTTGAATAGCCTTTTATGTGCAGTTACATGCACACTACATGGAAACTGGGGGGAAGTCTTCTGTACTTTTTATGAGCATGGAAGTGCACACATGAAAACCTCCTTAAGGTTTTAACATTTTTCTCTTGATGTTTGTGTTGGAAGGTGCATACATGTGGACCATCATTATGCTTTGAAGTTAGACTTTTAGGTTGTGTGCAAAGGTTGGAAGGTATGGACATGTGCACATTATGGAGGTGCATGTACACACCTTTATTAAAAGAGTTTCCCTTTGTTGATGTTGTTACTTGTTTGCTAGATGAAAAGAGGAGTGTACTTGAAGAATTGTGAAGGTGCAAGTTGTGAAAAAGTAAAATGTGAATTGAAGAAAGGGAGGGGGGTTCAGGGTCTTCTATAGATGCTGGGAAAGGTGCACCTGGGAGGTTTTGCATGTGCACACCTCCAAAGGTGCACACATGCTTAACTCTAGGGTATGTGCACTTGTGCAACTATGAAAGGTGCAAAAGTGTACACCACTAGGAGTTTGCAAATGCACACTTTTGAAGTTATGCATTTTCACACTTCTGAAAGGGTGTGCATATGTGCACCTTATGAAAGTGCACATGTGTTCACCTACTAGGGAGTGCTAAAATATCCTCAAAAGGTATCCTTTATGTTTTTGATTCTCCAAACCTTTCCAATCACATACTGGGCCTTGAACTAGCCTCCTAAGGGAGTCCAAAAGTGACCCAAACTCTAGGCTAGGAGCCTAGTAGGAAAAGCTTTACTAGGGGGTCCCTATTTGTAGGAAAAATGGGGCATGCATTGTGAGTCTACAACAAATAGCCCCCAAAAAAGGGAAGAAATGACACAACCATTTCTTCATTAGCAAGCATACCTCTAACATGTATCAAATGACAACTAAATTTTGGATACTTCAATCAACTTTCAAGTCCCTTAATAGTCCAAACTTTAGAATATTAAATCCTCAAACTCAATGTGTGCTCAATGTATTCATTTCCTTTGACTCTCAAGAGGTGGTCTCTTAGAAGCTTCTAGAAACTTGGAGAAAACCTTTACTCAGTCAATGCATTCATCAGGAATCCGCTTAAAACTTGTTTATCGAGCACTATCTAATCAGATGAGACAACTTATTTTGATGGCTTTTGACAAGTTATCAATTTTATATTTTGAGTTCTTAGTAATCTCTTTTGATTTTCTTTTTAGAGCTCACATGTTGCCACTTGATTCTTCCTTCAAGAAAGTTTCTATATAGGGTGGATAATTTTTTTTATAGAGGGTGGGTATCCATTTTGGAGTGCATATCCCCTTTGTTTGATTACCTTTTAGGATCTTCTGGAGTCTTTATTTTTAACACCATCTATAATTATTTTTGTTCTTCTATACCCTGACCACGCTTAGATGGTGTGGCTAAGGTATTGATGTATTTTCCCTAATTTTTTGTTTAGTTTGATAACCCATGTGTTCCTCTTATATTGAACTCTTGGGAAACTCTCATGCTAGACAGTGATTTTAGCAGTTCATTGAAGAGACCCTTTCTCTAAACTAGAAAGTTTGGATAATACCTTGCTACTATTGACCTAGATTCACAAATCATCAAGATAGTCAATCATTAAAGTTCACAAAGTGTTGAGAGCTATTGATCTACAACTCTAATTTTAGGACTGAAAGTCCTTTACAACTGCAAGCCATATCAGTTTTCAATTTGTAAAAGAAAAAAAATCATCTGAATGATTTGACAAAGTAATACCTCTTGCCTAAAATCAAAACCAAAAGGAGAGATCTATTAGATATGTCAAGAAAGAGTCTTGATTTCCCTTAACCACTGGACTAACCAAAAGTGGCAGACACTACTTTTAAATCAAACACAAAACTTTAGTTAAACACATAACTAAAAGTAAACACACTTGTAGAAAGTAAAAATTTATTTATTTATTTTTTTTTTGAAATGGTTTTTTCTTTTAGTCGTTGAAGTAATATTTCATAAACTAGACATTAACATGCACTGGAACCAATTACCATTGTAGAAAACTTAGCCTAAAAGTATTTTCTCCCAAAATCTCCACAATTTGATAAGGGCCAATCCACAAGCACTGAAACTTAGTGTGATTGCCTGAATTTTCTTTCACCTTGTCCCATAGGATAACAAGGTTGGATATTTTGAAAGATTTGATTGCGGATTTCTTGTTGAACCACCATTTAATAATGACTTGATGTTTCACTATATGCTCTAAAGCTAGTAGTTGTTTCTCATCCAATTCCAAGAGACTCATTAATCAGATCTAAACTTTGTCTGCATCCTCAACATACCCTCTCATGAATTTAAAAACTAGAATCTTGAGATTAAGTGGGAATATTGGTTTTTGTCCATAAATGAGTAAATGTGAAGAAGTCCCCAAAGATTTTTTAATCCTAACTCTATCCATCCATTATGTATATTTAGCTAAGTGTACAAATATTTTGGGTTTTCCTATAGAATTTTTTTTATCACTATGATCAATTTCTTATTGGTGGACATAGCCACACCATACCCATGGGGATAGTAATTAGATGAGAACTTGATCATGACCTGATTGTCTAGTACCCATTGCACAAGGAAGATTTACACAAAAGATAACACATTATCACATACAAGGAAGAGTGACATACCAAACCTCATGGCAATGTGTTCTTCCAAGAAATTATTAACCACTCTTTTTGTGCAATTTTGAAAAGTCTTAGCTTCTATCCAATGCATGTAATAGTCTTCATCTATGAGGAAAGATGTATGTCATGTATATTATGGTGGGTTTACTGGTCCAATAAATTCCAACCCCTGCTTTGTAAAAGGACATACCTCAAACACTAGTTGTAGTGGCATAGTTGGATGTCTCTCTTTCTCTCTATTAACACTTGTCTAACAAATGTGGCAAGAATGTACATGTTCAAATGTATCCTTGAAGATGGTAGGCCAAAAGTTACTTGATCTCAAAATCATGTGGGTTGTAGCCTCTGCTGATCTATGTCCCATATCATACTTTTCATGAAATTGTTCCAAAAATTCTTTCACTTCTTCATGTCCCACACCTTTCAAATAAATTCCCTCATAATTTTTTAAATAATTTTTTCTATTTTGAAGCATATAGAATTCACATTTCATCTTGAGTCCTCTGCATTGGGAACTATTCATCTAGTTAGGGTATTGATTCTACAAAATATAATAGACAATATCTTGATACCATACATCTATGATTATTCCTTGATGAATATCCATTTGAGATAATATGATCTTTTGTTGATTATTGGTGCTGATTTCTTCATCAAATCCAATTTCATTGTCAACATCAATCTCATTACCAACTATCATCTTAGTTAGTCCTTGTCCTCTCACCAACTTCATTGGTTGATTCTCTAAATTGAACTCTTATAATATAGCCATCCATTTTCCTTGTCTTTTTCTTAACTCATTTTACATTAGTAATGTTTTGACAACAAGATTTGGCAAAATTACATATACCTTGCTCATGAGTATTTAATGAAGAAATTTATTGAGTGCATTTACTAGATGAAATCATTTTTTGTCAAGATTGGAATAGTTTAATTAAATTTCTTTAGTGGAAGATTCATGAATGCAATAGGTCTTTCATCCTCTTTGTCTTTCTTTTGAGTGATAATATTGACACATGGATCTTCTGAAGCAAAGGAGTAGATTTTAAAAGACAAGTTGTAATCTAGACTTACCAATATGAAAGTTGTGGATATAGCTACTTTGATGTCCTCAAAAGATTTCTTTATTTCAGGAACTCATTCAAAATTTTCTCTCTTTTTTAGCAAGTTATTAAGAAGGTGTACTATCTAAGCTAATCCATTAAGGAATTTATGCACAGAAGTGATCTTCCCCAAGAAATATTTCAGCTCTTTATGACTATGAGGAGGTGGTAGATTAAGAATCACCTCTACCCTTTTAGGATCAATGGATATCCCAACTTTAGAAATAATATGACCGAGAAGCTTTCCTTTTGTGACCCTGAATGAACACTTCATAGGATTAATTTATATGACATCCCTTCGACATTAGTTGAATACTTGTCTCAAATTAGAAATATGAGTACTCAGATCTTTTGAAAGGATAGTTAAGGCATCAATATAGATAACTATACATTTTTTTATCAACCCTTTGAATGCCTCTTCTGTCAATCTTTGGAATATGGTTCATGCATTGATCAATCCAAAAGGCATCCTTTGGTATGAAAAGGTTTTCCATTTTTTTGTAAATGCGGTCTTCAACCTATCTTCTTCAATCTAGAAAATACTTCATTTTAGACTGATTCACAATTTTTAGTACTCCATGAACCGAGGGAAAAGAGTAGTTATACTTCTTGGAAGCTAGGTTCAAATTGAGAAAATCCACACAAAGGAGAATTTCTCTAGTCTTTTTCCTTATTAGAACCAAGTTAGCAACCCATGTAGAATGTCATATTTGGAAAATAATTTTAGCATCAAGTAATTTTTGGACTTCTTTCATTATCAAAGGCTCAACTATGGGATTCACTGGTCTCCATCTTTGATGAAAATGTTTGGCATCAGGCTTTAACAAAATGTCATGAGTGATGATTTCAACATCATATGTCTTGAGTTCTTCAGAACTCCATACTATGAAACCTTTTTATTCTATAAGTAATTGAATCATACTTTCTCATTATTGAGTTTTACATGCCTTTCCAATTCTCACCATCTTAGGAGCTTCTTCTGTACCCAAATTATATGAATTACATTCTTTAATCCCCTTTTCTTGAATAGTTCTTTTACTATAAACTAATTTTTCTCAATCAAAGATATGTTTCAACTCTACCATCCCCTTAGGAAAAGTATTGAGCTACAAATTTATAATCCCATCTTCATCTTCTAGCTCATCGTCTTGAGGTTTATCATCAAGAGTATCATCAATCTCCTATCATTTGAAAAGGCCATTGCACACAATAAGCTTGATAATATTTTTTTCATCTTGGAGGACTTAGAAGTTTGTAATGTTGTTTGGAATAGATGGGGAATCAACCAATTCAACTAAAAACCTCTTTATTTTTGTTCTTTAAGAACAATAGGTCATCTTTTCTCCAATTTGCTATGTCAGAAAAATTTATTCACATGAGACAAACACAAGAAATAAAAGGTCACACAATCATAACAAGACAATAAAATCATTGGCTCCATTATTATTCATTGGCATGCATTCACAAAAATAAAAAACTTCGTCTAGATTAACTACACTTAGAATGAGAGCACCAATAACATATATTATTGCATAAAAATAACAGCATGGAACACATATTACATCCATGCATTTATAAGAAATCATCTCCAACCTTTGTGTTAGGAGTGAGACTTCTTAAAATGTAAACACATGCTAAAAACTAATAAAACAAATTCCTAAGTATACACAAACTAACTCTCTAAATGGTGCTAAGTAGGTCTAAAACCCTATTTATACTCATTAATTGGTGCATGAGATGTTACATGACACAATAGAATGAAAGAATGAGAAGATAAGAAGAATGTAGTTGCAAGATGATCTAGGAGTCTCTAGAAGCTCTAAAAATGCAAGCTGAGCCTTCTCTAAGCATTTCTAGGAGTCAAACTATTGTCAAAATGTATTTCCAGTGCAAGTAATGCTCTAAATTAGGAATTGGTAGTTAATTGTCAATACACTACTACTTCTTGAAAACTGCCAGCGCACCTCTCTAACAAGCTCATTTGTGCACCTTCATGACATGTTTTAAAAAAAAACTAAAATTCTTCTATGTGTCAAAATTGAATTTCCAACATCTTGGTTTTCTTCCCCTTTATACCAAAATGATGTCAAGATGTTTTCTCTTGAACTTCTCTATTATCTCTACCACTTGCATAGACCTCTTCAATCTTGAATGCTTGTCTTATGGCTTCATTTGACAAAGAATCCTCAAATGTTCCTCAGAATTGTTGGACCATTGATTGTGTTGCACCAAGCTTGGTCTTAGCCTACACTTCAAAAATATTAAGGCAAGTGGCATTGTAGACTAGTAAATTTCGACTTAATTTTTGACAAATTTTGGTCAAAATTTCAACCCAAGTTGGTTGAAATTTTAACCAAGTAGTACATGGAAAATTTTCTCATTCAAATTTCAACCAACCTATAGGTTAGCCAAAATTTTGACCAATAAATTCATCAAAAAAAATTAATTTTTGCTAGCTCTGATTTTTCATTGTTGATCAACATTTCGACCAATGTTTGGTTGAATTTTTTTTAGAATTGGTGGAAATTTTGATGAAGTTTTTTATAATTGTTGGAAATTTTGACCAATTCTTGGTAGAAAACTATCAAGAATTGGTCAAAATTTCTACTAGTGTTTGGTCAATTTTTTTTTAATACGGTATCAAGAAATTGTTTCTTATCCAAGCCATTTAATTTGCAACCCTTTAAATTTCTGCAATGATAAAGTTGGAGTAAGAAAAAATTTCTTCTCAAAGGCGTCCTCTAATTGTAAAGCATCCATTCTATTGGCCTAATTTTTCACTATGCAGAGGATAAGGGAAAATATTTTGAAAAATCATTTAAGTCTTGAAATTTTTAAAATTAGGGTTTTGTTCCTTTTGTTTTTCAAATCATTAGATTGCCCTAGTTTTAGAATACCCTCAAAATACTTTTAGAAAAATGAATTCAATGATTTTTTTTTTCCTAAGGGAGGGCTTGCATAAGCATGAGGTTATTATAATTTTATTTAAATCTACGTGATTATTCTTAGCATACAAATTGCTTAATCATTCTGTTAGCAATTACCTCTGATGATGCAAAGTCTTTTTAATCGTTGATCCTATTCAGATCAACGAGTATTTCATGCCCACAATTTCAAGATGCAAGGTATTTAAATAGTGTGACTATGCAACTTGGTGACACATAGCCTTTACATTCCTAAATTCTAGTGTATCAGGAAGTTTTGCAAGTTTGGTAGTACTTTTGCACACGTCCTAATTTTCCTGCAATATTATTGGTGGATTCGCTAGTAGAGGTATGCAATTTATCACCAAGTAGTGTCAGCCATTGATTTCATCCCAATCAAGGGCTAGCACTTTCCCACAAGAAGGAGATGCTCATCAAATAAATAATGCCGGGAAGCAAAAGTTGGACAAGTGGCATGGTCTGACGAGATGGGCCTTCCATTCTCAAGAATAAAAAATAATAATGGTGAGATGTCCTCTGTGGTGTGTGTCAAAGGAGTTGGAACAGGTGGAGGAACATCATTCATCACTATTAGCCAATATGCTACTCAAATGGTGAAGTTTCTATAACCGTTGATCTATCAGAGATCAAAGGCCAGTGCATGCCCACAATTTAAAATTGCACAGGAAATAAGTAATGTGGGCAAGCATATTTTTGACATGTGGCAAGGTGGGGTCGAGTATTTGTAATGCAGTGTGCCACACTGTAGATGATTGATGACGTATACTTCCAAATGTGGCACTAAAGGAGTTCAACTACTAAATGAAAATGAAGACTTATCAACTGTAGATCTTTCAAAGATCTACGGATAGTGCAATCCCACATTATGAAGCTGCAAGTCAGATAAGAAAAGTGGGAATGTGCCTTTGCGACGCATGTCATAGTGGGGCCAAACTATGGAAAAATGCAGAAGTCACACCATAGGATCTGCCAATTGTGCTTAGCTGGAGCTTTTTATGATGTGGGCCAGAAAGGTGATACAAATAAATACAATAGTCAGAACATGTAGGTTAAAAGTAGTCAGGTCATTGGCCCAAGTGGATAATGTGAGCATAAAATGAAGAATTGTTTTTGATCATTGATCCTTATCCTAGTCAACGAAAGGCCCTTCCCCATATTTTGAATTTGAGAAAAGTTTAAACAAAGCAGGAATGTGCCTTGTAGACACATTTCCATGGTGACATCAAAAGTTTTTTCTTAGATGCCCTGCAGGGTAGAATCAGTATCACCATTAATTTTTTGAAGATCGACAACTGGCACAAGCCCACAATTTGAAGATGCTCGTTAGATAAGGAAAGTGGGAATGTGCCAACACGACACGTGGACTAAATGATTCCAAGTCCTTGCTCACTTAGAAGAAGATATGGGATCTGCTAGCATGGAATGTTGTCAGATGGCATGAGCTCATATGGCAGTTTCTTATTGGTCAGTATAGCTAACAGGTTTTTATTAGAAAGTGGATTAATCTAATTGTTGATCTTTTCTTGATCAACGAATGACACTTCCCTGCAATTCTAAGATGCAAGGAATTTAAATAATGTGGGGAAGTGAATTTGTGACATGTAGCATTGTTTTAAAAGTCATAAACCTTGTTACTTTTTAAATCAGAACCATCTAATTTGGTAAAATCTACAGATGGGATTCAAACTTGGGTGTAAATTGTGGGAAATTGTTACTAAGAGTAAATATAATTCAGACCTTGTGCATGCAATTTTAATGTATGAGAAGAGCCCATGATTTCATCATTAATGAACCACCAAAGCACAGAGAGAACATCAGGGCATACAAAATTTTTAGAGCCAGGGCACGAAAATTCTTGGTTAACACTCGAGTAAAATTACAAAAGATATCACATAGTGCAGAAGTGTGAATTCTAGTGCGTAAGCACTTTGTGACTTTCTAGGTAATTTTAAAGTATTTTTTGTTGTGAAATTCCTAGTGTTCATTCAAAATGCCTCCCTGAAAAGAGTTTACTAGGCAAATAGATTATTTGAAACGTTCTATGCATGATGACATTCTTGAACAATTCCCCTTAAAAGTACATGAAATAACTAAGGGGAGGGAACTCATTCTGAAACATCCTAGAGTAGTTGTAGCAGAAGGTTTTTATGACAAAGCTAGTTGGGTAAGAGATGCCAAGGTTTCCATGGGAGGTCTGGAGTTGTTTAAGAAATGGTTTTTAGAGTGAAAACTGGACACTCCTACGAGCAATGTTTGGGAGTTTGATATTGGTAAATTAATAGTCCCCACAGTTTTCTTTGATAGTGATTTATTGATGGACCTGGCAAAGAAATACGATCCTATTATGGGATGGGTAAAAAATCATTCTGGAGTCAATCTTTTTAGGGTTTTCCCTGAGCTATTCAATGAAGTTTTCAGCCTTAACCCTAACCACATTGTGCATGAAATCATTGATATGGATGATTTACAAGCTAGATATGATCCACAACAAATTTACCTAAGAACAAGGCCACTATAGGAGCATGCTGCTAAAATTGGCACTTTGCCTGTGATTACAGCTAGTACCCCAGAGCCATTGTTGAGAAGACATTTCAACTTGACAGGTCAAGCACTGTATTTTTCTCTTTGCAAGATTTTTGGGATAGATGAAGGTGATCAAATTCTAGGTTCTATTGTCCTTATAATGGCTCAAACCCTTCAATTTGGAATGAGTACAATTTTGGATTTTGGCACTTTTCTAGCAAAATAAATTCACAATGGTTTGGTTGGAATAGCAAAGGGAAAATTGAACAAACCATTATGTTGGTATTCATTTCTTATGCATGTATGCTTATACAAGGGATACACTTTCTTCTCTAAGGGTATGGAGTTGGAAACAACAAAGGATGGAGAGAGGAATCTAGTGCAATTGTGGAGTGTGGATATGACTTCAAAAGCCACAGATGCTAGTTATGTAAGATTTGATAGATATTTTGCATCTAGGCTGAGATTTCTTTTGAGAGGTAATAGCCCCAAGATTCCACAAGCATTGTTGGAATTGGTTAGACCTAAAGACCATGCACAAGGATTGTTGGTTAGTCATAATTAGGGGGATATAATCCCTTATAACATTTCAACTGTGATAAGGGTATATGGTTTTGGAGGAAAGCCACATGTGTTGCCTTTTCATTTGCCCTTGAAGATAGGGATTGGTGAGCTGTTATGGTAGATAGGCACTATAGATGAGAGGGAATTGATTAAGAAGAGCACTTTCTTTCACATTGTTACTATGGTGCATGATTTTTTCTTTGTCAGAAAAGGGTGGAAGCACATGAATTTGTTTTTGGATAGATATAACATGGCAGAGTCTCACACCAGATTCATTGACCCTAAAGGATTCTATGAGCTTTTAAAAGAAAGGGTGAGAGCATCTCATATGTTACATTAAGTTTACTATCCAGAAGATATAGTCAAAAATATCTTCACATTGCAAGAAGAAGAATTGAGGAAAGAGAAATGAATAGTTTTTAGTAAGACCTTGGAATTCATTAATGCTTTTGAACCCCAGTATGACCCATTGAAACATAAGAAATACTGGGGAGCTAAAATACAAGCATTAATGAATAATTTTTCCATAATAATTCAAACCATGAGTAAAAAGAAAGCTATGTATGTTGAGACACATCCAAACAAGGTTATAGAAGTACAAAGAAGAATAAGTAGTAGAAATGTGGTAGTTCCTAGCCAATATACATTGCAGAAAAGGGAAAGTTATGTCATGATTCGAAATGTGCAACATGCACCCCCTCATCAGAAGCCAAGGTCAAGAAGTCCATCTGCAGCCAGCTCTCCAAAAAGGCAAAAATTAGAGCAAGGGTCTTCTTCTTCTCAAAAGGACCAATACTCCCCAAGCCAATCACCAATCTAGATAGATGATGAAGCATCTCTAAGGAAACAACTTAGACAAATGGGTGGAGAAGGCGATGTGATTGTCACTTCTATAGACCTGGATGTTGGAGAGCCACAATAACCTCCTACACCTTCCTTGGACCTAACCATCGCTGATTACCAAGGTGAGGAAATTAACCCAATAGTTGCCCAAGCTTTTGAAAGATTTATTAATGATGAAAATTTTGTAAGATCTAGGGTTTTTTCTCAGTTTTTGTGGAGATTAAATATGGGAAATTTTGAGAAAGCCTGTGAGAAAATCAAGGCTAAGCAACTAGATAAACCTAACCTAGTTATTAAGGGAGAGGTGAAATCAAATTTTTTGAATGATTTTTCCTAGTTTACTCCTAAAGCTAGGAGGCAAATAGTTAGACAGTCATGAGTCCTCCTTCTATCAAAATGGGATATAGAAAATGCTATTATTTTTGATTCAGTAAGGAAGCAGAATGATGTTCAACTAACAACCGCTGAAGAAATATTAAAGGCTCATAGAGGAGTCAAATTTAATGATGACCACCAAGCCCTTGTTATATGGTCCATGGAAAAGAGAGAAAATACAAGGATGCATGAGTTTCCAACTTCGGAGCATACTGGTACATTGACAGTATACAGGGCTAGAGAAGTGGGTGGTAAGAAAATAATGGGAATGTCCTCAAAAGTGCTAAAATTTGGTGGTGTTGTATATGGCCAAGAAGAAGATAGATTTACCCAACTCAATGCTAGGTTTGAAGAAGTTTTGGAAGCATATGAGGAAAGGGGTATACAAATACGATCACTAGAAAACAAAGTTTCTCAAACGGAGAAGGTATTGGAGAAAAGAAAAATGGGAGAAATTAGCAAACCAAGGATTGCCTACCCCCCTAGGCCACCTATTGAACCCTTCAAGTCTACTCCAATAGTTGAGATACCTGATACTCCAAAAAGACCTTAGTTCTATACTATAGATGATTTTGAAGAAGAGAAGAATAAGTTGTATGCCATGCATGTAGAGCTTAACAATCAGAATGAAGAAAAACTGAGGCATGGTATTATGTATTTAATAGATAGAATAGAGTGGCCCACATTCTTTGATCAATTGTCAAAGATTTCAGCAATTAGGGATGAATTAAAGAAAATGAAGATATACTCAGACCCATTGTATAGAAGTGGACATACAGAAGCTTAGATATCACTACTATGTGTATATATGTTATTCATTTAACATATCATCAGATGGAAGGAATTTTTGACTTACTAAATAAGTTGCAGGATTTTGATGATAAACAAGATTCTTTCTATACAAGATTAACCAATTGCCTTTCCAATTATTTTGTAGAGAAATTTCATTTATTCCTTTGTGCTCTAAAGTTAGTTGATAAAATAAAAGAAAATGAAGAATGCAAGCAGGAGCTAGATGAAGCTTTTTGTGAGAGAATAAATAGGGTTATAAATGAAGCTGGCTATCTATTGTGGGCAATAACAAATGAGGAGTTGGTTAAAGTGCAGATATTTTACAACTCTATCTAAAAAGAATTGGTTAATATGGAGACAATTGCAAATTCCCTTTTAACTATACAAAGAGAAGTTCTAAGTTTTGATTGGCCAAATGATGTTGTCTATAATAAGTGGAAGGAAAAATTCATGTCTATAGAGTAGATGTCAGAAGATGATGAGGCAAAAGATCATGTAAATGTAACTATTACTTTAATAGTTGATGAAAAAGACAGAGAAAATCCCCAAGTTAAAGTAAACTTATAGATAAATGAAGGAGCTACACATCACTTTCAAGCCTCATGGTCACTTATTCCGAGGAATCAGATAGATAAAAGAATCAAATCATTATACCAATTCTAGAGGATGTAACAGAAAGGGCCCACAAAAGGAATGTTCAATGTAAAATTTTTTCTGTTACTCACATTTTTATCATCTTGTGATAAGTGTATGCAAATGTTTCTTGTAAAAGATACCTGTCACTTTCTCTTAGCCTGAAGCTTGTTGCATCACACACTATTTAAGTGATATTCTAGGGCTAAAGGAGGGTCCAAATTCTATTTTTCTAAGTGATATGCTTAGTCTGTCTTTGGTCCAAATTTTTGAAAGAAATTTTACGATGTATTTTCTCTGTCAATTCTCTGAGAATACATGAATATAGAATGAGCTGTGTTTCTTTATGAAGGTCATTCTGAGTCTATTGTAAATGGTATACAATTTTCAAAGAAACTGAATACAAATTCTAAACTATCCCCATATCAGTTCTTTCTGAATCCTATCTCCTTTCAATTACTTGGTTATCTTGATATTGTATAACTAAAGGCTTGTGCAATTGAAAGCAATCTAGTTAGGTTGTATATCAGTTTATCACTGCTGTTAATTCAATGGATTAAGTAAACACTTTGGTGAATGTGATAAGGTTTCTCTAGTAGTGGAAAGGGTTTTGAATGATAAATTCTCATAAGAATTGCTGATAAAATTTGTTGTAAGGCAACAAATTAGATCTAGAAATTTTTAATAGACTCTATGCCCCAATGGATTAGGCACTGATCAAATGTGACCCAGCTAAAAGAGGACTATGTTACAAATGGTTATCAAAAATATAGAATTAAATCAATTTTACTTTTGTTTCCTCTAGATCTTTAAGGCTAGCCAGTACTTGTTTGCATGGAATGTTTTAGCTTTAGTTAGCCACTATTAATTGGGAACATCTACAGATCTATAGAAGAATTTTTGGCCATATCAAGAATTGTGTATGTATTTGAAGATTTGAGATGAGAATCAGAATGAAACTAAAAATAATCTTCATACATTTTTCCCAGTCTTGAATCATCCTTGGGTATACCCACCCTAGTTTTGTAGAGCCAAAAGAGTAGGAAACCACTATTGGTTTTGTTGAAGTTGGGCCCAAATGCTTTGCACATGCAATTGTTAACAAGAATTGGCCATTCTTTAGATTGTATGATTATTGTCATCTTGGTATTAAGTATTTTGTTGCTTAGTAGTTTTAGTTCATTTTAAAACACCAAAAAAATGGCTACTCTACTGGGGAGTTGTCCAACCCATCTATAAAAAGTACAGCAATTTCTTTGGCCCTACTATGTATGTGTGTGTTAGGTTATCTAAGTTTTACCCATGGTTATAAGGGAATATTTTAGTGACAAACCTTGAGAATTTAAAGAGAGAATAGCCCAAGTACCCCAGCTATACACTGGTGTATCCAGACTATCCAAGTGTCTTATCTAACAAGCAAGAGTTGCAGTCTTACAGCATCAGTGATTGGTCTATCTGTGTCAGATTTTTTTTTTACTTGTGTGTTGTTTTCTTTGAGTCAAAAATAAGTGTCATTGTATATTTTCCCAAGAATAGGGTGGCAACTCAGTCAAGGTTTTGAAGCTAGTGCTTATTTTAACAAAAGGTGAATATGGCTAACAAGAGAAAGAACACAAGAGCTTAGATGAGAGCCAATCCTGATGTACCAATGTGTACTGATCAACCCCAAGGTGGTAGGTAGAACCAAAATAAGAAAGGGACAGATCCAAATCCCACCTGGAAACCCAAAGGCAATGCATTTGTCAATTCCTAGTATCAACCAACATTAGGAAGAGAGTCTTCTTCACTTAGTTCTAAATCCAAAACTACAAGTCTCTTAGGAGGCATTTTTAGTACCCCATTACCAGATGAGAGAGTCTTTTAGGACAAAGATGTGTTCGCAGTAGGAATTGTTTCATCAAGGCTAGATCTTGTAACTGATATGAACTATAGCTAGGATTTAGGAGTTCATTTGATAATCCTTTTAATCCTAGAGTAGCCCCATATGCAAAGCCCAACCTTATATATCTAGACGATCTTGCTAATTCAGAGACTACTTTTGTAGATCCTAAAGAAGTGCATTCTAAGATAGGAGTTCTGAAGAAATGGATTGCTGATGAAGAAGCTAAATGCATTCATCTTGAAAAAGAAAAGGAGCAAGCCACCTTGGATGCCATAATAGAAAGGGATGCTCTACTAAGAAGGATGGCTACTTTGAAGGAGCATAAAAAAAAGTTAGAAGAAAATACCACAACTCTCCATACTGATGTATTTGGAAATGTAGACAATCTGAGAGCTAAAGTTCAAGAACAAGAAAAATGCCTAAATCAAAGGCAAGAACCAATTATTTCTCAAGTCCAAGCTTATAAACCTATTCAAGTGGACCCTGTAGAGCCCACTATAAAAGCTCTAGATAAAGAGAAGGGCAAAGCTATAGGAATCCAAATAAATGAGCCTCAAACAATACCAAGAAAACCCATACAACCCTCCATGTAAAAGTTAGATTTAGATCTGGAGAAGGCTAGAAAAGAGAGGGAAGATCTTGCAAAAGAGCTTGAGAAGGTTGAGAATGAAGCTCAAGCTATAGAAACTAGGAGAAAAATCCAATTCATAAAATCTAATTCTGCATTGTCTTTATGGACCAATTTGTCTATCTCACTTGCAACTCCAACACCAGCTAGTGGTCCAATAATCTCAACTCAGGGAATATCCCAATCAGCTCCTGCCTCATCATCCACTATTGGCACCCAAATCCCATTTGCCCCACCTAAACAATCCCAATCTACTCCTCTAATTCAAACTAAAATAGCTAGTACCTCAAATGTTCTTAGTTTCTAGAAGAAACTTGTATACCTGGAAAAGTATAGAAAAATATCATTTTTTGGTATTCCTGGTGCCCCACATCCCATATCGTTTGATTTAAGAGATAAAGTGGCTAAGTTCTCTAGGAATAATGTTGTTACTGGTGAAGAACATTTGAGAATTTTAATTGATATGTTAAATGATTATGAAGTTGAACATGAAGATATGGTAATGAAATTTTTTCTGCATTCACTAACTGAGGATGCAAGGGATTGGTTTAGGAGGTTGCCTGAAGACAGTATCACATCATGGAATGATTTGGAGAAATTGTTCAAAGAGAAATATGGAGACAACAATACTGTAGGATTCATGTTGAATGAATTCAACAACATCAAGAAGAATCCAAATGAGTCCACATTTGATTTCAATGTAAGATTCCAGAAAGGTATGTACAGACTATTTCAAGTTATGAGGTTGAATGAAGATGTCTGTCTCACAACATATTTCAATGCTTTTGATAGAAAAATGGCTTATCAATCAAGGGATAAGGATCTTAATACTTTAAGGGATGCCTATAAAATTGTAGTAAATATAGAGAATAATAGGAAGGCATCTAGTAAACTGGGTAGGAGGGATGATCCAAAGCTTTTTAATCCTAAGAACAATAATAAAAGGAAGTGTGACAAAACTCCTATAGGAAAGAAGCCAAAAGAACCTACTATAGGCTAGGTTTTGGAATTTCTCAATAAGATGAACCCCACTAATTTTAATAAGCCAAATATTGCTGGGAGAAACTTTGTGAATAATAACAGTTTCAATATGCAGCTTAGAAAGCAAAATTACCCTTACACCACTCAGTGGAAAGATGGTAAGCCAATTCCCAACCAGACTCAAAATATGAAGTATAAGGGTACTCTAGATCCCCTGCAAAGGAACACTATGAATATGAATGATGATGTACCATGGTGCATTATATGTCAATCACCTCATTCTACTAATTATTGTGCTATTGCTCCATCATTTTCCCAAGGTCAAGGTGTGCAACCTGGAGAAGAAAGTGAAGAGGAAAGCCATGATGATATAATTTGCAATATGGTAAGCATGTGTGATGATTTGATAGATTTTGATTCTAAATAGCCTAAAAATGACATTACCAGTCAGAGAGTTGCTCATCATTTACATCATCAGCAAGTGCTTTTAGATGATGAAGGGTATGGTACAGATAAGGTATGCATTACATCTTTTGATGTAGGTCTGACAAGCTTAAGAATGCACTCCAAAGAGGAAATTGAAAAAATTATAGTAGAAATGATTTCACAAGTCCATAGTAACTACAATTTGAGAAATAGAATGGTAAATAATAATGCAAGAAAGAAATCTAGTGTATTCATCAAAGATATCACCCATAAGATGAATGATCAAAATAAGAGAGTTAGTGAAGATGTGCCTAAGATCAAGGACAATAAGGGTAAGAAATGGGAACCAAAAAAGAGTGTTCAATTTCAGACAAATGAAGCAAAAAAACCAGTGGTGCAACCAAAGAAATTAGAAATTGATACTATCAAGCAAATAGTAATGCCTACTATTTCAAAGGTTTCAAGTCCAAGTACTCTTGTTAAACCTACTATTACTGAACATGTTGATATGATATCTATGTTGTCCCAAATAACTGTGAAAGTGCCTTTGTCTGAACTTCTTAAAATTGAAGAGCATAAAAGAAAGGCTTTATCATGGTTGGGTGGGATAGGAAATAATAATACTATTATAGATCAAACTTTTGTCCAAAAAACCCTATTAGTAGTAGAGGATAATGGTATCATATCCCAAATTCCCCAAATGTTTTTAGATGATTCCTCAGTGGCATTTATAGAAGATATTGACCCTTTTTTCCTCAGTCTAATCATAAAAGGGAAGACCCTAAAAAACTGTATGATAGACTCAGGGCTTCCAACACCATAATGTCTTTCAAAGTAATGGAAGCTTTAGGATTGAAAGTGAATACCAAGCAGGGAAAATGCAGATCAATGGATGCTAGGGAAGTCCCAGTCATAGGTACCATAAATGCATTACCTTTCAAACCAGCTACATATCCCAAAGTAGAGTTAACCATGTCTATCCTTGTGGTGGATATACCTCCACATTATGGAATGTTACTCTCCAAAAAATGGAGTGCTACCATGGGGGGAAGCCTACAGTGTGACTTTACCTATGCTACTTTCCACATTGGGGATAAAGCTATCAGGGTAAATAGAGAACCAAGGGTTAATCACATTTTACGAGAAGAAATTGATAAAGATGCCACTTGTTTCTTAGATACTGGGGTAAATGCTTTCAAGTATGAATTGATTATTCAAGAAGTTGAGAATTTTCCTACTATAATTGAACATGAAGTTGAATCTTGCACGAACTCACCAAAATTATGGACAATGTTCTTTGATGGGGCTAATTCTAAAGTGGGTGCAGGGGTAGGAGTAATTTTTTTCTCCCCTGAGAATAATACATTCAAGTATTCATTCACATTGAAGTTTTCCTGCACAAATAATATTGCAGAATATGAGGCATTGTTGCTAGGATTGAAAGTTGTTGCACATCATAGAATTAAGAAATTACATGTTATAGGGGACTACAAACTAGTTATCTCCCAGATAAAAGGAACCTATTTATCCAAGAATTGGAGATTAAAGCAATATAGAAATGCAGTTTGGGATCATATAGAATCCTTTGATGCATTTGGTAGGTCATGGAGAGATAGGACTCAAAATAAGATGGCTGATTTGTTAGCAAATGTAGCAATCAAGCCTAAGGAAATATCATTTGCAAGAATATCTCAAATTGAGGTACAAAATAGGCCTTCCATACCTGGTAACATCGAAAATTGGCAAGTCTTTGAAGATGAAAAAGACATTACAAATTTCTTGTTAAATGAAGATAAGCACCATGGTCAGGAAGTGGATTGCAACGAACTGATTGAAACCATAGATGGTAAATAAACCATTTTTAGCCAGGAGATTATGTAATTGAAAACCAATAATGTGCCTAAAGGGTTAGTGGTCTTCAAAAATATTTTTGATAACCAGGATAGAGTAAAACTAAGAGTTAAGGATCTGAAGCCCTAGGAATTAGAAGAGATAAACCTAGGTACTGATGAAGCCCCAAAAAAGGTTTATATTGGCCAAAATTTGCCTGTTAAAATCAGAAAAACATTGATTGACCTGCTTAGGAAGAATTGACATGTTTTTGCATGGTCATATAATGACCTTAAGGCTTATAGAGAAGATCTATTCCAGCAAGTCGTACCCTTAAAAGATAATGTAAAATCTCTCAGACAGAAACAAAGACCAGTAAACCCTACCCTAGCTCCCAAAATGAAAGAAGAGTTGATGAAACTAAGGGATAGGGGAATAATCAAACCAATTAGGCATTCCACCTAGGTTTGAAATTTGGTTCTTGTTAGGAAGAAGAATGGAGATATAAGATTGTGTGTTGATTTCAAGAACTTAAACATTGCATCTTTGAAGGACAATTATGGATTACCCAATATGGAAGCCATGTTGTAGCAAGTGACTAGCTCTGAGTTAATGTCAATGATGGATGGTTTCTTTGGATATAATCAAGTTCTAGTAAAGGAAAGTGAACAGTTCAAGACAACCTTCACAACTCCACGGGGAACATATGTATATGTAAGGATGCCTTTTGGCCTAATTAATGTAGAAGCTACTTTCCAAAGAGCCATGGATGTGGCATTTCATGATTATATTGACAAATTTATGGTTGTATACCAGGATGATCTTACAACATATTTTAAGAAGGTTAAGGATCACTGCAGACACTTGGAGAAAATCTTTATCAAAGCTCTGGAATATGGAGTATCCTTAAACCCAAAGAAATGCACATTTGGGGTGACAGAAGGCAAATTAATAGGACATATAGTATCTAAAGATGGGGTGAAAATAGACCCTAAGAGAGTAGCAGCTATTGACAAAGTCCCCAAGCCAAAAAGTGTAAAAGGAATTCAGTCCTTCTTTTGGCCAAGTCAATTTCCTTAGAAGATTTGTTACCAATTTTGCTAAGATTAGTAGACCTATCTCAAAGATGCTCAAGAAGGGAGCCACTATAGATTGGAATGGTGAGCCTTCACAAGCATTCAAAGATATTAAAATTGCAATAAAAAATGCTCTAGTACTAAGAACTCTAGATTACACAAAGCCTATGCATATCTTTTCTTTTGCATCTTTTCACACTGTAGCTACAGTCTTATTGCAAAAAAATCAAGAAGGATATGAGCAGCCCATTGCCTTTTTCAGTAAGTCACTGTAGCCTGATGAATTAAAATATGAGATAAATGAAAAGTAGGCATATGCATTAGTAAAGCCTTTAAAAGATTTTAGATGCTACCTAGTAGGTGCTACTATCATTACCTTTGTACCTAGTGCTATAGTAGAAGGTGTAGATGTATCAACAAGATCCAAGAATTCAATATTGACATATAGATAACTAAGTTGGTAAGAGGTCAAGGTTTGGCTAAACTCATGCCTGAATCTAATTTGGATGCAAATCAAATAAATGTGGCAGTTGATAACCTCATATCTGACTTATGTGACATGGATCATTGTGATTAGTACACCAATGTTATATATTACCTACGACACATGGAAGCTCCCCCTCATCTACCTAAAAATGAAAAGAGGAGTACTAAATTGCAAACCATCAGGTATATAATTGTCCAAGGCAACCTATGGTGGAGAAATTTTGAGGGAGTATCATTGAAATGTGTTGATCAAGAAAAGGCAAAAGAGGTCTTGACGAAAATGCATGATGGAGTTTCAAGAACCCTTTCAACAGTGGGGTCTAGATTTCATAGGAGAGATTTTCCCCAAGTCTAGCACTAGCTACTCTTGGATTCTAGTGGCTACTGATTACTTTACAAAGTGGGTAGAGGCTATCCCCACAAGAAATGCAACAAGTAAAGTTGTCAATAATTTCCTACTGAATAATATTATCTCTAGATTTGGTTGTCCTCAAAAAAATTGTAACAGATAATGCTATGTGCTTTAGGTCTGGGGAATTTACTAAATTTTGTGATAAATATAGAATAACAAGGTCATCATCTTCTCCTTATCATCCACAAGGGAATGGAAAAGTTGAATCCACAAATACGAGCTTGTTGAAAGTTATTAAGAGAACCTTGGATGATAAAAAAAAGGCATGGGATTCCAAGTTACAATTAGCAATATGGGCTGATAGGGTAACTGTGAAAAAAGCCATTGGTGTAGCTCCATTTGTTTTGGTGTATGGAATTCAAGCTAGAATGCCTCAGAACAACTTGATGGGACTCTACAATTACATTTAGTTGTATGATGAAGATACTACAAATGAAATGCAAGAAAGCATGGATGAATTGGTAGGATTGATAGATACCAGAAGAGAAGCATCTCTTAAGAACCAAAAGTTGCAACTACAAGTTAAGACACTCTATGATAAAAGAACGGTAAGTAGAAAGTTTGAAGATGGAGATCTATTATTAATGTGGAATGCCAGTATTGAGGATAAAGAAAAACATGGAAAATTTGATCCTATCTATTTAGGCCCATATCTAATTGAAAATTCTTAGGGTGAGGATTCTTATATACTCAAAGATGTATTGGACAATATTCTTGAATTGCCAATTCATGGACAGTTCTTGAAGAGGTTATTTTCTTGAAAGATACTTATTTTCTCCATGAGTAGTAATTTTAGGGTTTCCTAGTGTTTTGTACATTCTGTATATTCTATAAATCTTTATAAATATCCTTGTGTAGTCTGGTTCCTTGTTTCTACGTGTTGCTCAGTGTTCTCTGAAGAAGTTGTTTTTTTTTTACCAAATATGTGGTCTGCTCTCCCGGAGATTCTAAATTCTTGCATAGACTCAGGTAGTCTATCATCCCCAGAAAGAGCCATTGTTGGCCTAATTTTTCACTATGCAAAGGATAAGGTAAAATCTTCTAAAAAATCATTTAAGTCTTGAAATTTTGAAAATTAGGGTTTTGTTCCTTGTATTTTTCAAATCATTAGATTGCCCTAGTTTTAGAATACCCTCAAAATATTTTCAGAAAAATGCTTTCAATGATTTTTTTTTTTCCTAAGGGAGGGCTTGCCTAAGCATGAGGTCATTATAATTTTGTTTAAATCTATGTGATTGTGCTTAGCATACAAATTTCTTAATCATTATGTTAACAATTACCTCTATTGATGCAATGTCAGATGACATGAGCTCATATGGTAGTTTCTTATTGGTTAGTACAAATGACTGGTTTTTATTAGAAAGTGGATTAATCTGATCATTGATCTTGTCTTGATCAATGAATGAAGCTTCCCCACAATTCTAAGATGCAAGGAATTTAAATAATGTGGGGAAGAAGATTTTTGACACATAACATTATTTTAAAAGCCATAAAGCTTGTTACTTTTTAAATTAGAACCATCTAATCTAGTAAAATCTACAAACGAGATTCAAACTTGGGTGCAAATCGCGGGCAATGATTACTGAGAGAAAATGTGATTCAAACCTTGTGCATGCAATTTTAATGTATGAGAAGAGCCCATGATTTCATCATTAATGAACCACCAAAGTGCAGAGAGAACATCATGGCATACAAAATTTTCAAAGCCAGGACATGAAAATTCTTGGTTAACACTCTAGTAAAATTGCAAAAGATATCACATAGTGTAAAAGTGTGAATTCTGGTGGGTAAGTACTCTATGATTTTCTAAGTAATTTTAAAGTATCTTCTATTGTGAAATTCCTAGGGTTCATTCAAAATGCCTCCCCGAAAAGAGTTTACTGGGCAAACAAATTATTTGAAATGTTCTGTGCATGATGACTTTCTTGAAAAATTCCCTTTATTAGTGATGAAATAATTAAGGGGAGGGAACTCATTCTGAAACATCCCAGAGAAGTTGTAGCAGAAGGTTTTTATGACAAAGCTAATTGGGTAAGAGATGCCTAGGTTTCCATGGGAGGTCTAGATTTATTTAAGAAATGGTTTTCAGAGCGAAAATTGGACACTCCTATGATAAATGTTTGGGAGTTTGATATTGGTAAATTAACAGTCCCCACAGTTTTCTTTGATAGTGATTTATTGATGGACCTAACAAAGAAATATGATCCTATTACGGGATGGGTAAAAAATAATTCTGGAGTCAATCTTTTTAGGGTTTTCCCTAATCTATGCAGTGAGGTTTTCAACTTTAACATTAACCACAATGTGCATGAAATCATTGATATGGATGATTTACAAGCCAGATATAATGCACAATGAATTTACCTAAGAACAAGGCCACTACAAGAGCATGCTGCTAAAATTGGCATTGTGCCTATGATTATGGCTAGTACCCTAGAGCCATTGTTGAGAAGACATTTCAACTTGAGAGCTCAAGCACTATATTTTTTTATTTGCAAGAGTTTTGGGATAGATGAAGGTGATCAAATTCCAGGTTCTATTGTCCTTATAATTGCTCAAACCCTTCAATTTGGAATGAGTACCATTTTGGATTTTGGCACTTTTCTAGCAAAAGAAATTCACAATGGTTTGGTTGGAATAGCAAAGGGAAAATTGAACAAACCATTCTATTGGTATTCATTGTTGATGGATGTATGCTTATACAAGGGATACACTTTCTTCTCCAAGGGTATGGAGTTGGAAACAACCAAGGATGGAGAGAGGAATCCAGTGTAGTTGTGGAGTGTGGATATGAATTCAGAAGCCACAGATGCTAGTTATGTAAGATTTGACAGATATTTCGCATCTAGGCTGGGATTTCTTTTGAGAGGTGATAGCCCCAGGATTCCACAAGCATTGTTGGAATTGGTTAGACCTAAAGACCATGCACAAGGATTTTTGGTTAGTCATAATTGGGGGAATATAATCCCTTATAATGTTTCAACTATGATAAGGGTATATGGTTTTGTAGGAAAGCCACATGTGTTTCCTTTTCATGTGCCCTTGAAGATAGGGATTGCTGAGCTCTTGTGGTAGATAGGCACTATAGATGAGAGGGACTTGATTAATAAGGGAACTTTCTTTCCAATTGTTACTATAGTACATGATTTTGTCTTTGTCAGAAAAGGGTGGAAGCACCTGAATTTGTTTTTGGATAGATATAACATGGTAGAGTCTCACGTTAGATTCATTGACCCTGAAGGATTATATGACCTTTTAAAAGAAAGGGTGAGAGCTTCTCATATGGTACATAAAGTTTACTATCCAGAATATATAGTCAGAAATATCTTCACATTGCAGGAAGAAGAATTGAGGAAAGAGAAATGGATAGTTTTTTGTAAGACCCTAGAATTCATTATTCCTTTTGAACTCCAGTATGACCCATTGAAAGATAAGAAATAATGGGGAGTGAAAATTAAAGCATTAATAAATAATTCAAACCATGAATGAAAAGAAAGCTATGTATGTTGAGACACATCCAAACAAGGCTACAAAAGTACAAAGAAGAATAAGCAGTAGAAATGTGGTAGGTCCTGGCCAATATACATTGCAAAAAAGGGTAGGTTATGTCATGATTAAAAATGTGCAATAAGCACCACCTCATCAGAAGCCAAGGTCAAGAAGTCCATCTACAGCCAGCTCTCCAAAAAGGAAAAAATTAAAGCAAGGGTCTTCTTCTTCTCAAAAGGAACAATACTCTCCAAGCCAATCCCCAATCTAGATAGATGATGAAGAATCTATAAGGGAATAGCTTAGAAAAATGGGTGGAGAAGGGGATGTGATTGTCACTTCTACAGACCTAGATATTGGAGAGCCACAAGAACCTCCTACACCTTCCTTGGACCTAACAATCGTTGATTACCAAGGTAAGGAAATTGACCTAATAGTTGCCTAGGCTTCTGAAAGATTTATTAATGATGAAAATTTTGTAAGATCTAGGGCTTTTGCTAAGTTTTTGTGGAGATTAAATATGGGAAATTTTGAGAAAGCCTGTGAGAAAATCAAGGCTGAGCAAGTAGATAAACCTGACTAAGTTATTAAGGGAGAGGTGAAATCAAAATTTTTGAATGATTTTGCCCAGTTTACTCCTAAAGCTAGGAGGCAAATAGTTAGATAGTCAGGAGTCATCCTTCTACTAGAATGGGATATAGCAAATTCTATTCTTTTTGATTTAGTAAGGAAGCAAAAGGATGTTCAACTAAAAATTAATGAAAAAATATTACAGGCTCATAGAGGAGTCAAATTTAGTGATGACCACCAAGCCCTTGTAATATGGTTCATGGAAAAGAGGGAAAATACCAGGATGCATGAGTTTCCCACTATAGAGCATACTGGTACATTGACAGTACACAGGGCTGGTGAAGTGAGTAGTAAGAAAATAATGGGAATGGCCTCAGAAGTGCTAAAATTTGGTGGTGTTGTATCTGGCTAGCAAGAAGATAGATTTACCCAACTCAATGCTAGGTTTGAAGAAGTTTTGAAAGCATATGAGGAAAGGGATATACAGATACAGTCACTGGAAAACAAAGTGTCTCAAATGGAGAAGGTATTGGGGAAAAGAAAAATGGGAGAAACTAGTAAACTTAGGATTGCCTACCCCCCAAGGCCACCTATTGAACCCTTCAAGTCTACTCCAATAGTTGAGATACCTGATACTCCAGAAAGACCTTAGTTCCATATTGCAGGTGATTTTCAAGAAGAGAAGAATAAGTTGTATGCCATGCATGTAGAGCTTAACAATCAGCATGAAGAAAAACTGACGCATGGTATTATGTATTTAATAGAAAGAATAGAGTGACCCACATTCTTTGATCAATTGTCAAAGATTTCAGCAATCAGGGATGAATTAAAGAAAAATGAAGATATATTCAGACCCATTGTACAGAAGTGGATAGAGAGAAGCTTAGATTTCACTGCTATGTGTATATCTATTATTCATTTAACATATCATCAAATAGAAGGAATATTTGAATTAATAAATAAGTTGTAGGATTTTGATGATAAACAAGATTATTTCTATAGAAGATTAACCAATTGCATTTCCAAGTATTTTGCAGAAAAAATTGATTTATTCCCTTGTACTCTAAAGTCAATTGATAAAATAAAAGGAAAGGAAGAATGGAAGGAGCTAGATGAAGCTTTTTGTGAGAGAATAAATAGGGTTATAAATGAAGCTGGCCATCTGTTATGGGCAATAAAAAATGAGGAGTTGGTTAAAGTGTAGATATTTTACAACTCTATCCGACAAGAATTGGTTAATATGGAGACAATTGCAAATTTCCTTTTAACTATACAAAGAGAAGTTCTGATTTTTCATTGGCTAGATGATGTTGTCTATAATAAGTGGAAGGGAAAATTCATGTCTATAGAGCAGATGTCAGAAGATGACAAGGCAAAAGATCATGCAAATCTAACTGTTACTTTAACAGTCAATGAAAAAGATAAAGAAAATCACCAAGTTAAATTAAACTTATAGATAAATGAAGGACACACGTTACTTTCAAGCCTCATGGTAACTTATTTTGAGGAAGCAGATAGATAAAAGAATCAAATCATTATACCAATTCCAAAGGATGTAACAGAAAGGGCCCAAAAAAGGAATGTTCGATGTAAAACTTTTTTTGTTACTCACATTTTTGTCATCTTATGATAAGTGTATGCAAATGTTTCCTATAAAAGACACCTGTCACTTTCTCTTAGCCTAAAGCTTGTTGCATCACACACTATTTAAGTGAGATTCCAAGGCTAAAGGAGGGTCCGAATTCTATTTCGCTAAGTGATATGCTTAGTTTGTCTTTGGTCCAAATTTTATGATGTATTTTCTCTGTCAATTCTTTGAGAATACATGAATATAGAATGAGTTGCGTTTCTTTCTGAAGGACATTCTGAGTCTATTGTAAATGGTATACAATTTTCAAAGAAAATGAATACACATTGTAAACTGTCCCCATATCAGTTCTTTCTGAATCCTGTCTCCTTTTAATTACTTGGTTATCTTGATATTGTATAAGTAAAGGCTTGTGCAATTGAAAGAAATCTAGTTAGGTTGTATATCAATTTATCACTACTGTTAATTCAATGGATTAAGTAAAAGCTTAGGTGAATGTGATAAGGTTGCTCTTGTAGTGGAAAGGGTTTTAAATGATAAATTCTCAGAAGAATTGCTGATTAAATTTTTTGTAAGGAAAAAAATTAGATCTAGAAATTTGTAATAGACTCTATGCCCCAACAAATTAGGCACTAATCAAATTTGACCTAGCTGAAAGAGGAATATGTCACAAATGGTTATCAAAAATATATAATTAAATCAATTTTACTTTTGTTTCCTATAGATCATCAGGGCTAGCTAGTACTTGTCTACATGGAATGTTTTAGCTTTAGTTAGCCACTATTGATTGGGACAATCTGCAGATCTATAGAAGAATTTTTGGCCATGTCTATTATATGGGACGTGTTTATAAAGTGATCAAGAATTGTGTATGTATTTGAGGATTTGAGATGAGAATCAAAATGAAACTAAAAATAATCCTCATACATTTTTCCCAGTCTTGAATCATCCCTGGGTATACCCACCCTGATTTTGCAAAGCCAAAAGAGTAGAAAATCACTCTTGGTTTTGTTGAAGTTGGGCCCAAATGCTTTGCACATGCAATTGTTAACAAGAATTGGCTAGTCTTTAGATTGTATGAGTACTATTATCTTGGTATTAAGAATTTTGTTGCTTAGTAGTTTTGGTTCATTTTAAAACACCAACACGTTCCATTATGTATTCAAAAAAAAAGACATCTAGTTCAACAGATAATGGAATGGACGCTTTACATTCAAAGGACACCTTTGAGAAGAAAAATTCTCCTGCTCCAACTTTATCTTTGCATAGATTTAAGAGGTTGCAAATTAAATGGCTTGGACAAGAAACATTTTCTTGATATAGCATGGAACAAATGGACATTTATGCATAGGGCACCATCAATTAAGTGAGTGATGCAGATGCAACCAAATTTTTTGAGGTCAAAGCCACCAATTAATATAAGGTTTGTAATCTCCACGAGGTCAACATTGTGGTTGTAAGGGCTATGGAGAGGGCATTTCTTCATTGTCTACTTCATCACTAATTAACTTACACCATAAATCGATGGTCTTCATCTTTATTGTGAGCTCCCATTCCCTATGTGAGTGTTGATGTAGAAGTCGAAGTGGAAAAAATAAGTGAAAGCATGTTGAGTAAGGTTTCTAATCTCAACTTGGTCAGCATTGTTGATTTAAGGGCTATGGACTAGGAAATTCTTCAATGTCCAATTAGGGGTAGTATTGCATCCTCTTTAACTATTACATGTATAACCCTAGGAGGAAATAAGTTGTTGGCTGCTTCTTTGAGCCTTGCACTTTCTTCTTTGCTGGTTTTTCTTAAACATGACTCTATATCCATCCCCAATTTCAATAGATTTTGCAATGCATCTATTTTCTACAAAAAATAATACCCATTTCTTGTTTTAGTTTTTGATAGGTTTTAATAAACTCTTTCATTTGTAGAGAAGGTTTCCATCATGGTGGCAATGCATAAAGCATCTCAAGATAAAACTGAAGATCAAAATGAGTACAAGCATATGGTTGACTTACCTCAAACGAGCTTCACCCTTGGAGAAATTCAATGGTGTGTGAGCTAGAAATATAGAAGCTATGGGATGAGAAATAGATATTAAATAGTGTAAGAAAATTTGGCAACTATGCATAGCAAGTAATATGAAAGGTAAACTTGATAACTATGCATAACAAGTTATATAAAAGGTAAATATGCACAAGAAGTTATATGAAAGGTAAATAAGAAAACTTAGCAACTATGCACAAGAAGTTATATGAAAGGTAAATATGCACAACCTAATGATTAGTAATCATCCATATGAAAGCTTGATACTTAGAATATCGACAGTGATCCTAAACCTGATAACTAATCTACATGTTAAACTATAACAAATGTCATCAACTTGATATGAATCAATAGATAATACAATAGAGATTCTCAACAGACTTGTATGCATATTTGTATATATGTATACCAATTATATATCTAATTTGATATATGTCAAGCTTTTAGTTAATACACAAGTCAGGGCAAGTTCAATTGATCATTAGACAATTGAGGAATCAATAGTCTATAATTGGATGGACTGAGCAAAATGATAAAAGTGGCCACCCAACTTATCAAGATGAGATACATAATGAATATGATAATAATGGAAATATTGTGTAAGGAGAAAAGATAATCCATAGATGTGATTTGTTTATAACAAATAAGAATAGTCCATATATTAAGGAAAGCATCCATGATTGTGGTTGAGGGAAATATAATTAGTTAACCAAATTAGCAAGTTTGATTAACTTACATGAAGAAGTATGATTTTTTGCGTGAGGCAAAATGGTTAGATGTGACTTCTACCATCATGGCTCCTCAAAACATATTAAAGAAGAATAAATTACTTCTCAAAGGACTTCAATCACATCTATTCATATTTACACACCATAATCAAGCCCTTAAGGAGCCTTGTCATAGCCAAGAAGGGTCATATTGATCCACAATTATCTGGATAAAGAAATGCATGTACATCTAGACTCAAATAGAGATAGGATCATAAAAGGATCATCACATAAACAAGATAGACAATAATTAGAGATGGTGATAATTATAGTTGCAGATTCATAAAGAGATTGCTATAAATATCAATTGCATTAATATTTCATTTACCCATTCATACATTCTAAAGTTATAAAAGACTTCTCTTCATATCAGCCATCATATTAGGATTACCATTTGGATCAAAAATTGTACTCATCCAATCCATATAGGATTGATTCACAAACATATCCAAATATCTATGTCACCAAATCAAATATTGCATTTGCAACTCATTCAATCTATAAAGAGATGAATCAAAAACATATTGAACTTCTTGCCATCCTAAATTTGATTATTTTATTCTAAGAGCATTATTGATATTACTAAAATTGACATAATAGATATAATTATTTATATAAATTTATCTCCATTATCTAAATTACTCTAGATATAAGGTTTATATAGCTGATATTTGTTTTATCTAGATAACATCCATCAATGGTAAATAGTTCGCCTCTCATATGGGAGTGTTGGGTTTGAGTCTTCTTGAACTTAACACATAATAATAATTAATTTCAATAAATAATAAAATAATGAATAAACTAGGCTTCATCCCATTACCTACAAAAAGAGATTGGTCATATTATGAAAAGTGAGGATATAGGACAACTACTAAAGTTCTTCAATTGTTTTACTTACCTTCCTGTCTACCTAAAGTATAAAATAATTACAAGGATGCATAGTTATGGCTACAACAAGTTGGAAAGAAAGAAACTATATTAAGATTTGATGATGTTGAAATTCTTCTTACTAAGGACATGAAGAGGAAGAATCATGAAACTTCATTGGGAGACACTTTCATAAACAAAAAAGGGGGCAGATCACAAGGAGGTAATTATTACCAGGGATGATTGTTTAGATGACTCTTAGACTTCACATTCAACAATAACCATATTATCTATCATCTTGAATCCATTTATTGAGTGTCACACTATCTATATAGAGTGTCACAATGTATATATAGAGTGTCAAAATGTGTATGACATTACATGTTTCTAAAAGTTTCTTTTTAGCACTCTAGACCGTGGAAGGTTCCCATGCTATTCACACTATAAAACTTAAAAAATATAATGTTCAATCATAACTAAAGTATAATTTTTAACCATAAGAAAGAAAACTAAACTAGATGAATTTGAATCAATTTTTGGAGGAAAATTCCTAATTTTAAATTTTTTTGGTATTTACTTGCAAGCTTTTTAGGAAAATGTTGATGTCAATTTTACAGAAATTTGTCAGCAAGTTATTGTGTGACTCGCCTAGTGAGGAGGATCTCGAGTTCTGCAAGGACTGGACTTATTTTCAAACTATGATCCTAACATTCCTTTTATGTCTCTAAATTTCTTAAACATGAAATAGTTTTAAAAGTATTTACAAGATATTAACAATACCTTGGACTCTTCAACGCTACCCTGAATACTCAAAGGACTGCTCCAACTCTATAAACCTTATAAATTTCTCTATAATTCAGCTTTTTGCCTCTTCAAACTAACAAAATATTCATACTTAAACTCAAATTTGAATTATCAGAGTGCTTATGATTAAAATTCTTTAGGGTTGATTGTTCAAGATTCAATGATATCATGAACGTTAGACAAAAACTCTAATTATCTCATCAAAGCAAACATATCATACTTCTTCAATCTTTGTATGAATACTTACATGTAAACTATATACTTCACCATTTACGTAATACTCTAAGATCTAAAAGATTATAAATGCATGGTCACACACTATGATTTATATGATTTAATTGGAAAATTTGAAGGAAAAAGAAAACTAAATATATATTCTTATAAAGCATACTCACTTTTGATGATTCTTTAGATGTGCTAGAAATATTTGCACTTGATTTTTTTTTCTCTAGTGCTAGGAAAGGGGATGGGCATCAATGGTGGTGAAAGAGATTCCTCAAGGAGTTTTATAGTTTCTAAGACTTCTATACTCTTTGGTATCTACAAAAATTGACCCTTTTGACCACTGGGTGGTATAGACAGACTATGAGTTGCAAGACTAGGAGGAGGTGGAGGCAATGGAGATGTAGGCTTTGGGATTCTTGATCCAATATTTTGTACAATTCAATTCTCCTTACTCTTCTTACCCAAAAAATGTGCTAAATGAGTTATATTAGATATATTAGAAGACCTTAAAGCTTTTCTAAATCAATAGGTGGCTTGGGAAGCACATATAGTGTGTTTTTGTGGGATGGAGATAGACTAGGTGGTGAGACATTGGGAGAAAATTTTGATGTACTATCATGACAAGATATTGAGGAATGCAGGATAGGGCTAGATTTGAATGAAGATTCTATACACTTAGATGTCAATGGGCCACTGCCAAGTATACTTGACTGATTAGACCACAACTTGTGTGTCAATGGACCTAAAACAACATGTCATTTGATTCTCTTAGAATCAGAAGCATCTGGAATGTCAAACCTTACCATAGGTATCCTTTCAACTGAAGCTAGCACAAGCAATGTGTTTGCTCAAATGCCTATTTTTGGTTTTTCCAAAAGTGCTAGACCTCTTGATATGACATTTTGACCCAATATGTGCATAGTATGAAGGTTTTTAGTTGATTCAACAAGATTCAACTCATTCTTTCCTGATCCTATATATTGATTATTGGATTTTGATAATGGAGATGTATGATAAAAAGAGCCAAAAGTCTTAGTTCCACATGTTGCCCCTAATCCCACTACAAATTTACCTCCTCCACCAATTGTATTCCCACTTCCACCACCAACTAGAATTGGTAGAGCATAAGTGTGCATATTTATCTATGTTAATGTGCTTGTATCTTGTATCCTGTCAACATTGTTAGACTTCTTATGCATGGATGGTGCCAAGGGTACTGATTTACTACCAACCATTGGATTCCTGGTAATACTAAGTCTATACTCAACCTCTTCAAGTCTTGCTTGTGCATACAAACATATTCATGTTATATGTCACTCAAAAAATTCAATCATCTTAAATTTGTTGCTTACTCTAAAAAAAAACTTATAACAAGGATTCAATAATAATAGTATAGATAATAAAGAAAAAATTAAGATCCTCATGGAAAATTGGAATTGAACTAAAATTTGTCAAAAATAGCCTACTATTAGCACTCTAATTGGTGGACTTTTGAACTGCTAAATTCTAAGAGAATATCAGGAATTTGTAATTTATGGACAACAATGTATTGAAGCATGTATGAATATAAGAGAAAGAATAACATAAAAATATAACATGGACATGCATTCTTTGAAAAGAAAGCATCCAAGACTGTAAGAAAAAGCATAACTATTGAAGTGTAACATGCCTCATTATGCACTCTTGATATTGCCAAAGTTGACAAAAATTTTGTCAACTGTGAATAATGATATATTATATAATCAAAGTAACAAAGGAATTTCATATTCATGATAGTTGATTTTCAAAGTACAGTACAATGCATAGGTTGAAGAAGAAAAGTATCCTAAACTGAACACCACTGTATGAAAATTATACATTTTATCTAACAAGAACTTCAGCACTGGAACAATTACTTTTGAAGTTTACTCAAAATGAATAGGTCATAACATTTACATAGAAAAGAGATAAAAAAGTTTCATTAGAATATAGGATATGCCATGTTGTGTGTGTTGACTATGGATGTATATTTTCTTTTCTCTATAAGATGACCTGTAGCATTTAACTATGAGTAAATCAAAAATAAAATGTTTCCAAAACTATGCATTCTACTTGGCATTTTCTAATAAAAATAGTTATAAGAAAGATCTCGTTTTCACTGTTCTATAAAATTTTTGCATAAATATCCTTAGTATATTTTCATTATTCACTTTCTAAGTTGGATCAGATTAATGTTTAAAGATGAGACTCCATCTCTAAGCTTTTTATTGAAGACTAGATTCCCAAAAGACAATTTTTTCTACATGGTCAATCTATAATGTACCATCCTCACATAATTTTATAAATTTAAGTGAATAAAATTTGAAGTTCATGAAGCAAATTGGAAAATAGTAAGATCTCTATCTCACTATACTGAAAACTCTACATAAATATCCTTTACTATTTTTTCATTCTCTCCTTCCCATGATGGATGAGATAGATTGATATAGATGTGACTACATGTCTAAAGCTTTATTCAATGACTAGACTTCCAAGAATGAAACTAAAAAGAAAATTTTGTCTATGGTGTGAATATATAATGCAACATCCTTACATAATTCTATAAATTTATGCCAATAAAATTTTTAGTTTGTGAAGCAAAATGGAAAAAAACAAAATGACCATGTCCATGCTTGGAATACATGATAATCAAAACTTCAATAGAAAAGACCAAATGAAGAACTCACCTATAAAATACTAGCCAGAAATATTCAAATTATCACTTGAACAGAAAATTAATCTTAAGATAAATCTTCTACTATCTTCATATATATTTTATAGTATCCTCCTTCCAAGTAAGGGAGTGCTTAAATACCTCTAATTGGGCAGGTTCAACTTGTAGAGATGAATATAGAGAAGATGACTCAAATCTGTCTAACTGCAAAATATGATTGCTATATAAAAGTACATTAGAATCAAATCTAGTGTATGATAACCAACATACAAACAAAAGCATTCTTTGGATAATTATATTTGACATTAAGACAATTAACCAAAAAGACATTGATATGAAGTGTACAACTAAAAATATCCATTAATGCAGATCCATTAACTCAAAGATTTTCCAACATAAAATCCAAATATTCTAACTAAATAAGGTAGTGCTTTCTGTTGAAACCATTTTGAACAGAAAAAACTATTAAACTATAATTTTCTTTTAAGAATATTCTACAAAGATATGATGAGTGTAAATCTCACTTTATCTTTAGTAGAAATATGATAACATCTTAAAATCAATACAAAAATAATATCATGGCTGACTTTCAAAGGATAAACTACTCATCTCAGGTTGGTTTTGACAATTGAGTGTCAACACACATAAGACATCTACTTAGTTTATGTCAAACTAGTAATACATGCCGAGTATAATATGTAAATACAAGATTGTGCTGAGTTACTCATGTGATAAGTCACTCAAATGCCAAGTAGATAGACCATGCTGAGTAATTCAAGTGTTGAGTAAACAATAGATGTCAAGTAGTTTAGGTGTTGAGTAAAAATCACAATTATAGTATGTGTCGAGCATCAATAACCTCAAGTACCGAGTAACATAGGATATACATACTTGTTTGTGATTGCACAAACAACTATGTAAACCATTTTTTAGCCAAAAAAAGAATAGAATATGATCTTTTTAAGATAAGGATGAATTTGTATGCAAATTTCCTATTCAATTACATGCAGCTAATCATAAGATAGGAAGGATTAAGTGACAAAAAGGATGAATCTTAGTTGTAGATTCATACCTAACGCTAAGCCGCCAAAGCTTTTATAAGGAAGACAAAGCCCCAACAAAAATATATAGAGAAGAATCAAGAGCGTATGAAAGAGATCATGTCACAGGAGGTAAAAAGGGGTGAAATACTGAATTTATCCAAAGAAAATTCAAGGTGACTTAGCAATGCCAGTAAATTGTAGAATTAGTTGGATGAGAAAAAGAACATAAGGATACAAAAATTGTCACATCAGATCAAAAAGGATCAAGAAGGACACTGTATGGATTTGATCTTTAATTAGGCAACCAAAGCCAATGATAAGATCTATATTGAAACACCATAATAGGTGATTTTAGTTACTTACACTCCTATTTTAGCACATAGTATCTACAACATAATTTTGGATGCTAAACCTTTGTAGGCTTATCCTCTCATCATCACACTCACTCATACGCTTAATAGAGAATAACCCACACCTAGTGGACATGTGCCTAGTTGTATGATTTATCATGTTGCTAACTCCTAGAAATTCAAGAAGCATTCCATGTATACAAGCACTCATGGTGTACTTTCACATTGAATTGAATACATATCGATATTCTGATCATACTCTTTTGGTTTACTATTGTGCTTGTGCTTGAGGTCCTTGATCTTAGGTCAATTTTTCCCTAAGTCAAATTCTTACATGGTATTAGAGCTATACCAAATTCTTACATTGTATCAGAGATGAGGGAAATTCTCTTTACATAGCCATTTGAGATCAATCTTGCTTTACCTCTCTAAGGGTACCTCAACCTAGATTCGAAGAATCCATAGAAATTGGGAGTGTCTAGAGCCAATTTGGACCTTACCATTATGTTTGGAACATCAATTTAGTGAAAATCAACTATAAATATTTCTATATTGGGCCATAGTCAAATTTGAGACTATTTTTTTGCAAACTGGCAACCAAAAAGCTTGATTTGTGAAATTGGTATGATCATTTCAGATCCATACATTTAATTTTTAGATCTGCATTTTTTTCATCTACATCTCTACAAAAAAAAAAATTAGATCTACATTATATTTTAGAATTTTTTTTGGCCATTAGGCTTGTAGAGGAGAGATTTTTTGTAGGACAAGGTTGGAGCTTGTTGGTACAAATTAGACATTTCATCATATTTAGAAGGTCAAAAAACTTCCATATCGACTTTTGTTTCACCCAAATTGGACGTTTGACATGAAACTTAGAGGCATTTGATTTGTAGAGGTTTAATGATGGTGATTCAGGAAAAATAATAATAGAGGTGGTTTGCAATCTTTGTTCCTAATTTTTTTTGAAACTCGCAAATCTCAATTTTTTCCACTTCAAATGCTCCATATGGGCTCATCTTGACTCCAAATCAGGTTCTATTTTTTTTGCAAGTGAATTTTTTTTGTCTACTTTCTAGATCTACAATTAGATTATAGGTTCTATGGACATAAATACTACTTTCAAAAATAGGCCCTACATTGCCCATTATAATCGTACTACCTATAAAGTGCCAAATCATATATTAGGGGGGTTTGATTAATTATTTCTATATTTTGGGAGGTGCATACATTTATTGATCTCATGGAGTTTTGTTACATATGTCAGTCTAGTATAAGACCAAAGTTTACACTGAGGAACTATCATAAATGTAGTGCTTTAATGGTCGATCATCTATGAGAACATCAAGAAGTGTTTCCTTATCTCTACTCAAACATATTTGCACCTAATCCTAATTGAGTAGATCATCTTCTTATTATTATTAACTTTATGTATAATAATATGAGTGAGGAATCTTTTTCTCCTCTTCATATGGAAATTTTTCCTCATGATGTTTGGATGGCTCTTTGGGAAGCATATGGAGATCGATGAGTTCCTCCTTTTCTAGAAGGCATTCTATCATTAGTCACTTCAGCTATGCTTCCTCCAACTCCAAATGAGATCACACCTCCTAATACTCCTATTGCTACTATTGATCCAATTCTAGCCACAAATGCTTCTGATTAAGTGCAACAAGAAAAATTATTTCTTCCTTCTTCAGCTTCATGGGATGACTTCCTTCCAAATATTGTAGGTCTATTCATGGAGTCTCACATTGAAGATGTGGGAGACATCATCAATGATATGCATATTCTCTTTGTTGATGCAAATACTTCATCCATTGCCATAGTGATAGATTCACATACTTCAGCACAACAAGGTACACCTTGTCTTCTAGCTCCAGCATCAATGGATGACTTCTTCACAAATATTTCAGGTTTATTTGTGGAGTCATAAATAGAAAATTTGGGAGACATCCTTGATATACATCTTCTCTTTGATGAAGAATATCCTTCTCCAATTTTTATGAGGGCTCACTCTGACCTCTTGTCCATTCTCTACATGATTGAAATTCACAAGTTGATATGATTATGGATCCTTATGTACAAAAATTTTAGGAGGTCTATTTATCATTTGAGGGGATAGATGGTTCTTTGGGATAGGTTCTACATCCATCCTTTCTTGATTTTCACATGTTCTTTTTAGTAGTATTGGAAGGAGTGACCATCAACATTGGCATAGGGACAACTAAGTAGGTTTCAGAGACATCATTCATCTTCACTATTCTTTCTACACATAGGGAAAGAATCACACCTGTACCTTTGCTATTGTTTCTTCCAAAAGGGAGAAATGTTATTCAATAGCATTGGATTAGCTTCTACATTGGAGCAGCTATCACTAATTAGAACACTACATTTGGGGGAAGGGACTACATTTTCTTCTTATTATTCTCTTTTATGGGGGGGACTTTTTCCTCTTATGGGGTTTTGTCCTTCTCATACTTCTCTTTTGTATATACTTGATGTATATCATAATGGGGGGGTTTTGATTACTCCATCTATCCATGCATCTTGTTTCTTTCATCTCTCTTTTTGGGAGAGGTTTTTTCCCATGAGGTTTTCCCTCTTTCTCCACTTAATGAGAGATTTCATTATATTTTTTACATGGGTACCTAACATGGCCTAGTAGTCAAAACCCATCTTGAATTTCATCCTAGCTTTTGTAAGCTTAAGTGCATTCCCCTAAGTTCCACTTAAGGGGGGGTGTTTGTGTAAATAAGTATTTACTTATTACACTTTACTTAAGTTTACTTAGGTCAATGCATTATTTTATTATTTCTTAGTTGAGACACTTAGCAGTTTGTATACTCTTATGAGTTCTCATGTTGACAACAATAGAGTAAGCAACTCTAATTCAACACATGGTGTCTACAACACTGGAGTTTGCATAATTAACTGAGATGTCATGTAGACAACATTGTTACTTTCACTCCTATTTTAGCGCATGGTGTCTACAACATAATTTTTCATGCCACACCTTTGTAGGATTATCCTCTCATCATTGCACTTACTCCTATGCTTAATGGAGGATAACCCACACCTAGTGGACATGTGCCTAGTTGTATGCCTTATCATGTTGCTAACTCCTAGGCATTCTAGAAGCATTCTAGAGGCCTATATATATAGGAACTCCTAGTGTACATTCACATTGAATTGAATACATATTGATATTTTAATGATACTCTTTTGGTCTACTATTGTGCTTTTGCTTGAGTTCCTTTCTCTTGGGTGAATTTTTTCTTAAGAAAAATTCCTACACAGTATCATAGTTATACCAAATTCTTACAATTTTAATTGCTGATTCACACCCCCCTCCCCTCAAAAGTTTACCTTTCCTATTTATAATTCCAACAATTGGTATCAGAGCTAAGTTCTATAAAGAAGAAGCTTTGTAGCTTAGAGGAAAGATCTTCAAATGGAAGTCTATAAGTTTGGAAAAACCATTGAGAACTAGAAGATTGAAATACATCTCATATTACATCAACTGAATGAACCTAGAGACATTTTGAAGAGTTCCTTGAAAAGAAGGAAAGAAATTGACATAGCAAAAAATGAGACACAATATAAAGAGATTAACAGTGCCACAAACTATTTGCAAATGGTAACTCCAGTAAATTTGATGAAGAAATTTCAGATCTAATGGAAAAGAATAGATCACAAGTTGAAGAAACCAAAAATCTCAAGTTGGAGCAAGAATCACAAGCTATACTACTATGTGAAGTGATTGGGAAAAAGAAGAAAGCCATAGAAAACAAGGTCATGATTGAGGAAGACAAAAGAATTTTGGCAAATAGATTGGAATAAAATTCAATAGATCTATCTAGGATCTCAAACATGCAATTGGATACCTGAAGTCAAATGATGAATTATCATCATGAGTTGAATGTCAATGACATTCAGATTACTACATTGAAGTTACAGAATGAACAACTATAGAATGATGTAAAGAGAGAAATAAAATTTGTTGAAAGTTTCAACAAGCCAAATGAAGCCATCAAGTACTTTGAACAATTACTGAAATCCCCTAGATCCAACAATGATGTAGTAGGATTAGGCTACACAAGCACTGAAGAAGGAGAATCATCCAAAGTTGCTAAAGAAAGGAACAATAGAGGTAAGAACTCCAAACCTATTTGTCATGGTTGTGGTAAGAAAGGACATATTGCTAATGTGTGTAGGAACAAGAATATGAATCAGAATGCTAATCTTAAGAACATGTGTCATTTTTACAAGTGCAACAAACAAGGTCATTAGGCACATGAATGTAGAAGCAGAACCATGCATGCACCAAGATTTGAAGGACACTGCTAAAAATGTTAGAAGTATGGACATAGAGCCTTTGAATGTAGATCCAAGTCCATGTGGTCATGAAACAAGCCAACAAAGATAAGAATCTATGAAAACTCTTATAATTGGGATTACAATACAATATATAGCTATTATTATTGTTAGGAATATGAACATGTACCTAAAAACTGCATTAAGACTCACGTCAGTGGTAATTACAAGAGGTGGTTGAGTCAAATCACATGTTTCAGCTATCACAAGATTGGTCACATTAGTAAGCATTGTCCAACTAGGTCCAAGGTACCAAGTTGTGAATTTGATAAAGTTAAAGGAAAGGAAGATGTTTCACACATCAGAAATGAGATGAATAAGACATGAATGAAGAAAGATGGTGGTAGTACATCAAAGGAAGAAGGGATCACTTCACCTAATAGGTCAAGTACTCACACTTGATCAAACTAAGCAACAAAAGGAATGTGGGATTGATACTCAAAGTTTTATATCATACATAAGTTCCTAAAGAAGTTAGTGTTGATATTTGATTGAAAAGATAATTTGAAAAGAGTATTGTTAAGAAGGTGATTGTTGAAGTAGACTATGTGTTTCAATCATTATTTTTTCAGTTATGTCCAACCTTCTATTTGCTGATAAGACAATTGCTTATATGTTTTAAATACTATCACTTAGTTGATTGATGAGGAGGATTCGATCAACAAAATGTAACAAAAATACCTAGAGGAAAGGTTGAGTAATGATTATGTAATGAAGTACAAGGATCAGTTAAGATAGTGACAACATAATGTATTAATGATCTACTTGAGGTTACAAAATGGTTGCATACACTTAGAAAGTTTTGAAGAATCAATTAAACAAAGATCATCTTCTAAGCTTGACCAAGTGGATAGTAGGTGCTGAGAAAAGTTAGTTAAAGCTGAGAAAAAAATCAATTGGAGCTAAGTGAAAGCTAATTCTGGTGGATGTCAAGCAAGATAGTAGATGCTAAATAAATTTTAGTTGATACTGAGCACTAGTAAAATCTAGTTGATGCTGAGTGATTTTACAATTGATGTTGAGTGATGCAGTATGTGTTGAACATCAGAAGAGTAACAATGCCAAGCTACTGCATTCTAATAAAGATTACAGATTCACCAAATAAAAGACTAGAAGTTTGTTTTTTTGAATTGGTGGCACAGAATCTTATGTAAACCATTTTGGAGGCAAATTCAAATGGATTCTAAGAGAAGTTTCTAGAGAGGAAAAGATATGGGGTAGATATGTTGCATCCTACCTAATCCATCTAAACCCCTAATTTAGACGAGGGATAATGAGTAGGAAAATCTTCTAATTTCCTATATATAGGAATATCTAGTCATGAAGCAAATAGAGTTAGAGATTTTGGTGCAAGAACCTAAGAAGGAGAAGGAGAAAGAGGTTTTTCTTCATCAAGTGACCCAAGAGAAGAGTTTGCAATAGTGTACTAAGAAAGAAGGCTTAAGAAGATGAATGCTTTAAGGGTGAACAAGTTGTCAGAGCTGCAAAGAATGGAAGCCAAGCAGAATTGAGGATGGGGTAGATATTTGTAATCTGCAAGTGAAGTTGTAAGTTGTATCAGATCAAAACTCTATTGTTACTTTCTAACAATCTTATCAATCTAGGGTAAATCCTTTGGAGTAAGCTTGACTTAAAAATCATTGGAAATTCTTTAATAGGGTGGCATTCCAACTAAATGACATATAGTCCTCTAAAAAGGCTCACTTTTAATAGGGTGATTGAAATCCCTTGACCGGGTCACATTTAGTAGTATGTATTGTAACCTTTAACAGGGTTGGCCTTTCACATGGAATCACTTTAGAAGAGAGAAAAAGGAGTAGAATGTTATTGGTGGTTTTTCCCAAATTGGGTATCCACATTAAATTATTATGTCAAATTGCAGATGAATGCGTTGTGTTTCATGCTTTATAGTTCTACAAAATTGACTTGACAATAACATATAAGTTCTAGTAAATGCACAATGAATGCATGAATGAATATGAATGTTTTATGGGATCGATGAATTGAGAGAAAAGTTTTATTTGTACATCTAGACCTTGACTAACTAATTCACCCTCCACCCCTCTCAGTTATTTTAAAATAGTTCCAACAATTAGTATCAAAGCCATCTTCTTAAGAGGATTAGTTTTAAGGTACTAGAAGCACAAAGATGAAGATGTAAAAAAGAGAAGTACCCAAGCTCAATAGAGATAAATTTCCTATATGGAAAAGTTTGATGAAGCTACACCTTGGAGGACTTCAAGATCATGCACAATCTTCCATTACAATGGAGCATATTGATCCAGTAGGAGCCCTAACTACTAAAGATATGAGGAAAAAGAAAGAACACAATCAAGTGATGTTGGAGACTACCTCTACCCTAAGCTATGTCAAATTTGATGATATCAAAGGATGTGACAGTGCAAAGAAGATGTGGGATGCCCTAGCCACCATCTATGGAGGAGACAAAAATTTTCAAAGAGCCAAGTCAGAGAGTCTCAAAGGTAAGTTCAATGACATGAGAATGGAAGAAGGTGAGAATATTGTTCAATATGTTGCTAGGATAAAAGAAGTTGTTAGTGCAATAAAATATGCTATTGGTAAAATAGATGATAATACTATGCTAGGTAAAGTCTTGAGGACATTACTACCTATCTATTCCATTAGATTTCTATAATCGAAGAGTTAAGATGTATACAAAGAAATGATCTAACCCTTGAAGGTCTAGTAGGTAGACTTACTGCTTTTGAGCTATCTAATTTTGAAAACTACAACCTAGAGAGTATTGAATCAACTTTCAAAGCAAAATTGTTATTGAAGGATTCTAAGGAGGTAAATAGAAAAAGAAGAAAAGAAAGATAAAATATGCATCTAGTGATAGCAACATAGATGAGGAAGACATTGAATAATTGGAAGCATTATTGGCAAGAAGATTTCACATAGGAAAAGGCAAGTTCAAAGGTAAGTTACCAATCATTTGTTTCAATTGCAATGAAGTTGGTCATATTGTTGCAAGATGTACATAGAAGAAGAACTAAAAAGAAGGAAACAACCATAAAAATAGAAGAGATGATGATGGAAGAGAATATAGAGACAAAGGAAAGAAGTCATGCTACATTGCTGATGAACATGATTCTGATGAATATGATGATGAAGTGGTGTATGTTGCAATCAAGGACAAATCTGATGAGGATGAGGAAACTATGCTTATGACTTGTGTGGACAAGAATGATAAATGGATCATTCACGGTGGATGCTCACATCACATGACTAGAGACAAGAGTAAGTTTGTTACCTTAACTTGTTCTGATGGAAATAGTGTGAGGTATGGTAGTGATGCACCATGTTTGATAAAAGGAAAGGGTCTATCAAACTCATAGACAAGATTTCATGTGGCAATGCTTACTATGTTGAAGAATTGAATTATAACTTGTTAAGTGCATCATAATTGAATAATTTGGGATGCAAATTTGATTTTGAAAATAAAACTACCAAGATATATGAGACAAATGGAAACCTGATTGTAAAAGATGATCAAACTAGAAGTAATCTATTATATCTAGATATAGAGGACGCTACTTGTCTTATTGCAAAATTAGGTGATGTATGGCTTTGGAACAAGAGATTATGTCATGTTAATTTTGATAATCTAATTAGTATCAGTAACATGAAAAGAGTTAGAGGTTTTCCTATGTTCAAGAAACCTAATAGTATAGTATGCAGACAATGTTAGCTAGGTAAAAACACAAAGTTAAGCTTTAAAAGTAAAGCTTATACCTCTAAAGAAATACTAGAAATTGTTCATACTAACTTGTGTGGACCTATTGAAGTGAAAAGCTATAAAGAAGATAAGTACATAATGCTATTTGTTGATGATTACTCTTGGATGATACCAGTCATGTTTCTAAAACAAAAATCTAATGCTTTTCAAATATTTAAGTGGTACTTTGCAAGAGTTGAAAAGAAATAGATAAAAGTCTAAAATGGTTCAGATTAGACAGAGGAGGATATTTCACTTCAAATGAGTTTGAGATGTTCTATAATGACAAAGGAATCAAAAGAAAAACATATGCACCTAGGACCCCTCTACAAAATGGAATTGTTGAAAGAAGAAACAAGTCTATAATGGACTATGCTAGAACAATTATGATGGAGAAGAATGTTTCTTAGAAATAATAGAGAGAAATTGCAAGTACTATTTTATATAGCTTGAACCATGTGCAAGTCAAGAAAGGTACTCATTTAACACCTTTTGAACTATGGTATGGATGTCCACCTAATGTGAAAAACTTTAACATATTTGGAAGAAAATGTCATATTCTTAAAGATGTTAGGAGTCAAAATTTTAATGTAAAAAGTAAAGAAGGTATATTCCTTAGTTACTCCACAAGAAGTAAATCTTACAAGAATTTAAATACTAACACTAAAAAAACTACAGAAAGTGCAAATGTGAATTTTGATAATTTACATAAATACATGAGGTTGAACCTACAAAAGAACCAAAAGAATAAAAATCATTTGCATACTTCTATGAAGAAATGCCTACTAAAGAAGATGCTACAAATCAAGTTGCAAGCCACCAACAAGTCTTGTTAACAACAAAGTCACAACCTATCAATGCAGAGTTGCATTCAAGAATCGAGCAACATTTAGATGTCAAGTTGTAGAACAAAGAAAATGCACATTCTAATTCTAAGATCAGTATAAATGAAAGAGATGTTGAAATACTTAATAGAGATGTACACAGTTTCATAGAAGTTGAGAAACAAAATGTAGTTACAAGAACTGAACCAAGATTGTCCAAATATGTCAATAGACATCATCCTGTAGATCATATCATTGGAGAAAAAGATGCAAGGCCAATGAAAAGAAATAGACTGAGAAGAAAATCATATTTTTAAAGCATGAATGAACCTAAGATAGTAAAAGATGCATTGGAAGATGTTGACTAGTACAAGGCTATGGATGAAGAAATTTAGCAGATAGAGAAGAAGGAACTCAAAGGAAGTTATATTTTTTAACTTAATCAGAAGATGGAAGTTGTTGATAGAGGGAGATATTTCAATACAAGTTTTCTTTTTGGTATTTGTCTGACTATTTTAACCTAGTTAGTTTGATTAAACAAGATGTTCATCATTTTATTGACTTGTTTGATCAGTTTGGTTTGCCATCAATGCCAAAGAGGGAGATTATTGATATATGATTAAAAAGATCATTTGAAAAAAGTATTGTTAAGAAAGAGATTTTTGAAGAAGACTGTGTTTCAATTTTTTTTTATCACTGATGTCAAACCTACTATTTTCTGATAAGACAATTACTTATATGTTTCAAGTACTATCATTTAGTTGATTGAAGAGGAGGATTTGATCAATAAGATGTAACAAAAGCACCTAGAGGAAAGGTTGAGTTGTGATTATGTAATAAAGTACAATTATTAGTTAAGATAGTGATAACATAATGTATTGATGATCTACTTGAGGTTACAAAATGGATGGCTACACTTAGAAAGTTTAGAAGAATAAGTTAAGCAAAGTCCATCTGCCATGCTTGACCAAGTGGATAGTAGGTGCCAAGAAAAGTTAGTTCAAGTCAAGAAAAAAGTCAATTAGAGCCAAGTGAAAGAAAATTCTAGTGGATGTCAAGCAAGATAGTATCTATGCTAAGTAAATTTTAGTTGATTCGAGCACCAATAAAATCCAATTGATGCCAAGTGATTTTACAGTTGATGCTAAGTGATGTAGTATGTGCCAAGCATTATAAGATTGATAATGCTGAGCTACTACATTATGGAAAAGATAAAATATTTGCCAAATAAAAGCTAACAAGCTTGTTTTTTTGGAACTTGTGAATAAGGAGGAAGATAAGATTGATGAGATGGTGGCACAAAATCTTATGTAAACCATTTTGGAGGTGAATTCAAATGGATTCCAGGAGAAGTTTCTAGAGAGGACAAGATATGTTTTAGATACATTGTATCCTACCTAATCCATCTAAAACCCTAATTTAGATGAGCGATAATGAGTTGGAAAATATTCTAATTTCCTATATATAGGAATGTATGGTCATGAAGTAGAGAGAGTTAGAGAGTTTGGTTCAAAAACTTGAGAAGGAGAAGGAGAAAGGGGGTTTGCTTCTTCAAGTAACACAAGATAAGAGTTTGTAATGGCATACTAAGAAAGAAGGCTTGAAGGGTGAACAAGCTATCAGAGCTACAAACAACGGATGCCAAGTAGAATTGAGGAAAAAATAGAGATCTATAATCTACAAGTGAAGTTGTAAGTTGTATCAAATCAAAACTCTACTATTACTTTCTAACAATTGTATTTGTCTAAGGTAAATCCTTTGGAGTAAGGTTAACTTAACAGTCCTTGGAAAATCCTTTAATAGGGTGGCATTCCAAGTGAATGGCATAAAGTCCTCTAATAAGGCTTACTTTTAATAGGGTGATTGAAATCCCTTGACTGGGTCATATTTAATAGTGTGTATTGTAACCTTGAACAGGGTTGCCTTTTCACAGGGCATCACTTCAGAAGAGTGAAAAGGAAGTAGCATGTTATTGGTGGTTATTCCCAAATTGGGTTTTCATGTTAAATCATTGTGTCAAACATGTTGATAAATGTGTTGTATTTCATGCTTTATATTTCTGCAAGATTGACTTGACAGTAACATATATGTTTTAGTAGATGCACAATGAATGCATGAATGAGTATGAATGTTTTATGGGTTTGTTAAATTGTGAGAAAAGTTTTATTTGTACATCTAGACCTTGAATAACTAATTTACCCCCTATCTTAGTTAGTCTAAAATAATTCCAATAGTTAGCACTAAAATGGATATATTAGCATGAATAAAGATGTAAGGTGTTGTGAAAAGTTCAGGGTTAAATCTTTAATTTTTCAGGTTGTTACCAAGCATGGAAAGATTTCAATGGATGTTGAGTGGAATGCTAGTTGATGCTAAGCTAGCAAACTAGCTAGTAGTTGCCAAGCCTATAGTAGCTACTGAGTAAGGCAAATCTCTATAGATGTCAAGTGGAACAGAAATTGTGTTGATGCCAAGTTTATAGTTGTACAAGCACCAAGCATTAAACTAGTAGAATTTTGACAAATAAATGACTATGTGACTAAATTTTTTAGTCACAAGACTAAAAATTTTAGTCACATGACTAAAAGTGATCAAATTGTAGTAATGTTTTACAATTTATAACTATTCGTGACTAAATAAGTGGCAAATTTGGTCATCAGGTAAAATCACAAGGTTAGACATAGATAAGTGACTAAATAAATGGCTAAATAATTGGTCACCAATAATTAGTCACCTATACAATTTCCTAAATGATGAAAAATCATCTCAAAAATGATATGCAAGTCTTCTCAAATATTGTAAAAGAATAAAAATCCTCTCCCTCAACTAAGTACATTCCAATAAATAATCAACTCTCCTTTTCTAGAAAATTTCCTCTAAGGTGTCTCAAAAACTAAAATCACATTCTAATTCCCCTTCAAAGCACATAAAAACACTTTGAATTTCATGTTATAAAAGTTAATATTTATTGATTGATTTATAACACATCAATTGGTAAATAATAATTATAACATAGCAATATCACAATTTGACTTGTTGTGGAAATTCTCTCCTACTTATCAATTGTACATATTGTTTAATAAACATAAAACACAATAGAGATGGAGCATGACCTGGATCCAATGAGTGCTAAGTGTAACATTTATTCTCATGAGAGATGGATTCATGCTGAATCACTACTCATGAAACATGGTTCAATGAGTTTGAATCAAAATCACACAGTTAAGTCCTAATAGCAATATCACAGTATGTATAATTTTATTGTAAATATAAGTCTTAATTTGTATTTACTAATTTTAAGTATAAATTACATTCTAATATTATTATCATTTCTAAATTAAAAAATCAAAACACTATAAATAAAATGAAACCCACAAAAATAAGTACATAGAATGAATCATTTTTTAATGTTTCAGTTTATTTTTTCCTGCCTACACTTAGTTTCTACCTTTGCATGTAAATATAAAGGGTATTTTGGTGCTTCTCCTCTTCTACTTATATTCCAAAAACCACTAATATGGTCATTAACATTTTCCTAAGTTTTGCATGACTAAAAATTAGAGACAGTAGTAAATGTTTATATAAATTTGGTAAGACTGAAGCTATGGAATGTCTCTTATTGTAGTTGAAACTATTCAGGTTGATGCAACCCTTAAGCCTTCGATGATGGTGGAAAAATATATTCTTCTAGGTTCAAAAAATTTCATTGGTTGATATAGATTTTGCATGGACATAAGAATTGATCAAAAAATCTATGGTTTTCTAAAGGAGAAATCTTGAATGACCTTGCAATAGGTATCCTTTTAGAAAATCATCCAAAATCTGCAAATACAAAAGAAATGATTTTTTCCTAAAATGTTTATTTCTATTCTATGCTAGGGTTTTAGTACATATTCTTTGTTTGTTTCTTCAAAACAAAACATATAAAATGATGAGTTATTTCCTACCTATTGCACATTTTCTACCATTTCTAAGTATAGATATCCATAGCTTTTACATTTCTTTTACAAATATAACAAAAATCTTGATCACTCTAGGAAATGAAAAAGGTATATGGATTTTCCATGCTTAAATAATATGAGACTGATGGAATTATAGGACTACGCACTTAAAATTGAGGTCCTCAAAACTTTGGCTAGAAATGATAATACATTTTTTCAAGATATTCCTTAAGAAATCTATTTTAACTAGGCCAGTATCTTTAAAAAAACTTGTCAAGACTAGAAATTATAAAAATTATGAATTAAAGACAATGTTTCCATTAAGAGATATTTTTTACTTTGGATTATGTGATAATGTATAATGCCATCATGGTTAAAATCTACCAACTACAAGAATTTCAGACTAGAAAATCTTTTTGAGGCATCCAAGACAAATATTCAAACAAACTTTTAGGGGAAGGTAATATTGACTCAAATTAAACCTCCATAACCATTGAGTATCAAACATTTAGGCTCTTGTCAACCATGTATCATCTAAACATCCACTTTCATATCATCAAGTATCACTGGACAATAGTTATATATTATATCCACAATAGCATAGGCTTCCAAACACCATTTCACCTTAATATCCAATATCCATGCTTCACTAAAAACTGCTCAAGAAGAAAACCTACAACCTCATTAATTTTAGATCCAAGATCTAAATCAATAATACTATTTCCAATTTTGAATCTTTGAATTTAACTCAAGAAACATAAAACATGCCTTAAGCTACTCCTCCAAGAAACTATACCCCTCATTACTTATTTGGCAATTCAACTACATGCAGAAGTAATATGTTTAGTATTAAAATGATTATAATTTTAATATTTTTTCCTTTCAATAATTTAAGAATTAATATCATTTGTTTTGTATATTATATCAAATAAAGTGTAAGCTTCCAAGCATCATATCACCTAAAAAACAAAGAGATATTTAAAGGAAACAAGAAAGCATAACCTTTCCACACTTATACAATTTTGTGGGATAGTTCGTCAAAAGAAAAAGAAAAAAATATAACATTTTTCAATTTGAAGAAATGTAGTGGACTTCAGACATAACCTTATTTGAACTAGAAATATTAATTTCAATTGATAATCAAGTCACTTAGTAAATACATATGTACTATGATTTCCTTGTATTATTTTTTTAGGATAGGGTAGTAGGTCACTCTATAGAGAACCTATGGATATTTCAAGGCCAATATTTACCAAGAAAGACTCCCCTTTGCACCCATTATCATGACCCCTTCTAGAATGGAACTCCATAATTAAACTAAATAAAAATATGTAGTAATAAAATAATCATACAATTAAAAAAATATACTATCATAATTTTATGCATATGAATGAAAATTATTCAAATTTATTATTGCCCTAATGAGATGAATATCAATAATAAATTAATAAAGCCACAAAGCTAGTTAGATGATAATGAAAAAACCTCATTACTATGAACCATTACATTCTCAAGAGAATTAACATTAAGAAAATAACATTATCAACAACTAATAAATATATATTTATTATACCTTTTATTTTATTCAACCATAAAATCATATCATATGAAAATAGTAGCATCTCATTATGAACACATGTGAACAAAATTATATAATCTCATATAAAATTTTATTGTTATAGGTATTAATAATAATATCTAATCTCCATGCAAAATTACATAATAACTCATTACATTAAAAAAATGCATCCAATATCATGAGGATGGGGAGGTCCCACATAAAATGACATGTCCATCCCATAATGTTATGCATCTTGGCACATATACATATGTTTGATTAATGTGTTTGAATAGCTGGAGGGAGAGCATAAAATAAAAAAAGGATGGAAATAAATTTAGAAACTACCAACAGAGCAATGAATCAATGTGGGATAATGTGGGAAAAGAAGCCAAGAAAATAAACAACCCTAGTAGTTTTTGCTTAGAAAATTGATTGAAGATGTACACTATCAAGTGTAGGAAGCCTCTTCCCTAGTAGATTATGATGGTTTGGAGGAAAAATTTCCCATAATTGGAAGCAGATGCCTTTAAGGGTTTATGTGAGACATCTTCCGAGGGTTCGACATCAATATTTTTGGGTAATGTATCTTTTGAGGGTTTTAAAAAGGCATCTTTTGAGGGCTTGGAAATGACATTTTGAGGTAAAATTTCTTCCACAAGGTTTTGCTTCAATAAATTCCAATATAATTTTCATTGATATCTTCATTACTATATTACCATTCATGCTAGAAGAAGACTTTTTTCTATAATTTTTATTAATAGAAATCACAGGGCTTAAAAAACCAAGTGTGAAATTGAACAAATATTTTTATCATAGTAAATAGTTATTTCCATTCAAAAAATAATGTTGTGATGAAGTTTTGAATTTGGATGAGAGTAGGAAATCTCAGCTCAATATGCATACATATCAAATAATTAACATTTCTTGCACATCTTTAAATGTGGGTAAACAAATTCCTAAACTTGCAACATAATCTCTTCACAACTGTGTATCCATTTTGGTATAAACTTCTATTTTAACTTCTACAATTAGTAATTTGATAAGATGATGCCAGGTATTGAAGATATCCATCAAGAATTTCAACATTTTCAACTAAATATTCTTATTGGTAATCAGAGATTGAGTTGTGCATTTTCTTAAGAACATTTATACTAGTTTAGGTGTTCTAGGGCATCATTGTTGGAAGATATAGTTGAAACAAGGGCTTCTTGCAGCTCTAGTCCTTCCCTTTGGTGGGGTTGGCTAAGGGTGTGTATGTAATATCACAACAATCATTGAATTCAATGCAGATAATAAAGTTATGTCATTATTTCAAAACTTTCCAACTAAGAAAAAGCTTCAAAAGATGCCAAATGGCAGTTCAGATATATAGACTTTCTCAACTAAGCCTATTCTTATCCTACAACTTGGGCTCTTTGGCAGGACTTGAGGCTTGTACACAATGGAATGGCTAGTTTTTTTTTCATGTTATTGTGTCATATATAGTATTGTTTCAAGTTGTATAGATGAAATTTCAATTACATGCAATTCACACCCAGAAGCACACTCTACATAGTCCACTGGGTGAACACATATTTCCACATTATTGTAATTAAAAAAGTCCTAAAATCTCCACATGTTAAGATTTAAAAAGCCTTGTCTATAGGTAGATTGGTTCCCAAGATCGAGCAATTATTTATGTTACAAACATGACATGAACTGAGTGATAAACAATACTCGTTTAACTATCCCATGACCTAGATAGAAATGCTATTATAGGTTATCATAACATAAGCTAATTAAACACCTTTTAAAACCTATTTGGATGGGACATTTAAGTGATCTAAAATCTACACCATCACAACCTAAATCTCAACTATAGCTACAGCAATTTCATGAGATCTAGAGAGAAATAAATAATTTTAGTTTTAAACCAAACTCCATGAATGACAAATATTTTAATCTAATTGCATGTAAGAAGATGTGCTCATCAATAATAGTGTGTAGAGGTTTTCTATTCTGATTGGAACAATTGTATTGAAGCTATAGAGAAACTTTTGCTAATCAAACACCATTTGTGAAACACTTGAACAAATCATTCCAATCAGAATGATCAGTGAAAGATTAAGAATTTAAATAAACATTGAAAACAATGAAAAAAGACAACTAGAGTGAGTGCTACAAAGATACTTGTAAACATATTTAAAGAATAAGAAAATTGATATAATTCGTGAGTCATAATGCAAAGATGAAATGTTTTGCCTTCTTATTTTTTTAAATGTAGCTGATAAATCTAAGTAATATCTATTTGTCTCAAAAATAGTAACCCTGCTATTTAAAAACCATCTTTTTGAATTATTCTAGATAGTATTTCATTGGACTATCTATAAAATAGAGTATCCATGTTATATCATAGTATTTAAGAAGTTTTGGCAGGTCAATCTTATAGATTTTTATAGAAGTAATTTCTGATTCATTAGCTCTATAGTGGATAGGTGTATCTTAGGTAAAATGGCTGTATCTTTGCATTGATAGTGATAGCCCTATCCTTTTAAATAGTGGAATTTATTCTATATTTTTTGAGTATGGGCAAGTGAATCTTATACAAATTTGATCATTCAAACTACAATTGCAATCATGCAACAAACACTACTGAGAAACAACTCTGATACTCCTCTAAATGATCAACATATATGAAGCCTAATTCATCTATCAAGGGTAAAAAACTATGTTTAGAAGAGATTTGGTGTAGATATTAGTCATTTGGTCAAATGTAAGAAAAATTTATACTTAACATTATCATTTATAATAAAATCTTGAATAAAGTGATGTTAAATCTGTATACTTTTAATCTAGAAATAAACATAGTGTTCTTTGTAGTTGTGGTTGTGCAAACATTCTCATAGAACAAAGTAGTTGTATGTTCTCATACTAAACATAGATCGTACAAGAGAGAGATAACAACAACAATATAAAACACAAAGCCATGGTTTTATGTTTCTTACTAAACCCAAATAAAAGCTCTAACAAACCAATTTTGCCACTTACAACTAAAATGTTTCTCTACCTCTATTTTCTATTGCCCTCTTTTTGTTATACTGGTCATTACTCTTAACCTCAACTATTTTAAATCTCACCAACATTTGTCCATACATCTCCTCTACACACAAGGCTTCTGATTGTAAATACAAGGATAGAGTACCTAGGAGCCCAAAATCTACACAAGTAATCAGACATATTTGGAAATAGGGAAATTTCTTGAATAGAAGGAAGCTCAGTAGAATAGAATATCTATAAGTCTACACCTTCTCTAACCTGATAAAACTAAAAACCTTTTCTGACATTCTGCAGCCCTAAATGTACACAGATAATAGATTGTGGGGAGCAAAAGCTGGTTCTGATTCATAGAGAGTAAATCATTTAATAGTAGTGAAAATGAGTGAATGCAATAGCACTTGCAACCATTTTAAGTTCCAAAAATCTGAATAACTCTTATCCAACTTAAGAATATAGAGGAGATATGTTGGTGTGGGAAAAGCATGCAAACACATAACATTTATATAGTAAATGTTCCAAGAAAATAAGTTCAATATTTCTCCTATTATATTGTAATGCACATGGTCTTCACATTGTTAACAAAAAACATAATACTGACCTCCATAGCCAATGGTATATTATTGGGACTATCCAGTTGCTTGCTCTTAGAAGTGAAACCCTTTTGTATAATCAAACTCTAGGAAGAAAATACAATGTATATTGATCAAGACTAGCAATTTTGAAATTAATTATTAATATCACCTTTAAAATATAATAAACCCATGAAATTGATATATGTGTATGGTGCATTGAGTTGCAGAGTAGAATATGCAAGGCTAAGACCACTGTCCACCCACTGCAAACAAAAACTCTATTGCAGTATGAAGTAAGTATGAGTCGATGTATTTGAGGTTAAGTTTATATGCACAAGCCATGTCTAGAGTCTATAGAGGACACTTGGTGAAATGCATTACTCTATTGCCACTGCTCACCACGTTATGGAGACTCCTATTTTCTGTAAGATTTTTAAGTAGAACAACAAAAAGGACTATCAAGAATAAAGTCACGAGGCAATGGGAAAACAAGAATATTGAGCCTGTAATTTGTTTAAAATGGAGAATATTATCTGCCAATGAATTTTGTGGGAACATTTTTTGGGTTTTTCAAACTCTTGAGGGACAAATTAATGAAAGGAGTGATGTGAAAACATTTTTCATTGCCTATGGGTGGTAGGGACTAATAATGATAACCAATGTTCTTCCAATGTTTGAAATTACTTATAACAGAAATTCAGTAATTTTAACTAACATTTCTCATTACATTTTCATACTATATAAAGTTTTATACAATGAAATCCAACTCTAGGTTTGAGGTCACAAGAAACTTGGTAAGAGTTGAAAGTGGAGTAGTTTCACAGTAATTCCCAGTTTAACATTATTAGATTTACATAATCTATTTGAAATGTGTGAATTTATTTCTAGATTTGATGATTTTCATATCACACTCTATAATTTGTAATCCATGATCTATATTCTTACATTCTCTCATTCTAAGTGTGATCCAAAACATTGATGCTAAAAAAATTAGACAATTCAATCCAAAAATTAATTCCCATAATTTCCAGTTTAACCTCCCCATAAAATATATCAAGTGGATATTAAACAAAACATGACATGTAGCTTGGGTGTGAAAACTAAATATATGTTACTAGAGTTCAAACTAGAGAGAAATACAATATCAAACTATTATTGAACCCTTTTCCTTGGCTTAGAGTGATATTGGAGAAAAAAAATCTCAAATAAGACTAGACAAAAAATATTGTAAGTATCGAATGACTATTTTTAAAGATTGCATAAAATCTTTAATTCTGAAGACATCCAAAAGATGTACAATCTTGCTCAAATTATTTTTAAAAATAATTATTTTTATAAAATGGTATCATAACAGGGAAATGAGATAACTTTTACTTCTATAAAAAAAATGTTAAACATGTATTCATACCAAGTCAACTCAACTCAAATCATGACAATCTATGTAAAAATGGAACTAAATCAGAACCTTCGAATGTTTTATCTTGACTGTAGTCCTTTTCATGATGAGACAAATAAGATTATTTTATTGAACGAAAGTGGTTTCTTCAAAATTATGGTTAAAAGAATCTTGTATTGAGATAAGTAATTTGAAGAATATCAAATGCTTTAATATACTAAGATCTTGAATTAGCAAAAGTTCCAGATTTTGATTTTAAACTTGAATACTACATTTCATTGTGGAACTCACTAAAATAGTTCGCATACTTTTTCTGTGTTGTTATTTTTTTTTTATGGAGTTCTCTTATGAAATATTTGTAGCTATCTTATATAGGAGCACGAACCTTACAATTGAACCTCTTTGACTCGAGGACTAAGGAATATACATTCTGTCAAATTCACCTAGTGCATGATACCAGTTACATTTTGAATACATGTCTACCAGAACATTTGTAATTGTAATATATGACAATAATCCCACTTACAAGGTATGATCTCATGGGTTAATGAAAAGATCCACACTTTTTCTTGGGACAATGAAATCTGTGGAGTTCACTAGTTGTAGCTCATTTTAAAAGATCCTACAATGATTTTTTTGAGGATATAGTAAGAAGGCAGTCAAATGTGTTTTTCTCCATTACCTCTACAATTTTGCATCACATAACACAATTATTAACAAAATCAAAATATGAAAGTTAGAGTTCATAATTTCCATATGAGAATGTCGGCATAGCAAAAAATTAAAAGCAGACTAGAGAGTAAAAATTCAAGCACAACAAGGGAAATTAATGCAGAACAAAAAAATTCATTAACTAAGAATTTTCTATGAGCTTGCGGTAATCAAGGAGAACTATGATTATACCTGGCATTGCTATTTTATTTCTCATATTTTATTCTTTTTCTGTGCTATAGTGGAAAAACTAAATTTACGATTGGCCCTTTTAGAGCTCCAAGCTATGTTTTTCTTTCCATAGCTCAATTCCCTTCAACACCTAGTTCAATCAAAACACACGATATTATAGAGCTAAAAGTTTCTTAACTTTTCTTTGGCAGTTGCCTTTCTCTAAGCACTGTGAATTCTTGGCTTTCTCTAGGACTTCATGAAAAATATTTCTTGACATTAGAGATTTTAGAGATGACAATAACTCAATCTCTGTAGTCAATGATGGTTGCTCTCTATGAAGAAACATAACTAGTAAATGGTAAACATAATAGTTAACTAGTTGTAAACTCTCACTACCTGCAACAATAAAATTAATAGCTACCCTTCTAACCCATTGGCTAGGATGACATAATACTAGAGCAGAATGTGTAACTGATCCAATCACTAACCATTTTCCTAGTAATTTACTTTTTGACAATGTTTCCAAACATTTCAAGGAATTCATAGTAACTTCTTCCACAACATCATTTAAAGCCTGTTCAATGTAAGGAAAAGATACTGTTCTACACTAATTTGACCAACAAAATAACATACATGGATAATCTGTTCAAAGAATATAGCTTGTAATGATTCATCGTGATCATTTAGAAAAGATGGAAGAATAGGCAACAAGAAATCATTACTTTTCTTCTTTATGAAAAAATCACAAAATTTCTTTATATGCTCTAGCAGTGCCCTCCTAATGATTGGACTTTGCTTTGGTCCCATTACCAATTCTTGTATAACATGAGCTATTGTCTATTGTAACTCTATAAGTTTTGTATTTTATTTACTCTTTCTTTCGATGACCTGCAACTTGTGAACCTAAAGTCTAAGCTGAAGCCAAATGAACTTTTCTTGCCTTATGTGAAACATTTAATCTATCTAAAATGTCTGTCTAATTCAAAACTTGTAATTGTATAAGAACGTGTGAGGTGGTTGAAACTATCTTGTATATATTATTAGCATAAAAAATATGAACACTCTCCTCATGATCATTTGGTAATGTTGAAAGCATAGGAAGAATATATTTTTGAAACATTTTTGCATTACTTGAGGAAAATTATATATTGTGAAATACAACTAGCTGAAGCAAAACTGGGTCAATTTGCTTTGTTTGGTATTTTCCATGCATATGTGTTAACCTCCATGATTTGAAACAAGGAAAGGAATTCCCACATGATAAAAATTGGATGGGAGTTGGATTATTTTTCTAGAATTTCCCTTATTGACTTGTAATGTTGAAATCATAGGAAGAATATATTTTGAAGACATTTTTGCATCACTTAAGAAAAATTATATTTAGTGAAATACAACTAACTGTAGCAAAAATGGGTCAATTCTCTTTCGGTGGTAATTTCCATGCATATTGTTAACCTCCATAGGATCATTTGGTAATGTTGAAAGCATAGGAATAATATATTCTGGAAATATTTTTGCATCACTCAAGGAAAATTATATTTAGTGAAATACAACTAATTGTAGAAAAAATAGGTCAATTTGCTTTGGTTGGTATTTTCCATGCATATGTGTTAACCTCCATGATTTGAAACAAGACAAGGAATTCCCACATGATAAAAATTGGATGGGAGTTGGATTCCTTTTCTAGAAGTTCCCTTATTGACTCGTATGCCAAGAACACAAGTATAGAAGATTTTTTATTTTTTTTCATAAAATGTCAAACTAAAATGAAGTCTCTTGCAATACACTAATTATCAAGTTTGTGCAACTTGGGTATAGTGAATTGGCATTGAAGTTGTTTGGTAAAATGTAGGAGAACATAAGGAAGCCAAACCAAGTTATTCTCATAAGTATTCTTTGACCCTATGCTAGTGTAGCCATTCTAGAACATGGCTTGCAATTTTATTCTTATATCTTTAAAACTATATTTTCATTGGATGTTTCTATGGAAAATGCACTTGTTGACATGTATGCCAAATGTAGGAGTATAAAAGGTGCACTAATTCTTTTTGAGGAAAGGCCATATCATGATTTGGTTTCATTGAATATAATGACTGTGGGATACTGATATCATGGACATGGTGGAAAATCCATCCAACTCTTTGAAAGTATGAAAGTGGCTAGTTTAAAGCCATACCACATTACCTTTATTAGTGTTACGTCTACTTGTAGCTATGCATATTTAATGGTTTAAAGTTTGAAACAATCATAAACTATAAAACTTGTAATAGAGTAAGTGTTACTAGTTATAACAGTACAATTGAATCTACTTATTAATATTCAACTATAAATATGGCAATTTTTTGTATTCTAGGCATGATAAACCAATACCATTTTACCAATGTTAGCCAATGTCTCAAAAATAAAATGAAGAATAAACAAGCACTACACATAACATAATCAGATCTTGGACAAAATTAGTGGCTAATCAATTAAAAATGGAATTATTTAAAAATTAATATCTCTAGTCTTTTTTCAAAGTCATACAACTCCTAATGTATACTATGATGTTGCCCCTCACTAGTAAAGGCCTAAAAATTTCCACCAAAAAATATCAGGAAGGTCAATATATCTAGCTATAGAATAAAACAAAAGTTGACCAGTTTAAATCAGGAAAAGCCCATGAAAATTATATCTGACAAGTGGAAAAACAAAACAAATTCTGCAACAAACTATTTTCATATATAAAAGCAAGAAAATAAGTTACCTCCGTAGTATACAACAACTTGACCACTTCTGTAGTGAGTGAGAGCACCAAAGAGATTTGTAGTCTAAGCCAAGGCATGTGCTACAAATACCCCAAGTACTCCAACTACTAAATGCATGGCTAGAAAGATAGAACACAAAGCTCCCCCTCATCTCTCTCTTGCATTATTTCAAGAACTATTGAAGACACTTGTAGACATTATTAGTTGTTGAAGACATATGTGGACACTTTCTTTTCCTAGCCCACACCTAAGGTTCCTACTATTATCAGTTGTTGAAGACACCTGTAGACACTTTCTTTGCCTAGCTCACACCTAAGGCAAGGAGGCAGGGAGTGGAGCTGCGTACAACCCTTGTTTTTTGTATATCTTTTTAATTTTGGTCGAGTCTTCTATATATCCCTCTGAAGCATTGTGACTAAGTACATGTAGCTTTATCATATTTTATGATTGTTATTATTTTATTTTCAATGATATGTTATATTTTTTATATTTATTATATTTATTATATTTATTATATTTATTGTTATATATGTAATATTAAAAATATTGACTTGGAATAAGATTATAATCATAATTTTATATTTTATTTTATTCTATTCATCATCTTAAAATAGATAATTCATAATATTATGTTATATTTTACTTCTTAATCATATTTGTAATAATAAACTATATTATGTAATATTATTAACAATATTTTCTTTCTATATTATAATAATTTGAATAATAATATTTCATTGTGTATTATTAATTATTTAATTAACATTATTATTATTATTATGATTATGATTATATCTAATTTATCTTTTTGTTTAACTTTGTATTTAGGCTCTATTATCATTCAAATATAGCTTTGAAAATGGGATATTACATTATGGTCAAGGATATGAAGTTTATGGTTATGATCAACCATCTCGGGATCCATCAATGTATGGTTCCGAGGCTTATCCTATAATTGGGGTTATCAACAAATGAATCATAGCCATTGTCTACCAAACTTTACTAGTCCATTATTTCCTTTTGTTATAGGTTTTTTAAAGCAATTTATCATAAACATATTATTTAGTTCATTGTTACATTTATGAATTAGAACCACTTTCCCTATTACTAGGAATAACATAATCAAATTCCTATTTTTATGTTATTTGTAGACTAAGGTTCAATAAATGTCAACACTAGGTGTAGTGAACACTTTTAAAACCCACCTAAGCATAAGGAAGAGGAAATATTTGATCATTTGGCACCTCCATATGTTAAAAAGTGAGTATTTAAATTGATTTTATTTTGTAGTTTTTAATAGATGTGATTTTTTAATGGAGTTTGATATTTTTTAATGCAAAGGTCTATATGGTTGACATAAATTTCATAATCATTTGTATCTTTATTTGAGAAGTTAGCACAAGAAACACTATGTGTGTGTTGCCAAAGTGATCCGAATTATATTTTATAAGAGTCTATCACTACAAGATTTTAGAGAAGTGTAATTGATATGAAAGATAATTTTAAAAGTTTGAACAGAAGAATTCAAAATTGTTGAATTGTTATTGATAAAGATTCAGATTGTTGTTTTTCATAATAACTACAAAAATTGTTCTTTGAGAAGAGTATGTCATGTTATAGTGACCATGATCATAGTAGATCTAACGTTGGGAAGACAACTTTGTCAGTTTTTTTGCATTATTCTTTAAAGGGTACCAGCTCAATGGAAGAGCACCTACTTTATAAGTAGGAGGATGGTGGTTCAATTCCATCATATCCTAATATGACTAAATTAATGATTAAATAAACTACTTAATAAACTACCAACTATATTACCAAATATACTACCAAATATAATACCAAGTATACTACCAAATAAACTACCAAATATATTACCAAATATACTACCATATGTACTACCCAAAAACCTACTAAATCAACTACCAAATATACTACCAAATATACTACGCGAAAAACTATCAAATATACTATCAAATATGTTACCAAATAAACTACCAAATCAACTACCAAATATACTACACAAAAAACTACCAAATATACTATCAAATATGTTACTAGATAAACTACCAAATAAGTTACCAAAATTACCAAATAAACTACCATATAAACTACCAAGTAACAATAATAAATGGCTAAATTAATGACCTAATCAATGATTAAAATAACTTGGTCATAAATTTGGTTGGGAGATAAATGTTTGGCAATAAACTACCATTGGTCATGTGATCAAAATTAGTCACGTATCTACAATTTTTAGTAGTTTATTTAGTAATATATTTTTGTTTTTGTACTAGTGTTAAATGCGATGTTTTGAAGGGTATATGGTTGATTTTAACCTATTTTTTGTCATTACAAATTCAAGTGAGAGCAAGTAGAGTGAAGAGGTGATTCACAATCTAATTTGAAGCATTTTACAAAGATCCTAGTGATGATCAAGCATCAATTCATCAAATTTTTGACATATTCTTCATAAGTTGAGTTACATAGTTTAAAATTTGTTAAACCCTAATTTGACAAAATGGCTTCTAGTTCAAAGAATGTAAGGGAGAAAGAAGTTTTTGATGTCCAATTAGTTAGTAAAGAGGCCAAACAACCAAATTACAAAGCCATCCTAGACATTGCTTATAAACAAGACCCATCAGGTGCATTATCCATGATTCCACCTAAGGTCATAATGGTATAGGACATAGAAAATGTTAAAACTACAAAGTACGAGGTATAGGTGATATGGAAATAAGGAAATCTTATGATAAGTTATGTGAAAATGGTATTTTGAAGGAAGAATTTAAGATTGTTGAGAGAAAGGGTTTGACCCATACCATAGACTTCCCTAGAGTATTCAAAATAGAATGGATCAAGATAGTGTTAAGAAAGATACAAAATGGATGTCTATGGTTGGAAGGAGGACCAATCAAGATTTCAAAAAGAATTGTTCATAGGGTGGCTGGTTTTCCAACCCTAGATTGGCCAAAGACCCTACAAAGTGACTCAAAAGAGGTAATTGAGGACACAGGTGGAAAACGGAATAAGTGTGGAATGACAATAGATACCATCATAGATGAAATAATTGACTTTGTAGTTAGGGTTATTTCTCATAAATTTTATTAATCAAGCATATTAAATAGTGTGTCCTACATCACAGTTGATGTTGATGATAAAATTGTCAAGAAAGATCACACTTATGATCTTGCAGAGCTTCAATTAGAACAAATAATAGAAAATCTTGGAGCAGTTAAGAAAACCAAGAGTGCACAATGTAAATTTGGATCAATAGTTGTGTACATATTATTCTATGTATAGAATGAATTCCCATCTTTTGGTAAAATATGTTAGAAGACAAATAGATTAGTGGTTGTATAGATCAATGTATATATTGAGTAGATGGGTGAGAACTTTGAAATAGTTATGACAAGCTATTTTGAAGACTTCAAGAAGTCTATGAAGTAGAGAATGAAGATACATGTCTCTTTAGTTGAACAATACTACAATGACATATAGTTTCTTATAGATATTGATTACACATACATATAGGCAACAGTACCTAGGGTAAGATGGTTAAGACCTCTAGGATATGAGATTAACATTGATGAAGCCTCAACTACCATTGTTGCACTCCTAGTAGAGAAGATTGATAAAGTACCAAGATATTTGGTAATTATGATGTTATGAAGTCCAAAATTGAAATGGAGTTAAGGAAAACCTCCACAATAAAAAATAAAGACAAATTGGTGAGAAAATTAAAGGCCAAATTTGGAGAAGGTGCATGAAGAGGAAGAAGAAGATGATGAAGATGATGAAGAGGAAGAATATGAACAAGTCTAAGAAACTCTTTCTTTAACCCAAGGCATGTGTGAGGACATTGAAGAAGAAGATGTTGAGGAAGAGAAAACTAAAGAAGCACCAGTACAAATAGATCCTAAGAAAAGAAAGGCCAAGGCACAACCTATGGCAAATACAAAGGTAAAGAAGACTGGTAATCCTAGCCCAGCAAAGCCAACAACACCAACAAGCAGGGAAAGTGCAAGGGCCACTACAAAAAAGGCCAAAGAGAAAGTCAAAGAAAAAATAAAGGCTACAAAAAAAGGGGCCCACAGTAGAAGAAACAAAGGAGAAAATGCATTGCACAACTAGAGACTAATGATGAAAGGACATAATATGAAGATACAAGCTACTTTAGAGTGGTAAGTCACATAGCAAAATTTGATCTTAAAAATATCTGTGAGAATGTTAAGAATAATGCAGATTTGATAGGTTTGAAAAATATTGATTTTGAGAAACTTGGTAGAGAAGAACAAAATTTGATTGAGGAATCAATAATAAAATGCCTAAGGATTTGTATACTATTGTTGAAAATAAGTGGCATTATTGTTTAAACCTAGAGAAAATAATTAGAGAATCCACACTAGCCCAGGCAATTCCAAAATTGAAAAAAGGACAAATTGTGAAAGCAAATAGGAAATATGGTGCATAGTTTGCACCAAAATATAGGGCATTTAGTATCCTTTAGAACAATATTGAAGATGTTGTCAAGAAATCCACCCAAATGTGGAAATTGATCTATGGGTTGAAAATTGTCAAAGAAGGAGAATAAGATCCCTTTGAAGGTAGAAACAATGGAGATGAAGATGAGGAAAAGGAGGAGGAAACTAAAAAAGATAAAACTATTGTGGAGGAGACACAAAAAGAAAAAGATGACATGGCTATAGCTGAAAAGCAGGAGGAAGAACAGAGTATGCAAGACACACAAATGACTAGTATGAACCCTCCACATGGCATAAACATGCTTGCAAAAACTATAAATATTACGGATTTCATTGATGTCTATACTTAGAAAATCAATCATTTAACTATAGAAGACCTAAATAAGATTCTTGACTAATCCACACTACAAGCTAAATTTTGTGAAAATCCAATAGTGGTCAGCATTGATTAACTTTAGAAGGTAGTAGCTAACATTATAAGGGATAAGGTGATTACACAAGAACCTCCTTCTACCATTTCTTTAGCTACTAGTTCTCAAACTTTAATATAAACATTAGTAGACACATCCACAAAGGTTGACATAGCTATTAAAATTGATTTGGTCAAACAACAACAAAATGCAATAGAAGAGAAAGAAACAAAAAATGATCAACTTGATGCACAAACACAAGGTACAAGTAAGGACATACCAAAGGAGAAGGAGCAAGAGGTCATTTAAGCATTGGTACAATAACCAACATCTAACCCTCATACAAAAGCCCTTTAGAAGTTGAGCACTAAAGTTGTACCAATATAGACCTCAGCACCAAACTCAAGTTCCTCTAAGGTCACTAAGGTAATTCACTATGGAGATGTAACTTTAGATAAAAAAAAATAGTGATAGATAAGTATTATTATGCAACCATAACATTATAATAGATAGGAATAATGCAACAAGCTTTGGAAAAGAAGAAAATGCAGGAAATACTAAGAAAGGAGTATAGATAGAGGCAAGCATTACAAGAAATCGAAGACATCTTCTTAGATACATTCAGCTTACCAACACTTGATATATCAAAGCCATTATTAGAATAGTTATCAAAAATTGTGAAGAGGGTGAACAATGAAGACTAGGACACTAATGCCAAACTTTTGGAATGGTCTAAAAGAAAATTTCAAGGGAAAGTAAATGAAAAGATATTTGGTGACATAGCACTGATGCAAGTTGAATTGGCTACAAAAATTGAGAAATTAAATAAGGTACTCAAAAACATATTCTCATTATACACCATACTTTGTGATCCCATACTCTTCACTCAAGAAATAAGCCATATAATTATGAGTCTGGAGAGAAATTTAAAGTCTCAGGTATGCAATTACTTCATAACCCAGCTCAGAGTGAGAAGCATTTTCACTCATTGCTTCAATCATAAAGTCAACTAGCTATGTTAATAGTAGAAGAGACTAATATAAGAGCCAAGTTGACTAATATCCAAGCCTCCTTTACCCCCCATATGGAGATACTCCATAAAGAACTAGGATATGTAGAAACTTTGTTGAAAATAGATCCTAATACTTCTACATTAGATGGACTAGTTCAACTTACAATAGAGATAGAAATCCAAATAAAGTCATTGGATGTTGCATGTGAAAATTGGGATGCTGCTCTAAAATAATTATGGAGGTCCAAAATCCTTTTTGTATAGATACACTCTAATTATCTAGACCCTTTCACATAAGTGTCAAAAAGGGGGATATATATATATATATAAGGGGGGAGATAAAAGAATAAAATGGGGAGATACAAGTGAATGAAAAGGGGGAGATAAAAAAAAAAGGGAAAATAAACCAAAGGGGGAGAAAACAAGGAAATGAATAGATAAAGAAAGAAGAGAATAATGAAGGGGGAGCTAAATCAGTTTTTAACCCTACTAATATACATTTTGAAGAATATAGATACAAAGACAAACATAGACCAAAGCACATATTAGATGACGAAGCATTAGTTAAAAATAAATTGAAGATGAAGAGCATTAGCAAGAGACAAATCTACTTAGTATGGAGAAAAGATTTTTGATATAGATTAGGAACATTAACTTAGGGGGAGTTATAAGTTTTGAGGTATATAGGTTATTAAAAAATTTTGAAATTTTGAAGTTTTGTATGTAAGTTGAGTTGTCAATATGATTATACTCGAGAAGATTAGATTAATTATGTATAGTTAAGTTTTCTTTTACACTCATGTCAAAGGGTGAGATTGCTGATCTCATATTGGTTTTGACAATTGAGTGTCAAAACACTTAAGAGATTTACTTAGTTTATGCCAAACTATTAATGCATGTTGAGTGTAATATGTAAATACAAGACTATATTGAGTCACTCAAGTGCCAAGAAGATAGACCATACCAAGTGATTCAAGTGTTGAGTAAACAATAGATGTCGAGTAGTTTAGGTGCTAAGTTAGAATAAAATTATAGTATGTGTCGAGCATCAGTAACCTCAAGTGTCGAGTGATACAGATTGGTCATACTTGTTTGTGATTGTACAAACAACTATGTAAACCATTTTTTAGCCGACCAAAGAATATAATATGATCTTTTGAAGATAAGGATGAATTTTTATGCATATTCCTGATGCAATTACATGCAACCAATTAGAAAATGGGAAGGATTAAGTACCAAAAAAGAAGAATCTCAGTTGTAGATTCATACCTAACCCTAAGCCACCAAAGTCTTTGTAAGGAAGACAAAGCCCCAACAAAAAAATATAGAGAGGAATTAGGAGAGTATGAAAGAGATCATGTTACAAAAGGTAAAAAGGGGTGAATGATTGAATTTTTTCAAATAAAATTCAAGGTGACTTAGCAGTGAGAGTAAATTGCAGAATTAGTTGGAGGAGAACAAGAATAGAAGGATCAAGAAGGACACTATACTAATTTGATCTTTAATCATGAAACTAGAACCAATCATAAGATCTATGTTGAAATATCCTAACAGGTGATTTATTTGAATCTCCTAAGTAGAGTAGTCCTAACAGGCTTTACTAAATCTATTAATAGGGTGGCATTCCATGTGAATGACCAAAAGTTCTCTAACTAGGCACACTTCTAATAGGGTGTTGAAATCCTCTAACATAGTGGGACTTAATAGTCCTTGTAAGCCTTTAACAGGTTAGATCATGATTCATGGTCAAACCATTGTAACCTTAATTGGCTACACTTTATTGTTGCAGTAGTGAAGATTTTTGAGTGTCATCCCCACCCTAGTTTTACCTTCTCTTTGCAGGGTTTATGGGTAATCATGTTTGGTTTCAAATGTGTGATTGATTATATGTTTACATGATTTAGATGTATGTGCTTTACATGTCATTTCAATTTATCTATTTAATGCATGAAATGGATGAGTGATGAAAAGTTTCATGGGTTCCTAGTTTAACTACTGATTCACCCCCCTCCCCCACCAGAAGTTTACCTTTCCTACTTGTAATTCTAACATAAACATGTTTACATTGGAATAAAGTAATGATTTATAGTAACCCATTTTTTTGTGTTAAAAGAAGAAGATAAATGCAATGTACCTCCATGGAATTATTAGAACTGGTTGTAGATCCATCATATTCTAGATAGAATTCAAAACTTACTTCTTCATCATCTTCCTCTAGCTCATTAAGTTGATATTCAATATGCTACTCCTTACTAATCTTCTTTACATGAGGTTCATCTACCTCAAGAGAATTGGTGAGAAAGGTACCATAGATTGATTTCTTGAAACTTGAAAAGATAGAGTGAGGGAAGAGTGCAAGCATTGCAGTTATAAAGCTGAGCAATATAGTGATGAGAAACTTGAGTTAAAAGACTGCAAGATTGCCCTTAATTCAAAGACTTCAATCAAAAAATAATAAGTGTCACCTCATTCTCGTAGTCCTCTTTAGCTGACTACAAATGTTTAGAGGTAAATATTTCCCATTTACCAGTCTTATATTTTCCTTTTTCTCTCTTTGCTTGCATATGCTTGTATGCTTGTCTTAAATTGATAATACACTCATAAAAATATATTTCTCTAGTTGTACCATTTAACATAAAAAGGGGGGAAATAAAGAATAAATAAAATATTGTCTACCTTTGTGTATCACACTGCTTTTTAGTTCCTACAACCAAACACAAAAATGTGAGGATTGAGGACATAATTGAACTATACTTATGTAGTATCACATATTTAGAAGATACTCTGACAAAACAATAATATTAGATTTATCACTTTTATGTTTTGTATATGTTCTGTGAGGAAAGCTTCATCCATAAAAGTAATTTTCATGGTAAAACAATGATCAAGTATCTAAGATCATTAGTTCAAACTTTCAAGTCCATAAAACCAATATTCTAGTATTGTTCTCATTTCACCAAATTGGCAAAAAACTATGTCATTAAGTCCAATGCTTGCCCCTTCCATTCAATTTTTTTTTTGTTTTTTTTTGTAGAGATATTAGGTAGAAAGTGGGAAAGATGGAGGTGGGGTGAGAGGGGAAACATAAATGAAAATGTTAAAAGAGCATTTCTTGAAACCCTAGATCCATATCTCATTAGGAAACTACCATGGGAAGATCAAAGATCAAGGGATGATGAAGCACACTTATGGAACATAGCTTTTGACTAGAGCATGAAGCATGATTACTTGTTAGTTTAGTACCAACCTTTAAGTAAAAGCAACTGATTGGATCCTATATACCCTTACTCTTAATTGACTCTTATTCAACTAAAAATAATTTGTAGAATTTTCATTCCAATATTGTTAGGTATTGAATTTACCATTGATGGTATTGCCAGGGGCCATCCAGAAGCAACATGTGCTGGTCATTGATAAGAAGGGAATTTTTCTCCAAATTTTTTGTAATCTTGGTATTAAAATCAATAAAAAAGATAAATGGGAAGCTCCCACATAAGAGTTAATCTTGATGTCTAATAAGGGTTGCAAAGAATTACTAATTGAAGATGACTCAAGCACTAGTAAAGGCATTGAGAAAAGGTTAATAGTCCTAATTGGCATTGAGATTGTATGCCAGAAAAGCTTTCGGGTGGATGAGAAAGTACTCCAAAGTGCAATTTGTTTACTACCATTACAAACAAAATTGAGTTATTGATTTGTTGGCTAACAAGAAATTGATAATAATATTACATTTTCAATAGAAAGCTTTGATATATTGGCATGGGAGGATCTCAATAAAACTACTGACATAGATAAAGCACTTATAAATAAAATTTTCCACTTCATTAATTTTGGCATCTAGAAGCAATAGGTGGCTTGTACATTTACACATGCATGGCATGATTAGGCACCATAAGTGTATAGTGTGTGTGGTGAGATATTACAGCATCTGGTATTGAATAGGGCAGCTTCACATGTTGTAAAATGAGCTTCTTCAATCATTTCTTTGAACTTTCTACTGGTATGGTGTGTTGGGCCTTGTGTTTAGCTAGCTTGGGCTTCTTTGTAATAATGTAATCATGTGCTCCTTCTTCTAGAGATTTTTTGAGGAAAGCCCAACTTCATATTTCAAATTCAAAAGGATCTTTTATTGTCTAAATTGAGTTTTAGTTTCCATCAATGTGAATTTTGGGTCATAAAGAGTGTTGGAGAAGGGTCATTTTGGGTTATAAGCTACCTAGTGGATTTCTAGTCAAAATTTGAGGAGGTAATAAGCTATACTAATATAAAACAATTTATTGTTAATTTCTTTGTTTTAATGTTGATGGAGATGATTTTTTGTAATTCAGCTTCAAAGGAGCCTCTAGTAGTTTCTTATGAACTAGTCATGGCAAAAAATGTGACAATGAAAGAGTTTAATATCCTTAGTAGAAATGTAGGAATTCTAATGGAATTTTAGCAAGAATATAAGGATTCTAGTGGTTTATTCTTGAAAATATGGTTATTTCCCATCATCATGGATTGCTAGAAGAGTGTTTATTCCTGTCATAAAATGTACATTGAACACCTTGCATATCATAAAATAGCAATGCGAATGAAGTAAAATAAAATATACTTGGATAAATTAGAGTCTTAGACATTCTTGGAGAAACTATATGCTATATGTGATAGTAGAATAAATATTAAATGTGGTTGTTACATTAGAATATTGGAGAAACTTAGTACCAAATATCTAATTCATGGTTTATGGCTTTGAGAAAATGGTTTATGTGATACCACTTAGTGTTGTTGTGCAAAAATGTTTCTATTAAAAACAAGTACAAGAGTAGTTATTAAGTTTGGCTCGGTGACCTTTTGCTTGTCAATTAATGTTTGATTGAGCATCTCTTGTAGTTTGCATTTGTGAGTTGGTGAGGCATGGATTGAGAATGTGGCTACATCATTCTCATTTGCTTGTTCACATGAATGAATGCAACTAGGTTGTTTGATGCTTCAAAAGATTTGCATGGAGATTTTTCAAGTGCATTAATAGTTATGTTTCTTTAGATTATACAATGAGTATGTGAGTGTTATTAGAAGCTAGTTTTTTCTTTTGAAAATTTTTTCCTAAGGTACATCTAGTGTCATCTTGTGGTATGTTTGTCATTTTATTACACTGTGTATTCTGATTACTCGTTTCACATAACTTTCTCTAATATGGGTTATGTTGAAATGAATATTACTGCTACAAAATTATTTTTTGATTCTCTTCTTCCATATTTAAATGACACTCTAGGAGGGCAGAACTATTGGGGTTCATTTGTGTAGTATGGACTCGGCCAAAAATGACAAGAGAAAGCATGGTGAGCAAGGCTAGCAATCAATGGAAAACTATTTTGAGGATACGTGTCTCCCTTGTTGGGATATTCTCAATTTTTGATAGCTAAAGGGATGGTATTGTTATTGTGGCTTTCCATTCTTTGTGTGGGCTCATATACGGGTGGCACCCTATCCCAATAGTCCCAATGTCTCTTAATGCTGACTTTTAGAAATACAATGCATTAGTGTGCGATGGGATTTCCAATATGTGTGCTTAAAGGTGGCAACTGATATTTGTTTAATGTTCCTTGGATTTCTCTATTGTATATAAGAAACTTTATAGAATACTACCAGCAGTAACATATAAAATCATTCAAATATAAAGCCCAAATTTAATGGAAACTCTAAAAAATAAAAAAAAATAAGCATTCAATAAGAGATGTTTATAAAGAGAGACAATAGTACAAAGAATCTAAACAAATAAGAAAATGTATTGACCAAGAGAAAAGATCAAGAATATCAAAACATGGAAAATATAAGGAAATAATGATGACAAGCTACCTTCCTCACATAGTTTCACTAGATAAAACCTCGCTATATGACCTATTTATAGTTCTCCTACTTCTTTCAGTCTGTTGGCCTTGTACTCAGTAGGCCTAAAATGGGGGATCTATAAAGTATCAATCCATCAACAAAAAAGATGAACACCATTACTCTATGGTGCAAGTTAATCACTGATGAAGCAAATGATGAATAAGTGCCCTCTTCACAACCTTTACAACCATAATTTTGACCTAATCGAGATTAGAAATATATCACGAAACTATGATACACAAATGCAATGAGGACCTACAATGTAGAAGGACCCAAAAATGTAGAAAAAAATAATGTCAATCAAATGCCACAATAACAAAACCCTTACACCATGCTTTAGCTCTAGCTCCTTCATGTTGAGATAATGAGTTTTGCACACATTGCATAATATTATTATATTGTATTATTTTACCTTATTATGTAATGTTGCACCTATATGGACATGCAACATGGAAAGATTCCCATGGGATATACTTGATGACTTCTATTGTAACATTGTGGTAATATTTCATGTAATTATTTAATATTAGGGAAAAGAATTAAATGTCCAATATTAAATGTGGGGTTAGGAGGTTAGGTAGCACATTTTTTATGTAATACCACTTGGTGGTTTTGTGGGACTTGGTACTATATAAGTAGCCACAAGGGTAGTTGTTTTATGAGCGAGAGAGAAGTGAAGAAAAAGGCAAGAGTTGAGTGGGAAAAGGATTGATAGTTAGCCAAGGAAGCATTTGTGAAGGTTGGAAGTATGGCATGACATGTGTGGATTCATGCTTGTTCACGTAGATTGATCGATGGTGGCTATGAGTTTGAAGGCTTCCATGGTTGTATTGCAATGGTATTTTTTGTTGACTAATACATGGTGATAGATGCTTTTGGAGGCTATGTTTTTCACTCAATGAGGGTTTCCCAAGGAATATCTTGTGTCACATTTTTGTGTGTATGTTGTCTCTTCTCTTGTATGTGGATTTCAATTCTATGTTTATTTCAGATCTATTATGGGTTATGTGGAAATGGTTATATTATTTCTTGCAAGTTTCCTTAAAAGTGGTATCGGAGCTATCAGTTTATTATCATAACCCTAGATTGAATCCATGGGAATGCATGAGAGGGTAAAAGAAAGGAAAAGATACATTGGTTTTTTATTGTAGATCTAAAGGTTTTGGCATTTTTTTTATGATGGGATATTGGTAGATTTTGGGCATGTGAAATTTTTTGTCAAAATAAATTTTGGATGTTTCATTTAATAGAGGGTTTTAGGGGTTAGTTTGCATAAATGACCACCTCAGTAAAAGTAGACCTCACCAGTAGATCTAGGTCAAAATTTGCATAAATTTTGATAAATAATATGCCTTAGTTTGGCCATGTTTAGAGGAAATGAAAGAGTTTCTTAGTTTTAGCCCATGGTGGCCATCAAATTTAATCCCATCAGAATTTTTGTCGCACACACAAAAAAAATGTAGTGAAAATGGTAAAAATATTGTCATAGTAAAATGACCATAACTTTCTCTTAGGATATTAGATTTTGAACTTTTAGTATTCAACATAGAGCTCTTAGAGAGCTCTACACATTGGTTCAAATTTGGTGTAGGTTTGGAATGATTTATTTGGTTATATATTAATCTAAACAGTTTATGACATTTATTGACTATGGTAACATTGTGAGTTTATGACATTGTATGTTTAGAGACTTAAGATTTGATTTCATTGTATACTTAGTTCATATTTTAGATTGTTCTCATGATGGTATGGTTACCAATATTTGATTTGGATATGTGTGATGATTTATTGGGTCTACAAGTTGTGCAGTGTTGTAAGCGGTCTATACTTGCAGGTTGAATTTATAGCTTGGTTATGGGTTGTCTTTTCCCATTGATCTTTCATTGTTGATGCATATTTAGACTGGTGGCTTGGATTTGGGTTTTCTATGTGTTAGATTGTGGTGACTGATCAGGAAAGTACTGTACATACTTCATAAATAGTGGGGTTCGAGGCATCACCCCAAATTTTTTTTTTTTTTTTTTGGGTAGTAGCCGACATGGTAGCTGACATATTATGGACAACATATGGCCGAAATGTTATAACCCTAAAGCAGTTTAATACTTGTATAAAAGGGCTTAGGGTTGGGTATTTTTTATAGTGTTGTGATACAAAACTGGTTCTTGCAGCGGTATTGATCTGTAAGGGATTACGAATTGTAATCAGCTTGTAATCACTGGATTATAATAAGATCGGACTTGCTATTTGGTGGACATAGCCCAGGGATTGGGTGAACCATGTTAAATCTTGGTGCGTTGTGTTTTTTTTTCTGTCTGTTCTATTATTTTCTGTTATTGGTTATATTTGCATGTAGTTTTTATTTCTGTCCGTGGTTTATCCTAACAAGTGGTATCAGAGCAAAGTTGTCTTTCAGTTATCCTCTGTAGGAAAGTCTCACAGTTAAGTGGGAGTCTCACAATTGAGTGGGAGTGATGGCAGATGAGGGTAAGTTGAGGGTTGACAGGTTTAATGGGCAGAACTTCCAGTTATGGAAGATGCAAATGGAAGACTATTTATATCAAAAGGATTTATGGAAGCCATTGGAAGGAAAAGCCAAGAATCAGGGAACTATGTCAGAGGCTGAATGGGATCTTTTGGATAGAAAGGCACTCGAAAGCATTCGGTTATGCTTGGCACCATCGGTGGCATTTAATATTACAAAAGCAAAGACGATAGAAGATTTGATGAAAACCCTAGCTACACTGTATGAAAAGCCCTCCGCTTCAAATAAGGTATTTCTCATGAAGCATTTATTTAATATGAAAATGGTAGAAGGTGGATCTGTTGCAGATCATTTAAATGAGTTTAATACTATTACTAGTCAATTATCTTCTGTGGGTATCAATTTTGATGAAGAAATTAGGGTTCTCTTGATTTTGTGTTCTTTGCCTAAAAGATGGAATGACTTGGTAATGGCGGTGAGTAATTCTGTTCCTGGATCTAGTACCCTAAAATATGATGATGTGATCGGTGTTATTTTAAGTGAGGAAACTCATAGAAAATCCTCAAGTGGATCTACATCAGGAAGTGCTTTAAATGCACAAAGCAGGGGCAGAATGACTGAAAGAGGAAGTAAATTTGGAAATCATGGGAAATCAAGATGAAAGTCAAAGGGGAGGAGGTCTCAATCGAGAGGACCAAATGATTGCTGGTACTATGGGAAACCAGGGCACAAAAAGAAAGATTGCTGGAATCGAAAGAAAAATGAAGGAGATAAATCAAATGGAGACAAGGAGGCAAATGTGGTAAGTAACAAATCTGAAGAGGATGCTTTGCTTCTATCTTTAGAGAGTGTTGATGATTCATGGGTTTTAGATTCTGGTGCTTCATTTCATGCTACACCTCATAGAGGTTATTTCATTGATTATGTCCAAGGGGATTTTGGGCTTGTTTATTTGGGGGATAATGAACCCTGTCAAATTTTTGGAAAGGAAAAAATTAAGATTAAGTTGTAGAATGGGAATCATTGGCTACTACATGAGGTAAGACATGTTCCAAAACTAAGTAGAAATTTAATTTTAGCAGGGCAACTCGGTGATGAGGGTTGTGTAGTTACTTTTAATGATAAAAATTGGAAGGTTTCAAAAGGTTCCCTTGTAGTAGCAAAAGGTGTGAAGGTAGGCACCTTATATCTCTGTATAGGTCATATTGTTCCTTCTACTTTGATTGTTTCAGAGAAAAATGAATATTCATGAACAATTACTGCAGTTGCGCAGGGAGAACAAATAGCTACTATAGATTCTGATATAGCGTTGTGGCACAATAGAATTGGGCACATTAGTGAGAAAGGTATGAAAGTACTTCATTCAAGGAAAGTTTTACCAGGTCTAAAATGTGTGAATATGGATTTTTGTGAAAGTTGTGTGTATGGAAAACAAAAGAGAGTGAGTTTTGTAAAGACAGGGAAGGAAAACAAAAAGGAGAAATTAGAGCTTGTGCATACAGATGTATGGGGACCAGCTCAGGTATCTTCCCTTGGTGGCTCTCATTATTATGTTACATTTATTGATGATGCAACTAGAAAAGTATGGGTTTATTTCCTTAGACAAAAATTTGATGTATTTCAAACTTTTAAGAAATGGAAATGCTTGGTTGAAAATGAGACTGGTAAGAAATTAAAATGTCTCAGATCTGATAATGGTGGTGAGTATTGCAGTCATGAATTTGAAGATTTTTGCTCCACTAATGGTATTCGTAGACAAAAACTTGTTCCAAGGACTCCATAGGAAAATTGAGTGGCTGAACGCATGAACAGGACTATAATGGAGCGTGCAAGGAGCATGAGGTTGCATGTTGGGTTGCCCTTACACATGTGGGTGGAGGCTGTCAATACTGTAGTATATTTGATTAATAGAGTTCCCTCTACTCCTTTGGGTTGTGGTATTCTAGAGGAAGCATGGACTGGTAAGAAGGTGAGTTATTCTTTTCTCAAGACCTTCGGTTGTGAAGCTTTTGATCATATAGACTCTGAAAATAGAACCAAGCTAGAAGCTAAATCAAAGAAATGTGTCTTTGTTGGATATGGCATTAATGAATTTGGCTATAGGCTTTGGGATTTTGAAAATCATAAAATTATAAGAAGTCGGGATGTCATATTCAATGAAAAAGTGTTGTACAAAGATCTGTTGCAGCAACATGAGAAGAAAGAAGATGATTATGTAGTGCTGGATGATACTCCAAAAGCTGATGTTCCAGCCATTCCTCATGATGTGCAACAACTGCAACAACAAATACCACACACACCAGTGAATGTTAGATAGTCAACAAGGCAAATTAGACCTCCACAAAGGTTTTCTCCCTCTTTGTATTCTATTTTACTTACTGATGTCGGTGAACCTGAAAGTTATGATGAAGTTGTGCAGGTGGATACTAAGATTCAGTGGGAGTCTGCAATGAAAGATGAAATGGACTCTTTGCTGAAAAATAAGACATGGGATTTGTGCAAGTTGCCTGCAAGTTAAAAGGCTTTACAGAATAAATGGGTTTATAGGTTGAAAGAAGAGGAAGGAGGTAAGAAAAGATTTAAGGCCAGGTTAGTTGTTAAAGGATTTGCACAGAAAAAGGGAATTGATTTTGATGAGATATTTTCTCTTGTTGTTAAAATGACTTCTATTCGTATTGTTTTAAGTCTTGTGGCTACTGAAGATTTGCATTTAGAGTAGATGGATGTTAAAATAGCCTTTCTTCATGGTGATTTGGATAAAGAAATATATATGGCTCAGCCACAGGGTTTTGAGGTCAAAGGTAAGGAGAACTTAGTGTGCAAATTGAAGAAAAGTTTATATGGCTTGAAGCAAGCACCTCGGCAATGGTATCTAAAATTTGATAGTTTTATGCATGAGCATGGATATAATAGGTGTCATTCAGATTACTATGTTTATTTTAAGAGGTTGGATGATGATAGCTACATTATTTTATGTTTATATGTTAATGATATGCTTGTAGCTGGGTCTAACATGGATCATATTAAGGGGTTGAAATGCCAATTAGCACATGCATTTGCTATGAAGGATTTGGGGGCAGCAAAACAAATCCTTGGTATGAAGATTAGTAGAGATAGGAAGAATAGAACATTAACGCTATCTCAAGCTAATTATGTTCAGAAGGTGTTGCACCGTTTCTCTATGGAGAATGCTAAAGCTGTCCGCACACCTTTACCTGGTCATTTGAAATTGACTAAGGAAATGTGTCCCAAGACACAAGAAGAGGAGGATAAGATGTCCAAGGTACCCTATGCTTCAGTTGTAGGAAGATTGATGTATGCTATGGTATGCACTAGGCCAGATATTGCACATGCAGTGGGAGTCGTTAGCAGGTATATGAGTCATCCAGGATTTGAGCATTGGAATGCAGTCAAGTGGATTCTCATATATTTGAGAGGAACATCCAATAAGTGTTTACACTTTGGGGGCTCTACTACTGATTTACATGGATATGTTGACTCAGATTTGGCTAGGGATATTGATACCAGGCGGGGTACTACAGGTTATGTCTTTACTATTGGTGGGGTAGCCGTGAGCTGGGTTTCTAGGTTACAGCAGATTAATGCTCTCTCCACTGTAGAGGCAGAGTATGTTGCTGCTACAGAGGCAGCCAAAGAGATGATATGGCTTCAATTCTTCTTGGAAGAATTGGGACATCCTCAGAAAGATAATTATTTGTTCACAGATAGTCAGAGTGCCATTCATCTTGCTAAGAATTCAGCTCTGCATTCTAAGACCAAACACATACAGTTGTGGTACCATTTCATTCAGTCAGTTTTGAAGGATGGACAGTTAAAGCTGGAGAAGATACATACCCATGAAAATCTAGCAAATATGTTGACAAAGGTTGTAACAAGGGAGAAGCTGAACTCCTCTTTAGCTTTGGTTGGTCTTTTAGACTGAACATGAATAAAAGAATAGTAGAGTCCAAGATGGTTTGATCCAGTGGGAGCCCCATGTGGTAGTGGTATTGCTATAGGATCACTCTCCAAGTGGGAGATTTTTGTTTAGTGTGGAGCCTAATCAGTCCCCAAGTGGGAGATCCCTGAACCCCACTATTTATGAAGTATGTACAGTACTTTCCTGATTAGTCACCACAATCTAACAATCTCCCACTTGGGGACTGATCAGGCTCCACACTAAACAACACTATGCCCTAAGTCACATGTGTTGCTAATTTTTTTTCATGTAGAAGGGATGAGATGCTATTACCAAGTACAATCATGATGGAGAATTATGGTTGACTATTTTATTCTAACAAATTAGACACTTTAAGAGTTAGATGCTTGGTTCATGGATGTGATCATGATGCGATTGGATATATAAGTAAATCCTTGATGTTAATTGGTTTGGATTCCTAATTTGGTTACAGTGGTATATCTTCTTCATTAAGGATCGTGGTTATTTGGTTTCTTTTGAGGAGCTCATGATGTGCACCTTGAGTTCTTTGATGGTTTGATACCTTGGTTGATTCTCATGGTTAGAGGATGGTTTTTCATCATGATATCATGGATAGCTTGGATACATGATTTAGTGGGAGCTTGTGATAGTGATGAGGTGACAGTGTAGGATTAGTTTCTAGTTTTGTTTGTATCTTCTTGGTTTAGAGATCTTGATTTCACTTGGTATTGACACTTTAGTTGTGTGAGTGTAGACCTGGTAGATCTTCAAGTAGGAGATGGATTTTGTGATTCTATAGGTGACTTGGTACCATGGTTAAGTGGGATTTTGTGGCATTGATATATTTATTGAGTGTTTGTAGATGTTAGAGATTTGTCTTAGATCCTGTTACTATAGAGGCATCTTTGACACTTGCATGGTGCACTTGTTATCTTCATGGTGTGTGAAGATGGTTAGATCTTGAGGATTCATGGAGTTATTGGTTATCTTCATGCTATGTGGAGAATTTTTTTCTTCATGGTGTGTAGAGATGGTTGCATCTTGAGGACTCATAGGGTTCTTGGTAAAGGTGCAATTTATGCTTCCATTTGACATTTTATCCTTGGTGTTAGGATGGTTTCATTTTATGTCATGGTATACTCTTGATACGCATTTAGAGTTTTGACATTTTATAGTATGTTCATATGGAGCATGGTATCTCTTAGGTTGAGATGTTTTAGATCATGTTATCATGTTTATGTTCCTAAGGCCATGGTTGGAACTTTGATATTGATCTTGGTTTAGTATCTTGGTATTGAGTACATTGATCATAAGCTAGATACTTCATGATATTGCTATGTTGCATTTGGATTTGGCATGGATTAATTGGTTACAGGTGCTCATGGATACTTAGAAATAGTGGCGATGCTGATTTCTCTTGAATTAGAGAAGTACTTGTTAGAATGGTTGATGGTTTCAATAGGAATATTGAGGGGCATCCACCTGATATGGAATTGAGAGGAGATTGTTCTTAGATGAGTCTTGGTTGGAGAGTTGGGTATCTTGATGAGCATTCACATTCCCCACTCTTGGTCTGCTCAATGGTTTTCTACTTGAGAGGTATAGCCCATAATTTTTCTCAAGTGCATTATATTTAGGCCTTTCTTTCTTGAATATGGATCTTGAGCTACAGTACATGAGTTAGGTCTAGAGGGTTCATTTGAGAGATGGTTTAGCATTGGTTATCTTCATTTTCATATGTTTCTATGTTGGTTGAGTTTGGGAGATGGTTTTATATTGGGTATTTTCCTTGTTTTAGGAATTGTTTATGAGTTTGGTCTTCTTGTGAGAGGTTTACATCCATGATTAGTTATATGGTATGGTTTGGGTGTTGTTGAGGCTTCTTTTTGGGGTTTTATGGAGGAGATCATACTTGCATAGTTTATACTTGGAGGTGTGTGTAGAAGGACATTATACAAGTTATAATTTGCATGTTTTCTCTTTGGTCTTCGTTATCTTTCTAGATGTTTGATTTCATTTACATTTGATTTGATATTGGTTAGAGATTGTGATGATTGGTTTTTACTCATGTATGTCATGTGAGATATGACATGGTTATTTCTTTATCTCTTTCCTCTATTGGTTGTGGAGAGCTTGGGAGACTATTGGAGATTTGTTATGAGAGTTGTTCTTGCAAGTTATTGGTTTATGTGTTGTGGATGTCCTCGATAATACATGGATCCACTTCTTGAAGATAGTGTGAGTGGATTGGTTATAGATTTGACATTATCTTTTGTAGTGGGAGCTTCTTGGTATATAAGTGGCAGGTATTGCTCTTAAGGCTTGTGATTACAGGTTACAGATTGTATATGTTGATGATATGAGATTCACTTGGTATACCTTCGGAGATATGGATAGTTGGATGGGTTTGGAACTTTCTGTGGGTATTATTTCATTTGTGGATATTTTGATAACTATGGATACATGTGAGTACCTTTAGATCACATTTTTTTGCTTGGCATTTAAGTTGGTACAAAATTTTAAGATCTTCTAGTGTGACATGCTAGGTGGTTTTCTCTTTGGATGACTTGTATGTATGTCTAGTGGTAGTGGCATAATAGGAGGTGGCTTCATTCATGTTTGAGATGCTAGATACTTTGATTTTGTTGTAGGTACTAGGATGGAGCACTTGGTGTACATTGGTCCATGATGGTGGATGTGCTAGGAGGGATCATTCCCTTGTTCATTTATGTGGCTACGGATTGACCCTATACAATGTATAGAACAAGTGGGAGATTGTTGAGATAATGGGTGTTGCACACATTGTTATATTGTATTATTTTATTTTATTATGTAATGTTGCACCTAGATGGACATGCAACATGGAAAGATTCCCATGGGTTATACTTGATGAGTTGTATTATAACATTGTGATAATATTTCATGTAATTATTTAATATTGGGGAAAAAAATTAAATGTTCAATATTAAATATGGGGTCAATGGGTTAGGTATCACATGGTTTATGTAATACCACTTGGTGGTTTTGTGGGACTTGCTACTATATAAGCAGCCACAAGGGTAGTTGTTGTATGAATGAAAGATAAGTGAAGAAAAATGCAAGAGTTGAGCCAGACAACACTTGATAGGTTAGCCAAGGGAGCATTTATGAAGGTTGAAAGCATGGCATCGGATGTGTGGATTCACGCTTGTTCACATAGATTGCTTGGTGGTGGCTATGGATTTGAAGGCTTCCATGGTTGTATTGAAATGGTATTTTTTGTTAAATAATGCATGGTCATAGATGCTTTTGGAGGCTGGGTTTCTCCCTCAATGAGGGTTTCCTAGGGTATATCTTCTGTCACATTTTTTTCAGTATGTTGTCTATTCTCTTGCACATGGATTTTAGTTCCATTTTATTTTATATCTATTATGGGTTATGTGGAAGCAATTATATTATTTCTTGCAAGTTTCCTTACACTTCATGCACTCTATCAAACAATGAAATGAAAAATGATTTTTCATTTTAAAGTTAAGCCCATGTTGGTTATAATGTTGACCAACATGGTCCTAGATTTTTTTTAAAAAGATTTTTTTCCTTCTACAATCTAACCAACCTAAATATTTTTAATTAATGTTCAAAAATTTTTGTAGAGAAATGAGGTCAAATATAGTAGTGGTAGTACCTTTCTTCTTCCAAAAATTTCTCTTGAGTCTGATCCTTAAGCCTCTAGCTCTTTGTGTATAATCCTTCTATTACTTTATTGACAACTCATATCTTCTCAATCAAGTCATCAAGCTTGTCTAGCTCCTCAGTAGTATATACTTGCATTTCAAAGCCTATAGGTCATTTTCCTAAGTATGAACTTCATCCATTAGCCCAAAATCTTGGTTCACTATGGAAACCAAATTGTTTACACCAATCTAGATGTGGTACAATAGGTTCAAATTACCCTTTATTACCTATGTACATTTTTCCTCAAAATTGTCATGCCATTGCTGACATGCTTCTAAAAATGCTTATAGCTGTGTTGTCTCTATTCCTTTTTTATCTAATTCCACCACAATAATAATCTATAGATTTTCCAAGTTGATTGGGCCAACAACTTCATGAAAATGACCTATTAATAGTTCATGTTTCTTCTATAGTGCTATCAACATAGACTCAACCCTTTCCATATGCTTGAACACCTCTTTCATACCCATAATGATCATCACTTTTCTTGTGCCTACCATGGGTCTTCTCAAAATGACCTCCTTGAATTGGTAGTATTTAGGAGTCACGTGTTGATGTTAGCATGTAGATGAGGAATGGCTATACATGTAAGAAAGTCATGATCTTGGTTCTTCATTAATAAGGTTAGTGTTCACACTTCACCTATAGGTGGCTACAAATTCTTAATTACTTTTAATAATTCCTTAATTCCCTCCTCATATATTAGGTCCAACTACCTCTTTTGGTGAAACATAACCTCCCTCTTCAACCATGGTGGTTTGGTTCTTATGGGAGACATGTACTTGGCTAAGGAGCTTGCTTCTACTATAGGATCCTTCCCCTTATTAGTCCTCTTTGGAGTCTTCTCTTGTCAAGAAAGATCTTTACTTTGAATTTCTATATTTAGTTGGCTTAAGGTTCTAGCATCTATATCCTAAGGAGTTTTTTGAGGAACTTTAAGTATTTTCCCTCCCTCAAATACTTCATTGACATGCAGTTGGTGTGGTTCATATTTATTTTATTGCTTATTCTTCTTCTTCTGTAGGCTTAAGAAATGTTGTCACTAAACATTTATCCAAAAAAGCCAAATCTAGAGATGGTGGTGGTGGAATGCATAGAGTTCATTGAGGTAGAGGTGGAAATTGATTCTAGTCCTCTCTAAAGGGTTCACTCATGGGAGTATCTCTTATTCTCTCTCTCACCATCTCAGTGACCACTAGCATGAAGTAAAAGTTAGAAAGGTCAAAGACATTAGTTTCTCAAACTTCCTTATCACCTATCTATTCTTGTTTCTCATCTTTTGATGTCAATACCTAGATAGGCTCCCTTGGATAAGATGGAGGTATCACTGTGGAGTTTCTTCTCCTCTCTTCCTCTTTCACCCTAGCCAAACAAATCCTTTGGCTTAAGTGGCAAAATTCAATTTCCCCTCTTTTTTCTTCATCCTCTTCTTCTAGGATTTTCTCTACCACTTCTGGAAATGGAATTTTTCTATTCTTTATTCTCCTTTTCTATGTCCCCACCATAGTTGATTTAGTTCTTATCTTCTTTGAAATGGAGAGGTGGCTTCTTCATCTTTAGTTACTAATGGTAGCACCCTCTTCTCTTCTATCTATTCTTCCTCTAATTATTCTATTTGTGGAGGTGCTTGTGGTTCTTTATTTGGCTCTTGTGTGGGATTTTCTTGAGGCTCAACTTGTTGAGGTTGTATTGGTTCTTTCTATTCTTGAGCTTCAGGCCCTACTTATTCTAATTATACCCATCCTTATGGAGGTGCCTATGCTTCATTGCTTTGCTTCTTGGGTCTAGAAAGTATTCTTTTCTTATTCATACCCCTATCAACTCCAAAGTACTCAACCTCTTCCTCATGTTAATTGAGTAGGGAAGGTTGGTATGGTTACTTTTGCACCTTTTCTATTGATTGGCCTCATTGTGGCTTGTAGAGGGATAGCCTAAGGAACTAGTTCCATTCTAAATGACTTCATGATCCGTTCCTTTATCAACTTGACTATGTGCCTAGCCTGATGATTTACATTTGCATTCTCATCCCTCCCAATCTTAGCATTCATTATGGGTCATTCATAGATTTTATCATTGTTGTATAATAGATCAATGGTATCTTTGGTGTCCTTTTCCATAACCTAAATAAGGATCTTTATCTTCAACACATGTTTTGATAAATATAGATTCATCCTACAATAGTCCCTTATAGAGACATCATAGTCATCTACAACATTCATCCAATGGCCCTCCAAGGCATCATCATGTAGAAACTCTTTCTCTACTAGATATTGTACCATGCCAATTTTATCAAAGTATGGGCAAGGGGAGTTGTATTGTTCCAAGGGATATTAGTATGACTCAAAGTCAAAGATTACAATATCTTTCTTTTGTTTCACCTCAAAAGCACCAAATTTGATGGGCCAAATCACCTATGTCTTCTTTTATTAACTTCTCACTGTTTCGTATGTAGAAGTGAGTTGGCTTGCAATATCTAGGATGATGAGTCTATCAAATGGGTATCTTGGGAGATTATTTGGGCATGGTAGAGTACCATCTATCCCAAGAAAGGAGAAGGATTTGAACTAAATGTATCATGATTTGCATTTTGTAATTTTGGCTACTACCTCTAATGACATTCTTTTGGCATAATAACCTTCAACAAACCTAATTATTCTGAAGATGAAACTGTCATTCAAAACCCTATATTCTACACTTTGTAGTGGGATATTATTCTTTATGAATTATAGATATAGCACATAGGTCCAATCATTTTAATCCTACATTATTTCCCTTTTGTAGAGGCCTAGGTAATTCATAGTTCTAGCCACCAAAAAATACACCATTTATGATGTCATGTAGAAATGTAGGTTGAATTTGATAGCTACAAGTTTCTCATCCAATTTATGACTTAGTATATCCCAATCAATTGGTATCTTTTCTATTCTAATGGTTTCTATAATGTGGACCATCCAGGCTTGAAGATGTCCTACTACAAGAAGTCCCATAGCTCTACTCACAAGAAAAATTGCATAACTGATGTCATCCTTCATATATCTCCTTGTCATATCAACTTTATTGACTCTACGACCCACTATTGTTTTTTGAATTAGGAAGGAGGATTGAACTATATTTTGTGCTTCTTTTAGACTATCCTTGTTCCATTGCTCTTCTTTATCATATGCTATCTTTAAATATTGATCCACCCTTGGGAGATGGAATACTTTCTCAATGTTCTAGGGTTAGAGGTCTAGGGCTATCTATCTTGTAGTGCTCTTAATGAGCTTCTCTTCAGTCACATTGTATTCCACAAGGGTCATTATCAATTTAGGAGACTGAAATAATGTTGGATGAGATGCTACATTGACAAGGCCTAATCGGATGATTGTTGACACCATTACAGATCTCTTCTTAGGTTTGTTGCAAATTGTAAGGAATACATTCTAATATATATGCCAAAATTTTGTATCTTTGATCTTACCATGTCCATCTTAAAATCTTGACTTTTTGGGTGGGCCTTGGTACTTTAATGCTACTAGTTTAGAAGCCATCTTTTCCACCATTGAAGAGGATGATGAACATTAGTCAGATGGTTAAAACTTGATGTAAACAAGACTGTAACTAACTAGAAAATAGGTCAAAATTAGTCAAAAATGTAATAAAAAATAGTCAAATCCCCCCAAAAACTCCTGGCACTTAGTTCCACACACCTAAGGCACCTTGTCAAGTGCACAAGTGTTTTATTTTGGCCTTTGAATAGCCTTTTATGTTTAGCTACATACACATTGCATCGAAAGTGGGGGGAAGTCTTTTGAATTTTTTATGAGCATGAAAGTGAAAACATGAGAACCTACTAGAGGTGCACATGTGCACACTTTCATATTGGCTTATGATTTTAACATTTTTTTCTTGATGTTTATGTTGGAAGGTACACACATGTGCATCATAATTGTTCTTTGGAGTTAGCTTTTTAGGTTGTCTTTGTGTGCAAAGGTTGGAAGGAATGCACATGCGCACCTTATGGAGGTATACATGTGCACACCTTCATTGAAAAAGCTAACCTTCATTGATTTTGTTACTTTTTTAGAGCAAGTAGAGAGGAGTACACTTGAAGAACTGTGAAGGTGTGGGTTGTTGAGAAAGAAAATTTGAATTGAGGAAAGGGAGGGGTCTAGTGTCTTCTATACACCTTGGGGAAGTTGCACCTAGGAGGTTCTGCATGTACACACCTCCAAAGGTGCACACATGTGTAACTCTAGCTACACACACTTGTGCACCTATGGAAGGTGTGAAAGTGTACACCACTAGGAGTGTGCAGATGCACACTTCTAAAGTTACATATTTTCACACTTCTAAAAGGCTGCACATATGCACACCTTATGACTTGGGAGTGCTAAAATGTCCTCCAAAAGTATCCTTCTATGTTTTTGATTCTTTAAACCTTTTTAGTCATATTCTAGAGCTTGACCTAGCCTCTTGAGGGAGTCCAAAAGTGACCCAAACTCTAGGCTAGGAGCTTGGTAGGAAAAAATTTACTAGGGGGTCCCCACTTGTAGGACAAATGGGGCATGCATTTTGAGTCCACAATAAATAGCCCCAACAAAATGGAATAAATGACACAAACATTTCTTCATCAACAAGAATTCCTCTGACATGTATCAAATGACAACTAAAATTTGGAAACTTCAATCAGCTTTCAAGTTCCTTAACAGTCCAAACTTCAAAATACCAAATCCTCAAGCTTAATGTGTACTCAATGTATTCAGTTCTTTTGATGTCTCAAGGTGTGGTCTCTTACAAGCTTCTAGCAACTTGGAGACAACCTTTACTCCACCAATACATTCATTAGGAATCCTCTTAAAACCAATTTGTCAAGCACTATCTAAAGAGATGAGACAACCTCTTCTATGGGCTCTTGACGAGTTATCAATTTTATATTTTGAGTTCTTAGTAATTTCTTTTGATTTTCTTTTTAGATCTCACATATTTCAACTTGATTCTTCCTTGAAGTTTGTTTCTATAGAGGGCGGATAGCCATTTTGGAGAGCATATCCCCTTTGTTTGATTACCTTTTAGGATCTTCTAGAATCTCTATTTTTCACACCATCTATAATTCTTTTCTTTGTTCTGTACCTTGACCATGCTTAGATGGTGTGGCCAAGGTATTGGTTATTTTCCCAGATTTGTTGTTCAATTTGCTAAGCCCTATGTTCCTCTTTTATTGAACTCTTGGGAAACTCTCATGTTAGACAATGATCTTAGTAGTTTATTGAAGAGACCCTTTGTCTAAACTAGCAAGTTTGGATAATACCTTGCTTCTTTTGACCTAGATTCAAAAATCACCAAGATATTCAATCATTAAAGTTCACAAAGTGTTGAGAGCTATCGATCTACAACTCTAATTTTAGGACTGAAAGTACATTACAACTACAAGACTAGTCTATTTTTAGTTTATAAAAGAAATAAAATCATCTTAATGCTTTGACAAATAAATACATTTTCCCTAAAGTAAAAACCAAAAAGTGTGATCTACTAGATATGTCAAGAAAGATTCTTGTTTTCCCGTAACCCCTAGTCTGACCAAAATTGGTAGACACTAGTTTTAAATCAAACACTCAACTTTAGTTAAACACACAACTGAAAGTAAACATACGTGTAGAAAATAAAAATTTATTTTATTTTATTTTAGTTTATTTAGTTTTAGTTTTTTTGAAATGTTGTCTACTTTTAGTCCTTGAAGTAATATTTCATAAACTGGCCATTGATGTGTAATGGAACCAATTACCCTTGTAGAAAAATTAGCCTAAAAGTATTTTCTCCCAAAATCTCTACAATTTGATAAGGGCCAATCCACAAGCATTGAAACTTAGTGTGACTAGCTGACTTTTCTTTCACCTTGTGCCATAGGAGAACAAGGTTGGATATTCTAAAAGATTCTATTGTGGCTCGCTTGTTGAACCACCATTTTATGACAACCTAATGTTTCACCATATGCTCTAAAGCTACTGGTTGTTTCTCATTCAATTCCAAGAGATTCATTAATTAGATATGAACTCTATTAGCATCCTTAGAATACCCTTGCATGAATTTCAAAATTGGAACCTTGAGATTAAGTGGGAATTCTAGTTTTTGTCTATGGATGAGTAAATATGGAGATTTCCCCAAAAAAAAATTAATCCCAACTCTATCCATCCATAATACATATTTAGCTAAGTGTAAAAATATTTTGGATTTTCCTTTAGTGATTTCTTTATCATTATGATCAAATTCTTATTGGTGGACTTAGGCACACCATTCCCTTAGGGGTAGTAATTAGATTAGAACTTGATTATGACCTAATTGTCTAATACCTCTTGAGTAAGGAAGCTTGACACAAAAGATGACCCATTATCACATACAAAGAAGAATGACATGCTAAACCTCATGCTAATGTGTTCTTCCAAGAAATTAGTAACCACTCTTTTCGTACAATTTTAAAAAGTCTCAACTTATATCAACTACATGCAATAGTCTTTATTTGTGAGGAAAGACATATGTCCTATAGATGATGGTGGGTTTATTGGTCCAATAATGTCCAACCCCCACTTTGCAAAAGGACATACCTCAAACACTGATTGTAGTGGCATAGTTGGATCTCTCTCTCTCTCTCTCTCTCTCTCTCTCTCTCTCTCTCTATTAGCAATTTTCTGACAAATGTAACAAGAATGTACTTTTTCAAAAGTATCCTTGAAGATGGTAGAGCAAAAGTAACTTGATCTTAAAATAATGTGGATTGTAGCCTCTACTAATCCATGTTCCATGTCATAATTTTCATTAAAATGTTCAAAAACTTCTTTCACTTCTTCATGTCCCAGAAAATTCAAATACATTACCTTATAGTTTTTGTTTATAATTCTTTTCTATTTTGAAGCATATAGGATTTACATTTCATCTTGAGTCTTGTGTGTTTGGAACTATTCATTCAGTTAGGGTATTGATTCTACAAAAGATAATAGACAATATCTTGATACCATATAACTGTGATTATTCCTTGATCAACATCCACTTGAGATACTATAATCTTTTTTGATTATTGATACTAATTTATTCATCAAATCTAATTTCAATGTCTACACCAATCTCATTATCAACTATCATCTTAGTTAGTCCTTGTCCTTGTTGGAAATATTTAGGTCTAACAATGTTACTGAGAGGGGAGGGGTGAATCAGTAAGCTTTAAATTTTAAACCAATTCAGCATAATAACAAATTCACCATTCATTCATCTACTTTACTGAACGCATGAAAAGATTAACACACTGATTTGGTGACCCAGAAACCTTTCAAATTGAAAGTAAAACTGGGGTGGGGATGATGCCCACGAAACTTCAATACTGTAGTATAAAGTTGGCCAGTTAAGGCTTACCGTGGTCACTTCTGGTGATCTTCCCTATTAGGAGCAAGTAGGATTGCTAGATCCACCTTGTTAGAGGATTTACAAACATACAATGAAGTATGCATTCTGTTAGGAGATTTACAAAAGACTGTTAAGTCTACCCTGTTAAAGGATTTACAAAACTGATTCACCTATTAGGATGAAGCAGTGGATCTGCTTGCACCTAGTTTGCTGATTAGATATTATGTACTAATCACTTGATGTGATGGATATATCTTTGCTACTCCTTGATAACCTTGTTGAATACTCCACTGCTAATTCTCTTTCAATTCGCTCTTACTTCAGTATTACTTCTCTTCATCATTTCTATATTGCAAATGGCACAATACTTACATATATATAATTCCAATATTTACAGAAACAAGGTCAGCCAAATAGAAGTGGACAAAACATTACTGAGTCAGCCAGATAGTAGAAAAATCAGGTTCCTCAAACTTACTCGGTGACCTTCTAACACTCGGCATCCACTACATTACACAGCATCGTCCTGCATTTGGTAGAGGTAGGGGCTCGATCCATACTAATCACTCTGAGTAGCTTGGAACTTGGTAACCACTGGTGACTCGATAAACATTGTGTCACTCGATAGAAACTAACTCCTTCAATTCACTTGGTAAGCACTAAATACTCTTTTTACCTTTCTATCTTGGTAATCACTGAAACCTTCATTTACCTTCCTGACTCGGTAAATACTAAATCCTTCGTTTACCTTCCTAACTCGGTAAATACTAAATCCTTCATTTACCTTTCTGACTTGGTAAACATTAAAACCTTCATTTACCTTCTTGACTCGATAAACAACAAAACCTTCATTTACCTTTTTGACTCGGTAAACACTAAAACCTTTGTTTACCTTTCTGACTTGGTAAACACTAAAACCTTTTTCTACCTTCCTGACTTGGTAAACACTGCTAAATATACTTGGTAACCAACAAATGCTCAATATGAACTATAAATTGAGTGATGAACTCAGTAAGCATTCAGAATCAAATAAGTGTTGTAACTAATGGAAAATGTATCATTATTCCAACAATCTCCCCCTTTGACATTAGTGACAAAAACACTTATGAGCCAAAATTTATATACAAGATCTGACAAAACTGATTTTATTCTGTTGTGCTGTGTGCTGAATATACATGGGCTACCTTACATATAACTCCCCCATAAAATATACACAAGGTTTTTACATGAGTTATATGACTTTATTCTTTATTACTTTATTACCTTCTCCCTTTTTGTGTCTAATTTTCTGATTTTCCTCTATATATTGCTTTCTCCCCCTTTTTGACAATAATGCCAAAGAATAAAGAATGTATTTACATGGAGACACCAAAATGTGTGATAAACTTAGAATGTACCTGAAGATTTAGTTGTGGAGTTTTATCCCAATTGTCTTGTAGGATTTTACATGTGGAGAGAGCTACTTGAACTTCTACAGAAAGTTCAATCACATGGTCTGCAACAAAGAAATTATTGTCATGGATCAATATTTTTGAATATGCAATGTGCTTCTACATTATGTTCATGACAAGAAGGATCATATTCTAGATGTCAATTAGAGTAGACCTGATCCTTGCTTCCTCTCTCAGCAATTCTACCTATTTCTCTGACAAAAATTTGATTCTCAGACGATGGGATGAACTTGCACTATGGTCAGATTGTAGCATTTGGGCACTGACCTTCATATCCGCATCAATTTTATTCAACTTTTCTTTTACTTCCTTTGTATACTTGGTAACATCACAAAGTTTTACAAAAAGTAAAGTTACATTATTAAAATAATTTTCAATGTCAGACAAAATTGAGGTTAATTCAACCTGTTTTATTGCTAAGTGTTGAGCAATGTGCTCAAGCACCATATATTCAAATTTCTTTTCTTCTTTCTCTATTAATTTTTCTTGTCCTGAGATATCCTTATTGAATTTATTCACTACTTCTTCTAGTTGTAATAAAATGTGTTGAGATGAATCCACATCAACACCTATAGTCTTAGTTATTATGTTTTTAGCACTCTCAATTATATTGAATTCTTTGTCCCTTTCATTCCTTAGCTGAATTTATTGTGCCTTTTGCTCTAATAGCTGACTGATCATTCTCATTTCATCAACTGATGCCGTATCTAGATCTATCTTAGGAATGACAATGTCCTTATCTAGATCTATTTCTTCATCTACTGCCTTACTGGAAAACATGTATCTCTTTGGTTTTTCTGTAGTGACTGCACCTTTACCCTTTGAAATTGAAACAATAGTTGATGATGCTAGACTGGCTGTCAAAATTCGAAAGGGACCAACTAAAGGTAAACTAAGAGAAGTTTTGGTTGTATCAAAACTTGATATACTTCCCAAAAATGATGTACTACTCAAAAATGATGTACATACTGGTATATTTATAGTTGGAGAACTGACTGGAGAAAAAATTGGGGCCAATGTGGCTGAGGAAGACAAAATTGGTCATGCCCAAAACTTGAAGGCAAAAACACACACACAATTTTTTTTTGAATTAATAATTAAACATGCCCTAGGTTTGAAATGATTGATAATAGTTTTAGTACATGTTCTTTACTTTACGTCTTAAGGATTATAAACATGAGGGCGATTACATCATTAAGATTTTGAAACTTTTGTTATTAGATTGATATCGATCTTGAGTTATGCTATTTAAGAATTAAACATATCAAAAGATACTAACAATGTAAGTTACACTTAACTTTTGGCTAAATGATAAAGGAAACAATCCAACATTCTCTATTTGTTTAACACATGCTAACGTAATGGAACAAGATAATAGTTTCATAATGAGTTTGCTAAAACCTTAAATGTTTAAAATTTATACTAAATATATTAAAATAGATAACCTAAAACCAACTCAAAATTACACGACATAGTTATCAACTAACTTAATAATTAAAAGATTTAAAATAATTTCAACGTTAACTTAAAACTTTATTAAATGAAACTAAGTACACTTTAACAAATTAAAGTTTCATTTTAAACTAACTAGATATATATATATATATATATAAAATAATATTACTAAAGAAACTAAGATCAAATAATTAAATAACTAACTAATCTAAGACTAAACTTAAAGTTTAAAACTAACTAAACACTATCTCCTAATCTAACTACAACTTAACTAAACTCTTAACACTCTAACATTTTAATAACATTTTAATAAAACACAACTTAAAATAATTAATAAACTAACTAATCATACTAATTACAACTAAAAGAAAACTTAAATGTGAAACTACCTACAACTAGCCCCCTATTCTAAGCTCCCCCCCCTACACACCTACTAACTCTACCAAACCCCCCCCCCTGCCCAAAGCCTGCGCTCTTTCCAAGAGCTGAGCACACTGCCCAAGCTCACTGACCTGCGTCAGTGTACTCCATCCCATCTAGGAAGGACGAGCCCCCAAGGTCAGCGATAAACAAGGGGGAAAATTAAAACAAACAACCTTTGAAACTAATGCATCCAAGCCAAAGAAGACGTGAGCTACCCTTTTTCTCAGGACGCTTGGCCCAAGGCGAGATGAGGGGATGGGGGTGACGTCATAATTTATGGTGACTTAGACTTGCATAAATAATTCAAAACATTACTATACTCTTCCCTCCATACTGACATTGAAGAAGGAGGTGGGGCATTTATGCCATAAAGTTTTATGGTTGCAAGTTTAGATACTTAAGATATTAAATAAGATATTAAAGACTATAATAAGTTACTTGGGTTAATCACAATTAAACTATTGATTATTAATAAAATTTGAAATCAAGAATCAAATGGAATATTCTCTATTCAAACAGGGAATAAATCTTTTCTCCATACAATTTCCAGCATCCTGTAGGTGGATGTTTTTAAAAAAATTTTTTTTTTTTTTTTAAAGGGATGGTATGAAAAGTTAATTTACTCTCCTTTTTTTTTTAGATCAAAAATTGAAAGTTTACCATATTACTAATGCTATCCCAAGTATTAATTCTTAACATTTCTTATGGCTTGCAAAATTAATAGTGCTTCTTTAAATCCATTCGATGATTAGGATAGGGTTCAATGCAATTTCTATCACTTCTAAAATGGATTGATTCAAGGTTTAAATACATTATTAATTTCCTTTATAGACAAATCGATAATGACTTGGTACATCTAGAGTCTATCAAGAGTTGAATTATTCGTTCCATTCAATAATGCAATTATTTATCATGAGGATCTAGCAATCATAAAAGAAAAATGAAACTGTATGCATGATCATAGTCTTCATTCCATCATATATGAAAGCTTGGAAAATTTGCCAAATTTAGTAGCATTGATTTCTTCCTATTTGGTTTCCTACTTCAGTAGTCTAAGTTCCTCATGATAAGATATTACAATTGATAATGTGAGTTATTCATTGGACTAAGTTAAGTTTAGGGTGATAATTTATATAACAATCAACATAAAACTTAATGCAGCCGAAAAACAATCCATAGCAAGGTTAAAGAGAACTAACAGATTTATGCTTTAGCATTTAAGGAGATACATAATCTCTTAGTCCAATTAATTTGTTCAAAAAGGAAATTAAACAAGGAAGAGATAATTTGAATTCTCCATGTAGAGATCCTGATTCATCTAATACTTATACATCAACTTGGAATCCATTCGATCAAATTGTTCTTCTATAACAATTTAAAAACTTGAAATATTATAATTCATAACATTATACATTATTCGTAATTATTTGTTTTTAATGTGCAACCATATTAAATTTAATACACAATTTAGATCACATGAAAACCAAATATGCTCAACACCAATTTTATTGGTAATCCTGATTCAAGGCTCAGCTGAGAAAGAATCAGGAAGAAAACCCAGCTTCGTTGCCATTTACAATAAGGTTTAAAAATACAATTTACAATAGGATCTCAATCCCAAATTTCAACAATTAAATCAAATTTTCTTCATGATCATAATTAAGGAGTTTGTACTATTTTCCGAATCTCATTTCAAGAACCATGGAGGAAACCAATAACTGATCTAGTGACAACCAAGCAGAACCAAAAGAACATCAAGCATGCATAATCATACCTGGTTTACAGAATAAGATTCACAGTGAATCAAGACTAGGGAGAGGTGGATTCTTCCAATAGGAGAAGTCAAGCACAACACCAATTCAAATGCCCAATTGGGGCCAATAACCAAGAACTTCTGTTCTTCCATTTAAACTTGCCATACTCATACCAGGTTTGTGCTGATGGGTAGGGGCCCATAACACCCTACCCTTTATCCCTCTTCTCATCCTGAGAAGAGACTCTACACAGGTTGGAGTCCAACTAAACAGACCTCTCCCAAAATTGGTCACTTCTGCCCTCTCCTAGGGTGAGTAATACCAAAACACCCATGCAAGGAAAATCAAAATTTCAAACATAAAAAAGAAAGGAAAACAACCAAAATAACAAGGTTTACAAATCTTCCCAACATACCCACAACCATACAATAGTAAAACAATAACAAGGTAACAAGAACATGAAACATATCATAAAAACTGAATAAGGGAGATGGGAGTTTCCTACCTTCACAAAGAGGTAATGGAAATGAACCTAATTTGAGTAGAGTATCCCTCCTTCCTTCAAGCTTCAAGAAATCCTCTCTAAAATAGAGATTGGGTAACCAAACCACTAGACCAAGGAAGGCCTCTAAATAAGCCTCCAACTCAACCACCCAAAAAAGAGCAATAACTATTTCCACCCACTAGCCACACTAGAAACTCCTAACTCAACCTACACCATGGTTAAACCCTAAAAGGAGGTGGGGTAAGACAACTCATGACAACCACTTGCAATTTTCGCACAAGGGCAAAAAGGGAAATTTTGAGTGCCCTCAAAAGTCAAAGTTAGGGGCTTAGGGGTTGGAAAAGACCCCTAACCCATACCCACACCCATAGGTTAGAAAAAAAAACATGTTTTAAAGCCTTAGGGAAGAGGTTAGAGTCAAAATAAAATCTAGGAATAAAATAGGTCCATCTAAAAACTCTAACTAGCAAATTAAGCACATAAAAATTTTATGAGTGCCTAGCGACACTAAAAGAGCATAATTACGAACAATAGGGTTTCCAAATTTTAGCACATGGAGATCAGTTTTGTTCCTCTATAGGATTTCTCGGCTAAATATCTGCACACTCATTGCACACATCAGTAGTCTCGCAAAATCACATGTACATATATGTATACGTATTAGAAATTTTCATAATTTAAAACATACATCAATAAAGTTCCTTCATCCTTTATAATTCTTAACCATTTGAAATATCTTAAATCAAATCTCAATCCTACATCTACTGATTTCGTCAACATACATATACATGAACATTAAATGAAAATCATCAAATATATCTAGAAATAACATCACACAACATGAAATAATAAAATATGTTCTAAGCATCAGATAATGTCTCAACATCTCGAGTCGTGAATAACAAAATACGGGTAATGTATCACTATGCTACGATGGGTCGGGGCGAGGCCTGACATCCTCCCCCACTAGGCATGAACTTCCTCCTGGAGTTCATCAAAAAGGTATGGGTACTAAGTTTGCATCTATGTTGCATCCTCCCATGAAGCTATGACCTCATGGTAACAATCCCATTGGACCCTAACTTGGTCCAACTCTCGGCCTCAAAGTGCTAGGGTCCATTGGGCAATAATGCAGATAGGCTCTAGTGCTAGCTGTCCATCTGACTCCACCTATAAAGTATCCCAATCTATAATATGAGACTCATCATAAATGTATCCTCTAAGTACAGAAATATGAAACACATTGTGGATACGTGACAGGCTAGGTGGCAAAGCTAAATGGTATGCAACAGGTCCTATCCTCTCAAGGATCTCGAATGGCCCAACAAACCGGGGTGCCAACTTAGAGCCCTTTCCGAATTGAATCAGACTCTTGTGTGGTCGTACCCTCAAGAACACTCTATCACCAACCTAATACTCTTGATCTGTCCTCTTCACATCTGTATACTTCTTCTGCCTATCCTGTGCCTCTTTCAAGCGTTGTCTAACCAGGGTCACGTGTTGCTCCATCTCCTTTACTAATTGGGGACCAATAGATACTCGATCCTCGATCCTATCCCAACTGAAGGGTGTCCTGCACAATCTCCCATACAAAGCCTCATACGACGACATACCTATGGAAGAATGATGCCCATTGTTATAGGCAAACTCGACAAGATGAAAGTATTCCTCCCATTTGACCTGATGGTCCATCACGTACATACGCAGCATGTCCTCCAAAACTTGATTCACTCACTCATCTGGCCATCGGTCTGAGGATTGTATGCTATACTAAAATTGAGCCTAGTGCCCAAAGTCAACTGCAGCTCTCTCCAAAATGAAGAAGTGAACAAAGAGACTCTGTCAGATATGATCTTACAGGGAACACCATGAAGTCTAACAATGTCCCGCAAGAACACCTGAGCTATGTCTTGTGCTGTAAATGTAGTACGCATGGGTGAGAAATGGGCAACCTTGGTCAATGTGTCGACTATCACCAAAATGGCATCATGGCGATGAGATGACATAGGAAGACCAACAATAAAATCCATAGATATAGTGTCCCATTTCCACACTGCAATCTCATGTGGTTGGAGAAGCCCGCCAGGATGACGGTGCTCCGCCTTCACCCTCTGGCACTCGAGGCATCTCACAACTATGCTAGCAATCTACACTCTCATGCCTGGCCAATGATACAACTGCCTCAAATCTACATGTAACTTCTTAACACTGGGGTGCGCTATATAAGGTGCTCTGTGAGCCTCAAGTACAATGAGCTCGCGCAAACCTCCAATGGAAGGTACATACATATGTCTCCTATGATGCACAAGTCCATCGAACTCCGAAGAAAATTCTGCAAACTTCCCTTCCAAGGGTATCTGAGAATGTACTAACTAACTTACTTCTACATAAAGCTCATCAGCTGGTAAGTGCTGCAAGATCCGCTCTCTCAAGTCAGTGCAAGTAGTCACAGATGAAAGCTCATGGCGCTGTCTACTCAAGGCATCTGCAACCACATTCTCTTTTCCCTTGATGTAGTGAACATCAAAATCATACTCACACAGGAACTCCATCCACCTTCTTTGCCTATCATTAAGGTTCGGCTGGGAGAATATCAATTGCAAGCTCTAGTGATCGAAATGAAGCTCTAATCTATGACCCAGAAGGAAATGTCGTCATCTCACCAAGGCATGAACCACTGCCACTAGTTCTAGGTCATGAGTAGGATAATTGAGTTCATGAGTCTTCAACTTCCTAGACTCAAAGGAAATAGGTCATCCTTCTTGCATAAGGACTGCTCCTAAACCATCCAAAGATGCATCGGTGCACACCACAAAATCTGCAATAGGATCTGGTACTGCAAGAATTGGTGCACTCATGAGGGCTCTCTTGAGCTCTTCAAAAGCTCTACCACACTTCTCTATCCACTCATACTTCTTCCCCTTTCTCTGAAGAGAAGTGATGGGGTGTGCCAATCTAGAGAATCCTGAAATGAAGCATCAGTAATAACCTGCTAGCCCCATAAAGCTCCTCACTTCGGTAACACTGGTGGGTGTTGGCTAATCCATGATAGCCCTGATCTTTGATGGGTCTACTGAGAAACCATCACCTGATATGACATGACCCAGATAATGTATCTCAGGTCTGAAGAATGCACACTTCGAAAAGCTACCAAACAACTGATTCTCTCTCAGCCTCTGCAATACATGTCTCAGGTGCTCTTCATGCCCTCTCTCATCATGAGAATAAATCAGAATGTCATAAAGAAACACAACCACAAAATTATCCAAAAAGGTACAAAATACTCCATTCATGAGGCTCATGAATATAGCTAGAGCATTTGTAAGGCCAAAAGGTACCACGGTGAACTCGTAGTGGCCATACCTAGTACGAAAAGCTATTTTGGGGATATCACTATCCACAATCCTCAACTGATGGTAACCCAACTTTAGGTCAATCTTTGAAAATACTTGGGCACCCTGCAACTAGTCAAAGAGATCATCGATTCTAGGAAGAGGATATCGATTCTTGACGGTCACCTTGTTCAATTGTCGATAATCAATACACAACCTTAGTGATCCATCCTTCTTCTTGATGAAAATCACCGGTGCACCCTAAGGTGACACACTAGGTCATATATGTCCCTTCTCCAAGAGTTCTTCCAACTGAGCCTTTAGCTCACTAAGCTCATGAGTAGTCATCCTATAAGGTGCTCTCGAAACTGGCTCAGCACCTGGCACTAGGTCTATGTGGAAATCCACTACCCACGGTGGAGGCATACCAGGAAGCTCTGAAGGAAACACATTTGCAAACTCTTGAAGAATTGGAAAATCATCAAGGGATGGCTCCCTTTCTGATTCTTCCTCTCGGTCACTGATGGTGATAGCAAATAACTGACAACCCTTCTGCATGCACCATCTAAGCTGCATAGATGAAATCATACAAAGGGACACTGGCCTCTTCACTCCGAAGATCTCCCTAGAGATACCATCATCATCCACACATTCCACCCTCTTCTATCGACAATCCACCTTGGCGTTGTGGGCACAAAGCCAATCCATGCCAAGGACAACATCATAAGAACCTAGAGGGGTAATGTGTAGGTCAGTCCTAGTGGACATGTCTCCAATCTACATCTAACAACTTCACACCATGGAACTAACTGACACTCTAGCTCCCAAGGCTAACTCTACCTCCCAACTAACATCCTGTCTAACTGCCACTAGCCCGCAATGCTCCACCACAAATGGAGATAGAAAAGAGTCAGTAGCTCCAGAATCAAATAAAACTGCAACCATATGGCCCTGTATAATACCTGTAGCCTCGATAACTATGGCCTGATGCTCAGCCTGGCAGTTGTCGACCGCTGCAAAAACTCTATGGGATCTACCCATGTCACCAATTGTCGGCTCTGAAAAAGCCCTTCTCTGACCACTGGATGCCTGTCCCTGTGGACACTCCCTAGCTATATGACCCATGCCACCACAAGTGTAGCATGGTCCGCAAGAATAAGATCGTGCACCCTGTGACCTAGACTGCTGTGGGCCTCCTGATCTGCTAGATCCGCTGAATCCTCCCCTAGAAGACTGCTGAGTCTTCATTGACTGAGACTGTGGGGCTTATACTTTCTACTCCTGTCTAGGACCCTGTGACTACCACTGCTTGGGCTTAGAGCCCTAATAACCATGAGAAGGTTTCTGCTACTACTGTTGGGGTTTTGGCTGCTGAGACTATTGGCCCCTAGAGGACCTCGCTGTATAATTCTGATTCCCTTTCTAAGGGGGTTTCTGCTGGAAGGAGTTTTGGTTCTGATGCCGATCCCATGACTCTTGCCTCCCTCGAGTATCATCAACAACTAGTTCTATCTCCATTGCCTGTCTGAAAGTGGTAGGGAAAGCCATCCTAACTGGGCCCTGAAGAGAGAAATTCAGACCCATGATAAAGCGATGCACCCGTAGTTTCTTGTCCTTCATGTATTCCACATAGGGAAGGAGCTCGAGAAACCTACTCTCGTACTGAGCCATTGTAAGGCCTCTTTGATAAAGAGAATGGAACACCTCTATCTACTTTTGCCAAAAATGCTCTGACAAGTATCTCTCTCAAAATCTTTCCAAGAAAGATTCCCATGTGAGGGTGTCCATCCTCACTCCACCAATGATCTCCTCCTGATGCCACCAGTTGGAGGCATCCCCTCTCAACTGATGAACTGCTAGTCATGCTTTTAGATTACTCCCATAAGGGCATAACCCAAAGCACCACTGTAAGCTCTGCAACCATGCCTCTGCTACTGAACCCTCAGTGGTACTGATAAATAATGGTGGTCCGAGTCATATCAAATCCTGGATGTCATCCCCTACATACCTAGGAGGTCTGTCAAAAGGGGGTTCTCTTTGGTGTATGGACTCTTCCTCATGATCACCCTGAACCTCTATCTACCTCGGTGGGGGACTCCTAGTCCTCTCTCTGACCCTGGGCCTGCCTCCTCTGGGTCCCTCTGCTTCCACTACTAGAATCTGCTGGACTGGGTGAACTATAGGTACCACTCTCTGCTGAAGTACACCGATCAAAGTCTGGAGTGCATCAATTATGTCCTGGTTTGGGTTCGGTGGTGGTGGAGGTGGTGGTGGAGGCAGTGGTGGTCCACCCTCCTGTCCCGCTCTACCGCCCCCAGTCTTATGACCTCTGCCACGCTGGTTGCGAGTAACAGGCGACATCTACACAATTAAAAGTTTGAGTTAAGTTTAGGAAGCATAATGGTTTAAGGTTCCTAGTGTTGAAACACGTGCTCTGATACCAAAATGTCATGCCCAAAACTTGAAGGCAAAAAGACACACACAATTTTTTTTTGAATTAATAATTAAACATGCCCTAGGTTTGAAATGATTGATAATACTTTTAGTACAGGTTCTTTACTTTACATCTTAAGGATTATAAACATGACGGTGATTACATCATTAAGATTTTGAAACTTTTGTTATTAGATTGATATCGATCTTGAGTTATGTTATTTAAGAATTAAACATATCAAAAGATACTAACAATGTAAGTTACTCTTAACTTTTGGCTAAATGATAAAGGAAAAAATCCAACATTCTTTATTTTTTTAACATATGCTAACATAATGGAACAAGATAATAGTTTCATAATGAGTTTGCTAAAACCTTAAATGTTTAAAATTTATACTAAATATATTAAAACGGATAACCTAAAACCAACTCAAAATTACACAACATAGTTATCAACTAACTTAATAATTAAAAGATTTAAAATAATTTCAACGTTAACTTAAAACTTTATTAAATGAAACTAAGTACACTTTCACAAATTAAAGTTTCATTTTAAACTAACTAGATATATATATATATATAATAATATTAATAAAGAAACTAAGATCAAATAATTAAATAACTAACTAATCTAAGACTAAACTTAAAGTTTAAAACTAACTAAACACTATCTCCTAATCTAACTACAACTTAACTAAACTCTTAACACTCTAACATTTTAATAACATTTTAATAAAACACAACTTAAAATAATTAATAAGCTAACTAATCATATTAATTACAACTAAAAGAAAACATAAATGTGAAACTACCTACAACTAGCCCCCTATTCTAAGCTCCCCCCCTACACACCTACTAACTCTACCAAACCCCCCCCCCCCCATCTAGCAAGGACGAGCCCCCAAGGTCAGCGATAAACAAGGGGGAAAATTAAAACAAACAACCTTTGAAACTAATGCATCCAAGCCAAAGAAGACGTGAGCTACCCTTTTTCTCAGGACGCTTGGCCCAAGGCGAGATGAGGGGATGGGGGTGACATCATCGTTTATGGTGACTTAGACTTGCATAAATAATTCAAAACATTACTATACTCTTCCCTCCATACTAACGTTGAAGAAGGAGGTGGGGCATTTATGCCATAAAGTTTTATGGTTGCAAGTTTAGATACTTAAGATATTAAATAAGCTATTAAAGACTATAATAAGTTACTTGGGTTAATCACAATTAAACTATTGATTATTAATAAAATTTGAAATCAAGAATCAAATGGAATATTCTCTGTTCAACCAGGGAATAAATCTTTTCTCCATACAATTTCCAGCATCCTGTAGGTGGATGTTTTTAAAAAAAAAAATTATTTTTTTTTAAAACGGATAGTATGAAAAGTTAATTTACTCTCTTTTGTTTTTTAGATCAAAAGTTGAAAGGTTACCATATTACTAATGCTACCCCAAGTATTAGTTCTTAACGTTTCTTATGGCTTGCAAAATTAATAGTGCTTCTTTAAATCCATTCGATGATTAGGATAGGGTTCAATGCAATTTCTATCACTTCTAAAATGGATTGATTCAAGGTTTAAATACATTATTAATTTCCTTTATAGACAAATCGATAATGACTTGGTACATCCAGAGTCTATCAAGAGTTGAATTATTCGTTCCATTCAATAATGCAATGCTTTATCATGAGGATCTAACAATCATAAAAGAAAAAAGAAACTGTATGCATGATCATAGTCTTCGTTCCATCATATATGAAAGCTTGGAAAATTTGCAAAATTTAGCATCATTGATTTCTTCCTATTTGGTTTCCTACTTCAGTAGTCTAAGTTCCTCATGATAAGATATTACAATTGATAATGTGAGTTATTCATTGGACTAAGTTAAGTTTAGGGTGATAATTCATATAACAATCAACATAAAACTTAATGCAACCAAAAAACAATCCATAGCAAGGTTAAAGAGAACTAAAAGATTTATGCTTTAGCATTTAAGGAGATACATAATCTATTAGTTCAATTAATTTGTTCAAAAAGGAAATTATACAAGGAAGAGATAATTTGAATTCTCCATGTAGAGATCCTGATTCATCTAATACTTATACATCAAGTTGGAATCCATTCGATCAAATTGTTCTTCTATAACAATTTAAAAACTTGAAATATCATAATTCATAACATTATCCGTTATTCTTAATTATTTGTTTTTAATGTGCAACCATATTAAATTTAATACACAATTTAGATCACATGAAAATCAAATATGCTCAGCACCAATTTTATTGGTAATCCTGATTCAAGGCTCAGCCGGGAAAGAATCAAGAAGAAAACCCAGCTTCGTTGCCATTTACAATAAGGTTTAAAAATACAATTTACAATAGGATCTCAATCCCAAATTTCAACAATTAAATTAAATTTTCTTCATGATCATAATTAAGGAGTTTGTACTATTTTTTGAATCTCATTTCAAGAACCATGGAGGAAATCAATAACTGATCGGGTGACAACCAAGCAGTACCAAAAGAACATCAAGCATGCATAATCATACATGGTTTACACAATAAGATTCACAGTGAATCAAGACTAGGGAGAGGTGGATTCTTCCAACTGGAGAAGTCAAGCACAACACCAATTCAAATGCCCAATCGGGGCCAATAACCAAGAACTTCCATTCTTCCATTTAAACTTGCCATACTCATACCAGGTTTGTGCTGATGGGTAGGGGCCCATAACACCCTACCCTTTATCCCTCTTCTCATCCTGAGAAGAGACTCTACACAGGTTGGAGTCCAACTAAACAGACCTCTCCCAAAATTGGTCACTTCTGCCCTCTCCTAGGGTGAGTAATACCAAAACACCCATGCAAGGAAACATAAAATTTCAAACATAAACAAGAAAGGAAAACAACCAAAATAACAAGGTTTACAAATCTTCCCAACATACCCACAACCATACAACAGTAAAACAATAACAAGGTAACAAGAACATGAAACAAATCATAAAAACTGAATAAGGGAGATGGGAATTTCCTACCTTCACATAGAGGTAATGGCAATGAACCTAATTTGAGTAGAGTATCCCTCCTTCCTTCAAGCTTCAAGAAATCCTCTCTAAAATAGAGATTGGGTAACCAAACCACTAGACCAAGGAAGGCCTCTAAATAAGCCTCCAACTCAACCACCCAAAAAAGAGCAATAACTATTTTCACCCACTAGCCACACTAGAAACTCCTAACTCAACCTACACCATGGTTAAACCCTAAAAGGACGTGGGGTAAGACAACTCATGACAACCACTTGCAATTTTCGCACAAGGGCAAAAAGGGACTTTTTGAGTGCCCTCAAAAGTCAAAGCTAGGGGCTTAGGGGTTGGAAAAGACCCCTAACCCATACCCACACCCATAGGTTAGAAAAAAAAACATGTTTTAAAGCCTTAGGGAAGAGGTTAGAGTCAAAATAAAACCTAGGAATAAAATAGGTCCATCTAACAACTCTAACTAGCAAATTAAGCACATAAACATTTTACGAGTGTCTAGCGACACTGAAAGAGCATAATTACGAACAATAGGGTTTTCAAATTTTAGCATAGGGAGATCAGTTTTGTTCCTCCGTAGGGTTTCTCGGCTAAATATCTGCACACTTGTTGCACACTTCAGTAGTCCTGTAAAATCACATGTACATATATGTATACGTATTAGAAATTTTCATAATTTAAAACATACATCAATAAAGTTCCTTCATCCTTTATAATTCTTAACCATTTGAAATATCTTAAATCAAATCTCAATCCTACATCTACTGATTTTGTCAACATACATATACATTAAAATTAAATGACAATCATCAAATATATCTGGAAATAACATCACACAACATGAAATAATAAAATATGTTTTAAGCATCGGATAATGTCTCGACATCTCGAGTCGTGAATAACAAAATAAGGGTAATGTATCACTATGCTACGATGGGTCGGGGCGAGGCCTCACAACTATTTGCTCGGCATTCTCCCATCTCACCTTTATTTTATCAAACAGTTCAGCAAGAATTTGGGAAACAAATTGGTCTGGGGAGAATTTCCAAGTTCCCAACTTCTCCATTACCAAATCTTCAATTTCTTTTTGCTCAAAAGGAGTTCTAGTTTCATATTTCAATGCCTTGAAATTGCTGATTCCTGCACCAATCCTTAGTTGTTTCATCCTTTCTTCAAATGTTAGAGGAGGTTTTCTGAACACAACTTCTTTCTTGCCTCTCTTGGTTCTCCTGGAGAATACTGCAGTGGTTTGCTTTATAGGTTTGGTGATAGTCACCTTACCTTTCTTTCGTTGAGGCTCTTCTTCTTCTTCTTCCTTTTTTTCATCTTCTCCTCTCCCTTGTGTTATCATGAGAGGTCCAGTATCAGCTTTTAGCTTTTCTATCTTTCTCTTGCCTTTAGAGATTGCTTGAGGAAGCTTGATTTCAAGCTCTATTCTAACCTTAGCCTCTTCATGGGTTCCAAATGCAGGAAACTTGGGATCCACTGGTTCATATACCAGTGCCTCAATGATGTCTCTGGCATCATCAATATTTAGTTCATAGGGCAATGGTTTTATCCATGCCACTCGGGGTTTGACTGCTTGGATGTAGACTCTGTCACAGTCAACCATGAAACAGACATCATCCTTATACTCTTCAACAAGTTTTGGAGGTATTCTGAATCTGTTGTTCATCCTTTCCTTGAAATCTTCAAAATAATTATCCATTACTTTGTCAAAATTCATACCCATTTCTGCTATGAATTTGTTTATTTGATACAAAATTGGAGTATCTTTCCTCCATACAACTGCACCCTTAGATAGAAAGAATTTCTGTACATAGAAAAATAAACAAACTAGCAAAGAACCAAATTTACAAGGGTTTGTCTTTGCAGTCCTTATGCTATCCATTTTTTTATTGAATTTTTTTAATAGCACATTAGCTAGGTCAAACTCCATATTTTTCTTTACAATTTTATATGCCAAATCTACAGCCTCACAGGGTACACTATTTAGCCTGCTAGAACTATACAGTTTGTATGCAATAACACAAATACCAAATTTTAGTTCTATATCTGAAACATTGTTGAGCTTTAAACCTCTGCCATCCCATTTAGCTTGGGTTAATTTCTGGAGATCATCTCGACCTAGGGTTTTGGTGGTTTTGGCTTTGTTCAACATTGGTAAGCCCATGATCTTGTGAATCATCTTCTTTGTTATGAGGATGGGTTGTTCTAACCATAATTGTCCATTATGCACACGGCTTAAGATATACCTCACCCATTTCACTTGGAAACTTCTTGGCAGATGCGTGATATGGGTTAAACCTTTGGTTTCCAAATGTTTGAACTCAGGTTTTAGGATTCCATCCACGCATAACTCGGCCAGGGTACTATCCATATCTAGTGTCCCTATTTCTTGTACAGTACACTTGAAATGAGTATGAATATAATTGATAAGAAGTACCTTTGGAGGGATCTGCGATTGAGGTCCATGCGGGTCCAGTGATTCAGTGATGGCAGGAACAATTTTGAAACTGGGCACCTTCCATTTGACTCCCTTCACAAGCATTTCAGAACCTCTCTTCACCTTGTTGCCACTGGTGCTTGGGGATGCCATTGCCTCTCGGTGAGAGAACGATTTTGTAACACAATTTCTTTGCTGGAAAATCACTTCAAATCACTTGAACTCGCTTGGATGCACTTGAAAATATATTTGCTCTGTGAACTCTGAATTCGCGGTGAAAATGAGATCAAATTCTGCCTTTTTTATCAAAATCCTATCATTAATGCTCAGGTGCATAGGTAGATGAGAATTAGGGTTTTATAAATAGTCACTGACTTACTTGGTAAACCTTGCAGCTTGGTGAACACACAAAACCTTTCTTATCTTCCTGACTAAGCTCGGTAAAGTTTGAAAACCAACCTTACTCGGTAGATGCAACACTGTGAATTATGACTTGTATTTGCAATACTGATTTTTCATTTCCACTTCTTCTTTCTGGAACTGCCTAGGATATGGCTTGAAGATGCAGTCCATTATCCTTCTTGATAAGTCTTAATTAGATATGGTGGAGTCACCCATTTCTAGAGTGACATTTCCATCATTTGAATTTTCGTGCTCGATAGACTTAGGAATCCACTGTTGTTTCATTTGCTTTCGAATATTATCAGCTCTAGTTTTCTTTTCATCTTCAACCTTTCCTATATTCATGCAATTCTTGGCTATATGACCAAGTTCAGTACAAGTATAGCATCTTATGGTTGTATCTTTCTTCCTTAGGTGATGCCTTCTACAGTTTGTTCCTATGTGTCCATATTCTCCACAATAGTGACATCTACACCAAGTATTGTAATCCCAACCAAATATTGCTTTGACAATTTGTTCTACTGGATTGAGTGATTTTGATCTACATTCAGATGCCTTATGTCCTTGTTTCTTGCATTTGTGACACTTGCCTTCAAACTTTGGTTTCTCCTTGCATTCATTGGCTTTGTGACCATGCTGATTGCAATTGAAACATTTGCCTTTGAATTTACCTTTACCATTACTCCAACATTTGTTAGATGTATGACCTATCTTTCCACAATGATTACAAGTGGGTCTTTGATTCCTTTGAGTACCTTGTTCAGAAGATTCACCTTCTTCCTTGTATCCAAGACCAGCTTTACCTTTTTGCTTATAGAGATTTTGTTCATTTTGCTGATTCAATTGATTCATGTCTGCTTGAGATTTCATCATCCTTTCATTGACTTGTTTTTCAATTTTTAAATCATTTTCCAAGCTTTCATTGGTTTGTCTCTCAGTTCTTAAGTCATTCTGTAGAATTTCATTTTGTGCTCTGCGAATCCTGATTTCTTCATTTGCATTGGATAGTTGATCTGCTAGATCTTCATGTTCAAGGGATTGATTTTGAGTTTCATGACTTCTATCTTCCATTTCTTCTTGTGCTTTGTTTCTTTATTCCAAAACTTCACATAGCCTGATTGACTATATTTCTTGCTCTCTTTAAAGCTTTCTTACCTCTTCTTCCAGAGATCCATTCTTTTCTAAAAGTTCTTTGATTGCTTTGTCAGCTTCTTCTGAATTACTTGATGGTAACAAATCTTCAATTCTTTCTTCAACATAAAAATGGTCATTTATTTGTCTTGCAAGTTCCTTTCTTCTTTTTAGGGATTGAGAAAGATGTTCCTTTGCTTCTTTGAGTTGAACCATGGCCATCTCCAAATCTAACTTCTCATTCTCAAGAGTTTTGTCAAGTCTGGATATCTCCATTGTCCTTGATCTTTACTCAAGCTGTCAAGCTCTGCCCTGAGAACCACAAAGCTCTGATACCAATTGTTGGAAATATTTAGGTCTAACAATGTTACTGAGAGGGGAGGGGTGAATCAGTAAGCTTTAAAATTTAAACCAATTCAGCATAATAACAAATTCACCATTCATTCATCTACTTTACTGAACGCATGAAAAGATTAACACACTAATTTGGTGACCCAGAAACCTTTCAAATTGAAAGTAAAACTAGGGTGGGGATGATGCCCACGAAACTTCAATACTCGAGTATAAAGTTGGCCAGTTAAGGCTTACAGTGATCACTTTTGGTGATCTGCCCTGTTAGGAGCAAGTAGGACTGCTAGATCCACCTTGTTAGAGGATTTACAAACATACAATGAAGTATGCACTCTGTTAGGAGATTTACAAAAGACTATTAAGTCTACCCTATTAAAGGATTTACAAAACTGATTCACCTATTAGGATGAAGCAGTGGATCTGCTTGCAACTAGTTTGCTGATTAGATCTTATGTACTGATCACTTGATGTGATGGATATATCTTTGCTGCTCCTTGATAACCTTGTTGAATACTCTGCTGCTGATTCTCTTTCAATTCGCTCTTACTTCACTATTACTTCTCTTCATCTTTTCTATATTGCAAACGGCACAATACATTACATATATACCATTCCAATATTTACAGCAACAAGGTTGGCCAAACACAAGTGGACAAAACATTACTAAGTCGACCAGATAGTAGAAAACTCAGGTTCCTCAAACTCACTCAGTGACCTTCTGACACTCGGCATCCACTATATTACATGGCATCGTCATGCACTCGGTAGAGGTAGGGGCTCGGTCCATACTAATCACTCTAAGTAGCTTGGAACTTGGTAACCACTGGTGACTCGGTAAACATTGTGTCACTTGGTAGAAACTAACTCCTTCGATTCACTTGGTAAGCACTGAATACTTCTTTTACCTTTTTGTCTTGGTAATCACTGAAACCTTCATTTACCTTTCTGACTCGGTAAATACTAAATCCTTTGTTTACCTTCCTGACTCGGTAAACACTAAATCCTTTGTTTACCTTTCTGACTCGATAAACATTAAAACCTTCGTTTACCTTCTTGACTCAGTAAACACCAAAACCTTCGTTTACCTTTCTGACTCGGTAAACACTAAAACCTTTGTTTACCTTTCTGACTCGATAAACACTAAAACCTTTGTTTACCTTCCTGACTCGGTAAACACTGCTGAACATACTTGGTAACCAACGAATGCTCGGTATGAATTGTAAACTGAGTGATGAACTCAGTAAGCATTCAGAAACAAATAAGTGTTGTAACTAATGACAAATGTATCATTATTCCAACAGTCCTCTCACTAGCTTCATTGGTTGAATCTCTAAATCAAACTATTATAATATAGCCATCCATTTTCCTTTTCTTTTGCCTAACTCATTTTGCATTAGTATTTTTTTGACTTATTTCATTATCAAAGGCACAATTATGGAATTCACTGGTCTCTATCTTTGACGAAAAAGTTTTGCATCAGGTAACAAAATATCATGAGTGATGATTTCATGATCATTTGTCTTGAGTTCTTCATAACTCCATACAATGACACCTTTGTAGTATATAAGTAATTGAAGAATACTTTCTCATTATTGATTTTTACATTCCTTTCCAATTCTCACCATCTTAGTAGCTTCTTCTATACCCAAATTATATGAATCAAATTCTTTAATCCCCATTTCCTTGAATAGTTCTTTTACTATGCACTAATTTGTCATGATCAAAGATATGTTCTAACTCTATGATCCCCTTAGGAAAATTATTGGTCTACAAATTAATAATCTCGTATTCATCCTCTAGCTCATCATCTTGAGGTTTATCATGAAGAGTATCATCAATCTACTATCATTTGAAAAGGCCACTGCACATAATAAACTAAAGAATATTTTTGTCATCTTGGAGGACTTGAAAGTTTGTAATGTTGTCTGGAATAGATGGGAAAACAACCAATTCAACTAAAAAGCTCTTTATTTTTGTTCATTAAATGGGTTTCAATTCATTTTCTAAAATGGGAAGCGCATCAGATACCATATTCTTCTTCCTTGGAATGGAACTTATGTTCAAGACCTCAAAATCTTCCAGTAAGTCCCAAACTCTTTTCTAGTACATAAGTAATCTTCTATCATTGCAAGAATATATTTATTTCAATTGTCTAATGAATAACTCAGTGTCTCCTTCAATTATGAGTGCTTTGATTTCTTTCTCTAATGTAGAGAGAATTTTTTGAATCAAGGTTTTATACTCTACAACATTTTTAGTACATATAAATTGTAGGCAATATGTTGCATAAAAAGACCTACCTTTGGGATTAATTAATTCAAAATCCACACCAGCTAAAAATATGCATTTCGAGCTATCAAACCTGAGTGTCCAAATTGGTTGTTCTTTGAGCTTTCTAGAGTTGTGTTTATTTGTTTGAATATTTTCTTTCACTTGAACTTTGAAGGATTGTTTCTTCGAGATTCATTGTAATATTTTGCATGGTGGACTTCAAGAACTACTATTGTTTCCCTTTGAAATTGGGGTTACCCAATTTTCTTGTTGATTTTCAATATCCCTAATTAATTATATAATTTTATCAATTTGTGGTTTAGGATGAACAACTAACAATGTCTTCCTTGACCTTTGACAAATCATTTTCTCCTTAGTACTTTGATCATCCCTAGTGTAGAAGAAGATAAACCCCCACCATCTAAAGAGGTTTCTCTATACAACACATTAAAATCTTTTGTTTCCTCTTTAATTTTTTTTGTGACTTCAAATATGTATGTAGAGCTTGATAATTCCTATTGCATCCCCCTTAGATTTTGGTCATTTTTAAATTCCATTATCTAAGTTAGTTCCCAGGTGGTTTCTTCTTGGCAATGTGAGCACTCAAATTCTAAATGACTTACTTTGTGCAGCCTGCAAAGTCCTGGAAGAAGAAAAACATTTGGGTCATCTTCTTCACCTAATAATTGTAAGTTCCCAACCATGTTGTCTTGAATTGAGTCACAACCTCTTCTTTTGGGGTAGGGATCATATATTCTTTATTTAGATTGTCCATTCTCTTGGCTAAAGTTATGTCCAGATCCATAACTTTGTAGGAACCTAAATTGGCTTGAAAACATGCTACCTCATTTATTGCATCTTATTCTATGATCATGAGCTTTAATTTTGGCTCAACATTGATCTTGATCTAATTATTCAATCCTTTCCAAGATAGCCATAGTTGAGTAAATTTAGTTGACAACCATCCTCTTAAGCATTTTGTCCATTATCTACTCGATAATAATCCATATGTTTCTAGAATCTCCACTGCATGTATATCTATGATGTCTTAAGATTATGGGGTATGTATTCAATTGTATTCAAACATCTCTCCATACCCCCATAATTTTACTTTCATCTTTTCATGTTGAATCATTATTCAATTTGTAGGTTGAGGAGTAACTCCCAACCACTAAGTTATTGAAATTGGCATGACATTACAAGAAGTTTTCAAATCAATGAGAAAATTGTGAAGGTTTTTTCCAAATATTCTAATGCTATGCAAGAAAGGAGGTACTTTGGCATTGTCCTTATACATGGTTGGCATAGCCTCAAAAGTGTTGACTTGTTGTGATACTATATTTTATGGACCCATGGTAGGAATTTATTTTGTATAATCGAGATTCTTTATCAGTGCTTCCATTTGATTATGTCAATTTTGTAGCATGTCAAACAAGGATATATTAGCCTTTGTTCATTTTAAATCTTTCGTTGCACTATATTCTTCACTTGACCATGCAAGATTCTTGAGGATTGTAAGCACATTTCCTTGGTTTTGATTTTTTTATCCAACATAGGGTTCTCTAGTACGTACTAGATTGATATTAGCCGTTGGATCTAGAGGCATTAGTTTCAAAGCAAGAGGAATCCCATCATTCATGGGTTCCCTTCAATTCTGTGAATTGCAAGTATTCTGATTTTCATTTTGAAAAGAAAGCATATCTTTTGGTTGAGGATCTGATTCTTGATTGAATGGAAAAGTAAATTCTTCACTAATTTTCTCTTCCATCCCTAAATTTTGTAGAGAATTGTAAGATTCCAATAGCATAGTATTAAATTACATAGGGGGCTCATTAACATTGCCTTGTGAATTTTGGTTCATTTCTTCATTTCCATTGAAATATGCAACATCATTATTAGGTACATTTTGATTACTACCATATTCATTGGTGTCTAAAAACTAAGCATTATTGTTGTTATCTACACAGATGCTTCCATTGTTTTAACGAGTGTTCCATTGTTGAATTTGTCTTTGGAAACCATTGTTGCAATTTGGAGGATTGAAATTTTTTCCTACATTATTATTTCCTGCATTGTTATTTCCACTGAAATTATTATTGTAATTTTGACCATAGTTATTGTTGTAAGGACCTACATTTGTACTTTGAAATTTATTGTTCTTTGGTTATGGAAACCTCATATAAGTTAACTCATTGGTAATCTAAGACATGGTTTTCTTCATTTGGCCAATCTCAAATGAAAAATTATTTTGTGCTTAATAGATGTGGTTGTCTTTTTCTCTAAGAAAGCATCTTTTGGAGGTTCATATCTTGGATAAGTTATGAGTGGAACTAGTATAACTAGTGCCTATTGTAGTTGAATTGGGTTCATTGGAATGAATTGAAAAGGAATCACTTGTGCTCCAATAGGATATGTTGGTACTATTGTAGTATCTTGAGCTAAGACCATCATTCCTCCTCCATTAGGATTGGCTTCTTTAGTAAAGGTAATTGCTTTTGAGAAAAAATTGTCCAATGTGTTGATGTCTTCCATAAGCAGTCTTCTCAAGGAAATAGTTGTAAAATAGTCCATCGCATTTATTAAATCTAGGTTGTAGCTTCAACTAGTATGGTGTAGGGTGTCTACCACTTGTGGTAAGCCATGCAAAATCGATGGTTGAAACATGAAATGGTTTTTGTTGGATCCCTCTTGATTGATATAAACTTATGATATATCATAGCCATCTTGATGAATGTTTTAAATTTCTCAAGGAAAAATTTTAAAAGGTGGTGCAACTATGGATACATCCTAGTGAAAAATTCACATACCAATTAAAGGAAACTTCTCCCAAAATGTATGGGAATAAATAGAGGGCCACATTCTCTTATCAAACCTATTTGTGATTGCATGTTTCTTTGAATACCTTGATATGATCCTCAGTTGTTCATGTTTCTCTATAGATGTACCTTGGGTAGAATTTCTTAGGATTCTTTGGAAGGTCATTAAGTACACCTTGCAATTTAGTTGGTGAATCTACTATATTATCAAAGAAGGCCATCGGGAGAGGATTTGGTGGAACAATAAGTGGAGGTTGATTTGGAAATGAAGCTAAAGAAGATGATGAATTTGGAAATGGAAGTGGTAGAATTCTTGGTAATCCTTTATCACTATGAGGCTTGTAAAAATAGCTAAGTTCTAGGAACTCATGTTCCCCAAATGGAGATCTTAAAGCTTGATAAAATAGATATGGGGAACCATGATCTTCAAGTTTGTGTCAATCCTAGAAAAGTGAACCTCTGCAGAAGCTCACTCTTTGAAAATATAGTACCTATGCACCTTCTAACAGTGTTAGATAGGAAATTTTTTGAACTTTTGAAAACTAAAGAATTTCAAAATAGCAAGTTTTTTTCTTATCTGGATGGTTTGTAGGACCCCTTCTAGTGCCATTTCTATTCTAAATAATTTTGTATAATCTATTTGATCTATTGTTGTTTGAAAAAGTAACCACAAAAGAGATATATTTTTGGTATTCTTTATTTTATGATAAATGCAATTTATTGATGGAACTATATGAATTCCTATTTTAACCAAGTGTTAGGAAAAAAATAACAATGATAAGGTAAGGAGAGATTAAAGAAAATAACTTGAAAGGGAATTTCCAAACAAACATAAACCACGGTAACAACACCTCTACAAATTAAATCATCAAAAAGATTAGGTAGGAAACCAATGAAACTAGGAGTAGTGCTTCCTCAATTCCACTAATGCAATCATTGAATGGAACTCAATAATAATTGAAATATGTTTTATGTTTCATGTTTCGTAAAATCACAAGGCCATAGAAAGTACCTTCATGCGAGAACAATAGGTGATCTTTTCTCTAATTTGGTACGTTAGTATAATTCATTAACATGAGGCAAACAATAGAACTAAAAAGTCACACAATCATAACAATGAAATAAAATGATTGGCTCCATTATTATTGATGAACATGCAATCACAAAAATAACACACTCTAGCAAGAGTAACTACTCTCAGAATGAGACCTCCAACAACATATATTATTGCATCAAAATAATGGCCTAGAGAACATGTTACATCCATGTATTTATAAGAAATCATCTCCTACCTTTGTGTTAGGAGTGGGACTTCTTAAAATGTAGACATATGCTAAAAACTAATAAAAAATCTAATTATGAATAAATTGATTCTCTAAATGGTGTTAAGTAGGTCTCCAACCCTATTTATATTGATTAATGGGTACATTGGCCTTTACATGACACAAAAGAATAAAAGAATCAGAAGATAATAAGAATACAACTACAAGATGATCTAGGACTATTTGGAAGCTCTAAAATTGGTAGCTCGACCTTCTCTATGCATTTATGGGAGTTGAACTACAATCAAAATGCATTTTGGGTGCAGGGAATACCCTAAATTAGGAACTAGAAGTGTACTACTACTTCTTCAAAAGAGTTGGCACACCTTTGTAACAAGAACACATGCACAACTATGAACCTTGGTGACATATTCCAAAAAAAATATTCTTTAATGTGTGAAAATTGAATTTCGAACATCTGGGTTTTTTTCCCCTTTATACCAAAATGATGTCTAAATGTATGCTCTTGTACTTATCTTGTATCTCTGCTACTTGGGTAGCTTTTGGAAAATCTAAGGCCCCATATTTATCCTTTACTAATTCTTGATCATTAAAAACATAAATCCAAGTTGCCACAAAATCTTCAAGCTTTGTGTCCAACTCTAAGAATACCTCCTCAGCCTTGACTGCTTGTCTTATGTCTTCATCTAATGAAGCATCCTAAATATTCCTTGGAATTTTTTTACAACTTATTGTGTTGCAAAAAACTTGGTCTTAGCCTTGTCTTCAAAAATATCAAGGAAAGCGGCATTGTAGTACCTTTTTCCTTCCAAAAATTGCTCTTGAGTCTAATCCTTAGGCCTCTAGATCTTTTTGTTTAATCCTTCCATCACTTTATTACTAGATAATATCTTCTCAATCTAGTCATCAATCATGTCTAGATCCTCAACAATATATACTTCCATTAGTATTTGATACCTTTAACCTTTGATTGATTTCAGAGCTAGTAGATCATTTTCCCATGTATGAACTTTACCCATTAGTACAAAATCTTGGTTCGCTATGGAAACCAATATGTAAGCACTAGTTTGGATGTGGTGCAATATGTTCAAATTACACTATATTATTTGTACAAATTTCTCCTCAAAATTGTCATGCCATTGGCAAAATGCTTCCAAAAATGCATCTAGTTGTGTTTTCCATATTCCTCTTTTCTCTAATGTCACCACAAAAGTAATCTCTAGATTTTCTAGATCAATTGGGCCCACAACTTCATATCTATAGCCTCTTAATAGCTCATTTTTCTCCTATACTATTATCAACTCAGACTCATCCCATTCCATATGCCTGATCACCTCTTTCATAAATATAGTGATCATCACTATGGTTATTCCTATTGTGGCTCTTCCCAACATGACCTCCTTGATTTAGTAGTCTTTAAGAGTAAGATATTTGGTGTTAAGATGTGGAGGAGGAATGGCTATATCTACAAGAAAGCCTTGATCTTGGTTCTTCATTATGTAGGCCAATATTTGTACATCACCTGTAGGTGGCTCACACTTCAAGATTTCTTTGACTAATTCCTCCATTCCCTCCTCCACTTTTAGGTCTAGATGCATCTTTCGGTGAAACATAACATATTTATTTATTGTTGTTAGTGCGGTGCACATGTGAGACATGTACTTTGCTAAAAAAAAATTGTTCTACTGTAGGCTCCTTCCCCTTATCAGTCTTCTTCTGTCAAGAAAGATCTTTGAGTTGAGTCTCTATATTTAGTTGGGCTAAGGTTCTATCCTTTTTATTGTGAGGAGTTTTTTGAGGCTCTTCAAGTATTTTTAGTTCCTTAGACACTTCATCGACATGCAGCTCATGGGGCTTCCCTTCCTTGGTTGCTTGTTGCTCTTCTTATGTAGGCTTAGGAAGTGGAGTCATTGAACCCTTATCCAAAAATACCAAATCTTGAGATGGTGGTGGTGGAATGCCTAGAGGTCCTTGAGGTAGAGGTGACAATTTATTCTAGTTCTCTCCTAAGGGTTCACTCATGGGAGTATCTCTTATTTTCTCTCCCACCATCTAATTTCTCATTGGAATGAAGTCAAAGTTAGAGAGTTTGAAGACATCACTTTATTGCCCTTCCATATCATCTATCCATTTTTGTTTCTCATCTTCTAATGTTGATACCTAGATAGGCTCCCTTGGAGAAAATGGAGGTTTCACTATGGAGCTTCTTCTCCTCTCTTCCTCTATGGCCCTACCCAAGTGGTTCCTTTGGTTTAAGGGGACAAATTCAATTTTCTCCCCTCATTCTTCATCCTTTTCTTCCGTGATGGTCTCCCACATGTGGCGATGGAGTGCTTTACTTCTTTAGTCTCCTTCTCCATGTCCTCACCTAATAAAGGGTGCTCCCCTTAATACCATAAATACATAATAGAAACAAAGAAAGAACAGGAAATATGATAAAAAAATATGGACTTCTTATTATCACCGAAAATGTAGAATTGCAAAATTTACAAGTACAATATGCTAACCCTCATGGGTTCCTTCATTATAGTAATTTGCAAGACTAAGTTGCAAGCTACCACCCAGAGCTATTGAAGACAATGCTTGGGCCTTTCTTAAATAAGCAATTTTATGCCACCTAGGAAACTTTTAGATGCTCACACCTAATACCTAGAGCCAAAATACCATAACAATACAGATAGAGTTGACCAAATAATTCTTTGACAAATATTTTAGAAATTTTGGGTAGTCCAACTTTTGAAGGCCATAACTCTCAAACTATTTCACCGATTGGCTATTATAACCACTTTTTAGAAACACCAACTCCTAATCTATAGGCTTTAATACCACTTGATGAAGGGTGCTCCCCTTAATACCATAACACATAGAAAAAAAATGAAAAATAAATAAATGCAAGAACAAAATATAGACTTCATATTATCACCAAAAATGTAGAATTACAAAATTCACAAGTACAATATGCTAACCCACATGGGTGCCTTTATTACAATAATCTATGAGACAATGTTTCAAACTATCACCCAGAGCTACCCTAGACAATGTATGAGCCTTTCTTCAATAGGAAATTTCATGCCTCTCGAGAAGGCTCTAGACATTCAAAATTAACACCTAGGGCCAACAGACCTTAATAATACATATAGAGTCAGCCAAATCCATATTTGACAATTATTTTAGAAATTCTGCATAAGCCAACTTTGGAAGGCCATAACTATCAAATTATTGTTCTAATTGGCTTGGAATGGTGCAAATGTCATTCCATTGATTTTTTGGACCTCATGTAAGCACTCTAAGGCCTCCAATGGTAAGCTTGAAGATTTTTCTCATAAATTTTTCACCAAAAATCTGCAATAACTTCTCTGATACTTAAGCTAGAGCAATAAGTTTTTTATGGTAGGCTTATAACGCTAAAATGAACCTTCATGAAGAAAATGAGAACATTATAAGATCATATTAAAAACTTACTAAAAATAACAAGTTCCTTGAAATGGAAACCCATTGTCTACTAATCCATATTAAAATAGAAAAAGGCTGAAAATAAAACTATTATTGGGTGATGCAAGATTTTTCCTACACCTAGGATGCTCTTGCATCACCGCTATAGTTGATTAAATTCTTGCCTTATTTGGAATAGAGAGAGAGGTTTCTTCCTCTTCAATTACTACTAATGAAACCCTATGTTCTTCTAGCTATTCTTCCTCTGATTGTTTTTGCTATAGAAGTGCTTATGTTTCCTGGGTTGGCTCTTGTGTAGGCTCACCTTGAGGCTCATCTTGTTAAGGTTGTACCTATTCTTTATATTCTTGAGCTTCATGGTCAACTTGAGCTTCTTCTTCTTCTAGTTGTACCTACCCTTGTAGAGGTGCCTATGCTTGATTTATTTTCTTCTTGGGTCTAGAAGGTATTATTTTCCTCTTTGAACCCCTATCATCTCCAAAGTACTCAACCTCTTGCACATTTTGATGAATTTTTTACAACCTTACTAGGGATAGAGTGAAGAAGGTTGGTACAGTGACTTTTACACCTTTTTCTTTGATTGGCCTCAATGTGGCTTGTAGAGGGATAGCTAGAGGAATTGGATCCATTCTAAATGGCTTGTTGATCCATTCCTTTGTCATATTGGCTATGTGCCTAGCCCAATGATTTACATCAACATTCTCATCGCTCCCTTTCTCAAGATTCATTATGGGTAAATTATATATTTTATCACTATTATATAATGGATCCATCACATATTTGGTGTCAATTTCCATAGACTTAAGATGGATCTTTAACTTCATCATGTTTTCTATAAATATAGAGTCATCCTGCAATAGTCCTCTATATAGAAATTTTAGTCATCTACATTGTTCATCCAATGGTCCTCCAACACATCTTCATGTTAAACATGTTTCCCTACTAGGTGTTGTACCATGTGAATGTTCTCAAAGTATGGATGAGGGGAGTTCTATACTTCTAAGGGATATTGATCCCACTAAAAGTCAAAGTTGACAATATATTTCTTTTGTGTCACCTTGAAAGAACCAATTGTGATGGGCCATAATGATGTTTTCTTATGTTGTCTTCTCATTGTATCATATGCAAAAGTGAGTTGGCATGCAATCTTCAATAGGATGAGCATATCATATGGGTATCTTGGGAGGTTCATTGGGTAGAGTAGAGTACTAGCTACCCTAAGATAGGTGAAGTTTTTGAATTGAATCTAATAAGCACCAATTTTTCTAATCCTAGTTGCTTCCTCTACTAACAGTCTTTTGGCATAATCACCTTCAATGAGCCTGATGATTGCAAAGATGAAACTATCATTCACCACCCTATATTCCACACTTTGCAGTGGGAGCTTCTTCTTCACCAATTGTTGATATACTACCTAGGGCCAAGCATTTATATCCTAAATGCTTCCACTTTTGTAGAGGCATTGGTAATCTATGGTTGTAGCCACCAACAAATACACCATGTATGATGTCATGCAGAAATATGGATCAGTTTTGATAGCTACAAGTTGCTCATCCAAGTTATTACTTAGGATGGTACCCCATTCAATTGGTATCTTTGTCATTCTGATGGTTTCTATAAAGTGGACCATCCATGTTTGAAGGTGTCCTATCATAGGAAGTCTCATAGCTCTTCTCAAGAGCACAATTGCATATATTATGTCCCCTTATTATATCAGCTTCACCAATTCTATAGCCCATTGGTGTTCTATCAATCAAGGAGGATCAAACTATTTCCTGTGCTTCTTTTAGATTATCCTTGTACCATCATTCTAATATATAATATGTTATCTTTAAATATTGATCCTCCCTTGGGAGATGGAATAATTTCTCAATGTTCCTAGGTCAGAGGTCCAAGAATATCTCTCCTATAATTGTCATGCCCAAAATTTGGGGCAAAAACACACCAAATTTTATTTTTTTAATAATTAATTTTCAGTATGAAAATGCATGCCACACTAAAAGGATTATGGAAACTTTGACCAAGGATTAAAGTAAGTTTTGAATACACATCATAAAGATGTAGAGTCAGTATTCCAACACAATGCACAGATTTGAAACCCTAGGTCCAAGTGTACATGAACACTTAGCTTGAGTTGAATGAGTCGATCAATTAACATTTAGGTTCAATTTAGAAAGGGATAATTTCCAACTCAAAGTACATTTTAGGGTTTCCAAGTTCATAAGTCAACTATGATGCTTTCCCTTTTAACACTATACTAGATCAATCCTTAGGAGAATCTAATTTTGAATTTAAAGGTTAATCTATCATAACACATTAATACTTAATTCTGGATATTATCATAACTTATTTAAAACTAATTAAAAACATTAAATATTTATAGTTAAACTAACTACAACATTGTCTCATCTTCAAATCAAAACCCAAACCATTCTATCAAGCAATCTAGAGAACTTTAAATCCATTACACATTAAAATCCTAATATAGCCATTTGAACTAATTAAATCATTTCTAGTCATCATTTAATTTATTTCAACATTCACACTAATACATTTGGTACCAAATTGCAATGGCAGTGCCATTGTAATTTGGTACCAAATGTATTATTGTCACATCATTTTAAAACATGACCTGATTCCCTAAACAATTTATCTAGTCAATTATAAATTAAACACTTAGATCATCATACATTATCAATAACTAACTCAATAATTCCTACTATCCAAAACATTAATAACATTTGAAATCATATTTCAATCAACATTTAGTTTAAAATTTTATAGTAACTAGAGCAATATTCCATAATAAGTTTGACTAATCATTTACCCATAAAATGAAGCACTCAACCACTTCTAAATAAACCTATCACTATTTCAACCTTGATATTACATCATAAGATTAATAACCATACATATTGAAATAATTAATTTAATCTAATATATGTATAAATCTACAATTACAATTTCTATAAAGACATCACGAACTAACTAACCACTAATAAAATAACATTTCTTACAATGAAAATAAAATTCTAGATAACTCAATTACAAAAAAACTTCCATACCCACCTATCTAATATGCAATTAGATAAATTTATTACAATTTCCCTAGCAACTAACTACTAACTAAAATACTAACTCGAAAACCTTTTTAAATAAAATAGTTACTAACTACTAAAATATTAATACAAAATAAAACTACCTAAAAAAATCCTAAAATTACACAACTAACTTAACATCTAACATCTCTAACTTAACTACCTCTAACTTGAGTACTTAATAACTAACATATCCTATCTTGACATCTTAATACATTACCAACCTAATCCCCAAACCCACTAACACTCTAACTCTCTAATCCATTTCCTACTCACTAACACATTCCCTAACCCGAACAAACCCGTTTCAACACTCCCCCATGAAAAACCATGTCACATTGACCCAAGCCTACCACATGATTCCCAAGGTTGGATTGCTAGAAAGGAACACATGGAAAGAAATTTTATAGTTGAAAAAGGTAAAATGATTTGTGTTTACAAAGCCAAGCATTAATGGTAGTTGACTTTCTTCCTCTTAACCTTACTTGCATCCAACATTAGAGAGGGGATGTGACATCATCTTGAATGCATGAGGGAGAAATTTCTTTTGATTTGATTTAAACATGACAGAGTCATGTTACAAGGTTTGTTAGGTGAGGGGTGAAAGTGGGTAGTAATGTTTAGGGATTAGGATAAGATAGTGATGTTATAGTTATGGGTAAAGTAATATAGGTGAGCTTTGGATAACAAGGAAGACATAATAATTTATAGGTTTAATCTATTTTGTAGGTTATCCTAGGACTATGTTCCCAATTTAACTTACACTTGTTCTCATATTGGAGATTGACATAAAATATGCTTAAGATCAATCCTTTCGCTCTTTCATCATTTATACAATTTACAAGGGATTGATTTTTTTACTTATACTATAATGTAAATCAACATTTAAATAATCATGTTCTTTAATTTCATTTACTAAAAATAACCATAATGAGAGGACAATTGAAACATAATAGTAATTCAATGAACATTTCTCCTATATAAGGGAATTTTATTTTTTCAAACAACAGTGGGCTAGTGACTTCATATTTATTTTATTGAATCACCTAATTCAAAGACTCCATTGGGAAAGAACTAGGGAAGAAAACCCAACATCATGGTCATTTTGAAAATAAGTTTAACAATAACATTTTACAGCAGGATCATTATCCCAAGGAGAAGTCTCCCATACATTCGAATTGAAACAACAACTCTGAATTCATGCTTGGCTCCATAACAAGGTAGCCACTACAAAATATGCAATTCTTATCAAGATAACCTTGGAGAAACCAAAAGTTGATTGAGAAACAAACAAATTTAACACAGAAACACATTCAACCCATTTACTCCCATCCAAATTTTTCACAATAATTTCATCATCAAACCAAACTAGGGAGAATGTAGATTTTTCTAGGTAGAACAAGTTGGTACACAACACCATAACAGATGCACTTTTGAGGCTAATATCACAAGAAAATTCGTTCTTTCATAGATGTCCTTTCAAAGCTAATATCACAAGAACTTCCCTTCTTTCAATTCTCAATTTTCCAAAACACAAACATGGTTTGTACTAACAAGTAGGGGCCCATAACACCCTACTCTCTCCCTCTCCTCTTCATTAGGAGAGACTTTGCACTGCCAGAATGCAACTAAAGCCCTCCTCCTATATGTGGCCACTTCTGCCCTATCTAAGGTTGAGTAATGCCAACATAAACATTATAGTTTCCCTCATCAATCATCATATAAAACATGAAAAAAAAACATTTAAGAAACCCATCACAATCCCATCCTTGACATGTCCATCATACATATGAATACATACGCATCTAGAAACCTACTTTAAGAAATGAAACACAGCATGAAGACATTAACTTGAAGGATTCCTACCTTCACAAATGGTTATGGAAAACTAAAATTTGAGAAGAGCTATCCTTCTTCCTCCTTCAATCCTGGCTTTACTCTCTAAATCTAGAGGTTGGATGAACACTCTTCCACCCTCAAATTTTCCACTAAATAGGCTCCTAACTCAACCATCTACAATTTGTTACAACTCCCCATTTGACTAAGGGCTTCTAGAGTCTTCCAACTTAACCTCATCATTAACGAAAACTTCATGGTGGATTTAAATTATCAAACTCATGGTAAAACTTTAGTTTTCGCACTAAAGAAAAAATGAGATATTTGGATGGTCACAAAAGTCAATTAAATGGGCTAGAGGGGTGGAAAATGCCCCTAACCCATACATATACCCCCTAGGCACTTAGTTTTCATAATTTTTAACCTCTAGGACTATTTAATGACCTATTAAATTGCTTGAAAAAATTGTACTTTATAAAAGCTCTAAGAATGTAAACTTTTCATTAAAGCCTAATTAGGGTAATTAATCTTGATTACTAACTAATTAGTATTAGGTCATTAACTTAGTCCAAATCAGATTATTGGGTTACTCAACTAACCCTAATTATCATGCTAATATACATATATGGATCACGGGTGTCAAGTGGCACTATAAAATCACTGTTATAAAAAATTAAACACTTTACAATTATAGAATGATACACATTCAATTTATGATATAATTAGAATATGAAACAACGGGGCCTACATCTTTTATTACACTCAACCCTAGTTTTCAAAAACTATACATAGGGTTGAGTTTCGATTCTCTATTATATTTCTCGGATAATAATCCCACACACTTTATTTTACACATTAGTAGCTCAAGAAAAAGTACATGCATATATATTTAAAACTCATCTAGATAATCAAATAAATCAAAACACAAACTTTTTTTTAAATAACCCTTTCTCATTTTTGCACACATTTAATCATTAGTAACTACATAATCAATATAACATAACTTGTTCATTAATTTAGATTAAAATACTAGAATAATCATCATTAGGCATGCATATACCTAAACATCATAAACATCACCAATAAAGCATAATGAACTATCTAAATGCATATAACCTATCATCAAGGTACCATTATTAGCATCATCATCATCATCAGGTAAAACACCTCGTATCATTGTTAGTACAAATTAATGTTTAAATAGTTGAGACAATGTAGTAGTTCTCAAATCACTGAGTATTTAAAATATGAATGTATTAGTTGATCTCAGTTTTTATTAGGACCTCTAAACCATAAAACATTACTTCACACCCATTCCAATCTTCTATAATAGATTTAATAGAGAAAATTTATATCTAATAAGTACATATGAGGAGGGACCTTACATCCACTCTTAAAATGACTTTCTCTTTGGTCACATAGTATTTTGCAAGGGTCATTATCAGTTTAGAAGATTGAACTAATGTTGGATGAAATGTTGCATTGACAAGGGCTAATTGACTGAGTTTTGAAACCATTGTAGATCTCTCCTTAGGTTTTTTGAAAATCATACAGAACAAATTGTAGTCTATATGCCCTAATTCTATAGCTTTGATCTCAGCATGTCCATCTTGAAATCTTTACTTTGTGGGTGCCCCTTGGTACTATAATGCTACTGGTTTAGAAGCCATCTTTTCCACCATTGAAGAGGATAATGATGCCATCTTATTTACCTAAGAAAAGAAAACATTATTTAGAAGGTTAAAACTTGACCTAAATAGGACTCTAACTAACTCAAAAATATGTTAACATCGGTTTAAAATGTAATCAAAATAGTCAAATCCGCCCAAAACCTCTAGCATAAAGTTCAATGCACCTACCACACTTTTTCAAGTGTGTAGGTCTGACATTTTGGCCTTTGAATAGCCTTTTATGTGCAATTGGTCACCTACATTGGTGTACACCTAGGTGAGGTACCCACAAGCATATGCTCACAGTTACATACATGTGCATTGAATGCCAACTAGGGGAAAGTATTTTGTACTTTTTGTGAGTATAGAAGTGCACACCTACTCACCTAGAGGATGTATGGATGTCTGTACTTCCATGGTGCCTTAGGATTTTAGCATTTTCTTTTGATGTTTATGTTGGAAGGTGCACACATGTGTACGTTGTGGAGGTGCACATGTGTGCACCTTTATTATGCTTTGGAGTTAGGTATTTAGATTGTATTTGTGTGTAGAGGTTAGAATGTACACATCTGCAGAACTTCATTGAAGGAGATGACCTTGAACTATGTTGTTACTTACTTGGAGGATGAAAAGAGGAGCACACCTGAAGAACTATGAAGGTTCAGGTTGTCAAGGAGGAAAATTTGAAGTAAAGAAAGGGATAGGGGTCTGGAGTCTTATATAGACCCCTGGGAAGGTGCATACATGCACAACTTCAAGGTGTGTTTGCTTGCACACCTAAGGAAGCTGTACACATTCACAACTCTAGAGTGCATGCACTTGTGCACCCATGGAATGTGTGCAAGTGTGCACCTCTAGAAGTGTGTAGATGTGCACTTCCAAAGTTGCACATTTTCACAATTCCAAAAGGGTGTGCATATGACAACCTTATGAAGGTTCACACGTTTGCACATACTTGGGATTACTAAAATGTGCTCCAAAAGTATCATTATGTGTTTTTGATTCTTTGAAACTTTCCAATTAGATACTAGGGCTTGACCTAGACTCTTGGGGGCGTCCAAAAGTGTCCCAAAATCTAGATAAGGAGTCTAGTAGGAAAAAAATTACTAGGGGGTCTTCATTTCTAGGAGAAATGAGGCATGTGTTGGAAGACCACAATAATTATCCATTGTGAGTCTTGTATAATATATTTCTCCTTAAGATCTAACCACTAAATAAGGAAGATTCCTTTAATGATATCTCTGATGCTGACAATATCTTTCTTTGCTCCTCTTCTAGTAGGGAAACATTGAAAAAGAGCTAGGTTTTTATCACCATACTATATATTCCACTACATGAATTTTTATCCATATAGAATGTTACCTTCTTCAAATCTCTCCTTTCCACTAAAGATGTGCCCAACATATTTGTAGCTCTTCTAGATTGGTTTAAATACATTGAACCTACACATACAAACATTGTAGTTTGAGGTGAGAAGGTCTAGTATTTTTAATTTAGTCCAAAATTTGGCTCTGCTATGATGGGTTTTGGTTAAGTTATTCTTGAAAAGAACTTTCTAGGATTCACCCCCTTGTCTAGCTTTAGCTAATATTCCACTTAATAGCCATTGTAATCTCTTGAATTCTAAGGTCTTTCAACCCCAAACCTTTTAAGAGTTTGCTTCTAGTACACCAGTCTCAACATATTGCATGTCATTTTTTCTTTCCTTTACCATTTGAACACCAAAAATGTCTGATAATTTTCTTAAGAAATACTAAATTATTTTGATCAAAGATCCATGTACAAGAAAATTGTATGGAATATAAAGAGATGATTTTTTGACAAAATTGTATGTTGCCAGCTATGGCAAGATAGTTGTTAGAGTAATTATATATTTTCTAATTAACTCTACTCTACTTAATCTAAGCTTTAGGCATATAATAAATTATTCTTTTTATTAATTATTATTATGAAACCCAGGTTTGACTTTTTTTAGGGTTTCAATCTCCTTTATAAGTATGATCTCTCTTTGTAATTATTAATTCACTTTTGTTATAGCAATTTCTCTTTTTTCCCATAAAAAATGTCTCATTTATGGATCTAGCGATTCTAGCCTCCAAAGCATGTGTTTCTCTCTTCTATGATAGTTGTTTGCATGCAGGTGATTCTTAGGAGCTATGGGGTTCATCTTTCATCAACTTCAACATGGTATTAGAGCTACAAATATTCATGCCCATGTTCAGTCCTTGAGATTTGACATCAATTTTTTGATCTATGGCTTTCAAAGGATTTTTGTATTGAATTTGGTTGGTCACTAATTTTTGATGTGCTTCAAGCCCAAATAGACATTATCATTGAGCTTAGAGTGCCCAAAAACCCCTATTTCCATATAAAACTAGTCAAATTTGGACACAATTAGAATCTAAGGCAAAATAATATTGCTCCCAGATTGGACACATTTCCTAAGACAATGATTTTCTTATTTTCAACATGTAAATCTAGATTTTTTGGCATGCAATTTGAGATTTTTTGGTTATAATATTAATTTTTTTTGGCATGCATATCGAGATTTTTTGCTAAAAATTGAGGCTTTTTATCATTGAAATCAAGATTTTTTGCCATGCAAGTCAAGATATTTGGTATGCAACCAAAAAATTTGGCACATAAATTGAGATAGTTTTATACAAAATTGACATGCTTCCTGAGGTATTTTCTAGTGCTAGTAGACCTATTTTCTAATGCATTTTGGCATAGATCTTGAGGTAGTGACCTTTTTTCTTTTCTAGCATTTTTTGACCTACATGTGGTTTTTTAGCCATAACTTTTTCATCTAGACTCCATTTATAACAAATGAGATATCATTAGAAAGTTAGGTCTAAACCCATAAGGATGGTGTAGTTTATTTATATTTTTGATGTTTTTTTGTGGCCTATTTTGTATCTCAAAGTTATAATTTCTATTTTGTAGTATATGAGACATATCTTGAGAAATTCTATTTTCTAGATTATGCTCTAGGAACATTTCATTCAAGTTTTTGCTTTTTCGTATTTTGATGGATATCTTAGTTATTTTAGGTACAGAGATTGATTTTTTTTGGTTTCAAATGACTTATCATTGGTTTTGCTATCTCTTGTATTAACCTTATGTCTCTTTTGATCTTTGTTGACATCCTTTTGTAGTATTTTTACAAACAAATTGAGATAAAATGTCACTCTATTGCATTTTGAAATCTTGCACATCTTTGTGTTTTTTGTACTTGCATTATATTATAAAGTGCCCTAGGGGGTTTCATGTTGCCCATATTTTCCATCTTCCTTTTTCGAGTGAGTGTTCCTTGTATGATATTAGCCTCATGATATGTTCATGACATGTGACATTATAGGTGTTTGTACTTCTTTTGTACTCTTGAAGTTCCTCGTTATTTCTTTCTACACGATATATTATATTCAATTTCAGTGTTCATGTCTTACCTCTCAGAATTATTGCGAGGTTATGTTGGTTCTATTTCTTTCTTGGTTAAATGTAGGGAGCATTGTATTCATTATTTAATCCTTTGCATTAGGTGATTATAGTGGTTGGATATCTATGCATTTTGGTGAGATGGATTACTTTCCATATAGACATTCTTTCATTCCTATTTTTGGAGGCCATGAGGATACCTTTCATCTTCGATTGATCAGCTCTTAAGACTTAGTCTTTTCTACTTGGTCATGTTCTATATAGTGGAGGTTCTTCAGATTAGTAGTTTGGCAGTGTTTGTAGCTTCATGCTTCAGTGGTGTTCTTCACATGATCATCGTGTGTTCCTATCTTTTGAGACATTACCTAGTTTGGAGACTTCTTTAGTGATTCACTACTTTCTTTTAACATATTTTCCATCTATTTTTGGAGTAGATTTTTTCCCATGTAGTTTTCATTATTTTCTCCTCTTTTTAGTGATTTTTTTGGACTTGGGTACCTAATTAGGCTTTGTTGACGAGACCCAAATCTACTTTTAGTAGTAGATTCTAAGTTTTTAACTACTCCCTCAGTTTATCTTAAGGGAGGGTGTTAGATTAATTACATAATTTCTAATTAACTCTAGTCTATTTAAGATAAACTATAGTCATATAATAATTAATTCTTTTATTAATTATTATTACGCAACCTAGGTTGGACCTTTTTAGGTTTTCAATCTCCTTTATAAGGAAAATCTCTATTTTTAAATTATTAATTCTCTTTTCATATATAATTTTCTCTTTTTGTTCATCAAGAATGTCTCATCTGTAGATCTAGCAATTTCAACCTCCATAGCCTTTTGCTTCTCTCTTCTGTGACATGTGTTAACATGTAGGTGATTTTTGGGATTTGTGGGGTTGATCTTTCATCAACTACAACATGGTAGAGTAATTAGATTTTTCCTAATTAGCTCTAGTCTAATTACAAATATAATAATTAATTCTTTTATTAATTACTATTATGCAACCTAAGTTAAACCTTTTTAGGGTTTCGATCTCCTTTATAGGGAAGATCTCTCTTTGTACTTATTCATTCACTTTTGATATAGAAATTTCTCTTTTTTCTCATCAAGAATGTATCATTTATGGCTCTAGAAAATTCATCCTCCATAGCCTTTTGCTTCTCTCTTCTATGACAAGTGTTTGCATGTAGGTGGTTCTTGGGAGCTATGGAGTAGGTCTTTCATCAACTTCAACAATAGTTGGTATTCCAGTTGCTCAATTTCTTTGTAATTTTATATATAATCCACATTCATATGTCGTTAATTTTTGGGGTGAAGAGAAAATGGAATTTTGAGGTATCTCACTACATGAATATTCCCTTTCTATATGATACCATATCTCGGGCACCACTCAAGTGGTTACTCATTGCATACCAAGGAAATCAATTTTGACAGAGAAATCTTACTTCCTAAGAAGTGAAAAAGATATTTAATTTCTTCATAAGGTGATCCACTTTCATTTTTTGTTAGCCAAAATAGGAAGGAAATGTTATCTACAAACTAAATATTGAAAATATCCTCATTTTTAGGTAGTGATGCACCATGTACTCTTGAAAAATAAGTATCATCACTAAGTATGTAAGGAGGGACAAAGGAACATCATCATTTATCTATATAGCTTCCCTTCTTCCAACAACAATGGTATATATCATGTGCTAGAAGAGATGTGGAGATCTATGGGCGTCTTGCATAATTTTAATGAAACTCCATTCCACTACTAAAGTTGTTGATCAGATTATTTGATTCACTAACTTCTATGATAAAATTTACAAACCCTTCTAATAGGTTTATACGTTGAAAATTATGAAACATTAAAAAATGGAAATCAAAATTTATATTGGGGAGACTATCTCTTTCCTCAATATAAAAGATTACTTTTCTACTAAATTACCAAAGATCTTCAAGGCTTGTGGTATTAAGAAATAGTCAAATTTTACCTATATACCTTAGTAGAATGGTATTGCAAAATTGCATGACCAGACTATTGTGGAGATGTTTTGATGTATGATTTCTATAGCTAATTTGAGTAAATAGTTTTGGGAAGAAGAAGTTCAAACTCTAATATACCTAATCAATAGATCTCCCACTAAGGCTCTCCAAAATAAGACACAAGATGAGTTATGGAGTGGCTATAAACCACCAGTTTCACATTTTTGATTGTTTGGTTGTACTACATATATGTATGTCCCAACTCAAAAAGAAAAGAGTCTTTATTCAAAGACACTCCATTGTACATTCTTGGCCTATAGCTCATAGTCCAAAGTATATCATCTCATGTATCCCAAGACAAGCAATATTTTTGTAAGTAGATATGTTGTTTTTAATTAATCTTCTTTTGACATCAACTACACACAAAAGTTCCATTTTCCTTTTATAGGACTCTCTTAAATTATGATTATTAAATTGAACATTCTTCTTAAACAAGATTAAAAGAAGAGTTACATAGTGATCTATATGTGGACCTAGGTATTTTGGAGGATTTTGAGCAGCAACAACATTATTGGGCTAAATGGATTTAGAGTATAATTTGAGACTTTCACTAAGTGTTCCTCTATATACCTCTTAAAGAATCAAGACATGAATTTAAATAAGAAATAAGGTAAATTTATCCCTAATGATTTTAATAAAAGACAAAAATGAACTTTTATACGATGTGTGAGGATCTCAATAAACCATATTATAAGCATATAATGAATGTCCTATTCAAAAATTGTACTTGGGATCTTATTGATCAGCCAGTGGCAAAGAAATCCACATAATTCAAATGGGTCTTAAATAGATGGATATATACAAAAGCACAAGGCATGTCTTGTTGTAAAGGGATATGCTCAATAAGAGGGAATTGATTATGAAGATAGCTATGCACCATGTTACTAGCTCAAAACTATAATGAGTTATGTCTGGTTTATCTCCAAAAAAAGGTTGTCAGCCTCACCAAATGAATCTCAAGTGGTATTTCTCGAATGTTGATCTTATAGAGGATATATACATAGTCTATCATAAAAGATTCATTGATAAACATAATACTGAGAGCAATGTTTTTGGATTAGATTGTGTGAATTTTTTGAGCATCAGCATTTTGGATCACACTACGTGATCCATCATCATCACATAGTGTGATCTTAAATGTTGATTCTCAAAAAAATCACACAATCTAATCCAAAAACATTGCTCTCATTCCAAATGGATTGTGGAAATTTGATAATGCTAAACATAATGCTCTCAAGGTATGTCGTCTAATCAAATCTATATAAGAGATTAGTCAATAACCTCAGGGTTGGTACATTTAAATAGATGATCACTATCTATAGTATAGTTTTATTCAAATATATATATATATATAATTGGAATAAATATTTTCATACATGTTATTTATGTGGGTGATCTTATCATTATATGTAGAACATATGATCTCATTGATACTGTTAAGCATGATCTAAAAAAATCTTTAACTATGACTATTAGATTAAATGATTATTTTCCATTTCACTCTTCTATTATGTTAAATTAAGTGAACTCATTTCTCTTCTATTAAGTTTACTTATGTGAAATCATTTAGTAGAAGGAATTATTTATTTTGGATATTATTATTAGCAGGATTATTTTGAGTTATCTTTTTTACTCCAACTACTCCTAAGATATGGTTCACTCCAATTTTTAATTGACCCTTCTAAATGACATTGTTGGAATTCTTTACAATAACTAAGAAAGGGGCGGGGGGGGGAGGGCGGGGGTAATTAGTTTTCCAAGGTCTAGATGTACAAATAAAACTTTTCATAGCTTAGTGAACCCATATCCATAAAACATATTCATACATGCATCCATTAGATTATACAATTACCTAAACTTGTAGATTACTATCCTAGGTCAAAACAACATTGCATAAATTTAAACATGAAACATAATAGATTCAATAACACATTCGAGACAAGGATTTTATGTGGAAACCCAATTTAGAAAAAATCATCACTAGCATGCTACTCATTCTCATTGTATTGAATTAATACCCCATGAAAGGTAAACCCTATTAAAGGTTACAATAAAAACTATTAAATATGACTTGGTTAGAGGATTTGAATCATACTATTAGGAGTGAGCCCTATTATAGGACTTTAGATCATTCATTTGGAATTTCACCTAGTTAAATAATTTATGAATGACTGTTAGGTCAACCTTAATCCAAAGGATTTAACCTAGACTAGGACAGTGATTACAAAGTAACATTGACACTTGATCTAATAAAAAATACAACTCTCTTGTAGCTTACAAATCTCTATTTTAGTCCTCCATTCTAACTGGATTTCACACACTTCAACTCTTATAGCTTGTTCACCCTTGTAGAATTTGTACTCTTAATCCTTTTTTCTTTTCTTTCTAATAGTAATATCTTCTATTCGTTCACTAAATGAAGCAATAGCTTGGACCTCTTGTCTAACTTAGGTTCTCAAACATTACCAACCTTTCTTTTATCCAACCATCTCTATGAATAGAAAATTAAGATCTTTTTCCATTCAACCTCTATCATCCATTTTAGGGTTAGGTAGGATTAGGTAAGATTCAATGAATCTACCCATATTTTCATTTGCCTCCTTTAGAAACTTCTCCCTCAATCCTCTTTGAGTTCACCTCAAAATGGTTTACCATAAAGTCTATGCAACCAACTCATCATACTTATCTTCCACATGCTTCACAAAACTAAGAAAACAAAATAGTAAGCTCATATTCATCAAATCTATGAGTTGACATGAATACTAGCACTCAGCATCAATATGCTATCACTTGGCTTCCATACTATTCTTCCACCCATCATCCACTAGATAACTAAGAAAACACTAAAGTTTATTTTTTCTCAACATCAACTAAACTTTACATGGCTTACACTATATCACTTGACATACATTGAACTTTCATTTTTCTCAACTCCAACTTTCTTACTTCTTGGCTTGCACTAAGTTTTCTTTGCACCTACCATCGACTTGATAAACCTATGTAGACTCAATTCTTCTAACTTGTTCTTCTAGACTTAGTCAGTATATCCAAACTTTATATCCTTAAGTAGATAATCAATACACTATAACATCACTATGGTTTCCTCAACTTTTTCTTCTAGACTTATTCAGTATATCCCATAACTCAACCTTTCCTTTAGGTTCTTTTGTAATTTGATTTGATCAAAACCTCCTCATTAATCAAAAAAATTATAGTACACAAATCAACTAATCAGGTGTCTTACTAGAAAGTAGTTGTCCAACCCAATCAGCATCAATGTTGGCTCTCAACTCAAGCTTTTCATTTTTCTTGTAGTATAGACCATGGTCTTCTATTCCTATAGATAATGAAATATCAAATCTTCTATGTACTACATATTACAATTTGCCAATCATAGACCTATACAATCTTTGATTCACCTCAATTGAGTCATCATTCTTTGGAAACTTTTATATTGTTATCACAGAGGTGTGCTTACTGGAGTGGAATCTTCCAATCCAAAAAAAATTAGTATCTCCTTTACATACTTAGATTGGCTGATGTATATACCATATTTCATCTAATGTACTTGCAAACCCATGTAGGCCTTGATCTTTCCAAACATAGACATGTCAAATTCTTTCTTCATTTCATTTGCAAAGGATTTAAATAAAGTATCTTGACCTCCAAATATGATATCATCAACAAAAATTTCAAATAGTAGAATACCTTTTCCTCTCTTTGTCTTTAAGTATAGATTGTTTTTATCATTAGTCCTCTGAAATCCAACTTTCACAAGATAATTGTGAAGCCTTTCATACCATGCTCTTGGTGCCTACTTTAAACCATATAAATCTTTGTATAGTCTACATACCATTTTTTTTTGTTAGCATCAACAAATCCTTTTGGATTTTTTATATATACCTATTCTTCTAATATGCCATTCATAATTGTAGATGTAACATTCATTTGACAAACTTTAAAACCTTCTTATGCAGAGTAAGAATGTAGAGTTTGTACTCCTTCCAATCTTGTAAAAGGGGAAAATGTTTCCCAATCATCTATCCCTTCTTCTTGTGCATACCCTTTGCAAACTAATCTTGCCCTATTCCTTTTGAATCCTCCATTCTCATGTAACTTTTTTTTGTACACCCACTTGGTGCCAATCACATTTTTATCTTTTGGTCTAGGAACTAGAGTTCAGATCTTGTTCTTCTTAATATATTCAATCTCTTCTTTCATGGCTTTAATCTAGTCCTCATCTTTTAGGACATCTTTCATTGTTTTAGGTTCATGCATGCTAAGAAAACATGTATATCTTCTCATCTTGTTTCTTTTCATTGGTCTTACATCTTTATTCCCAATAATTTGTGTAGCAAGGTGATGTCTTTTGACATACTTTGACAATCTTGGTTCTGCACTATTTTGGTCATTAGGTCTATCAACTTTTGAATCTCTATGTACTTCTCTATCTGGTAATTCAATATCTCTTTTATGTACACTAATCTTAGAATCAAAATGTGTCTCAACTTTAGTCTACAACTCGACACCTGAGTGTAGCTCAGTTCCTAAATGTAACTTGGCATTCATTGTATGTGAATCAATAGTCATTGAAACTTGTTCATTTTCATCTTGATTTACAACATCTTCATCGATAGACATACCATCATAAAAGTATACAAAATATTTGTATTCCTTTGGTTCTTTGATAGGTTCAGCCTCATATACCTCTATATATTCATCAAATTTTACAATTGCACTTTCCACAACTTTTAGTGTTATTATTTAAACAATTATAAGCTTTAGGGTATGTGCAAGATCATGGTGTGTCAAAAAGTGGAAATCTAAGAAATATGTAGTTCAAAAATGCCTCAAATCATTTCAAAATCTATTCTAACTTTTATCCCACCATTCCTAATACCAAAAAATATATAAATACCTTTATAAGTCTTAGTATTTCTTTGGATACCAACCTTGCATGATCAACTTAAAAAATGTCTCAAAAACATGTTTTTGGCCCGTTCTTGGGTTTTTTTTTTTCCTTCAAACATCTGTCTAATGTCTTTTTTTAACCAAAATTTGATGAACTGAAAAAGGGTTTCTTTAGAGAGTTCTTGTATTTCCATAAATTTAATGTCTGCCAATATTATGAGTTCAGTAAGTAATTGTTATTCATTCTCTAATGGAGTTATGCATAAATATTGATTGACACACTAATTGAAAAATAATATAACTTTCAAATGGTATGACATTTTTGAAATCTAAAAGATGCATCACATTATATTATTCTTCTACTATAAGAAAAATAAAAATAAATTTAAATTTTGTAACTTTTTGAATTAGGTAAGGTGGACAAACATGAGAGTTTTTTTATTTTGAAAATAATATAGCAGAAAATTCATAATTAATTGTTTATTTGGAATAAAAATACACAAAAATATGTGTCACATCCTAGCATGAGTATACTTCTTATATCTAGAATCTTATTAATAATATCAAGTTTCCACAATCCATTGTTAATGATGATGTTGCTTCTGGATTTGATTGTGTAAGTTTTTTTATCATCAACGTTTCGGATCACACTCTGTGATCCATCATCAGGATGAGAGAAGGAAGTAAAAAAGTATGCAGACTAGCCAAGCCCAGCAGAATAAAAAGAAAGAAGAGAGGGGGAGGAGCACACAACACGAGGCAGAGAAAGAAAGAAATGAAGAGAAAGAATTTTTTAAAAAGTGGGGGGACAAGAGAAGAAAAAACAACAAGATAGAAGAAACACAAGAAAGAGGGAAGAGTAGAGAAATAACTCTTTAATTTATGAATCTATAGCAATAATTTTTAAGAGAGAATTAAAAGATTAAAAATATTAAAAATAAAAATAAACATAAATAATTGAAAAATAAATTAAATCAATCTAAAAATAAAAATAAAAATAAAAGAACCAAATGTATAAATATATATAATTATAAAGGAGAGATCGCAAAAGAACCCGAGACCAACTCGAAACACGAGACAAAGTAAATGAAAGCAAAAAAAAAAAAAAAAAAAAAAAAAAAAAAAAAAAAAAACCATAAAAATACAAAATATTAAAAATAATGAATAAATTGATAAAATTAAAAAATTAGAAAAATAATAAAATTAGAAGACCAACAACATAAAGAGAAGCAAGCCGCACGCGAAAAGAAACAACCAAGAGACCGATATTATTAATTGATACCCTTCATGGGAGGGAACTTTGTTTCAAATCTAAGCAATTTCAGATGTTAAGGATCAAGCTTATGAAGAAAATTGCAGACTTAGCCTTCCTCAAGCGTTGCAGAGATTGTCGTGTTATTCCTTGTTTTGTCAAAGTTAGCCATTATCTTCGCAGCATGCACACCAAACCTATCTTCCTCCAGGCTGAACTCGCTCTCCTTCGTTCGATCATTCAGTCTACCAGGCGAGTTATTGACCGGTTCAACGCTAGGTTGCTGCCTCTCCACTTAGAGCTGGCCTCTTCCTTGAGACCAGATCTTTGGATTCGTTTGGACACCTCTTCCTTCGGCAGTGCATTGGGTCATTATGAAGAGTCCATCAGAAGGCAAAAGAAAAAATTTTTGGCTCTTCAATATAAGTTCCGACATCGGGGTGGGTTCTCTTCTGTCCTTGGCCATGTCTCGGTATGCAGGCCTGTGGAACATCCGGGCAGTACTACTCTTGGGCCCGCATCCTCTCTTGCTTCGGCCAATCTCCTGTCTTCTTCTCCAGTGGTCGGCGTCCTCCCTCAGAGTAGTGGGGTTCAGCAGTTCTCAGGGTCCTCCTCTGGTTTTGTTCGCGCAGCAGACAGGAATATATCCATCGAACAGAACCGATCTTCTAGTTGTTCCTCAGGGCATGCAGCATTCAAGGTGGTGGGTGTGGAAGCCCCTACACTGTCTTCGTCCTCCTCTGCGTCGCAGACTGAACCGTTGACTGGTGCTGGAGCTCGATACAACCCGGGTGCAATTGGCTCGCAATCTGCTGTCACCCTACGTTCTAGCTCTCGCAACGGCTCCTTGCCTAGGTACACAGGGCATGAAGCATTCAAGGTGGTGGGTGGGGAAGCCCCTACGCTATCTTCTTCCTCCTTTGCGTCGCAGACTGAACCGTTGACTGGTGCTGGAGCTCGACACAACCCGGGTGCAATTGGCTCGCAATCTGCTGTCACCCTACGTTCTAGCTCTTACAACGGCTCCTTGCCTAGGTGCTCAGGTACGTCTTCTTGCTGTCCTCTTTCGTGTGATGTGCCTGCGCAGTCCTTCCTTTATTGCTCTTCGGCGGTGAGCAGGCAGTCTTCTCTTCCTGTCCCCCCTCGGATTGACCCTTGTCTTATCAGTGGCAGCCCCGAGATCCATCCTGCTCAGCTCAACCCCTCGTCTTTGGGTCCCCTTGACTCCTCTGACATTGGTGGAGGACCTTCCATATCTCGACCCATTGGGGTCGGTGCTAGTGGGACGTCCCCCATATTGCCATCCAATGGAGTATCGGTGGCGTCTTCTTCTACCACCATCCTCTCACCTCGGGTCAAGTATGGCCTTGGTGTAGCTTCTCCTTTCCCTCGTCCTCTCGCTCGCCCCTTCCTCCTCCGTTCTCCCTTATCTAATCATGCGGTAAGGGATTGGGAAAACAAGTTGGTTGTCAACTTGTCCTCGGCTATCTTAGACCCTCTTTCTTTTAATTTCTTAAAGCGGGGTCTTAATTTCTCTTGCTCCCCTCGGGTCATCCCTCACTTGCAGTTCCTCATTGAGATCGAGAATGCTATTCGCTCTCTTTCAAATGATGAGGCAGAAGCTGTTAGGCAAGATTGTGCGGTCGCCCTTAGGCATGCCAAACCACCGAAACCCAATTTGCCTAGTGGAGAAATGCGTGCCTTTAAAAGTCTTGTCAAGGATAATGACATCATTATCACCAAAGCTGATAAAGGTAATGCTACTGTCATCATGGACCGACAAGACTATGTCGCCAAAATGTGTGACTTGCTCGCTGACACCAGTAGCTATCGCACTCTCTCTCGCAATCCGTGCCCCAAGATCTTGAAGAGAGTCAAAGCCTTGGTTCTCAATTCCTCCTTTGATGAGACCACAAAGAAAAAATTGGTTCCATCCAAAGAAGTGACCCCCCGTATTTATGGGGTCCCTAAAATCCACAAAGGAGGCATACCTTTGAGACCCATTGTGGACACTATTGGGTCACCTACTTTTCTCCTTGCCTCCCACCTTGCCAAGTTGATTTCCCCCTTGATTGGGAATTCCAACTCTTTCATCAAGGATTCTTCGCATTTCGTCCAATTTGTTAGGGGCTGCAAGGCTGAACAGGATGACATCATGGTAAGCTTTGATGTGGTCTCCCTCTTCACCAAAGTCCCTATTCAGGAGTCTGTTCTTATTGTAAAGAACAAGATTGGTGATGAGATAGCAGACTTGGTTGAATTCTGTCTAAGATCCACGTTTTTCTCCTTCCAAAATGTTATCTATGAGCAAGTGGAAGGGGTTGCCATGGGTTCCCCTCTCTCTCCGATCATTGCGAACCTCTTCATGGAACATTTTGAGGAGACTGCCATCCACTCCTTCCCCCTGAAACCTAGATGGTGGAAACGATATGTAGATGACACCAATGTGTGTTGGCCACATGGGCTTGAAAAACTTGAGGAGTTTCACAAGCACATCAACAACTTGGTCCCTGGCATATCGTTTACCATGGAGCTAGAGTCAGACAACCGCTTATCCTTTCTTGATGTTCTTCTCATCAGGAAGCGGGATGGCACCTTTGGTAGGCAGGTTTATCGTAAATCCACCCACACTGACTTATATCTCCACTCCTCTTCCCACCACCACCCCAGCCATAAAGCCAGCATCCTTAGAACCCTTGCCTTGAGAGCCTTCAGAATATGTGATGAAGAACACTTAGATAGTGAGTTATCTCATCTTCGTCAGGTCTTCTCCTTGAATGGATATCCGTGCAAGCAAATTTCTAGGGCTCTTCGCCAGGCCAAATCCTTCTTCCTTTCTTGCTCTAGGCCTTCCCTGTCCGCGAACCTCCCCGCTCTGCATGTCTCCATTCCTTTTGTGGATGGCATCTCCCAAAAGATTGCCAAAATCTTAACAAAAAGGGGCCTCCGAGTTGCTTTTAAACCCCTTTCAAAGTTAAGTAATCTTGTCCCGCAGCTCAAGGACTCCAAAGACTCATTTCTTGACTCAGGAGTCTACAAGATTGTGTGCTCATGTGGCACCCCCTACATTGGAGAAACTGGTCGTTCTTTTCGGACCAGGATACGTGAGCACGGGGCAGACATCTTGCATGATAGGGTCCAAAAATCGGCCTTAGCAGAGCACTCTGTCACCACCAAACATCACATTTGTTTGGAGCAAGCGCAAATCCTTTGCAAAGAGAGCAATTATTTCAAGAGAAAGCTCAAAGAAGCCATTGAAATTAGCCACCACCCCCTCAACCTTAATAGAGATGATGGGTGGTCCTTGAACCCCTCGTGGCAACCTTTGCTTCGCTCGCTCGATTGCCGGCAACAGCATGGATAGCCCCCCCCTCCCCTGTCTGTGGTTTGGTGTCCTGGTACGTTGGCTCTTCTTTGTCTTGTTTTTTCTTTGTTTTTTCTACTTCCTTTCTGTCCTCTTCTTTTCGGTCTCTTGGTTGTTTCTTTTTGCGTGCGGCTTGCTTCTCTTTATGTTGTTGGTCTTCTAATTTTATTATTTTTCTAATTTTTTAATTTTATCAATTTATTCATTATTTTTAATATTTTGTATTTTTATGGTTTTTTTTTTTTTTTTTTTTTTTTTTTTTTTTTTTTTTTTTTTTTTTTTTTTTATGTTCTTATTTTTTGCTTTCATTTACTTTGTCTCGTGTTTCGAGTTGGTCTCGGGTTCTTTTGCGATCTCTCCTTTATAATTATATATATTTATACATTTGGTTCTTTTATTTTTATTTTTATTTTTAGATTGATTTAATTTATTTTTCAATTATTTATGTTTATTTTTATTTTTAATATTTTTAATCTTTTAATTCTCTCTTAAAAATTATTGCTATAGATTCATAAATTAAAGAGTTATTTCTCTACTCTTCCCTCTTTCTTGTGTTTCTTCTATCTTGTTGTTTTTTCTTCTCTTGTCCCCCCACTTTTTAAAAAATTCTTTCTCTTCATTTCTTTCTTTCTCTGCCTCGTGTTGTGTGCTCCTCCCCCTCTCTTCTTTCTTTTTATTCTGCTGGGCTTGGCTAGTCTGCATACTTTTTTACTTCCTTCTCTCATCCTGATGATGGATCACAGAGTGTGATCCGAAACGTTGATGATAAAAAAACTTACACAATCAAATCCAGAAGCAACATCATCATCTAGAATCTTATCAAAAAAAATTATCATTTGATTTTGACTAAGGTGTTCAAACATGTGTCTACTTCTTTTTTTTGTGTTGAATTTTTTTTACCATTGCATAAAAATTCAATATTTTGACCAAGGAATTTTTTCTTTCTTTAGATAAGGTCTAGTAGTTCAGAAACTTGATTCAATGTCCTAAATATTTTTTTAAACAACTTTTTTATTGAAATTTCATAACAAATTTAATTGTATGTCAAGTTGACATAACCCTTATTTATTGATTTTTCATTGCCACTTAAGGGCATAGTTTGGTTGACCATGATCCTACACATACCCTTTAGTTCTTGTGGAATAGACAAGGAATATACCTTCTTCAATTTGTGCATCTAATTTACCATTCTTGAAATCTTTGAGAATATAACACTTACTTCCAAATGCCTTAAAATATTTTACATTGGCTGTGTATCCATACGATAGTTCAAAAGGTCTTGAATGAGTACCTTTCCTAACTTGCACATGGTTCAAGGTATAGAAAGTTATACTTACAGCCTCTCTCCAGTATTTCAAAAAAAATTCTTGTCCATCATGAGTTTCCTAGTATAGTCTATTACATATCTATTCCTCCTTTCTGCAATTCCATTTTGTGGAGAGGTCCTAGGGGCAGATGTCTATCTTTTGATTCCTCTATGATTATAGACCATCTCAAACTTATTTGATGTAAATTCTCCTCCTCTGTTAGATTTCAAACATTTCAGGCTTTTACCTATTTCCTTATCAACTCTTGCTAAGTACAACTTAAACATTTGGAAAGCATCAGATTTCTATTTCACAAACATAACTATCATCATACTAGAATAATCATAAAAAGATAACATAATGTACTTGTCTCCTTTATAGATTTTCACATTACTTGGTCCACACAAGTTGGTATGAACAATCTCCAAAATTCCTTTAGAGGTATGAGTCTTAGTATTAAAGCTAGGCTTTATCATTTCACCTAACTCGCATTGTTTGCAAATTATATTTTTAGGTTTCTTCAACTTAGGAAACCTTTGACTCTTCTCATGTTATTGATACTAACCAAGTTATCAAAATTAACATGACATTACCTCTTGTGCCATAACCACACATCATCAAATTCTCCAACTAGACAAGTAGCATCATTCATGTCAAGGTAGAATAGATTACCTCAAGTGTGATCACCTTTTCCAATTAGTTTTCCATTAGTATCATATATCTTAGCTATCATGTTCTCAAAGTCAACCTTGCAACCTGAGCCATTTAGTTGTAACACATTCAACAAATTAAAGTTAAGTCCTTCAACATAATAAGTATTGCCACATAAGATCTTTTCTATGAAGCTAAAAGTGCAAATCTGTGTCACCCTTTTGTAGGGGAAAAGACTAAGAAAAATTGGTATTATTATTTTGAATTTGAAAATGGTGTAAACTAATGAAATATGTAGAAATGATTGAAGTTTAGGATTATAATTTTTAATAATTATTTAGAAAAAAAATTGATATATTTTCTTAATTTTTATAGATAATTTTTTAGCTATTGAAAAATGCTGAAAATTAGGGGTCTAGTTCCCACCACAAAACTAGATGAAAATAAACTTATATCACTTTGATCTTAGACTATGTTATAGATAACATATATAGCTAGAAAGATAAAAAATTAAAAATCAGCTTTAGAACTAAATTTTCTCTTTTATAATGACTCAAATTTAAACTCACTTGAAATTGATGGTTTTTATCTCCCACCATATTTTCCAAAAAAAATCTATTGTAACTAGAAGAAAAATTATACATTCTAAAAGATAACTCTCTCTCTTCTAGAACTTTGTATAATTTTAAAAAATTTTTGATATGATTCAACATTTTTTCTTTCTTAAAATTGACATCTTTTCAAGTGTTAAAATACGTGTTTGTAGAATTTTTTATTTACAATATATTATATCTAATTAAAACACTATAAACTCTATATGAGAATATTATTGACTCTAATTTGTATAAAATGGTGTTTATATATTATTAAAAAAAATCATAAAATATAGTAAGAGTTATTGAAACACCACTTTTGTGAAATAATTGTATTTATTTAGTAATTGGATATAAACTAGTATAAAACATGCATTTAATAGGCATTTCCAATTGGAAAAGTGTGAGACCATATATCACTTAGCTAGAATGAATTTATCTTTGGATCATATGTTTGGACAAAATTTTTTTTTAGATAGAAATACTCAAATTTAGTCATTCTGATAAGTAAGCCTGAAAGGTGACACAAGTTTGTAATTTTACCCATGAGTTTGATAGATCTTTTTCATTTTATAAGATAGGGTTCATGAGTAAAAAACCTTACACTATTTCCATCATAGTAATTCAAGGTAATGAACTTACTTTTATCTCTATTCATGTGATGTGAGTACCCACTATCAATGATCTATCTCTCATTCTTGTTCACACAAGGCATTAGTGCAATTGCCCCATCCTCATCTTAATCATCCTTCATTGCAACATACACCACTTCATCATCATGATCATCAGAACCATCTTTGGTTTCCTCTTCTACAATGTAGCAAGAGTTCTTACCTTTTTCTTTTTAATATTTGTTGTCATCATCTCTTCTACTTCTGTTTTGGACATCTAGCAACAATATGACAAACCTCATTGTAATTAAAACACATCATAGCTAACTTAACTTTGAATTTTCCTTTGCCTCTATAAAATATCCTTGCTAGTACTACTTCAAGTTGTTCTACATCCTCCTCATATGTGTCACTATCACTGGAAACATATTTCACCTTTTCCTTCTTCTTCTCATTAGGTTTCTTCAATGAAAACTTAGCTTTGAAAGAAGATTCAACATCTTGACATTTGAAGTTGTCAAAATTATACAACTCAAAAGTAGTTAGCCTACCTACTAGACCTTCAAGAGTTAGATTAGAACTAGGTATACATCTTAGTTCTTATATTGTAGACACTCTAATAGCATAGATGGGTAATAATGTTGTCAAAACCTTATTTAATGCATTATCATCATCGATCTTACCAGTAGCTCCTCTTATAGAATATTTTATTCTAAAGAAATATTGAGAAACATTCTCACCTTCTTGCATCCTCATATCACTGAAATTATCTCTAAGACCTTTAGATTGTGCTCTCAAAAAATTTGCATCTTCTCCATAGATAGTGTGAAGAGAATCCCACATCTTATTTGCACTATCACAACCCTTGATTTCATCAAACTTCGCATAACTTAGGGTAGAGGCAATCTCCAATATTACCCAATTGTGTTCTTTCTTCTTTTTTGGACATTCAATAGTTAGGGTTCAAGCAGGATCAACATGCTTAGTGACAATGGTAGATTATGCATGGTCTCCAAGACTTCCTAGGTGTAGCTTCATCAAACTCTACCATAAAAGGAAGTCATCCTTGTTAAGCTTGGGTGCCTCTCTTTTTGATATCTTGATCTTTTTCTTCTAGTAACTTCAAATTAGTCCTCTTAAGTAGATGCCTTTGTTACCAAATTTTTTACTTTTTTAGAATAACTAAGAGTAGGGATGAATTAGTTATCCAAGGTCTAGATGTACAAATAAAACTTCTTAAACCTTAGTAAACCCATATCTATAAAACATATTCATGAATGCATCCATTAGATCATATAATCACTTAAACTTGTATAGTATGTAAGTCACATATCTATACATCATATATTCATGATGGCCATTATATATGTATAGATATGTATAGATATGTATAGATATGTATAGATATGTATAGATGTGTATAGATATGTAATTCACATATTTATACATATCTATAATGGTTTAAATCTAAGCCCCAAACTAGGAGGTTGTCCTTTTGTAGTGATAGGTTCGATTATTCCTTGTTTCTCATATCCAAGATCACTATAGCCATCATAGCCTTTTTTTTGCATAATAGTCAACCCAAGTCCATACTTGCTAAGAGATACCAAACTGGGTTTTTGTTTTCCTTTTTCTTTCTCAATACATACAAATGTATTCTCATTTATAGAAGTGGCATTTTTTGTACTAATCTCAGAGTGTTTTTCTTGCAATAGTTGTTGTTTACCATAAGATTGGGGAGACACTGGTGACTCCCTAATGTGGGATACTTGAGACAAAAATTATTTTTCCACACCCTTTATCTTTAATCTTTAGCTTTTCCTTGGCCTTACTGAGGAGTATGTCAACATCAACATATTTAGCCGAATCTATGGGTTGTGCTTCATTTTTTGCTAGGACTTTGTATGCAGTAGCATCTCTTAGATTAACATAGAACTGGAAAGGATCTTAATCACTAGTGATAGTAACCTCCATGTTTTTGTAGGAAAGCTTCAGACATTGATGATATGTAGAGGGCACTGCTTGCATAACATGGATCCAAGGGCATCCTAGTATCATGTTGTAGTTCATTTTGATATCTAGGACCTAGAATAATGTGTCTTTAGTAGCTAGAACAACTCTAATGGGTAATATGATGACACCCTTGGAGAAGCATTCACCATCATCATATGCCTTTATTGTGATTCTATGAGAGGGATCCACATCATCCTTAGAATAACCCAAACTCTTGACCACTTTAAAAGTACAAATGTTCTATCATGTTCCTCCATCTATCAAGACATCTCTGACCTTGGAATTATGGATAAAGACTTCAAGATGAAGGGGATCATTTTGGTTGGGTTTTTCCTTAGGAACATCTTGAGGGAAAAAGCTGATATAATGTGATGTAGATAGGTTCCCAATCATGGTCTAGAATTAGGCAACAACAATGTTATCTAGGACTACTAACTCTTTAAGGGCTTGATCCAACATCTTCTAATGTTGGGGAGACCCATGCAATAGGTCCAAGATGGATATTTTGGTAGGGGTCTTCCCAAGTTGTTCAAAAAACCTATAATTAGATGCAGTAGGAGTATTATGTCTACTAGGGGGTGTAGGTTTAGTAGAGGCTATAGGTCAAGAAGGAACTCCAAGTAGGGTGATCTTGGTAGGGCATGTAGTGATAGCACAATGAGGGTCTTCAACATTTAAGGTGAATGTGGATATGCAAGAATAAGACTCATATAAATAGTTGATGGTGTAGTCATACCCAATGCATGCATAATTCACATTAGCTTGTGAGTTTCAGATTTATATGGAGGCGTTCCCTTTGTCATGATTACTTGAAGAATATTTAAAAATAGTCTGATAAGAATTGGATGCTAGCAATGAAGGATCTATAGTAATTATACCATCATCGATGAGGTTTTGAATTTCATGTTTGAGTTGAAAACATGTTGCAATCTTATGTCGTCTAGTATAGTGATAATCAAAGAATTTCTTTTCATCCAATCATTTTTATTTTTTCAGTGGCTCATCCCTAATGGGAGGTAATTGCAAGAAGTTATTACTTAGTAATTGTTGAAGTGTAGTGTTGAGAGTTATCCCTAGGGGTGTGAATTTCATGTTTTATTGCTCAAGTATAGTATAGTATGTAATTCACATATCTATACTTGGAAGTAATTGCAAGAAGTTATTACTTAGTAATTGCTGAAGTGCAATTAACATATCTAAAAATCTAGTGATTCATTTCAAAACCAAGCATATTGTTATAAAATATCATTTTGTCAGAGAATTGGTGCAGGATAAGGAAATCAAATTAGAATATGTCTATACAAAACAATATATTGTAGACACACTCACCAACCCATTATCTAAGGATTCATTCTTGTATCTAAGCGGTAAGTTAGGGGTCATTCCCCTATTTGAAGCTCACTAAAATAAAGTTTTAGTGATGCATCAATAGGAACCAAGTTGAAGATCTATCAATTGATGCAACATAGTCAAGGTAACATTGCATATGAATCAATGCTCAAGGTACATTGATACTCATTTGATATGTGTTGTTTTTCGCATGTGTTGTCAAAGAGGGAGAGTGCACTATCATATCTTTCTGATTTTTTTTTGAGGAAGAAGATATGTAATTCCTTCACAAAGGGAGATTACTGCATTAGAGAAGTTTGTGACATAAAATCTAAGAAGGAGAAAACTTTCTATAAAAAAAAGACTTCTTTTTAAATTTCATTGTGCTATGACATGTTGTGTTGCCATCAATGCCAAAGAGAGAGATTGTTGGATACAATTGTCTAATTGTGTGTTTTCTTTGATATTTCACAAATGTCATATTAGTTGGCAGATAGTTCTTACCAAGATCACTTGGCTAGCAAGGAAATTTTCCTTGTCTACCGAGTATTCTTAGAGTTTACTCTACATAGACAGTGTCTATCGAGCTCACTCGGGCATCGAAGGAAAATGTGGTAGAAAGTAGTGTTAACTGAGCTATCATGGTTAAGGAAGGAAATTTAGTGTCTACTAAGTTCACTTAGTTGACAAAGGATTTTTGCAAGGTTCACAGTGTTAACCAAGTGTGTGTTGGTCAACATAGGAAATCATTTCAGGATCAGTGTTTACTGAGCTAGGTCGACCAATGAAATATTTTGTTGATTTTGGATTATAAAGTTTAATTGTTTTAAGTATTGATTCTAGCCAACTAAGGTAATTATTATTGGTGATTGTAACTTTTAATTGAGCCAACTTGATAATTTGAATGGTATATATGAAAGGTCAAGTTGAGATGCTTAAGTATATGAGTGAGTATGTAAGTGTATTGATTGTTTGGAGAAGGAAAGTGTGAACGAATTTGAAGGATGGTCAAATATCCTTAAGGAGTAGCAAAGTTATATAAGATTAGGAAAGATCTATCATGAAGCATAATAGAGATTTGTAATAAGAAATTTAGTTGCATCTCACTCGGGTCATTTCATTGTTACTTTCTCACCATCGTAGCAGTGATTCCAAAATCTCTTAGTAGAGTTGGTTTAATAGCCAATTGTAAATCCTCTGACGAGGTGACAGTTCCATTGAATTTTTCTAAAGACCTCTTGCAAGGCCACTCCTAATAGGGTGATTAAATCCTCTAACAAGGTCACACCTAATAGTGTGTTTAGGAACCTTTAACAAGGTTGGCTCCTAATAGGGCTCAGTTCAGAAGAGTGAAAATCAATAACTAGTTACTTGGTGGTTTTTCTCATATTGGGTTTCTACGTTAAATTTGGTGTCTCATGTGTTCATGTTATTTCTTTTATTCTTGCATGATAATCATGGTGAATGTTTAAAATCTATTAAAGTTAACATACACTACATTTACCAAGTTACAACATTTTAAGTATGTTTATCGAGTGACAATAGTAAATAGTTTTATCAGACATCTAAGAGATCTATGGATATATATTATGGTAACTAATTCACTCCCCCTCTCAGTTACTTAACCTATATTTCCAACAATATAACCTTTTTAGAACATAGATTCTTGGAATTGATGTATAATATAACTTTGAAATATTAGTCCCATGCATACCTTTTGATTTCCTAGTTGGACGTGATGTGATCACCTATTCCATTGGATGTAGTGACCTCATCTAAACTTGATGTGGTGAAATCTTTCTTCTTCTTCCATGCCTTGTTCATGTGAACTTTTACCTTCTCAACATTGAGCTTTTCTTTGCCTTTATTGTTTCTATTTCTTGGTTTTGGTGATCTAGTTGGATAATTTTTGCTAATATGACTAGTCCTCCAACAACTAAAGCATCTAGTATCACTCAACCATCTATTCCAGTTGCCTCTAAAATGTGTTGTAATGTAATTCTTAGGAACATGTCCATATTCTTGAAAATAGTGACAATTGTACCTTGTGTTGTAATCCTAATTGTAGGATTTTCCATTTTGTTGTACCTTTGTCTACTTGTTCTATGTCCACTTGGCATTAGATTTGCAAAAATATGATTTATTTCCATACTTCTAACAATTGTGGCAATATCTTTCAAATTCCTATGTACTTAAGTTCTTGGTCCTACATTCATGTGCCTGATGTCCTTGCTTGTTGTACTTAAGACAACAACCATTGGATTTTTTCTTAGGGTTTTGATATGCATTTTTTCTCTTGCAAACATTTATTGTATGACCTAACTTTCCATAGTTATGACAAGTGGATTTTTTCACAACTTTTAGATGATTCTCCTTCCTTACTATCACTGTATACCAATCTAGCAATATAATTGTTAGATCCAGGAGATCTCATCAGTTTCTTAAAGTATTTTATTGCTTCACTAAGTTTTTTGAAACTTTCAACAAATTCTTTTTCTACTCTTAGTTCATTTTTCAATTGTTCATTCTATAACTTTAGGGTTGTGATCTCAATGTCCTTTCCATTCAATTCATGATTTACAATCATCAATTGACTCATTTTATCCAGTTACATGTTAGCAATCTTTTTTACATCATATATCTTTGCTATCTTGTCTGTTGTTCAGTGTTCTTTTGTCATCTTCAATCATGACTTTTTCCTTCTTCAACTTTATTTCTATTCTCAATCACCTCAAATACAAATGCCAATTGGACTTCTTGTTCTACTTGAATATTTTTGACCTCTTTAGTTAGGGCACCATTCTTTTCCATCATATTTGTAATTGCTTCATCAAACTCACTTGAGTTTCCATTTGCAAACAATTGTGTAGTGTCTTCCTCTTGGTAATGAGTGTCATTTCACTCAATAGCTATCTCTTTCCATCTACTCAATGAACATTTTAGTTTATTTCTTTCTTCCATGAGTTGGTGTAGAGAAAGCTAGATTTCAATTTTTTGGTTTTTAATAGTCTTTTACAAATTGTAGACTTCCATCTACAATATCTTTCCTCAAATATGTAAAGCTTTCCTTTCCAAAGAAGAAGGGTCTAATACCACTTGTTGGAAATAACAATGGGAAAGTAAACTCTAAGGGTGGGGGTGAATCAATACTTTAAAAACTTAACCATAAAACATTCACCACACATCCATCTCAAAATTTAGCATGTAAATTGAAATAGCTAAATACTCATGTTCATCCATAGCATGAAACAAATAACACATAACACAATAAATTTATTACCCAGAATGAGAAGGTAAAATAATGGTGGGGATGACACCCACAAATCTTCATTACTGTGGCTATAAAATATAGAAAATTAAGTTTATAAGAAGTTTGTGTTAGCATGAATGCTAATGATATTACATTGGAGGAGTATCCTAAGCATTAGAGAGTATTGATATGTTGCATTCATGACTATATTTGTCATTGATGTCAATATAAGAACAGTTCTATTAAAACTGAAAGAATAGAAGTCAATAATATTATGATGCATAGAAGATGAGGACTTTTAGATGAGGCATAGTGGAGGAGATTTTCCTAAGGTTTTTCTAATGATGTGGTTAAGAGGACTAAGTTTGAGTCAATAGTGTATGAAAGTTACACCTGATTTACAAGAAGTGGTGCAGAAACAAAGCATTAGAAAATAGAATTTTGATGATCTATTATATTCTTCATATGAGATGTAATGAAGAGATGTATAGTCACACAGTGATAGAGGAAAATCATAGGATGATGCTAGATTGTGTGCAAGATGTGGTTTCACACATGTGAAGTTTGGTATAGATTGTGAGCCAACAATGCTATTATAATTGTGAATTAATTAATTATCGTATTTTAATTAATTGTCAAAGCCTCAAGGCTGACTCAAGGAATTCTTATGAAGATAAGCTATAAAGGAAAGTTTTCTTCCTTATTTTTAATGTATCTTGAAGAACAAGATGAAGTTGGATGTGAAGTATTAGTGCAAAAAGTGAGAAGGGGTAGAATGCTTATTGAATGTGTGTAAGTGATCCAATGGATCATTGGATGTGTAGTATGAGATATGGTTACAAGATCTAAAGGAGAAAATGTCCAGTTGATAGGATAGAGATAGATGAAGGAAGTACATATCAATTATACTACTCTACAAGGAATAATATAGAGATCATTTGGATAGTGGATTTTTTGATCTTAACCTTGAAGCTATTTGGGTAGTGGGTCTAGCTATCTTCCATAGTTCCTAATAGGGTTTTCAAAGTCCTCTAAAAGGGACTCGTATATACTGAATGTTGTAACAAAATCCTAATAGGGTCTATCCTCTAACAAGGAATATTTATATTAGTACATCATCTTGTGGGTATCATCCCTACTGAGGTTTTCCTTTTGATAATGGGTTTCCCTTAACATATCAAGTGTTAATTGTGTATGAGTATATTTTTATGGGTTCATTTTATATTACTCACATGGTTAAGTTTTTTTAAGGTTAATGTTTATGATGATAGTTGGATAACTGATTCACCCCCCCCCCTCCCGCACCTCCTCCCCCTCTCAATTATATCAGTGGAATATATATTCTAACAATTGGTATCAGAGCATTAGGTCCTTGAAGATAAGGCTTAACACATTTGGGAGATGAATGGAGAATATATTTAGGAAGGATAGTCCAAGATTTGATGGGGCAAACTATTATAGTTGGAAGGAAAAGATGAAGACTCCTCTACTATGCATGGGTATAGGATATTGGATTTTGAAAAAAGCTAAGAAGATAATTGTAGAAGAATCAAAGTTAGAGGAATGCAGTGAGAGAGAAAGAGATCTATTCATGTGTAACATGAAAGCCAAAGAAGCTCCATTTTGAACTCTTCTAGAGAATGAATATAATCAAGTAAAGAGATTTCAAACTTCTCATGAAATTTGGAAAGCATTAGAAGTTACATTTTAAGGTGATGCTCATGCAAAAAGAATGAGATTGCAAAATTGGATTTGCACATTTCAAGATACTAAGATGATGGAAGACTATCAAAAATTGTTGTAGGAATATGGTCTCTTAGTGGAACTAAAGAAGATGATGAGGTTATATGGAAGATCTTTAAAAGTTTAACATCACCATTCAAGCAAATAGCTCAAATGATTTAGCTAGTTATGCCCTACACCAAAGATTTCAAAAAGAAAACATTGCTTGGGAAATTAGAATCTATAGAAGCATAAATCAGATAGTCTAGGGAATTAGCTAGAGTTGAGACAACTTTTAGTGCTCTAAACATTTGACTTAATCTATCAGGAAGTACAAGTGCAAGGATACTTTGCCAGTAGTAGCAGATCTAGAGAAGATAAGAAGATTAAAGAATCAATAGCCCTTCTAGTAAGAAGAGAGAAAGATGGTAAGAAAATATTTAAATGTTGGACTTGTGATGAATATGATTATTATGCATCTAAATGTCCTAAAAGAGAAAAATTTTAGGGGAAAATTTAAGCGTAGAAGAGATAAGGATAGAAATTGTTTATATGCTAATGAGGAAAAAGAATCTGATGAAAGTGATTAGAGTGAAACTGATGATGAATTAGGATTTTTGGCTATTAAGGAAGATGATCTTGATAGAGAAATAGGAGAAGAGAGAGCTCTAGTTACCCAAGTTGAGAAGAAATGAGATTGGATAATTGATAGTGTATGTTCACATCACATGACTGGTGATATGAACAAATTTGTAAAGTTCCAAAATCATGATGGAGGTATTGTTAAAGTTGGTAACAATACAACTTTTCATATTATAGGGATTGGATCTATTACTCTTGGTGGTAATACTAACACTAGTGATATTTACTTTGTTGATGGTTTGAAACATAATTTTCTAAGTGTTGGATACTTGGTAGATAAGGGATATCATTACAGTTCAAAGAAAATAGTTGCATTATCAAAGATAAAGATGGTGAGTTGATTGGTACTAGAACTAGATCTAGATGTAATGTATTTCAGTTGAATCCTACTGAAATAACATGTTTGGTTGTAAAGGTTGACAATATTTAGTTATGGAATGGAAGGTTCTATCATATAAACTTTGATAATATTGTGAAAATTAGTAGTAAATTTGTAGTAAGAGACCTACCTAAGATTATTAAGCCTACTAATGTTAGCTGCAAGGAATGTATTTTGGCTAAATAGAGGAAAGTGTCTTTTCATAGCAAGAAGTTCTCTACAATAGAGAAACTAGAGATTGTTCACACAAATTTGAGTGATCCTACAAGAACTAGAGGATTCTATGGTGAAAGTTACTTTATGATTTTTGTTGATGATTTCACTAGGATGATATGGGTAGCATTTCTTAAAGAGAGTTCTAAATCTTTTGAGAAATTTAAGATATTCAAGGATAGAGTTGAAAATGAATCTAGGATCAAGATTAAATGTTTGAGATTAGATAGAGGAGGAGAGTTCACCTCTATAGAATTCAACATGTTCTCTGAATAAAATGGAATCAAAAGATAGTTATCTTCACCTAGGACACCTAAACAAAATGGGATTGTTGAAAGAAGAAACAAGTTAGTAGCAAAAGAAATAAGAGTGATGTTATTTGAGAATGATGTCTCGAAGACATAGAGAATTAGTTAACACTACAATATATACTTTGAACAAAGTACACATTAGGAAAGATATGAGAAAGACACCTATGATTTATGGTTTGGTCATTCACCATTAGTGAAATATTTTAGAATCTTTGGAGATAAGTGTTATGTAAAGAGAGATGGTAATATTGGTAAGTTTGATCCTAGAAGTGATGAAGGTTACTCATTGAAAATTAGAACATATAGATGTTTCAACTATATAATTAAGACAATAGTTGAGTATGCAAATGTAAGAATTGATGAAAATTTTGGTAATAAAAAAAAGATGGTAGATTATAATTTTGATGAAGAAGAGGATAATTCTAGATTTTTTAGAAAAAATCCTAAAGTTCTTTTTGATACTAACAATGATTTGCAAAATGATGTATCTGTTGACAATAGAGAAGATTATATATCTAAATCTAGGGAAGAGATAAGAGTTGAGATGTCAACTCCTACTTCCAACATAAACATGACAAAGAATCACCCCCTAGAGTAGATAATTGGGAGCAAGGGTAAATGTGTGATGACAAGGAATAGAGTGAATAATGAATTGTGTCTAATTTCTCAAGTGGAACCTAAGAGCATAGATGAGGAATGCAAAGATGATGACTGGATGCAAGATATGAAAGAAGAACTAGATCATATTGTGAAGAATGAGAAATGGGAATTGGTTCTTAGATGTAAAGACAATAATGTGATAGGAACCAAATGGGTATTCATAAATAAAATGAATGAGCAAGGAGAAGTTGTGAGAAATAAGGCCAGACTTGGTTGCAAAGGTTACTCATAGCAAGAAGGCATAGATTATGAAGAAAAATATGCACCTGTGGCAAGAATGGAAGTAGTAAGGATATCTCTATGAAGCCTTTGTCTAAAGATACTTTTGAGTACCTAAGAGGTATTCTAAGGGTTATGTCCCTACCTAATTCAGGGTAGATGATGTGAGGAGTGCATTAGTCTAGTAGAACAAAGCACTATGGTTAGACTAGACTGAATGCTAATAATTTTCTGTCAATGCCAAAGTGAGAGATTGTTAGCATGAATGCTAATGATACTACATTGGGGGAGTATCCTAAGCATTGGAGTGTATTGATCATTGGAAAAAACTGATTAATTATGTAATGTCTTTGATGTTACACAAGATGTCATATCATTGCCAATCATTAATGTTGAGCTCACTTGGACATTGAACATAGTTTCATGTTTCTACCTAGCATTCCAAAGTTTACCTAGTTCAAAAGATAGTGTCTATACTAAATTTAGTAGGGTGACAAAGGAAAGTTTGTAGAAGTTGAGTGTTAACTGATCTTGCTTACTTAATGAAGGAAATGTTGGATGGAATTAGTGCTAACTGATCTCACTTGGTTACTAAAAAAACTTTGTGAATATGCAGTGTTAACCAAGTTTAATTGGTTAACATAGGAAAATCATTATTATATTTGTATCTACCAAGCAGGATCAGCTAATGAAGGATTTTTTTTTTAGCATATTGAGTTCAATTGAATTGTTTGTTGATTCTAGCTAACTAAGGATATGAATATTAATTATTCTAAGTTGTGTTCAAGACAAATTGACAACATGTAAGATATAAATATAAGGTCAACTTGAGGATAGAATGTGCAGAACATAATTAAAGATTTGATGATGCCTAGAGGAAGAGAATTAGCACGATAAGTAGAATATCTTTTTTGAGTTGGGAAGATACATTCAATCAAGAAGGATCAAGTATACAAGCCAAAATTGAGATCTATAATAAAAAATTCAGTTGCATCATAAATTAGGTCATGTCATTGTTACTCTCTAACCAATGTAGTAGTGATCTAAATCTCTTAATCGAGTTGTCTTAACATCTATTTGTAAATCCTCTAATAAGGTGGCAATTCTAGATTGAATTTTCTAAAGACCTCTGACAAAGACACCCCTAATAGTATGATTAAATCCTCTAATAGGGTCACACCTAACACTATCTTTTGTAACCTTTAACAAGACTAGCTCTGAACAAGGCTCACTTTAGAATAGTGAAAATTAGTAACTAGTTACAATTGGTAGTTTTTCCCAAATTGGGTTTCCACGTTACACGTCACATTTTTCTTTCAACACATGAACCCTCTGAAGATTGCTTTCCAGATGTCCAATGTTTGCAAAACTGCATTGAACATAACACCTTTTTAACAAGGAAAAGATGTCCTCCCATTTCCTCACTCACAAGAAATTTTCTTTTGATGTGTATCCTAGTCATAGGTTGTTGAGTGTTCCACCTTGCCTAAATTTGGTCTTGTTTTTGGGCTTCTTCCTCTTGGATCTAAGACACCTTTGGGGCATATCTTTGAAAGGGTTTTTGAAAGGTTAGCAATTTTTGAAGTACTCCCCCCCCTAAGTGCATTGTCCAAAATTGTAGTTGAAAATAGGGTTTCCCTTGAAACCCTCTTTAACATTGGCCCAATAATAGGTCGCACATTAGAAGTACCCTTGTTAGTTTTGGTTTGACACCCTTTATTCAAAACTAGACATTAGATCGTTAGGTTCTAGGATCTCATTCTACCACTTACTCTTTTTCTCATAGTTGGTACTAAAGAAATGATTTTTGCATACACAAGCCATTGTTATAATGTTAATCAAGTGATTATCTTTTGCGAGAATATTTTCCTCTTTAATCCTACTCCAACATCAATTATGTAATAACATATTATGGATTTCAATATCAAAGCTTCAAGTTTCCTTAATCCTCATTAAGTAACTTGTGAATGAGTAATTAGAAACCCTGATGCTTGGACACAAGTAATAATTCAATTTGGGTTTTATTGAGATTGTGTTGGCTTTGTATACTAATAAAATATTATCCTGTAGGAAAAGATAGAGTCGAGAGAATAGCTTCCTCATCATCCACACCAGCGGAAACTCGACACAAGTATCAACAAACCCATGGGAAAGAAGAGAAAAATTGATCAAAGAGTTTGAAAAGGTAGTGCTAACAATGAAATATATGAAGGATGATGTGCTCCAAGTGTTGAAGATAGAGAACTTGGTTTGGTTTCTAATGGACATAGACATCAAATAATGCAACTTAGGAGGAAATCAAGGAAGACGTACACAAAGGAAATCTTTCTGAATAGGAATACTATACCAACCTTCTTAGTCTAGGATAGTTTAGAAATGTTTCTTTCCTACATCCATTCACTATCCAAAAATCAGCAACACTTTGGACAATAATTACTCACCAGCTACATGATTTTGTTCCCTACCAGACAATACTATCATTGTTGCCTTTGATTCTATCAACACAACCATAGTCTTTGGGACTCCTAGAAGAAAGTACATGACTTTGAACAATAAGGTCTTTACCCTTAGGGAGTACCAATCCATGGAGCATGAATGCAAGCAATAAGTGAACACATAGTGGATAATCCTCCTCACCCACTATCTCTAGGAAAAAAGTCATATTACCCATCCAAGGGATCATTATTATTTTATGTTGCATATTTATGGAATTAAATGTGAAAGAATATTCCCCAAGGATGTATTACCTAATCTCAAAATTATTGAATCTACTACCTTTTTTGACTAGGCACAAATGATCTTTGAAAATATTGGTTGACAACTAAGAGAGTTTTAGCAGACTCGCAATTTTTATATGACATCTTAAGTAGTTTGGATAATAGATTTGTGTTGAAAATATGAAGTGTTGGAGACTAAATACCACATGGGGGCTCCATTTTGAAATATGTTTTGTAGTATTTTGCAAGGCTAATGGTACATTCTTATACAACACAATAATATGCCTACAAGGGGACCCCATATTTCAATTGTCCATGAAGGAGAAAACCTTTATCAAGCCATGGGGGATGTGGTTCATAAAGAGTTGGTGACACACCTATATCCATGTGTATGGGTTCTAATGAAATCCCTATCTACTACCTCATTATTATAGTGATCAAATCATCATGCTCGAGTTCTACAAGTAAATCCTAAATGTACATAATGTATTTTCCATAGAAAAGGTAAAAGTTGTGGGGTTCTCATTATCATGTAGAGGATACAAGTGCACTTTGGAAACTGCTAAAGATGCAAGTGCCGAATTGGAAATCCTTAAATTGAGAAAGTTCTACTTGTTGAGGCCAAATTTTGACACCAAGAGGTAAGTTAAACAAGACATTTACCACTAGCTATGGTGGTCACCTCCCTTGCCTTGAGGATTTATAAGTAGATTGTCAAGATGACTTTGATGCATTCTTATGGAGGCATTGCCAAATTAGAACAGAAAACATGAAGTTGTTTAGGTTGAGGACTTTCTCAAAGAAATACATCGATGACACACTGATCTTGGATTCACACTTCAATAAAAAGAAAATGGGAAGTACTCTTCTAGAGCTTTTTGATTGGAACACCCCAAATTTTTATGACATTAAAGTGATCAACAATGCAATGATTGATAACAGATTATAATGCTCAACTAGTGGCAGCACCATTCAATATGTTAAGAGATTTAAAATTTGGCAAGTATTTTCGATTTCTTATTTCTCCTTATTTTAGAAAGTGGTGATCTACACATACAGCAAGATATATAATCAGCAGCTTCAGCACTGACTTGAAACAATGGTTGCCTCCTTTTAGCACCATCCTTAACAGAGTATCCATAGTTGTAAGCAATTTTAGACAAAGTGACATCCACCAATATCACCAAAACCATTGGCTTTGATATCATGCTAGAAAACAAGGCACAAAGGAGAAACTTTGTAAAAGAGCTCTAAGATTGCATTACTAATTCATCCAATATAGAGAAATACATAATAAATGTGAAGTGTACTATTGGTCAAAGGTTGATGCAACATTCATGGTGGATGCTAAAGTGAATGGCTGTGTAGTTGACTAAATTGGGTGTTGACTGACTATTTACCGACCATTTTGTTAATATCAGATGATTAATTTACACTGTCTAACATGGAGGATATGATATTTCAGATGACCCAAATACTCAAAAGTCTTATTGCACTTCATAGTATTCAAGCACTAGTATTGTTTTGTTTTATCTTGTTTGCATGTCACCTTCTAGTATTGAAAACTAGGAGCTGGAAGGTCGCTAGTTTTATCGTGTTGACAACATTTTCAATAGTGTGGAAGATACATGGTTCAATATTGCAGGAAAGTTCTATATTGTTTGAATGGTGGATATGATTTAATTTCTTACCAAATCATCAAAGGTCAAAGTGTAAAGTTTATATAGAGGTAGAGGATTCACGACATTTCCAGAAGAGACACCGGTCAAAGAAGTAATAAATTTAGGTAATTACTATTTATTACTGCTTGAGAACTATTTCCAAGGCTATATGGTTAAACAGTTATTAATCTTTTTCCTTTTAGCTAATAGAATTGTTCTTTTTTCATGGATAAATTTTGTTTGTTGTGTTCATTATGGAAAACTTGCATATTTCTTACCTCAACCATGGAAAATTTTATTTTTTCTCTCTTTTATTAGTGTTGCAGAGGGTTGGTAGATGCGTTTTCAAAATACCAATGGAAGAGAAGGTATGTTTCTTGTGGGGCTACCCTTAAACATCACACACTAAGGGAAGAATTAAGTTTCTCAAAAAAAAGTAACTTTGACTATTTAACACTTTTGGTCTAGGAATTAAGCTTAGTATGTGATGTTTAAGTTATTCCTTCTTAAAATACTTGTCAGTATTTAGTAGGAGCTATGGTGCAGAATGGGAAAAAAATTTAAAAGCAAAGTAGATGGAAGACAATAGGCTGGATAGGGCTATATTGAGCTGATCTCTACATTCTCTGATTTAGAATATTTAAAGATAGGTGTTTTTTCTGGTGAAGAGCATGTGGGAGTGTATAAAAAAAACAATTGTCCATAGTAGTATGATATGTACAAGAAATTTAAGAAATTTAGGTCTCAACTATTGCAAATTGAGCGTTTGGAGCTGAGAGTTTTTTACTATTGTGAGACAAGGAACTGGATAAAACTAGAAAAATTTTGTGCAAGAATTTTCTTGAATGTCTCCATATTATTCTTCATTTTCAATTCTACCTCATAGCAGTAAAGAGTAGCTTAGCTTTCAGAAAGTTTGACTTGGAAGGGGGATTGTGAATCATAAGTCTCTGAAACTTTGCAAGAAACTCATATTCAGCACAACCTTATTCTAAGAGACCAAAAAAATTTGATGCTTTCTGAGAGACTGTTAAAATTCATTGTCGATACATCCACATTTGGATGAAAATCTATGAGGGCAGGCACAACCATAGTTATTGGGGAAAAAAAATTCTATTAGTTACTTTGGTCTATGTCCATACCTTTCATCTACACACCTCTATATCCATATTAGAGGTCTTTAAAATGGTTGTGTTAGTATCTAACATTGTTCCTGTAGGACTGTATCATGTCAATGCAAAATTGGTATTTTCTCTTTCCTTTCATTAGTGTTTTCTTTTATAGATGAAATTATACTATATAAAAAATATTAATTACTAATAGATCTTTATTCTTGAACTAGATTTCTCTAGGGTAGCTCTTTAGTTAAACAAAATTAAAATAATGACAATGCTAAGAATTAATGCTATAGATAATACAGTAGATTATAATTTATTGGTCATAGAGGGATTTCATTTGCTTCTACTAAATATAGAATGGAATGATTGCATTGATGAAAATCATTTTGAGTAGATTCAAATTAGCTATTATGATTTTGTAAGTTTGATAGTTTATGCAAAAGAAATCAGTTTATTGAATTAAATTTAAGATTTTCAATCTTTTAATTTAAAAAAATTGTGTTATTTTTAATTTGCAGTTGAAACATTGGGATTTACATTTTTCCCACTTTTCTATCTCAGCCCTCGAGCCTCTATTAAAAAATAATAAATGGCATGAACTTTGCTTTAGGGTATTTTGGAATATATGATTACTATTGTAATCTTGTACTTTAATGTGGCTCATATTGTTTATGGGAAGAACAATTTTAATGGCTTTTTGGTAATTCTATTTATTGTTTTGCAGAATTCTATATCCTTGACACAATAGTTGTAGTTTTTCAATCAATCTCAATCCAAACTAACATGCATAGTAGTTTTTCCATCAATAACAATCCAAACTAGCGAGCACAGTGGGATAGAAAAAGGCTTCATCTACTGTGTCCCAGGCTTTGCAAATCCTCAATTTGCTACCATTGATTTCGAATAGAACTATTACATTAGTTTTTTTCTCCTCAAGAATTTCATTGTTTCATAGTACATAGCCACTCTTATACTACCAATGGTCTCAAGATCTGTTCAGGGAAGTCTTCTTTCTTCTTCCAAATTTCCATTTTCTCTTTAGACTTTATCTTTTTAGTCCAGTAAATGACCCCATTCTGAGGTTTTTCCATATGTCTATAAGCATATTATATTTTGCAGAGGCCATAATATGTTACAATTGGCATTGTAGATGGAAAACAAAGGTATCAAAGATACTGATGCAAGAATGTACATAAAAACTTAGTTTATGTTAGTAAATTGTGCATCAATTAAATAATAGACTTTTGACCACCAAATGATATATTTTAATAGTCCACATGCCTTGCTATGTTTTCAAAATTTGCATGCCTCGAAGATGTGGCCAATGCTTAGAAAATAGGGAGTTTAGTGATCTCTTCACGTCTCTTGGAATTGTTTTCATATCCTGTGTTCTCATGGCTCCATCAAAAAAGGATAATAAATATTTGCATTGTGTAAATTCCATGAGAGGAGAGAAAAAAAAATGTCTTTCATGCATAGGATTTTTCATAATTACTATGGTTGTCAATTTTGAGTTCTTTGTATTTCTGGGATATCTCTTCACATTTTTTTTTAATTAGTCAAAAAAATATTTTCCATTATTGATTGTAGGGGATGAATTGAATAAGGTAGACAAAATGATCACTTATTTGGGCCTGGTAATTGTCCACCTCTACTACCCATCTTGTTCTAATTTTCTTCTAACATACTATGCACGCATCAAACATTGTTCATTTTTTCATATATTTTCTACATTAGTCTACATATTTTACTAGAGCTAAATGTAGCTAAGCTATAGATCTTAGATGTTAAAAATATTATTTAAAAAGAAAAGCTCCTTGATGTTGGATCCCCTTTTCAACCATTAGTTAAGGAATATGATCTACCAATCCCCTTTTCCTTGAAAACTTGACAGCCACAGTGCTAAAGAAACATTGTACTTGAAACTTTTGTATCAAATATCAATTTTTGAACAACAATTTAAAATTATAAATAGCTGATACACTATTAGACATTGATATATGTGTGCATTTTCAAGGTGAAAAATAATATTGCACCACAAGTTATTTGAGTTAGTGTTGTTTAAAAGGCTAGATCATGATTAATCATATTGTTCCTTCTAGTATCACATATCCTAATGGCTATATTAGGTTTCTCTCATGATTAATATAACTATAATTCCTAATCTAATCTATTATTTCTACTATATCAATCTTCCAATGCAATTTTCCTTGGCAAGAACTGTGATGCCACTAGTACATTAGGCCCCCATTTTTGAACTATATCTAAAAGTGTACAGAAAATTATCGAGCAATCTAGAAAAACAATATCAACTTTAAAGGAAGATTACAAATAGGAAAAATTTGCAATTAAAGAAAGAGAATACATATATCAAACCATAAGAAAGCAAGTTTTTATGCATGTAGTGTTATTTAATAGATGTAGTTTATAGGATATTCTTAGATGAGACTTACATTTGGGATGTTGTCTGGTGAGTAGAAACACTCTGACCGAGCAGGCCTACACACCTCTCTCTGATTTGGAGAGATTTGTTAAAGACATTGAAGGGTTATTTGCTAAAATAGGTATGTTGACCCAAGCCTTTTCAAAGATTCAAAATATTTTATGACATTGTAATGCATAGATGGTTAGCTAGACATTTTTGTTCTGATTGTGTCAATTTATAGAAATGGAAATCAATATAGGGAATGGATTTAGAATTTCGTACCCTATAAAGTAGTAGTTCAATACATAAGTAATAGTTAATAGAATAGTTTTGTAAAAGATAAATAAAATTTGTAGTGTGTGCTTGATATTATCGCATGTCTGTAACTCAAATTGTTGTCAATATAAGAGGGATAATTCCTTTCAAAATTTGTAAGAGTTCAAAATGCAACCAACTTAGTATTAGCAACAATCTTAACTTATGTCCTATCACATACATTTCTACTACTTAGTCCCTTGTTCCAACCCTAAAAGTTTAGATGTATAGTTGTACTGATGATGATCATTTATTGCCCCTAATTTTATTTTATAAGAAAAATTGGGTAGAAAATGGTAGTTAAGTCAATCGCGAGGATCACAATACATGAATATGGAGTTGATTATTTAAGTCACGTGGGTGTGAGTTCTTAGTGTCTTCATGGGAACTTAGCTCACCAGCTGTGAGGCTCCACTTTTATCTTTATTGTGTAATCATCACAACACCTTCTGACAGAGACACTAAATGCATCTTTAATTCACTTTTATAACTCAAAAATGGAGCAATTTACTCACCTATAACTAGTTTAGAACAAAGAGTAACTTAGAATGAATACAAAAACAAGGACATTGATCAAAGATGCCTTGATTGGTAGTTAAGTCGTTCATAGTTGTATGGTATCTTCTGCCCATTATATTATGTAGGTGTAGATGGAGCCTTGGAATATTCTCTTTTCAGTATTTCCCCATTTTTCCTTAAGGGTAGTATTACTTGATCTTTCATCAACATTATCTTTCTTTCCTCCATCTATATCATATTGAATTTTTCCTCATCCGGTTGATAGAGATTAGAGAGAAAATAAGACCTAAATCTATTTCTCTCCTACATAAGTTACCAAACACTAATGGTCTTAATCAAAGAACAATGAAAGCAAACAAACTCTTCATCAATATATCTCTTACCTCCAAATACTTCCAAATGGTTAATGAGGTAAGGAAGATCAATTTTACTCCATGAAACCCACATTTGTAATGAGAATTATTGTAGGCTAAACATAAACAATTAATCTCAGTTTTTACCAGTACCTGACATTTCATATTTAGGCAATGCTTAATTTTAAGCCAAACTATCGATAGTCAGAGGATTTAATATGATCTAAGATATACTACATTGTAATTGTCACATGGATTTCCAATGAGACAAAATGTTGTTTTGAGACTTGATCTTGGGCCATATGAGAGGCCAATGATGCAACCCTGGAGATTTTTTTTCGTGCAACAAGAGATGGCGACAGTGAAACAAAACTTGTAGAGATCCAAAACTTCCCAATATCTCTTGGAAAAGCTCTTATTTTTCAATGACTATTCATAGTTTAGACTCTTGCTACCTTAGTTTATGTTGATAAAAACTGAAGAGAGGCTATCAAAGTGAAGTATAAATGTTAACGTCTTGAGCATGAATTCTTATATTGGAGACCCCTAAATATTTTGTAGACTTGGCAATTTGAGAGCCATGTGTCAATAATGTAACACCTTTCAATAAGCGTGCTTGAATTGGGTAATCCAAAATTTAACATCTTGAGCATGAATTCTTATGTTGTAGACTCCTAAATATTTTTGTACACTTGGCAATTTGAGATCCCTGTGTTGATAATATAACACCTTTCAATAAGTGTGCTTGAATTGGGCAACCAAAAATTTAATGGTAGATATTGGGTATTTTATGGTGAGCTGAATCAATTCTTGAAGTTTAAGAAATGGGTCCTCTCCAAATTTGTCACTTTTCGTACAGATCAGTTTCTGTAAAAATGCTTGGATTGGGAAGAAGAAGGCATTACTTATCCATCTAGTCTTTCTCAATGCCCCCCACTTCTTAGCAATATCTTTATCTTTTTACACACATACACATCTCTGTGCATAAGAATTTAGAAGGAATCCCTCAAAATGAACTGAACTTATGATACAACTTTGAAGAACTTTGATTGTGTACTTGAAGGTTAATGCATTAAAATCTTAGAAATAACTGAGTTTTAGCAATGAAAAGATAACAAAATCCATGAATGGTGAAGCTTGGGAATCTTATACAAGTAGAAAACTCCACAAATATCCTACACCACTCTAAGAATGTGGCATTTTTCTAGATGGGTGTTGTATCTCAATCTAATAAAAGGTCCTGCTATCTCTATACACCCTTCTCCCATCTATCCTTACCGTTATGTATCTTAGCAATGTTATGCTATTGTCTTCTATTTTTTAGGGCTTGATATGATTGCCAGCATATATGCTCCCTAGAAGATGAGAATGCTGTTGATTTTAGGGGATCAAGGGAGAATTTTGAGATGCCAAACCAAAAAATTCTTTACTCTATATTTGAGAAGCTTATTTATTAAATATTTATCTTTCTGAACCATTCAAAACTTCAAAGCCACATCATATATGTGGATTGAGATTATTATAGGGATTTGTATCCCTCAATTGCCCTAGAAAATATCTAACCTCAATCTTTTGATTGGATTTTAGGAAGGTTACAATTTCTAGTTTGTTGAATGACCTCTGACCATTTTCTAGCAAATCCTTTTGCATAAGAAGCTTGAAAATAAAATTTTAATGGGGTATAATGGTTGCAAATCTTAATTAAAAAATAGAGCCATATTATTTAACTACAGTTCACATAACATTTTGTTCTATTGAAGTTTCATATACCCATTTGATGAGGATTTTTTTGGATATAGTTTTAAAAATATTTTCTATTTGTTTTTTAGTAGGGTGTCAAATGAAAAATGGAAATAGAATACCTTTGACTCGGCGTCTTAGTAGAAAATCAATGAATAGATGGTTGTTTCCCAAGGATCAAGGTTTTGTGTCTAATATAATTGATTACTTCTTAGATAATTATTATTTAATCTGTGTTAGTGAATTATAAAATTGCTATTTTATTTGCCATGCTTAGGAATTGATCAGCTTCTCTATGGTCCTTCAAAGTGCTTGGAATATCAAATGTACTTGATAGTTGTTAGATTATTCTCCTTGCTAAAATTTGTTCTATTGTCAGATGATGAGCGACTCCACATTCTTTCACTTGGAAGAACTACTAGTGAAATAGATGTTACCAAAGCATTATTGAGAAAGATTGCTTCTTCAAAAGGAAGAGTTATTAATACACAATTTGCCTCAAATATTCATTGTCTTGGTAGTGTGAAAGTAGCAGCTGAGCTCACTCATAGGAAACTGGTAGGAATATAATTTTTAGTCTTTGTTTTATCATGTGCCACCACAGATGACTTTTTATAAATCCATCAGGTGGCATCAGAGCATCAGCAAGGTCTAATTCGAAGTTGATAAGTTGCACATTTCATCATCTAGGAATTTTTGTTCAGGTTTCAACTTTTATTTTGTTATCTGCATATAAGTTTTTGGCTTTCACACAAGGCATATGAATGTAAATTCAAAACTCATTTTACTTTGACATTGGTACATTGGTTCCTTCATTATATTTATGACTACAACTCAGTTATCTTTCAACATAGTGATATCTTCAATTTTCTAAATTATATTTTGAGCTGTTGAAGATTTTTATAACTCAATGGTCAGATCTTCTAGTTAAGGAGAATTGTAACCAACAATCACTTTGAATGGAGTCATCTAAATTGGTTAACAATGTATTGTTTTAAAATTATTAATCATCATTCTTGTATTTTTCAACATTTTTTGTTCATCTTCTGATTATATTTATCAACAGGCTTTCAAGCCTCTATTCATGACTTTGTTTTTTTCCCCACATCCCATGGTGTTTCTAATATTGGAATGGAAGGAAATGTGGTCTGAGGGTTAGAATGGTTAAATGAATTTTGGAAACATTTAGAGGAGTATAACTTAAGGTGTCTAAACCATCTTAATGGTTTTGTGTAACTGTTAAGGGTCTTTTCTAGAGATCCCTAGGTTAGAAACCCTTAAAACAAGGGTTTGATGAAATAATGCTTAGATGTGAGTGGATGTTCAAAAAAATTGAGAAATCCTACTATTTAATAGATTCCTTAATATTTTTTTAAGGTTTGGAATGTTAGGAGAAAGTGTAAAAGGTAGTTGCTTTGTAATTTGAGGGCTAAGTAGGCCTAGTTGCAAATAGGAACAATCATAGAAAGGTTCAATAGTCACAGGATGAAGGACTAAGATTCATTGGGTTTAAAGAACTCAATAAAGGGTATTTGAAAAGATGAAGATGTTACTAGGTTGTTTGAGAAGTTTTGAAGTAAAGTGCATCAAGTGGTGCACACCAGGTATGATCATTCATTTCATCCTTGATCAAATATCTCCTTGAAGAAATCTAATCCAACATGGTGTTGCATGTTATATTTCATAATTGAATTGTGATGGAAGTATGATATTTGGCACTTTGTTAAATGAATTGGTATCCTTTCTTTTCCTTTTATAGAGACCCATTGACACCAATTTCATGAATGCCTTTAGTCAAACAATTCATGTTCTTTGTACATGTTTTGACCATCTAGATTAAAACATTTCATAGCAAGCTAATTGTGTAGAGAAGTTGCAGGTGTATCTCATGCACTGAGCCAATAGAGTCAAACCCATTTTTGACATAAAACATTACATATCATGCTTTCTCATATTCATGTCCATCAATCAGCATTCCAAGCTCTATTTTGGGCATTCTATCAAAAACTTTGATATCTTACTAATCCCATTGCACTATGCATTTCAAGTGCCAAGCTTTGTCTTTAATAAGGCCATTAAACGGTTAACAATCTCTTTGATGTTTCTTGCATTTTATTTGTACATCCATGCACTATCTCCATGATTCCATGTTTGGTCCTTAGCCTCTTTGCAGTAACCATATGATCGATGATATGCCAAATAGTCCCAACATACTATGTGGAAAGGTCCTTTCTAGATCATATTTCAATGCAACAATTTATCAAACAATGGCGCTTTGATCTTAGGCTCACAAGTTTTTGAGATTTACCCATCTTTTGAGCTCACATGTTCTAGATTGAAGATTGCATTAATATGTTTCAATCTTTTAGTCATCTTCATTAGTTGATGCATTAATCATATTAGTCATTGCTATCAAGATTAGTCATGGCATGCTGCTGTTAGCACCTAAGTAACTTTCAGCTTGTGACATCTCTTTGAGGAATTTTGCAAATAACTAAGATACATTGTCTATAAATCTACATTTTGCAAACATCTTGGCCTTCTAGAAATTATAGGATCATTTTAGTTACATTTGAAAACATTAATCAACAATTTACATATGTGTAGATATAAACATTAACTATAACATGTCCAATTTATTTGTAGGTATATTTTCTTGTTAAGAAAGACCATGCCTGACAATATGAACCTTGAACAAAATAATGAGACAATGGCTACATTGTGGGCTTAGTTCTGAAGAAAACTTGATAAATGTTATTGTCCTTGCAAAAAGTGTAAGGGCTTAAAGAATCGAAGAATTCTAATCACAACAACCCAGAGTCATTGTAGGAAATATGGTCATGTTGAAGGGGGCCACAATTTTTGTCCATTACTGAATGTGGATTTCCTACTAGAGGAACATGGAGGTGTGAATATCCAAGCTAAGGATAACACTCCCATGGAAGAAGATGATAATGTGCCAGAGGACATGATTGAAGAAGATGGTATTAGGGCAGGTGATGAAGAGGCTCACAATGATGGTATTAGCAAATCTGATAATAATGATGAAGATGGTCTTGATATACCTTTACTTGAGAGGGCAAATGAGCCCTTATACAAAGGCTCCCAAATAAATCTACTATCAGCCATAATGTTGTTGGTGAAATTACAGGTTATGAATAGTATATCCAATGTAGCAATGTCACATATGCTAAGGTATGTCATTTTTATCATCTTCAATGTTAATAAACAATTAATATTCATTATATTAACAATGCATTTTTCTTGGTGTAGGTTTTATTAATGAGTTTTTGTTACCACCATCAAACATTTTTTCTTGTTCATACCGAGACTTATCTAACATTATGGATCAGATTGGAATGAAGTATCAGACAATACATGCATGTCCCAATAATCACATTCTATATCATAAACAACATGAATTTGCAATAGAATGCCCTAATTGTCATGTTAGTAGATATTGGTAAGATCAAATAAAAAAAAGTTCCTCACAAGGTTCTTTGGTACATTCTCATTATTCCACATCTTGAATGGTTATTTAGGTGCACTAGCTTGACACAATTTATGGATTACCATGCACACAATAGAAGTCAGGATGGCATTATGTGAATGCCTGCTGATGGTTATGCATTTAGAGATATAGAAGAAACATGCTCACACTTTAAAAAAGAACCTCATAATCTGAAACTTTCCTTGGTGGTGGATGGTGTCAATTCATATGGAGATATGAGATCTGTTTACTCAGTATGGCCTATTTTTGTTATTAACAATAACATTCCTCCTTGGATTTCCATAAAGAGGGAGCACATAATGTTGTCAATGATTGTGCCAGGTATTTTTTTATTTTATAGTTATCTAAATTAATTTATAAATAGTGCATGAAAATAATTATAATAATTACATAATGTTTATGTTCATTCAATTGCTAGGTAAATACCAAGTTAAAGATATTAATGTGTATATTGAGCCCCTAATTGATGATTTGTTGAAGTTATGGAATGACATCACTATATATGACATCTCTAGACCAATAGGATATCGACAATTTCAATTCCATGCAATGTGTGTATGATAATACATGATGCCCCTGGGCTAACCCATTTTTGTGGTATGTTATATTGTTAAGATCACATATTTTTGGTCTATTATAGTGCTTACACATTACTATCAAATGCTTAAGTTGTGTATGATAATTGTAAATGATCTAATTATACATGATCTTTTAGGTCTTCAAACAAATGGAAAATTTGCATGTCCGATTTGTGGTTCAAAGATGAAATTTCGTCATTCAAAAAGTTTAGAAAAGCAGGTGTTTGATGAGTTTAGACAGTTTCTCCACAATAATCATAGGTATCAAATTGTTCAATAACATCTTTTCAATGAGAAAGAAGAGACATCATCAAGGCCATGAAGAATGACACCTCATTTATGGAAGTTGGAATACGATCGACTAAATTATGGAGGTAATGTCCAATTTGTATCTTGATATTGTCTTATATTTTCTAATGCTGTAATTGATGCTCGTGAAGGTTGTCAAGGCATCAATGACCAACTTCCTAGAGGAATGAAAAGTTATTCTACTCAATTTAGTAGATTACCATACTACAAGAATCTCCCAATTGCGCATTTGTTTGATGCTATGCATATTGAAAAGAATGTAATAGAGACACTATGGAAAATGTTGGATGGAAGGTGTGATAGAGAAAAAATTGCTAAAATTTGTACTGACATTCATGAATCCAATCATGCACTAAAATTTTTCATTGAATCAAATAGGAATGGAGACCACATAAATACAAGTGCCCTTCCTTGGTTATTAAGGGAGCAACAAAGTGATGCATTAAAAGAAGTGAAAATAAAATAAAATTTCCAATAGCATTTGCTGCAAATATAAGCACTCTTCTGTCAAAGAAAGGTGATTATGGGCTAGGGTTGAAAACACATGATTGACATACCTTCTTGAAAGTAAGTCATGTTTTCTATTTATAGTATATTTGTAAGATTGAATGTAGTACCAATTGCATTATTTAATAATATATTGAAATGATTATTTTTTAATGATTGAAGTTTGTCCTACTTCTATCCCTTCCACAATAGTTTGACAACAGTATTAAACAAGTTATATATGATCTTGGAAAATGCATGAGGTTAGAAGTGTTTTTTCTTAGATCTGTAGCTTTTTATCCGAAATCTATTGTATAATTTTATTTGAAATCTCCTTTATGCATTTTTGCATGTTGAATCTCTTTTAGGTGGTTATCATCTAAAGAGATTGATAAAAAAAGATATAAAATATTGCAAGAGAAAAATTCTACAACTTATGTGTGAAATGCAAAAGTGTTTACCTCCAACATTTTTAAATGCTCAAGAACACTACCTCATACATCAAGTTGAAGAGATTGAATTGTGTGTACCTGTACAAGCTAGATCAATGTGGATGGTTGAGAGGTACTTGAAATTTATGAAGGGCTTGGTTCGACAAAGAGCACATCCTACGAGTTCTATGATAGAAGGATATATGATATACGAGACCATGGTGTATATCAGTGAATATCTTCTAAAATTTGTAGTAGGTATCCATGTAGATCACATTTGGGATCCCAACTGTAATGACAAATTCAAAGGGGAGTACCTGATAGGGAAAGGTAGATTGAGGAGGGTGAGAGGTAATTATAAGTTTTTTTTTGTAATTTAACAATTCTTATCGCAAACAATCTTGATTGAATGATAGTATGGATTGAATAGTCTCAAGAAAATGGTTGCTCATTAACATAGGATGGTGTTGCATCGCTGGTTAAAGAAGCTCATTGTAATGGAGATCCCAATGTTATGCCAATGGTACTTGATCTAATATATGGCTTAAGAGATACAAAGGTATGCATAAGATTACTAATCATGAGACATCAGTTTAATATCAACTCACAGATCAATGAGAAGATTCTTGACATGTTTGAATAATTGCAGGTCAAATACCACAAAGCTATGTACTACCATGGCTATAAATTTTGCACCAAAAAGTTAGATGAAACAAAGAAAACATGCAATTTTAGGATAAGTGTTGTCTTCGCAGTCACCAATATTTCATCTAGAACTGACATACATCGTCAAAAATCTAAAAATTGATACTATGGCATTTTGGATGATATACTTGAGTGCAACTTTAATTTATTCAAAATAGTTCTATTTTTTTCCAAATGGTTTAGGTTATGACAGAATTGAAATGATCTCGATAGGACTATTATTGAACACGATAGTGGATTTACTATGATTAATATAAGGTCATTTGAGCCAGTTGGAGATGAGCCCTATGTTCTTCCAAGCCAATACGAGCAAGTGTTTTACTTTGGTGTTCCACACAAACCAGGTTGGTCATTTGTTGTTAGACATGACCCAAGAGGAAGGCTGATAAAGTATAATGTGATCGAAGAAGAAGATATTGAAGAAGCACAAGAGGAAGTAAATGATTATCAATAATGACAGTTAGCCAATGATGGAGAAGAAGAAGATGGTGATGATTTTGGTCATGCTAACAATAATGGTGATGATGATGATGATGATGATGATGATGGTGATGATGATGATGACGATCATGATCATGGTGATGAAGATGGTGATGATCATGGCGATGATGGTCATGATGATGATAGTGATCAAGAGGATGATGATAGTGATGAAGATGGTGCTGGTGATGACGATGATCAAAGTGACAAGTACAATGATGGTGATGATGATGATGATGATTATGATGATGACATGGATAAAGATCATGATGATCAATGAAATGTCCAGGTAGGATCAATTTCAACTATGACGAGGTCTTGTATGACCAAATATTTCTTTCCAAACCATATGTGCACATATAAACATTAAGTAAAACATGTCAAATATTTTTTTAGATACAAAAATTAGTTACACTAAATTTTTAACTTAAGATAAATGATTTACATATATAATCTACTTTATTAATTTTTTTTTTTTGGTAAGTCTATTACTTTAATTTTGCTGCTAATTTTTAAGAATTACTAATATTTTTCATAGGGCGATATGGATGCACCATCTAAGAGACTTTCAATAGAGGTAAACATTAATTATTGTAAATTTTAATGTTAATATAGAAACAAATTTCATATTATTATGTTCTTTTCTTTATAGTTTTGGAGTTATTTTGATGAAAGTATACGAATATTTGATATCACAAATGATAGGAAAAAGCTACAATGATCGCTAATAAAATGCAATATGAAATACGAGCATCATATCTACATGACATTGGCCTTAGTACTGACCCTATATTCATCACCCAAAAAATAATGCAAAGATACACTTATAAACTTGTTAACATTATCATCAAGGGTGACAGAAGTGAGGAGAAAGAGGCACTAAGAATAGAATTGGACTGTAGAATCCAATATTTGAAGGTAAATAGTAATTCGACTAAAGCAGTAATAGAATTTCAATAGATATTAATATTTTATAGTATCCTGTGGATCATGATCTCTACTTTTATGTGTTCTTGTATAGACATATGTGCTAGTTGTGAAATCAAATGCTAAACATGGTTAGGGTTGTTGCACAGTATCTTCGTGTAAGTAATACTTTGTTTGTTTTGCTCAACATTATAAAACTTACCTTTTTTTTGTGGATGTTTCTCGGTAGTATCCCATTTAATCTTTATCCATTGCAAATGTCTTTGCTAACAATATTCTATTCTTCAGCTCATGATGAAGTGCAGACTCCTCCTTTAGTTGGCGGTCCACTATTGTCTGCTATATTGTCAACAAAAAGGACCATGCAAACATCATTGTCTATGCCCACTAGAATGGGTAAAACCTTGTTTTTCTATATTTTTTTATGTCTTTCTACAAGGTGATGAACAATGAAGTAGCATATCAGTGCTTAAATGATGTCTACAAAAGCCTACATACACACAAACACATGTATACACACACCATACATACATACATACATACATACATACATACATACATACATACATACATACATACATACATACATACATACATACATACATACATACATACATATATATATATATATATATATATATATATATATGTATGTATATATACACACACATAGAGAGACATGGACATAGGCAGGGAGGTAGACCAACAAAGAGCAGTACTACTAAAGCTGATCAATTTCTTGGAGCAATTCGTGTGATTAGTACTGGTTCGTATGAAGGGACATTGTTGCTGAATAAGAAAACTATGTTTCCATTAAAAGAATGAAAGCTTCCAGGTGCTTTAAAATTGATATTATTTAAAGTTTAAATTTAGTTTACTTTTTCATTACTCATTTTGGACTGATAAATCTTTTATGTTTTTGTAGGTAATAATGCTTTCTTTGAACATCTTTTTCATATGACATTGAGACTATTTGGACCCACCATACGTAAAAGGTACGTAGTTTCATATCATTGCTACACAATTTTTATTTTCTTCTATTTATTGTAATATATTAAAGTTATTAATATAACAATCTATTTATTTTTTAAAAGGTGGAATTTACAAGCTGTGGAATTTAAAAATCAGCTGATTGCATCTATTGAGGAGAAATTTGCGAAAAACATTTTTAACACTGGCCTACTTCTGAAAAGAGCAGCAAAGCATATAAAGGCTATGAGGGTTCAATATAGAAGGGCTCTTAAGGATAACCCAAAGTACGACCATCCTCCTATGATTCCACCAATGGAGTGGAATGAAATAATAGAAGATGCAAAGGAGAAAATGCTATGTGAAGATAGAGATAATGAAGTAGCACAAGGAAAAAAGAGGTATGTCATTATAGTATTAAGTACATTATAATCATGCACTAAATATTAATATTTGTAAATATATAATCTACGATGTTTGAAATTTTTCATAGATTGTAGGACACATACATGGCTACAAAAGCGAGAGTAGAAAAGGTTGGCCAACACAAACTTGGCTCTGGTGGCTATATGAATCTGTACTCTTGACTTGTAACTAGAGCAATGAATTTTATCTTTTTAAAAAAAATATAATGTTGCAAACAATTTTGTTTAATGAAACCATAAATGGAAAATTGATGTTATGAAGAAAAAAACATAGGGCACAAATTTCAATGTGGAGAACACATATGAAACTAGAAAAATTGCCTTGAAGGAAGGCTATAAAGTTGTGGTTGCATGCCTACGTGAAGAATCTATAAGCCTTGCCCAAGAATCCATTGCACCAAATGATATCTCATAGGTAAATTGTTCAGATGAAAAGTAAATAAAATTCAATAGTTGAGAAGATTCTTTTTTGGTATTAGTTTTAAACATAAATTGACTACATAACAATGTACATAACATTTTACTACAGCCTTCATATCCTACCACAGAACCTACTCATGATGAAGGCCATGATGTGCATTATAGTGGTGGAGGTATTGAATTTCTATTGGAAATTAATTATGCAATTATGAATACAATTTAACATCTTCAATTGCAATTTGACGTGTATCCTTTTTTAAATATTTTAGAGCATGTTGAACATCATGATGTAGGAGTGGACCATGTTCCAAGTGTTCAAGATGTTGACACGATGGCAGATCAAAATGTTAATGTATATGATGTGGCATTTTCAGGTAAGAAAAATGCATTTTATGTTGTACTCATACTTAATTAAAAACTTGTAACAATTAGAAAAAGAAAAAGAATATGCCAATTTATCCCATTCACTTGTTCTTGCAATAGAGCCCCCTTTAGTGCAGCAACCTCCTGCTCCTCCAAAGAGAAGGAGCCATCATAATTTGACATTACAAGTGCCAGAAGAGGAGGAGAATGAGGCAGATATGGATGCTCCTATGAGTGCTTTTCTTAAGAGAGCTCAAAAAAATAAAAAATAAAATGATGTTTTAAAAATCTTCTTTGATAAACCTTGTTGGATAATGAAAGAACTTTGTTTTAAGTAATTATGTATGAATGATGCATATTAATACAGATTTTTATTTTATGTTAATGAATATTGTTGTGTTAATGAAGTTTTGATTAGTATTGTGTATTAATGAATTTTATATCATATTAATGAATGTTATGTGAGTGTATTGATTTAATGTTATAGTTCATAAATGGATGAATAAATGAATGATGTATGTAATTAGATGATAATGGGTACTTTATATTGATGTTAGGGGGAGGGGGGTGAGATCAGATGAGCTTCCACCTTCACATGGTTGGCCTTGTTAAGTAGAGAATATTATAGTATTCTTGAAACCAAGTGAAGCTCAAACTAACATAAAATGGACACTTTGCATGTCGTAGGTCTAAAATGATCCACAAATACTACTGCCCATAACATACAATGCAAATGTGATATGGGATTTATGTGTGGCTACCTATAATGTTTGATATTTGATCATTTTGTTCCCTTTATATATTTACCCCTTTTTTTTTGCCCTCAACAATAGTTGTCAATAATGATATTCTGAACTATGAATTAGGTGACTTAAATTACCATTATGGGTACTCTAGAAAAATCTGTTAGGCAAATTCATCAATGTTCCTTTCAAAATCCAATTTAACTACTTCTTGTAGATTTTATAAGTCTAGTTGTATCGAGCACTAATAGGTTGATATTTTGGTGTAATGGCAACAACATTTGTAACAAGTGGTATTAGAGCTCGATCTCATTTGAGTCCTTTCGATTAATGTGAAAGGCTAGATTGGTAACAAATTTGTAAGCACTTCCCTCAGAATTTGTAACATGATTTAACCACTTCTAATGAGAATACCACCTTCATGAAAATTCACAAAGATGTTATATTATATAGCAGCACCACCCCTACCTGTGCTCCACCATTGTTCACCTAATGTCCCTCTGCCATATCAAAATTTAAACCCTCGTTCCCATCTATGAAATCCTACATCCCTACATCTTTTGATAATAAATTACTGTTGAGATTGTCGATTTAGTAGTCAATGCCTCTTTTGAGATTCATGCCATGGATCAGAATAAATCTACCATTTCTTTCTGACATTAATAGTTCAAATTTTTGATCCAACAAAAAATGCTTATAACAAATATATGCAGCTATGGAAAACACATAACAAATTTGGTTTTTTTTTTTTGTCTCGAGACAGATTCCTATCAAAGAGTTTTCTTGTTTTCCACACAATAAATTTTCTTGTTCATTGCGGTGTTAACAAAAATAGTGAGAAGCATTTAGAATTTATTCTGATGGTAAGAGTAATGGATTGATTGTATTTTTGTCCACACAATCATTACATCCTAATCTACTCTATTCATTGGCATTTTCTTTTGCAATCTTCTTCATCACATTAAATCTTTAGTTATATTTTTTTTCAAGTGAGATTCTATACTCATTTATTATTCTCTTTCAATTCCTAACCTTATCCCATTTTTATTCACTTTCAATTCTAAATAGGTTCAATAAGCCTCCTAAAGTGGTTATGGGCTATTAAAACTTCTAAATAATCCATCATTTTTTTTGGCATTGTTTTATCTCTTTTCTGATGCCTATTCACTTAGTTTTAGTGAAAATGGTTTGAGCCAATAGTGATAATGATTTGAGCCAAGAGCAGATTCTTCGTGTTTTTATTTTGTAAAAATAAAGACAGTGCAATAGAATCTAAAGTCATTATACCCTAAATATTAAAGAGTGCTAAAGCATTTGCACGAGCACTATGATCCATCTATCATTCACTATGACTTGAAATCATCAAACATTCTCCTCGATGCAAACTAAAATTCTAAAGTAAGTAAATTTGATTGTAAGGGAATGCTCATCAGGGCAGAGTCCAAACTAAAAAACCCTGTACTTGATTGTTGAATATGTTAAAGAAGAAACAAATGCTAGTTAATTTATAGACTAGAACTAACCTAAATTGCTTGATGTATTTTTTAAATGTTGAGATGCATATACAAATGAATTTTTTACTACTGCAGGCCAAGCCACAACTGACAAACAGGTTAAAGCTTCCAACTATTGTGGATCATGTGATTAAAGAGTTGTTGAACTTGAAAGATCTTCAGCAAGTAAGTTGCATGCAAAATATTTCTTTTGAAGGCATTATTTTTAAAAATACATTCAGTTTATACAATTTTACTCATGTTTTGCTAGATAAAAACTTAACGTTCTTCCACATTTCTTGCCCATTTTATTGCATATCTGAAATAAGATATAATCTTTCCATTTTACAATAGCTACTTCTAGTTGATTGCCATTTGAAAATTAGAGGTGCTAATCCTTTCATTGAAGAGAAAATTTAGAGTGCACTACATATCATCACACTTACCCAAAAAAGTTGAGCCAAACTCTAAAAGTCCCATTGAATCTATAGAAGGAAGAGATGAAATTGATTATCTAGATTGAAAGTCATTGTCCACTTCATAATCTTAACAAGAAGAACATCATAAGCACTTGTGAACCAAGTATTTATGATGAAGCAAGAAGGAAAGAAAAATGAAAAAATGTGTTGAGTTAGGAGATAGACATTGGGAAGAAAGCCATTGATTCTAAAAATTATTAAGATCACTAGCTAAAGAACAACAAATTGAAGATTGAGGAATCTTTGCTCTAGTTGCAAAGATAATTATGATTAGAATCTGTACAACACTTGTTTCCAATCTTAGTTTGAATATCCACCAAATAGGTATAAAGTACATTCCTAAATGAAGATCTAAAAACCTAATTTTGTTAGAAAAGAAAAGGAACACATGGTATGTCACTTGAAAAGACACTATATGATTTGAAATGAACTCCACGACATTAGTATTCAAAACCAAATAAGTACTTTCCCCAAAGGAAATTGATTTTTTTAAGACCCAATTTATGCATCAATAAGTCTAATTGCACATTATTGTTCCTTCAAAATTTTGGTCGTACGGTATTGGTTTATTAACCATTGTACTTGCTTTTAAATTAATAAAATTTGTTGTTTCTGGGCCTTTTTGAATATTTTTCCATACCATACGAATTCTTGAAGGTTGTACAGTGGCTATTTTGCATTGAAAAGTTGGAGGTTGAATTTTCTAAATTTTTGGCATTGGTTTCAAGCAAAGATCTAATTTCATTTGCAAGTTATATAGTTTTCTTCCTTGTTCCTTGTGAAACCCTCAAAGCAAGGGTTTTGGCCAAAGGAATGGCCCTAGTTTGAATTCCCACTGTTGGAATTTTCTCCAATTTGGTATGGAGAAAGCTAGGGCATTATATTATCAAATTTCAAAAGCCTGGAGGTAGGAGATTGCAATAAGAATTTTTAAGAGCAAGCCCTAGGTCTAATAAGACCCATGTATTAGACCTTTTTTTTGCAATTTGATGAGTTAGAGTGATAAAAGGAACTTGGGACTTGGTGTGGAGGAAAGGAATCTTAAATTTGACAAGGAGGACACACTAAAGTTGAAGAATTGATCCATGCACCCATATTTTTAACCTTTTCATTGTAGACCAAGCCTAAAGTTGCTAATTAGGCCTGTGTGCAAGATTAAGGTTAGGGTATCCTAGAGTGGAGTTAGGTTTTGAAACTTTGGAGTCTTTTGGCACTTTGAAAAGGGTTTTTGAATTTTTCTTTTGTTTTCCTAGTCCTTTGTAAACATTTTGAGTTATTGGTGGAAAATGGTGCTAAGAAACCTAAGTGCTTGTTTGGTTAGTTGCAGCAGTTTTCTTGGTAAGTGGTTGGTAGGGTTTCCAACCTTTGTTACACCTTGTTTTGTTCATATAGGATTTGTTCCAAACTATCCTTGGTGCTTGTGAGTTCTGGAGGATCCAATTGCATTCTTGGTTGTGTGTATGGTATAAGAGTCAAGTGCTACAATTTACCTTATGACTGCTAACAACAGGTCTACCATATACCTAATTTGTTTTGGGTGTGTTGATGTTTGTTTGGGTTCCCTTGGATGTTAGGAAGGTTGGGGTTTCTTGATCACCTTGTGCCAATGTTGGTGCATGATGCTTGGTTTGTATAAGTGAGAAGAAGAATAGTTACAACATTTCATGAAGTGACCACTAGTCTTTCCTTTGCTAAAACTATCAAGTGCAACATTGCTTAGGTTCAATAGGGGAGACATTGTAGGGGGTTTTAGGGGGTTTGGAGTAGAATTTATTCTACATGGACTGGTGAGGGGAGGGGGATTAATAGAAGGGTTTAGGGAAGGGTCCCTCATGGGGCTTTGATTTTCCTTATAGGAAGAGTCATCTGATTCTCTCTTAACAAAATTTTTGCTTTCACTTTCCACAATGTATCCTCTTTTTTAGCCAAGTATTTGATATCTTTTTTATCCCTTTCCTTATCCAACCTACTCAAGCAACATGTTTTTTTTTGTTGAGTGTCCTCATCACTATCATAGTTAAGGTCAAGGACCATTTTCTCATCTTTTTTGTCCAGACATGTTTCTTGGGCTTACAAGGGTACCCCAATAGCTTTCCCAATAACTAATTCATTGATCTCAATCATTATTCCTTTCACAGTGACTTGTGTATCACTCCAAGAGCTCACAAATTATTAGGAAACAATCTCATTGAAACTTGTCATACATTCCATGAAGTAGAGAGTGCTCCCTACTTTATAGAAATACATGACCATAGGGTTGGTTCTAAATTCATCTTTGATTTTATCATGCTCAATCTTGTGACTTTTTGGCCCCTACCCCATATTCAGATTAGTAACAATAAAGCTAGAAATATTGAGACTCTTATGAGAAGAAACCCCATTGTAGGTTAAAGACGAACTGCAAAGAAAGCATACAAAAATGGAAACATAATGCTAGAATGAAATTTTTGGATGCCCAATATGGAAGGCATGTATGCTAGAGTGGAGAAGTGGCATAAAAATTATGAGGAGAAGCCCCAAATCCAAGACAATCACTATTTTTAAGAGTATTTCCCAAAGACATCCTTTGGTATGATGTTAGTGTAGGTTAATAAAATTGTAAGTATAAAAGTATAATCACGTAGTCCATGTGAATTTAAATCTTTCCAAAACGATTTGGTGAATGTAAATATTTTTATTGCAATTCCACCTCATCCACATAGTATAAAGGTTAAAATTTAGAGGTGAAAGATTACTCACAATAAAAAGCTATATAGTAGTCCCACCCAAATCTATTGTAGAACACCAATAAAAAAGGTGAGGTCACATGCATATGGTGAAACCATCATGAGTAGTACATAGAACAAGGTTATGTGTGTAAGTCCAACTCTACCAACCCATGGAAACAAAATCCTAATCAACATCCATCTTGAACAAGTAATCCATGATAACATTTATATTAAAAAATATGACTCCAAGGAGGCAAGGCCCCATCATGTTAGGTTTAAGATATCCTTATCTATAAAGTTTAAATATCAGAATCACCAATATTGGCAACACCCTACTCCTACCTTATGAGGTTTTGGGTAGTCTTGGGAACAAGATTGATTGGCCTCCAACAATTCAAGATGATAGACAATAGACCAACAACAACCATAGAATCTACCAGCGAATTCCCCTTCTTATAGGCATGTTTTACTTTCTTCGTATCAAAATTATAAAGAAGGTTAAGGATGCCATTGAGGATAGTATTCACATTTCACCCTACCCTAGAACAACCTTTAACCACATCAATAATGATTTTAGAGTCCTCCTCAATTTCCAATTTTGTGCATCCCAACTCAAGGGAAAATTTCAACCCCTACAAGAGGGCCATACCCTCCACTTTTTTGACAGTATGGTCCTTGAAAGGACTGACATACACATCTATAAGGAAACTCTTTCCATTGTAGATTAATCCTCCCATAACCTATTTACCACTATTCACCTCACCTTCAAGTTAAGTTTGTCCCACAAGAGGTTCATGGGATCCATTTAGTTTCCTTTCTAGTGAGTATTTTAGAATTATAATGTCTTCTAAACCCTGTATCAATTTTCCACTTCTTAGTAATGTGAAGGTTAGCAACCTCAAGGGGGTACTTGGAGGCTGGGTCTCTTCCAATGGTAAGCTAAAGGGTTCTTAATTAGGAACTTGGTTCCAAGGAAAAATAAAATAAGAGGAGATAGTTTAGTATACCTAAATATCCTATTGTTATGCTCCTTCTAGATGCTCCAACAGAAATTTGGGGGAGGGGGGCGTTGTTGTCAAAGAAGTTGGAGAAAAGGGTGGTAAGAGGGGCAATATTTGCCATTAGTAAATTGTTGTATTTTCTCATTGAACAACCTAGGGAGGTTGAGATTGTTGAGGATGAGTTATTAAATAAAAATGGAGCATTCACAGTGCAAAAAGAGGTGGTTGATCCTTTTCTCTTCCTTCAAACAAAGGTTGCATCTATTGGCTAGACTAAACAAACATTTGGGAAGGTTGTCTAGCGTAAGATATTTACCATGCAACACAATCCACTAGAATAAATTCACTCTATGGATGGGTTAGATTTCCAACACTTTTTTCCAATAGGTAGTGTCTATAGCAACCTTAAGAAAAGAATTGTAAGTCAAATTGATAGTGAACTCATCATTCTGCATGAGGGACCATAGGATTCTATTAATTGGATCTATGACTTAAAGCAGCAACAACAAATCTCAGTAAAGTCCTTCTTGTAAGGTGAGTCAAGCCTTGTATAACTTAAATAGTTAATACCATTTTCATAGCATAGAAGTATCTAGAACCCCACCTCAATCACCAAATTTTTCTCATGTTACTATTTGTGAAAATACTTGAACCTTGAAAGTACCTTGTCCAAATTTACTAAGTCCCTTACAGAAGGATAGACATTGAAAATTGAAAGAAAATCTTTAAATTTTATTGGAAATTTCTCCTAATAATCATCATGCGGGACGAATGGAATGAAAGAAACTTAGTAATGGAATGAAAGAATATCAGTAATATCAAGACAATTTGATATTTAATTAGTTAGTTTAATTAATTTTTTAGGCAAAATATATGAGATAAAAAGACATTGCATTAGTGTAGACTATAGTAAATGACTTGGACACTTAGATATCGAGAAATTTGTACTTGTTTCAAATTGAAACATTTAAGTCCCATTGAATTCTCAAGCATTACTAGAAGAAGTAAAGTAGAAAAAGATTAAGATATTTGAAGCTTGATAAGTAGGAGATATTTTACACAAGAAGTCAAATTGTGATCTTACTATTAGGATTCAGTTGTGTGTTTTTTAGGCAAACAAGCATATTATGATTTAGCAAGCAGGTTTATATTAGAAATATAGTTTATAAAATATCTTAATATCATATATTTTTACTCCAAACATATTTGTTGGTATTTGTGCTTTTGAAGTTTTCTTTTGTGTACATTTTGCACTGTATTAGTTGGTTTTCTAAATAAAAATTGGTTCTCATATTTAACTTTATTCTCACCTAAGAACTCACTAGTGTTATTCCAAGGAGTTTTAGGTAGGAATTGTAACAAAGCAAGCATGTGTTGAATCAATTTTATTAGTTTATATGGAGTTTTATACTAATTTGAATTATAACATTCATGAGAATCCAAAATGTTTGTAGTTTTTTAAATTGAATTTCTGTAAAATGTGCTCCAAAAAAGTACTTTTGAGGATGAACGTGATGATGATATAGATTTGGATGAACAATTTGGTACTTCAAGCGCTACAGCAAAAGTGCCAAAAGAAAATGTCAGTGATGATGAGATTGTTGAATTAGACATTGAACTTGATAATGAAGGAGTTGTTGAACCAGACAATGACCCCCCACTGAAAGTAAGGCTTCGATTGCCAATATTTTCTATTGAAAACTAAAATATGTATGTCATAGTACATTTTGAGTCTCAGTTAGTATTGATTTTGGAGCTTCTACATGATTGATGTTGTTAACATCAACTCCTTAATTTAACATATGTAGTTACTAACAGATGGGAAATCCCTTTGTTGAAGTAATTGAAGAGCAATGAGATTCTACCCAAGTAGCCAAGGGAAAAGCAATGGAGGCAATGTCAAATGGTATAACTCTTTGCTAATAGAATCTGTAGAGTGGCTATCATATATTATTTCTGGAAGGGTATCACATAGGTTTCCTTTTGCATTTGTTCTAATCTTAGAGTTTCTCAGGTGATTTGGAAGAGGCTATAAACCATCTTACAGATCATTGGTGATTGTGTCACTTCTTATAGGATCATTGATTGCCAAGGAGGTCTCCCCAACACCAAATCCTCAACTGGCTTTGCACTTGGCCCTGACCACAACATTCTTTGCTGGGATTTTTCAAGAAAGCATGGGCATTTTCAAGTTGATGATTTACATGTCTAATAATGTAATATTGTCACTATGCAAGCCTCTCAATGTCTGTCCTTCATAGAATTCTTCTTTTATAGAGAAGATACATGTGACTGTACATAATTGAGTGGGAGGATTACACTAAAAACTCATGTAATTCAATGGTTTTAACAAGTCCCATATTTCTATTTTTAGTTATGTAATTCTTCTTATTTGGGATGGCATTGGAAAGTCATATTGATTTATATAACTATTTAAAGTTCATGGACAACACTAGAATCTTTTTTAGTGGAGCCAAACAGTTGGATTTTGGTCACTAATAGTATGTGTCACATCATTTATGATTCTACTACAGGTTGGGATTCATTATAGACTTTCTATCACATGCAACTATCATGGGTTTCATGGCTGGAGCAGTCACTGTTGTTTCTCTCCAATAGCTGAAAGGCATTCTTGGTCTTTAACATTTTACTATAGAGATAGACATAGCAGCTACCATGAGATCAGTATGGGGACAATCTCACAAGGTATGTTTATATGCAATGAATCAGCAACCTCATGATTTGAATACATCTGGAGTAAAGAATTCATTCTTGAATAAAGTATATTGCCAACTTATTATTATTGTCTTTTTGTAATTGTATCGATGTGTAGTGGAGGCGGGAGACCATAGTGCTTGGAATATGCTTTATCTCTTTTCTACTCATCACTCATCAAATTTTCAATATTATAACATAACTTCATGATTCTCTTTCATTTTTCTATCCATATAATACCTAGCCTTCATAACAACAAGAAGAAACAACATTGAATGACTGATGTCTGATATGGTGTTGATCTATTTTTTCATTGTTGTGGGTTGATCTGACGAAGTAAGAAAAATCCTAAGCTCTTATGGATATCAGTAGCTACTCCTTTGACATCTATAATTCTTAGTAGCATGCTAGTGTTTGCTACACATGCTAATAAACATGAGATTGAGATTCTACGAGTTTCTATGACCAACTATTCTATATTGTCTTGTATTCGTTTCTACACAATGTCTTCAATTCACTCATGTCTAAGTATGGTAGAATGAATCACTTATTGTTATGATCTATACATTTTCAGTATCACTACCCAAAAGATACTAGTTATTTAGCAAGTTTGAAACACAATGGGTATGGAAAAATTTGTTTGATATTATGTCTAATTGCTATTCTAAACATGATTTTCTAGTCCTAAAATGCATGTTTCTTTTGCTAATGTTTCTGTGGGTGGCTTGAAATAGGTTGGTCACTTAAAAAGTGGTTTGAACCCATTGATCGCTAAATTCTTTATTTTTGAGGCCAAATATTTAAAGACCCTTGTGAAGGTAGGACTGATAATTGGCATCATCACACATTGTAAGAGATAATCCATTGAATTATGTTAATTGGCTAGTAATTTATTACCTCTGGCTGATTTAAATGAGTCTCATGTAGGAAGGAATAGCAGTTGGCAGAACTTTTGCACTATTCAAGAACTATAATATCGATGGAAATAAAGAGATGATTTCCATTGGTATGATGAAAATTGTAGGTTCATGGACATCTTGCTACATCACAATTGGTAATTACTGCAATGCATTTAATCTATTGAGTTACAAAATATTATATGACTACTTTGAGTCTTTATTGCATTCAAAGCATGAAATTTAGTATTGGTCCTAAGTTTTCATAGCAATCAAACCATGGATTTTGTATTGATTCTAAGAAATTATATTATTCAAACCATGGATTCTAATATTAATTCTAGGTTTTTATGGCATTCAAAACATGAACTATAGAAGAATTTATATGGTCTAAAGGGATGCTGCCCCACACTTCTCATCACCACCCTTGTAGTCAAATGTTTTTCTTGGACTCTTGTGATATTATTATTGGGTAAATCTTAAATGGTCTTGAATTTGTTTGTTTTCTTTTGCTATTTGGGGTTTTGGGTTTCTAAAATATCTCAACAATGAAAAAGAATTTGCTGATCAACTCTATAGTAGGCTCCTCTTAATTGGGTACTTCACGTGGGTTTCTAGACCACAAGGTGCTTCCTTTATTTACCAAGTGGCGACTACTTAACCTTGAGAACCTTGCATTCTCATTGTTCTTGTCTTCACACTTCTCAATCTCGTGATCAAGCACCAAAATCTCTAATGTAGGGCCAATGCTTAACCAGTGGATGAGGAAAAAAAGGTGATTGAGAATGTGGATAAAGATAGATGTTATGCAATTGATGTGTCAATTGTAAGAATTATGAAGAGTAGAAAAGTTTTAGCACACCAAAAAATTGTTATGGAGTGTGTTGAGAAACTTGGATGGATGTTCAAGGTGAATTGCTTGATTGGATGCTAGATACTTTTGTTTGCATCACTAGTACTTTAGATTTGCTTTCTACTTTCCAACAATGAATGGGTTTATACCTATGTGAATTTGTAAAAAGTGGTCTTTTCTTTTTTTAGTAGATTAAGACAATGATATACCTAGATAAGTAGGCATATTGACATACCTAGGAACTAGCATTATGTCATGAGACTCAGCCAACAATATATTTGTACCAAGTATAGTGCAATGTAATGGTATTGTTCATACATTGTTGATATTTACTCAAGAGGGCTATTTTTATTTGGTTTTATTCACCAAGTTTCCTTTTTAGTTTGATTTTGTGCTGGTGACACTTCAAACTCAAATGCCTACAAATTCTTCATGTAGTGTCTAGTCTCGATCCCTAATCACTAGGCAAGCTCCTAGCTCTTATTACAATTTTCCTACTGCAATGTCACATCTAGTTTGCATGTGATTCTATTGACCTAAAGGATCCTTAACCAAAAACAATAGTAGTATCCTCTGGAAAAGATAATACAACTTTGTTTGGATTTAAACAAGAAAATTGTAGCAACATTATTATTGAGGATTTGTGTCTACTTAGAAACTTCTTACCCAAGAAAGCCTTCCTGAGGCTTATGAGCTTGTCTATTTCTCCTTTACATCAAAGGTTTAATGTGAGCATGTTGCCAAGAGCCTACCCAAGGTTACAAATGCAAAGTGAACTAGTTTTTAATTGCCTCTTTTATTAGAGTATATTTACCTGTGGGTTGTAGAGCACATGGAGAGCTTGCCTACTTATTTAGAGTTTTGTTTCTCATCCTTTTCCTGAATATCATATCAAAGAAAATACAAAGAGATCGCACAAGTTTGTATGATTCTCTTTCTAATTTTGGCAGATAGAAAACTATTATGGCTTGAGACTATGTTCAACATAATTTACAACCTCAACAAGAGTTGGAATCCTAGTTTTATACATATGTGGCATTGGTTGCAGTAAGAAGAATGTCACTACATCATTTGGATATATTCAACAAATCAATATGCATATCTTGCAATATTGGCTTGCCATTAGATGACATTTCATGGAGGCAATCAATAAAATAGTTCAAACACCTTACCTATGATTCCATATTTTGCATGCATGTCTACTAGGGAAGTTGCAACTTAAACAAATATATTCTCTCAATATATCTATTTTGTGCATATCTAGAAACCATGGCTTTTGATGATCACATTACGTTCAGGCATGCTATCAAATAGTTCACATGACTTATCTATGGTTCCATTTTGCAAGCATGTCTCCCAAGGAAAATGCTACTACTTCATCTACATTGTATGACAAAATCCTTTATGCTTTGATGGATACCTATAGCTTATCCCAAAGCTCTCATTTAGAAATTATGAGATGATCAATCAAGAGGAAATAGTTGAGAGCTTAGAGTGACACAATTTTTTGATGATCATATGAAATGAAATGGGCGTGCAAGTAGAAAGAAACTAGAAAGACATTGTGTATAGTTGAAGGCATGAAATGGATGGTTTTGGATCCTTCAACACAACCACTCAGCATTCAGTACATATCATCATTCGAGATCAAATGGGTGTGTGGGAATGCATAGTGAATAATAAAGGAGGGAATTGAACCCTCCCTAAGGCTCACACTTGTTGAGGTCCACTTTACCAAGGGCCCTTCTTGTGAATTTTTTGTCTAAAACCTTTCCAATGAGATAATGTGTCATGATCTCTTCATCAATGGGATGGAACGTGAATCTAAGAGGTAGTTGTGCATCACCCATATCATGACTGTAACTAAAGTTAAGAGCCTCTATTATTGAATTCTCTTCCCTATTACCCAACACCCATATCATGACTGTAACTAAAGTTAAGAGCCTCTATTATTGAATTCTCTTCCCTATTACCCAAAGAATTTGGGTAATAGGGAAGAGAATTCAATAATGAGGCTCTTAACTTTAGTTACAGTCATGATATGGGTGATGCACAACTGCCTCTTGGATTCACGTTCCATCCCATTGATGAAGAGCTCATAACACATTATCTCATTAGAAAGGTTTTTGACAACAATTTCACAAGAAGGGCCATTGTTGAAGTGGACCTCAACAAGGTTAGTTCTAAAAAAAATTTGACCAAGCATTGGTCGAAATTTTGACCAATGCTTGGGTGTTTTTGACCAATCATTGGTCAAAATTTTGACCAATAATTGGCAATTTTCTACCAAGCATTGGTCGACATTTTGGGCAATGCTGGGGTTTTTTTTATCAATGCTTGGCAATTTTCTACCAAGCATTGGTTGACATTTTGACCAATGCTTGGCTATTTTTGACCAATCATTGGTCAAAATTTTGACCAATACTTGGTAGTTTTCGGCCAAGCATTGGTTGAGATTTTGACCAATGATTGGCAGAACTTGTGCCAACATGTTTCAAAGGTTTCAACCAATGTATTGGTCAAAATTTCAACTAGAAAATTATCGACCAATGGGTTGGTCAAACTTGGACGAGATTTGGTCAAAAATTGGGACAAAATTTTGACCATTAATGGTCAAAAATGACCTCAAATGTACTAGTGTTAAATCTTGATGTCACTTGTGTCCATTCTATTTCCTTTATGTGTATGCAGCTAAATTAAGTAAGGTTAATCATAGATAATATCTTAAGATTTCATAATAATCATTTTCTGAGTTATTTCAATGTTTATTGAGTTACAACATTTGCTACTATAAACCAAGTAGATGTGTGTTTGTTTAGTTATAATAGAATATAGTTTGATCAGAGTTTTGATTGTATTGACATCTAAGGGATGTGGGATTTATTTTAGTGGTAATTGATTCACCCCTTCCCTCTTATTCACTCCTTTTATATTTCCACAATTGGTATCAGAGCTTCTTGGTGCTTGAAAAAAAGGTTTCAAGGACATAAGCTAAAGATCAGGATGTCTTACGAAAGGGAGATCCCAAAGCTTAACAAAGATAACTTCAACGGATGGTAGGAACTCATGAGGCTACACTTGGCAACCATTGGAGAGTCAAGGCTAAAATATCTAGACACCAAATACATAACACCTATTGGAACTATGACTATTGAAGAAATTGTAGAGAAAAAAGAGTCATAATATTATGATGATTGATATTGCTTCATCTCTAAACTATGTCAAATTTGATGAGGTCAAAGACTATGGAAATTCTTATGAAATTTGGATCAAGATAAAAGCTATTTATGGAGGAGATGATAATGTTAGAAGAGCTAAAGCTAAAAGTCTCACAGGATAATTTGATCAAATAAAGATGACAAAAGATGAGAACATTGCAAAGTACAGTGAATGAATCAAAGCTAGTGTTTGTGCTATCAAAGCTTTAGAAGGAAAGATTGAAGATCAAAAATTGGTAAGTAAAAATCTTAGAAAACTTCTTCCTATATATGAAATCAAAGTATCAACAATTCAAGAAATGAGATGCAAAAAAAGAATGACATATCATTGGATTTAGTAGTTGGAAGATTAACAACATTTGAGATAGATAATTATGATAAGTATGTTCTTAGTTCTAGCAATCTTGAGTCTACATTCAAAGTCAAGTTGTCACTCAAGAATAAAAAAAAGTTCAAAAGGCAATCAATCTAAAAGTGAAGAGGAAGATAGTTCTAAATGTGATCTTGAAGCCATTGAAGAATTTCTTGCAAGAAGGTATCCCAAAGGCAACGGAAAGTATAAAGGAAAAATTCCTTTAACCTACTTCTCTTGTGAAGAAGTTAGATACATTGCTGCAAGATGTCCAAATAGAGTAGACAAATATTAAAAGAAGCACAATAAGTACAAGGCAAGAAGGATTTCAAGAATTTCAAGGACTACGAGGATAAAGGTAATAAATCTTTTTTTATAGCTAAAGACTCAAATAATGGTGAAGATGATGAAATTGTATATTTTTCTACCAAAGATGAATCTAATGATGAAGGAGATAAAATGTCATTGATCTCTCATGTTAGCAAGAATGATACATGGATCCTTGATAGTGGCTGCTCTCAGCATATGAATGGTGATAAAACAAAATTTGAACACATGGAAAATTATGATGGTGGTAATGTGAGATATGGAAATAATGAACCTTGTTGCATAAAGGAAAAAGGTTGTATCTCACTAACCAATGAACTTAGATGTGATAACGCTTATTGGGTTGAAGGACTAATCCATTATCTACTAAGAGTGGCACAGTTGAATAACATTGGATTCAAGTAAAATTTATTAATGGGAAGGCCAAATTGATGGATGAAAAAGGAAATCTAGTTGGGTCTGGAAAACAAACAATAGGTAGTCTATTCTACCTAGATCTCAGTGAAAGCTCATGTTTTATTGCTCAAGGAGAAGAAAGATGGCTATAGAAAAAAAGATTGTGTCATGTAAACTTTGATAATCTAATCAAGATAAGAAAGAAGAAAAGAGTAAGAGGTATTCCTAGCCTAAGGAAACTTGATATGGGTCTATGCAAAAATTGTCAAATTGTTAAGATGGGAAAGACAAGTTTTAGAAGCATGGACTATCATTCAAAAGAAGTCTTGGAGCTAGTTCATACAAATTTTTGTGGACCTATTGGAATCAAGAGTTATGGTGGAGATAAGTGTTTTATTATTTTTTTCGATGATTATTCTAGAATGTTGACTATAATGTATCTAAAAGAGAAGTCTGAAGCATTTCAAAAATTTAAGTGGTATCTAGTAAGAGTAGAGAAAGAAATTGGAAAGAAGCTAAAATGTTTGAGATCAAATAGAGGTGGTGAATTCATTTCCAACGAATTCAATGAATTCTATATTGAAAAATGAATTAAGAGATAGGTATTAGACCTTGGTACACCTCAATAGAATGGTATAGTAGAAAGAAGGAATAAATCCATTATGGATTATGCAAGAACATTGATGATAGAAAAGAATGTTGCAATCAAAGGCTAGAAGGAACCAATCAGTACTATAGTGCATACCTTGAACAAAGTAAAATTGAAGAAAGACTCAAATCAAACTCATTATGAACTATGGTATGGCTACAAACCTAATGTAAGTTACTTGAAAATATTTGGTAGAAAATGTTATATCTTGAAGGAATCTAGGAAAATTAAATTTGATGTCAAAGGTGATGAAGGCATATTCCTAGGATACTCCTCTTGAAGTAAAGCATACAAATGTTTGAATTTACCTAGTTGTAAAATTATAAAAAGTACACATGTGAGAATTGATGAGTTTGCAAAAAGGCGTTTGCAACAAGGAACCTAAGAATTACAATAGATTTTCTTATTATGAACCTTATACATTGAAAAATCTATCTAGAAGTCAAGAGGCTTCACCTCCCGAGTCCCCAAAATCTCCTAAAGTTATAGAGTTGTACCTAGTGCAACCCAAATCACAATATGAAGGACCTGAGCCACAATTGAAAGCTACAAAGCTAGTACCAAAGCAAACTAAGTTTGATGGACCGAAATCACAGATAGTGGAACCTGAGCCTAATATAGAAGATCATGAAGAGGTTAGTGGAAACAAATCCAAATCCAAAGTACTTGTGATAGCAAGATATGTCAGAAGGAACCATGCACCTAATCAGATCATTGGAGGCAAGTTAAATGGAACAATGACAAGAAAAAAATTGAAAGGTATATTTTTTCTTACTGAATTTGAATCTAGAAATGGTAAAGATGGTTTAGACAATGAAATTTGGATTGAAGCTATGAATGAAGAAATAGAATAGATAGAGAAGAATAAGACTTAGATTCTTGTTCGTAGACCTAAGGATAAAAATGTAATTGGTATAAAGTAGGTATTTAGAAATAACCTAAATGAAGATGGAAAAGTTTCAAGAAACAAAAAAAGGTTAGTATGTCAAGGTTATTATCAAGAAGAAGGTATTGATTATGGTGAAACATTTTCTCTTGTTGCAATATTAGAAGGTGTTAGAACTTTACTAGCATATGCATCAGATAAAGGATTTAAAGTTTATCAAATGGATGTAAAATTTGCATTCTTCAATGAAATTCTTGATGAGGAGGTCTACATACAGAAACCTAAAGGTTGTGTAGATCCTAGCAAAAGTTACATGGTCTACAAATTACAAAAAGAATTGTATGGTCTCAAGAAAGCTCCTAGAGCTTGGTATGAAAGACTTCATAACTACTTGATAAAGATTGATTTTTAAAGAACAAATGTTAACAATAATTTGTACATCAAAGAGGGACTAGACAAGAAAATTGTGTTGGTAGAAATATTTGTGGATGACACTTTATTTATAGTAAATGATGACATATGCAAGGCATTTACAAAAGAAATGAGTAAAAAAATTGAGGTGTCTATGTTTGGAGAGATAAAATTCATTTTTGGATTACAAATCCAACAAAAGAAAGATGGTATCTACATCACTCAATCCAAATATATCAAGGAAATACTAAGGAAATTTAGAATGGAATATTCAAGACCAATTGGAACACCTATGTCTACTAGACATAAGATTTCCAAAAATAATGATTCAAAAGAGGTAGATCATACCACATACAGATCAATGATTGGAAAATTGCAATATGTAGTGCACACAAGGTCTAATATTGCATTAGTAGTTGCTATGGTGGAAAGATTCTCAAGAAATCCCCAAGAAAATCACATGATGGAAATCAAGAGAATCATGAGGTATCTAAAAGGTACTAATGAATATGGTTTATCATACAAAAAGATGAAAATTTGGATTTGAAAGCATTCACAGATGTTGACTGGGTAGGAAGTGTTGATGATAGAAAGAACACCAATTGTGGAGCATTCTTCCTTGGTAAAAGACTAGTGTCTTGGACAAGAAAGAAAAAAAATTGTATTTCTTAGTCCATAATAGAGGCAAAATATGTGGTAGCAATAGTTAATTGTTCAAATATTGTTTGGTTCAAACAATTGTTGGTTGGTATGATGATAGAGATCAAGGATCCAGTGGTTATTTTCTATAGTGCAATTAATATATCAAAGAATCCTATAATGAATACCAAAACCAAGCACATTGCTATTAAATATCACTTTTTGAGAGAATTAGTACAAGATAAAGAGGTAAGATTAGAATATCTGAATACTAAACAAAAATTATAGATATATTCACTAAACCATTACCTAAAAATGCATTTTTGTATCTAAGAGATAAGTTAGGGGTCATTCCCCTATCTAAAGCTCACTAAATAAATTTTAGTGATGCATCATCTAGATCATGTTGAAGATCAATTATTTGATGCAATATTAACAAGGGAAAACTGCAAATGAATGAGTACATAAGGTACATTGATATTCATAGTATATTGTCTTTGGCATACAATGTCGAAGAGGGAGAATTTTACTATCATATCTCATAGAAATTGTTGGAATACTTTAGAATAAATGAGAGGGGGAGTAAATTAGGTATCCAAGGTCTAGATGTATAAATAAAACTTTTCACAGCTTAGTGAACACATAAAATATTTATCTTCATGCATGCATCCATAAGATTATGCAATCACATAGAATCTTGTAGGTTGCTATTAAATCAACTTGCATAAATGTAGACATGAAATATAATAGATTCATCAACAAACTTGATACAATGATTTACATGGAAACCCAATTTGAGAAAACCACCAGTAACATGCTACTATATTTCACTCTTCTGAAGTGATGCCCTATGAAAGGCCAACCCTATTAAAGGTTACAATACACACTATTAAATGTGACCCTATTAAAGGATTTCAATCACCCTATTAGGAGTGATCCTTATTAGAGGACTTTTGACCATTCACTTGGAATGTTGCTTGATTAAAGGATTTACAAATGACTGTTAGGTCAACTTTAATCTAAAGGATTTACCCTAGACTGATACAATTATTAGAGAATAACAGTAAAGCTTGATCTGTTAATAACTTACAACTCCATTTGCAAATTACAAATTTCTATTTTAGTCCTCCATTCTACTTGGCCTTTACATATTTCAACTCTAATAGCCTATTCACCCTTTAAGCATTCCTACCCTTAAGCCGTCTTTCTTAACATGCCAATGCAAACTCTTCGCTTATGTCACTTGATGAAGCAAAATCCTTGATTCCTTATCTTCCTTAGGTTCTTACACATGACAACCTTTGCTTCTGACAAGCCATTCTTATAAATAGGAAATTAATCTCTTTTGTCATTCATCCTCCATCATCTAATTTAGGGTTAGGACATATTAGATAGGATACAATGAATCTACCCCATATTTCATATCTCTTTTAGAAACTTCTCCTTGAATCCTCTTTAAATTTTGCTAAAAATGGTTTACCTTGAATTATGTGCCACCAACTCATCAATCTTATCTTCCACCTAGTTCACATAATCCAAGAAAACAAAATTTTTAGCTTAGAAACATCAAATTTATGATCTTTCAAATAATTCACCCACTCAGCATTATCTTGCTTTTGATGCTTGGGATATAGTGTGTTTCTCGACATCCTCTACAAAATTACTTGACACAAACTAAAGTTTACTAGTGCTCAACATCAACTAAAATTTATTAGACATCCATTATTTTTCTCTACATACACTAGAATAAACTTTTACTCAGCTCTAACTAATTTTTTGCTTGGCTTGCACTGACTTTTCTTAGCACCTACTATCCACTCAGTCAAGCTTGGCAGACAAACTTTGTTTAACTTGCTCTTCTAAACTTTTTTAGTGTAACCAGCCTTTATAACCTTAAGTAGATTATCAATACATCATGTTATCACTATCTCAATTAATTCTTGTACTTCTTTACATAATCAAAACTCACCCTTTCCTCTAGGTGCTATTGTTACATCTTTTGATTAAATTCTCTTAATCAATCAAATAAGTGATAGTACTTAAATAATATAAGCATTTTTTTAACCAAAAAATAATAGGTTTGACATTAGTGACAAAACAATGATTGAAACATATTGATCATACTTCTTCAATCTATTCAAAAATCTCTCTCTTTTACTATTTTCAATCTATTCTACATAATCTTCCTCTTTGGCATTGATGGCAAACCAAACTATTCAACCAAACTGACTAGTTTAAAATAGTAAGACCAACAAAATACCAAAAAGATAATTCCTTGTATTGAAATCTCTCCCTCTATCGACAACTTCCATCTTATGAATAGGTTACAAAACTCTTCCTTATAACCCCTTCTAAATTACTTCTTGTATCTCCCTCTTAGTAAGTTGATGTTAGGATTTATCTTTCTTTGTTCTCCTGATTAGAAATTATCTCACTCTAAGATCAATTTTACTTAATTCTTGCATTTCTCACCTCTGATCAATAAATCTCCCCCTCTTTGACAACAATGTCAAAGAATTTTCATATTAACATGTAGATATGAACTTCTTCAATTTGTCCCTCTATCACCTTACATGTGACTGATTGATGTGTCATTTCTTTGACTACTTTAGACAACTCCTAAAGTAAGATTCACTATATCAATCTATAACATATGAAAATCAGCTTGTTTGATGCAAGGCACTCCTTTGCTACTTAGATAGCCTTTGATAGGGGTATCACCCCTTGTTTACCTCTTATATACTCATGAGAATCCTTAGGTAATTCTTTTGTAAAGATATCAACAATTTTCTCTTTTTTGTTAACATATTCCATCTTCACTTTTTTATATTGAACTAATTCTCTCAAGCAATGATACTTGATTGTAATGTTCTTAGTTTTTTTTTTCATTATAGGATTCTTTGATATGTTTATAATAATTGTATTATCACCAAAAAGTGTCACTAGTTTTGTGATCTCTTCCTTCATACCTTTGAATAACTGTTTGATATATACAATGTTTGTGCAATTTACAATAGCAAAACCATATTCAACTTCAGCAATAGATCATGAGGTGAAATTTTGTTTCTTGTTAGTCCATGTGACTAGCCTCTTGCCTAAGAAAAATGATCCTCCACTGGCGCTCTTTCTATCATGAATGTTTCTAGCTCAATCAACATCAGTATAGGCTCTTAATTCAAATTTTTCATTTTTCCTTTAGTATAGACCAAACTAATTTGTTCCTTTCAGACATCTCATTATTCTTTTTACAACCATCAAGCCCTAGGATTAGAAGAGAATCTTGCAACTATCCCTATAGATAATGCAATGTCAGGTCTTCTATGTAAAACATATTGTAATTTTCCAATCATAGACCTATATAATGTTTGATTCATCTCAACTAAATCATCATTCTTTGACAACTTTTGTATTGTCACCATAGGTGTACTTATTGGTTTGGAATCCTCCAATCCAAAACTTTTTAGTATTCCCTTGACATATTTTGACTGAGTGATGTATTTACCATATTTCATCTAATATACTTTCAAAACCACAAAGAATTTGATCTCTCCAAACATATACATTTCAAATTATTGCTTCATTTCATTTGCAAAAGCCTTACATAAAGCATCTTGACCTCCAAATATGATATCATCAACAAAAATTTTAGATAATAAGATAGGTTTTCCTTTTTCTATGTTAATGTATAGCTTTTTGTTATCATCAGTCCTTCCAAATACAATCTTCACAAGATAATTATGAAGTCTCTCATACCATGCTCTTAGTCTTTGTTTCAAACCATATAGAGCTTTGTGTAATCTACATACCATGTTCTCATTGTTAACATCAACAAAAAAATTTGGTTGTTCTATGTAAAATTCTTCCTCTTATATGCCATTCACAAATGTAGATTTAACATCCATTTGATAAACTTTGAAACCTTTGTATGTAGAATAAGCAAGTAAAGTTCTTACTCCTAATCTAGCAATAGGAGAAAATGTCTCTCCATATAAGTCAATTCATTCTTCTTGTGCATATCCTTAGCAAACTAATCTTAGCATTTTATTTTTGACTTCACCACTTCCTTCTAGATTTTTTCTCAATACCCACTTGATGCTAATCACATTTTTGTCTTCTAGTCGAGGAACTAGAATCTATGTTTTGTTTTTCTTAATTTGTTCAAACTCTTCTTCCATGGCTTTACTCTAGTCCACATATTCTAATGCATCTCTCACTAATTTAGTTTCTTTCATGCTTAGTAAACATGTATCACTTCTCAATCTATTTCTTTTTATTGGTATAACATCTTTATCTCCAATAATTTGTGCAATAGAATGATGTCTCTTAACATATTTGGACAATCTTTGTTCAACTCTAGTTTTTTCATTTTGTCTTTCAATTTTAGAGTCATTGTGTACATCTTTGTCATGTATCTCAGCATCTCTTAGATGTGCACGAATCTCAAAATCTAAATGTGCTTCAACATCATTCTGTATCTCAACATTTGAATGTAGCTCGGTTCTTGAATACAACTCAACATTCATAGTATGTGACTCGACAGTCACTGAAACTTGCTATTGATTTGTAGCTTGATTTGCAACATCTTCTTTAGTAGGCATACCTTCATAAGAGCATACAAATGATTTTTATTCTTCTAGTTCTTTCATAGATTTAGCCTCATGTACTTTTGTATATTCATCAAAATTTACATTTGCACTTTCCACAACTTTGTTAATGATAGTATTTAAACACTTATAAGCTTTACTTCTTATGGAATATCATAGGAATATACATTCTTCACTTTTTGCATCTAGTTTACCATTCTTGAAGTCTTTAATAATGTAATATTTTCTTCCAAATTCCTTTAAGTATTTTACATCGGGTGAGTATCCATACCATAGTTCTAAAGGTGTTGAATGAGTACCTTTCTTGACTTGTATATAGTTTAAAGTATAGACAACTATACTTACACCTTCTCTCTAGTATTTCAAAGCCACATTTTTCTCCATCATGGGTGTTCTAGCATAATCCATTATAGACCTATTCCTCATTTCAACAATTCCATTTTGTGGAGAAGTTCTAGGTGTAGATGTTTGTCTTTTAATTCCTTTGTCATTATAGAACATCTTAAACTCATTTCATATAAATTCTCCTCCTCTGTCAAATCTCAAACACTTCATACTTTTACATGTTTCCTTCTCAACTCTTGTTAAGTACCACTTAAACATTTGGAAAGCATCATATTTTTGTTCCAGAAACATAACTATCATCATTCTAGAATAGTCATCAACAAACAACATAATGCACTTATCTCATTTGTAGCTTTGCACTTCACTTGGTCCACATAGGTCTATATGAGAAATCTCTAGTATACTTTTAGAGATATGATTTTTACTCTTAAATCTTGACTTTGTCATTTTTCCTAACTAACATTTTTTACACATTATATTATTAGGCTTCTTCAACTTAGGAAAGCCGCTAACTTTTCCCATGTTATTGATACTAACTAGGTTATCAAAATTAACATGACATAACCTTTTGTGCCATAGCCACACATCATCAAATTTTACAGCTAGACAAGTAGCATCCTCTATATCAAGATAGAATAGATAACTCCTAGCTTGATCACCCTTTCTAATAAGTTTTCCATTTGTGTCATATATCTTAGCAATAGTATTATTAAATTCAACCATACATCTCAAATTATTCAATTGTGATACACTCAAGAGATTATAGTTAAGTCCTTCAACATAGTAAGAATTGTTGCATAAAATCTTATTTGTGAGTTTGATAGAACCTTTTCCTTTTATCAATCATGGTTCATCATTACCAAATCTTACACTATTTCCATCGCAACAATTCAGGGTAATGAACTTACTTTTGTCTCTATTCATGTGATGTAAACATCCACTATCAATGAACCATCTATTATTCTTGTTCACACAAGTCACAAGTGTAGTTGCCTCATCTTCATCAGATTCATCCTTCATTGTAACATACACCACTTCTTCATCATGTTCATTATATTCATCTTTTGTTTCATCTTCACCAATATAGCATGACTTTTTGCCTTTGTATTTGTAGTTCTTGGTGTCTTCATCTCTCCTACTTTTGTACTTGTCACCACCTCTGTAGTTCTTCTTCTCTAAACATCTAGCATCAATATGACCAACCTCATTGCAATTGAAACAAGTTATATGTAATTTACCTTTGAAATTGCCTTTACCTTTGTGGAATCTTCTCGCCAGTAGTGCTGCAAGTTTTTCTACATCCTCCTCATCTGTATCACTATCACTAGACACATACTTTATCTTTTTCTTCTTTTTCTTCTCATCAAGTTCCTTCAATGACACATTAGCTTTGAAAGAAGATTCAATATTTTTAGGTTTGTAATTATCAAATTTAGATAGCTCAAAAGTAGTGACTCTACCTACCAGACCTTCAAGTGATTGATTATTTCCTAGTATACATCTCAATTCTTGAATTGTAGAAATTCTAATAGCATATATAGGCAAAAATGTCCTTAAAAATTTTCATAGTACAATATTATCATCTATTTTACCTTTGGCTCCTCTTATTGTATCAACAACTTCTTTTATTCTTGCAACATATTGCACAATATTTTCGCCTTCTTCCATTCTCATATCATCAAACTTACCTCTGAGACTTTCAACTTTGGCTCTTAGAACATTTGTGTCTCCTCCATGGATGGTGGTTAAGGCATCCCACATTTTCTATTCACTCTCAAGACCTTTGATATCATCAAATTAGGCATAGCTTAGGGTAGAGGAAATCTCAAGCATTTCTTGTTATTCTCTTTTTTCTTTTTCATATCCTCAACTGTTAGGGCTCTAGTAGGATCAATATTCTCAATAGTAATGGTAGATTATGCATGATCTCTAAGCCCTCCAAGATGTAGCTTCATCAAAATTTTCCATGTAGGAAATTTATCTCTAATAAGCCGAGGCACTTCTCTTTTTGACATCTTGATCTTTGTGCTTCTAGTACCTTCAAACTAGTCCTCTTAAGTAGATGGCTCTGATACCAATTTTTGAAATACTTTAGAATAACTAAGAGGGGGGTGAATCAATTATCCAAGGTCCAAATGTATAAATAAAACTTTTCATAGCTTAGTGAACCCATAAAACATTTATTTTCATGCATGCATCCATAAGATTATGCAATCACTTAAAAATTTTTAGGTTACTATAAAATCAACTTGCAAAAATATAGGCATGAAATATAAAAGATTCATAAACACACTTGACATAATGATTTACTTGGAAACCCAATTTCAGAGAAACCACCAATAACATGCTACTCTTTTTTAGTCTTATGAAGTGATACCTTGTGAAAGGCTAAACCTATTAAAGGTTACAATAGACACTTTTAAATATGACCCTATTAAAGGATTTCAATCACCCTATTAGAAAGGAGCCTTGTTAGAAGACTTTAGACCATTCACTTAGAATGTCACCTAGTTAAAGAATTTACAAATGGCTATTAGTTCAACCTTAATCTAAAAGATTTACCCTAGACTAATACAATTATTAGAGAGTAACTATAATACTTAATCTTATGACAACTTACAACTCCATTTACAGATCAAAAATCTCTATTTTAGTCCTCCATTCTGCTTGGGCTTTACACATTTCATCTCTGATAGCTTGTTCACCCTTCAAGCATTCATACCCTTAAACCTTCTTGCTTAACATACTAATGTACACTCTTCTCTTAGGTCACTTGATGAAGCAAAACACTTCACTCTTTGTCTTCCTTAGGTTCTCACACATGACAACCTTTTCTTTTGACCAACCTTTCTTATAAATAGGAAATTAAGATATTTTTTATTCATTCCCCATCATCCAATTTAGGGTTAGGAAAAATTAGGTAGGATACAATGAATCTACCCCATATTTGATATCTCTTCTAGAAACGTCTCCTTGAATCCTCTTTGAATTTGTCTAAAAATGCTTTACCTTAAATTTTGTGTCACTAACTCATCAATCTTACCTTCCAGATAGTTCGCATAATCCAAGAAAACAAGGTTGTCAGCTCAGATCCATCAAATTTATGATCTTTCAAATAATGTAGCCACTCAACATTATCTAGATTCTGATGCTTAGAACATGTTACATTGCTCAACATCTTCTATAAAATTACTAATCATGAACTAAATTTTATTGGTTCTTGACATCAACTAAACTTTACTTGAAATCCATTGTTTTTCTTGGCATACACTAGAATAAACTTTTACTTAGCTCCAACTGATTTTCTACTCTCTTGCACTAACTTTGCTTGGCACCTACTATCTACTCGGTAAAGGTTGGTAGAAAAACTTTGTTTAACTTATTCTTCTAAAATTTCTTAGTGTAACCAACCTTTGTAACCTAAATTAGATTATCAATACATCATGTTATCGCTATCTCAAGTGATCTTGTACTTCTTTACATAATCATAACTCAACCTTTCCTCTAGGTGCTATTGTTACATCATTTGATTAAATCCTCTTCATCAATCCAATAAGTGATAGTACTTAAATCATATAATCGATTATCCTACTAGAAAATAGCAAGTTTGACATTAGTGACAAAATAATGATTGAAACATATTGATCATACTTATTCAACAAACTTCTTCAATATATTCAACAATCTTCCTCTTTTATTGTTTTCAATTTAATCTCAATAGAAATTTTATAAAAAGGAAGAGTATATATTTAAAGAGATGTTAAAGAGGAAGAATTTGGTCTAATATTGAAGAGAGAGTTTTGATAACAAAGGGAGAAATTGAAGGTAGAGGGAGTTCACACTAATAGATGATGTTTTCATAGATGATAATCAAAATGATTCTAGGGATATTTTCCTTACTTTGTTCTCACTTTAAAATTTCATTGTATTATAACATATTGTGGTGCCATCAATACCAAAGAGGGAGATTGTTGGAAATAGTTGATTAATTGTGTATTGTCTTTGATGTTACACAAAATATCATACCATTGTCAGTCAGTGTATGCCAAGCTCACTTGGGCATTGAAAATAGTTTTTTGTATCTGCCAGGCATTCCTGAGTTTACCTAGTTCAAAGGACAGTCTCTATCAAATTCACTCGAGTGACAAAAGAAGTTTGTAGAAGTTGAGTGTTAACCAAGCTCACTCAGTTAATGAAGGAAATGTTGGATGAAATGAATGCTAACAAATCTCACTTAGTTACCAAAGGAACTTTGTGAATATGCAGTATTAATCAAGTTCACTTGGTTAAGATAGGAAAAAAAATTTTGTGTTAGTATCTACCAATAAAGGTCGACTAACGGAAGTTTTAATTATTTTGGCATATTGAGTTCAATTGAATTATTTTTTGGTTTTAGTTGAATGAGGAGATGAATATTAATTATTCTATTTTGTATTCAAGCCAACTTGATGATGTGTAAGATATAAATATAAGGTCAAGTTGAGGATTGAATGTGTAGAACATAATTGAAGATATGATGATGCTTAGAAGAAGTGAATTAGAAGGATAAGCAGAACATCCTTGTCAAGCTGCAAAGATACATTTGATCAGGAAGGATCAAGTATACAAGCCAAAATTGAGATTTATACTTAGTAAATTGAATACATTATAAATTAGGTCATCTCATTGTTACTCTCTAACCATTGTAGCACTGATCCAAATCTCTTAACCAAGTTGGCTTAATAACTATTAGCATATCCTCTAACAAAGTGGCATTTCTAGATTGAATTTTTTAAAGACCTCTAACAAGGCCACTCCTAATAGGTTGATTAAATCCTCTAATAGTTTCATACCTTAAAAAAAAAAATTTAAACCTTTAATAGGGTTGGCTCCTAATAGGGCTTACTTCAAAAGAGTGAAAATCAGTAACTAGTTGCAATTGGTGGTTTTTCCCAAATTGGGTTTCAATGTTAAATCTTGGTGTCACTTGTGTTCATGCTATTTCTTTTATGCATATGCAACTAAGTTAAGTAAGGTTAATCATAGATAATATCTTAAGATTTTCATAATAAGAATTTGTCAATTTATTTTAGTGTTTACTAAGTTAAAAATTCGCTAGTGTAAACTGATTGCATGTCTATTTGTCGAGTTATAGTAGAATACAATTTGATCATAGCTTCAATTGTATTGAAATCTAAGGGATCTAGGATTTATTTTAGTTTTAATTGATTCACCCCTCCCCTCTCATTTACTCCTCTGATCTTTCCAACATTGATATGTTGTATTCATGATTGTATTTGTCATTGATGTCAACATAGCAGTAATACTATTAAGATAGGAAGAATAGTAGTCAATAATCTTGATGTGCAAAAATTGAGAATATTTTAGATTATGCTCAATGGAAGACATGTTCCTAAGTTTTTCATAATGGCATGGTTAAGAGGACTAATTCTGAGTCAATAGTGTACAGAACTTACACTTGATTTACTAGAAGCAATGTAGAAACAAAGCATTAGAAAATAGAGTCCTTATGATCTATTACTATCCTTTATCTAATATGTAATGAAGAGATGTCCAGTCACACAATCATAGAGGAAAATCATAGGATGATGCCAGCATGTGCATAAGATGTGGTTTCACACATGTGATATTTGGTATAGACTATGAGCTGACAGTGCTATTGTAATCATTAATTAATTAATTATTTTATTTTGATTAATAGAGAAAACCTCAAGGCTGACTCAAGGAATTATTATGAAGATAAGGTATAAAGGAATTTTTTTTTCCTTATCTGTAATGTATGTTAAAGAACAAGATCAAGTAGGATGTAATGTTTAGTGTGTAGAGAAAGGAGCATAATGCTTATTGAATGTGTCTAAATGATCTAAGGGATCATTGGATGCATAGTATGAGATCTAGTTACAAGATCTGAAGGATCAGAAGTTTGGTTGACAAGACAAAGATAGAGGAAGGAAGTACATTTCAGTTCTATTATTCTTCAAGGAATAATATAGATATTATTTGGATAGTGGGTTCTTTGATCTTAACCTTGAAGATATTTGGCCAGTGGGTCCATCCATCTTCCACAACTCCTAATAGTGTTAAAATCTCCTAATAGGGATCAAAATTCACCTAACAAGGTCTATCCTCTAATAAAGAATATTTATATTAGTACATCATCTTGTGCATACCATCCCCACTAGGGTTTTCCCTTTGATCAAGGGTTTGCCTAGTTAACATATCTAGTATTAATTGTGTATGAGTATCTTGTTGTGGTTTTAGTTTATATTACTCATATGGTTAATTTTGTTTAAGTTCAATTTTTGTGATGATAGCTAGATAACTGATTCACCCCTTCCTCTTAGGTATATCAGTGGTCTATATATTCTAATAGTTTGATGATAAACTATGGTCTACCTTGTGAAAGGTCTACCCTATTAAAAGCTTACAAAGACTATTAAGTCTCACCCTTTTAAAAAAGTGTGTCTTGTTAGAGGACTTAAACTTGTAATAAAATAAGCACTCAATAAAGAGATTTACACAAGCCTATTAAGACTACTCTATTAGGATATTTTCTCTACATCACTTATGAGAAGGATTCAGCACCATGATCCTTTGGTTAGCACTTTGCTTCTAGATGTTAGATCTTCTCTTTCCTAGTGTGTACTTGATCCATCTAATCAGATAGGTCTCATCTATCCTCTCTCTACTTTTCTTTGTTCTCTCTAACTAAATTTTCAATTTATAACATTATCACTACCTTCATAGCCATCATGAATTCTCTCTCTATACTTAGCATGTGTTTTTCTTGTGTCTCCTTATCTTCCTTCATGCATGAAATTTTTTTTGGGGTTTGTCTCCTTAACTAAACAATTGGATTGGTTGTATGCACTACATAGGGATTCATAATATACATCTATATACATCTTCTAGAATTGTAAAATAGTCATTAAGCTATCCAAAAAATTGTTTACATAGAAGTTTGTGCCATTACAAAATACTATGTCCAAAAGTTTTCACTTGGAAATTGAAGTCTCTAATGCTCAGCATTCACTTTATCTTTAATGATGTAACTCAGTTCCTGAATGATTTGGCATACTTTGTTTACTCAACTCATGAGTGACTTGACACTAACTATCTGCTCAACATATACTGGTGCTTGACACTAGCTATGTATATTACTCAACATGTATTGTCTATTTTGGTTTAAATAAGTATTTACTATTTACACATTACCTAAGTTTACTTAGGATAATGCATTTTTATATTAGTTGTCATGTAGACACCTAGAATTTTTGTATTCATATGAGTTGTCATATAGACAACATAGTTGTATGCATTCCAATTGAGCACATGTTGTCTACTACATCTCTTCACATCATACACCTTTGTATTCTTATCCTCTCATTTTTTCATGTACATTCATGCACAATGGAGGATAATCCACTCTTGGTGGACATGTACTTAGTTTTGATGATTATCTCTCTATTGACTCCTAGTCATTCTAGTTGCCTTTATATATAGGCACTTCTAGAGTGTATTCATCTGATATTCATTATTATTGTGATCATTATTGAGATTCTCATTTGATCACTATTTGCCCCTCTTGTACTATCTACTGAGCTTCTTGATCTTGGTGTTGAGCTATTTCCTTAGGCAAATTCTTACATGGTATTCAATCCATGGTTAGCTTCATTGCATAGCCATTGGAGAGATTCATTTTTCTTCATTTTTGAGGGCCATGATTTAGATCTAGATATCCACAGTTATTGGGAGTATTTTGAGAAAGATCTGACCTCACCATTGCATTTGGGTGGCCATTTCCATAAATTTTGACTATAAATATGCCTATCTTAGTGAAAAGTCAAATTAGAGGCAAATTATTTTTGCAAATCAGACTTGGAAACCCAATTTGCCAAATTTTCTTCAAAACCATCCCATCTCAAAGAAGTGGTTAGATCTAAACATTGGTGAGATCCATGTATTTTTGACTTATATCTAAGGATATCACAACAAGATTGGTCAATATATAGTGATCTGGTTGAGCATTGTGGGTCACCTTCACATATTGTTCATATTCCATTTAGATATTTGTGAAGCACTCAATTTAGCAACGGTTTTTCTCATTACAAGAACTCTCCTGTATTTATTGTGATCATAGTGACATTACATTCTTCTCCTCTGAGGAGAAAATATAATACAAGTTTGGTTTCTCCTCCCATTGATTAGTCTACACAATCCAAGTGAGATCTTCATTGAGCCACACCTCCCTAAGTTCTTCTTAGAGGCATCACCAATCCAACCTCAAATTCCTCTTGCCATGTATTTAATTTATATCATTATTATCTGATCCAATGAGTCAAATTGTTCTATGATCGTTAGCACACATAAAGACATATGTGGGGCTCTCTCCACATGGGCATAACCATTGCTAATAGTCTGTTGAGCTTGGTCAACATGCATTGGGCACCCAATAGACACCCAACCCTAGTGATCATAGGGACTTCCATTTACCTTCTAGGTGGCAAGTTCTATTCTTTTGTCACGCATAGAACTAGACTTGGCCAATGTCAATCACCATTGAATTCCATGCAGGGTGACATTGAGCTAAATCTAGTTCATTCATTATAGGCAGATGAGCTCAAGCCCTCTATCATACCCATCTTGATAGCATTGGCATAGAGTGATAGTATATTGGGACAACAGACAATCTAGCCACTAATCCAAAAACTTGGACATAGAAACTTGTGGCACTTTTACCTATCATATTGTTGCATCTTGATCCAACAGATTCAATGTTTAAGATTGGAAAATGTGCATTCCCAATGCCTTTCGCTGCGATTTGGATCCTTTAGATCTGACTAACAAATTCAAAACTTGCCTTCAAACATAGTTGTAGTGCTTAAAGAAAGTGACCCTCAATCTTATCCACATTAGATCAAAACTCCATTTCCTAGTTGGACACATTGTCTAGTGCAATGGTAATTGGTATTTTATTTAAAAATTAAAATTACATTTTTTGTGGATTTATTTAAAGAAAAAATTTGATACCCATCTAAGGGTACTTGGTGATTTTTTTAAATTTTTTCCTTGATGGGACCCAAACTATCAAATTTAGGATCATACTTTGCTGATGTCATAAAACATTTGAGAATTGGACCCTCCACCATATTGATTTTCAGTTTGGTACTCTGACTTGACAAGGCCATAAGTCACTCATCGGGACACCAAATCAAGCATAACTTTTTTAAAAATTTGGGTAGAATCTCCTAAATATTTTAGTGGTGTAGTTGTTTTCTAGTTTTGGTGGACATTTTGTAGAATGTGAAAATCCTGGTGACTGTACCTATTTAATCCCACATTTTGCAACTTTAGAGGTTCCGTTCAGAGTCATACAAAGACATTTTCAGGTGTCATTTTTTTTTGAAAGTGCATGATGATTTGTCTACTTTATAGATTTGGTATCAAATTGGAACAACTATAATTAGTTATTGTACTTTCAGCATTTGGTCTTTTTTGACGTATTTTAGCACTTGTACTTGTTTAGATCCTTAAGATATTTGGTGCCTTATGTATTTGAGTCTACTATAGCTTCATCTTTTCTATTTTAATCATGAAAATTAGAAGTCCACATTTTTTCCATTTTGACAAGTGGTCAATTGTAAATGCACTACATATAAAATGCCACAAGCATCATTTTTAGGGTGGGGGTCATTTGATTGAGTGAAAAAGTGGGGGGTGTCTTATGTTCTTCCATCACATTGATATTTTGCTCTTTCTTTTGCATTATGGGTTCTTTTTCTAAGTTAACAACACATAATTATGCTACTTGGAAAGAAAAGATAAAGGAACCATTAGTTGAAAAAGGTTTACTATGTTATTTAACTAGTGCAACAAAGAAACCGGACAATTATGTTGATGAGTCTCATAAAGAAGACTGGGCATCAAAACAAGAAATGGCCTTAGGAACCTTGCTAGAGAATATCACAAATCCTATCAAATATCACATCAAGAACATTACCAATCCAATAAAAGTTTGGAATAAACTTGAAGCATTGTATGGGATAGTAGATGAAGATATGGCCTACACCATTGAGGATAGTCTTCTCAAATTGGATCCTAGGAATTTTGACACCATAGAAGATTATCTTACCCAACTAGACATGTATAGGGCTCAACTTAAGGGTTGTGGTGAACCCATCAAGGATGGAAAGTCAATCAAACATGTGATGGCTTATCTTCCTTTTGAATATTCAACTTTTGTTTCATGTTATAATACTCACAAATTAACAATGGGAAATTCCTTCACTAAGCCTTCATTCGAGACATTTTCAGGAATGGTGGTCTTAGAACATGAAAAGTTAGTGAGTATGGGAATTCTCTAGTCTTCCAAGTCCAAAGCCTTGGTAGCTAATGAAGGGAATCAAGGTGGTAAAAATTCCAACAAGAAGAAAAAGAAATGGAAGGCTAAGCCACAAGATGACATAGAATAATCTTCCTCTACATATCAATCTACCTCCTTGCATCAATATTCCTTTACACAAAAATATTCCTCAAAAAAATGAAGATCTTTTTCCAAAAATAATAAGAAGCAGAACAACTTCAATAAAAGGGAGAAGAAAACTTGTGCCTAGTGTAAGAAGAATGGTCATGATGAACACGAGAGTGAGGATAAGAAAATTGATGAGTTGCTAAACATAATGAGGAATCATAAAATTGATGTGCGAAATGCCTATAATGATAAGGGATCTTCATCCACTTCAAAAGGTAAGGGACAATCTTTGGTAGCAAGTACAAACAATTTTGAGGAATGGGTTCTTGATTTAGGAGCTACACATCATATGGGTGCTTCAAGGGAGCATTTTACCTCTTTGAAACTATCACATGTACCTTACATCTATGTGGGAAATGACACACAAGTGGAAGTTGCAGGAAAAAAGAATGTTGAGTTGGATAATGGAGTTTTCAAGGATGTTCTTCATGTTCACAACCTTAGCACCAACCTCCTTTCAATCTACCAAATAACTCACTATGGAGGTGGAAACAAAGTGGAGTTTCTTCTTGGTTTAGTTGTGGTAAAAAATCTAAAGGATGATTCTATGGTGGAAATTGGAAAGGCTAATCATGATACAAGATTTTATTCTTTTTCTCATTTTTTGCCTAAGACCACTTCTATTTCCTTGTTGACCCACTCAAATTCACAAAGTAAACTATCGCATGAGATTTTTGGATATCTAAATTATTGCTACCTTCAACACTTAGGAACAAGGATATGGTCATAGGTCTACCTCAAGTTAAGTATTCAGAGGGTGTATGTGTAGGTTGTGAAGTGGGCAAGCATCCCAAAGAGAAGTTTGACAAAGAGAGGTCTTGGAGAAGTTTGACAAAGTGATGTAGCTGGGCCATTTCTAGTGCCATAATTTGGAAAGGCTCACTATGTTCTCACCTTCATTGATGACTTTTCATGCTACACTTGGGTCTTCTTTCTTTCTCATAAGAGTGAAGTGTTTGATAAGTTAATCACCTTCAAAGCTCAAGTTGAGAAGCAATCAGGGAAAGCCATTAAGATTCTTCGAATAGATAATGGAAGGGAGTATGTGAACTCAAGGCTTATAGACTTTTATACTCATGAGGGTATTGATCTTCAACATTTAGTTGCATACACTCCATAAAAAAATGGTGTTTCTGATAGGAAGAATTAAATCCTTAAGGAAATGACCACTTGTATGCTACAACATAAGTCTCTAAATCAATTTTTTTGGGTAGAAGCTATGTGTTGTGCCAATTACATCCAAAATAGAAGTCCATATAAGGCCTTGGATGGAAGTACACCTTTTGAGGCTTGGTGTGGAAGAAAGCCAAGTGTAAAACACATTAAAGTGTTTGGTTGTCTAGCATGGGAAAGGATACCTCCACAAAAAAGGAAGGCATTAGAACCTTAAAGTAAACCTTGTATATTTGTTTGATATCTTGACCATCTTAAGGCATATAAACTCATGGATCTAGAGACACATGAAATTTTCTTTAAGAGGAGTGTTCACTTTGAAGAGACTTGTCCAAGTTTTCCTCCTTCAACTCCTCCCTCCTCCTTCATGGAAAGTGATGATAGTGACTTGGAAGATGATATTCCTTCAACTTTGACTCACAAGACACCAACTTCAAAGGGTCCACAAACAATTGATGATATTCCTTCTTCTTCTTCCACTAGACCTCATTGGGAACAACAAACACTTGATTCAACAAGTTCATTGGTGGGGAGTCATTCATATAGTAGGAAGACAAGGGCACAACGCAAATCATTTCCACATACACATATTTCCATTTCTTCTAATCCATAGTCATTTAAGGAAGCATCAGGGGTTCCTAAATGGGACAAGGCCATGGAGGAAGAATATAACTCTTTAATGAAAAGAAAAACTTGGGACTTAGTTCCTCTTCCTAAGGGAAGAAATTTGGTTCAGTGTAAGTGGATCTATTGGACCAAGTTTGTAGTAGATGGAAGTGTGGATAAGTATAAGGCTAGACTTGTTGCCAAAGGTTTCTCACAAGTTCCTATTATTAACAATACTGAGACCTTTGCACCAATAGGTAAGATGAACTCCATTTTTTTGACACTAGCTATTGCTACAACTCATGGTTGGCTTGTACATTAGATGCATGTGAAGAATGCTTTCCTCAATGGGAATCTTCTTGAAGAAATCTATATGGAGCATCCTCAAGGATTCATACAAGATTCTACTATGGTTTGTAGGTTGAGGAAGTCTATCTATGGCCTTGAGCAGGCTACTAGGGCTTAGTATGCCAAGATGGATTCTTTCCTACTCTTAGTAGGATTCACTAGGTGCCATTCAGATTTGAATGTCTACATTCTTCAAAGGGATGACACATACTTGATACTTGTGTTTTATGTAGATGACTTGATCATTATAGGAAGTACTTCATCCATCATCGCCAATGTCAAGACTTATTTGTAGTAAAAATTTGCTATGATGGATTTGGATTTACTTCATTATTTCATTGCTATTGAGATCACACAGTCTCTAGCTGGGATCACAATTTCTCAACCCAAGTATGCTCTTGAATTACTTTCTCACTTTGGCATGAGTAATTTTAAGCCTGTAGCTACTACCTTTCTTTTAGGTGTTAAGTTAGAAGCAAAGTCTTCCACTCTACTTGTCAATGTTACATTGTACAGACAGTTGGTTAAGAGTCTCATTTACTTGATGCATACTTGCCCTGACATAGCTTTTGTAGTTGGCACAGTTTCTTGCTTCATGCAAGAGCCACATGAGCTTTATTGGAAGGATGCCAAATGCATCTTGCACTACATATAGGGTACACATGGATATGGGATACACTATGTAGTAGGTATTGGAATACAATTCATTAGATACACAAACTCAAATTATGTAGATCTTGATTCTTGCCAGTCAACTTAAGATTATATGTTTCATCTTGGTTCCAACCCCATTTTTTGGTAGAGTAAGAAGCATAATACTATTGCTCTTTCTTCTATTGAGGTTGAGTATCAAGGGATTTTTACTATAGCTATAGAGGCTATATGGCTATGACATATCCTAAAGGAGTTTAGGTTAAACTTTCTACAGTCTATACTCATTCATTGTGATAATTAGAGTGCTATCACTAGTGTATTCGACTGCATTTTTAGACTAAAATTTTCAACCATCTATTAAAATGTTTTAAATTGGTCAAAATATGGAAGGAATAATATCTTCTTTTTTTAAGTCCATGCCCATGTTGGTTGTAATTTTAACTAACACTAAGTGTTGGCCAAAATTTTAACCAATGCAAGCATAACATGTTAAAATGAAAAAGGGTTTCAGCCTATTTCATTGTTTTGTTTAACACTGAGCATGCACAGGAGTTGCACAAGCACAAGAATTGGTGAATGTGGTTGACTGTTACTCACAGCATGATCAATTAAACACTTCAATAATATCAAGGTAGGAGAAGAGGTGGGAATCAAGGAAGAGGTGAGGAATCAAGGTACTTATCACATTTTTCTACCATTTTTTGCTCCTCCATCTTTTTCTTGTGTTTATTTCATCTAGTTTTTGTATTTCATGATTACATTTACTGTTTGATCATCCCATATTTCACTACCTACATCTTCCAATTCCTGAAAGATAAAAAATGAGGAACTATAAAAGACATACTGAGGAATTTTATTACTTTGCCAAATCATTACCTTGCATTAAATAGAAAAGAGTCCACCGTTGGCTATGTTGTTAATTTTGAGCCTTTCATTTGCTAGCATCTCCCTTGTTTCATTGTTATTAAAATAGAAATAAGATCTAAATTAGCGAACTGAATGCTAATGTGTGAAACCTAATCAATGAAGAAAAGAAGTTGATTGGTAATCAGAGAGCTCAAACCTAGAAAATAGAAATGATGTTGGGGACTTCTTTGGTCTATTAGGGTCACTGTGTCTTTCTCGTTCTACTGCTACTTTTGTAGAACAAAGGAAAATCAAACAAATTATTGGCATATGGCACCTAATGAGGTAGTCTTTAGATAACATGAAAAGTAGCCAACATATTTTACATATTATATTTATTATACACTGAATTATGTTGTTGTTCATCACGAAGAAGCTTTTGTGTTTCACTTTTGTGCTTCTTTTATCCAATGAACTTCAATATCGTTAGGAGGTTAGCTCTAGTCCTTTAAGGATCTTATGCAAAAACAAGATTACACAACTTGGAGAACTAACTACAGGCATGCTTCCTTTTCAACCTCATATTTATCATTGTATCATTTCTACTCTTCTGCATTTGAAACCTTCTATTTTTCTCCCATAATTGTTTCCATGTCTTTAAATTAGATATTTTCATTCTTTAATTTCTTTTGTATGCAAAATAACAAAAAATGATTGGAATAGTAACATGATTAAATACTACTCATGAAATATGATTAGTAAATATTTACTCTAAAATTACATAGTTGAATGCATATAAAATGTCATATTTATGTTGATAGATTGCAAACACTTCACTTCATGTAAAAAAAAAGGGAATAAGCCAAGGAGCTATATAAGGTATAACTATAAGGCAAAACACTTGCTAAGGTTTTGAATATAGTGTAGCAAGTTAAGCTTGATTGCATAACCTTTAATTCAGTGTATTATTAAGATGGATTAACTTTCATCCTATGAGCACTATCAAGATATAATAAGTGTTGAGTGAACCATTCGTTCTCATGACTAATGGGTTCTTATCTACTAATAAAAAACATAACATAAATTTGATCATCAAAATAAATATTATCCATGTTGAGTAATGTAGGTTGAGTAGGAAATAGTGCTTTGAGTTTCCATTGAGAAAGGAAATATTGTACGCTGGAGAGGAGGATGATGGAAATGAAAGGGTGGTGATGTCAACTATTTGAGCAGAAGTAGGGGGTAACTGCTGTAGCCTCTTAATGAGGAGGAAGAAGAAAGTCTATTTGCATAATGGTTGGAGGATTGATAAGAAAAGGTTGCTCACTTTGTTTCTAAACCTAATGTTGCAAGTGATCCTATTGCAGATGGAGGTCTTTCATTGCCAATAAGATGGGATAGGGCTTGTAGATAGACTTCTCCCTTATATGAGCTATACTAGAAGATTCATTACAACATTTGCACATAGGAGAGGTCTTGGCTCTATCAACCAGCACAATTGTTGAGGTTGTGTTCACTTTGAGTGAGGTTCCCTTGCTTTCTCTTCTATGAAGGTAGAGATGGAGCTTATTCCTCATTGTACTTATCACATTTTTCTACCATTGTATCTCAATTTGATGCACCCTAGATAACTTGATTAGCTTCTTTGGCTTGTTCATGTACTCTAATAGAGAAACTACTTTGTACTTGGCTCTTGCTATGCCATTTTGGGCCAAAAATTTTCAAGGTTCGAAAGCTCCATGGTTGTACATGTAAGCTTCCACACTGCTCATTCATTTTTCATTTTTAATAGATTCAAATGTGATTGCTCTTGATGACATTAAATTGCTATGTTTAGTTTTCATCCTTGTCTAGGGCTTAAAGCCCTCATTTTCCCAAGGTGATATTTTATCAGGCTTGCATTTTGCACCTACACATGAATACTATCAGCTTTGGTTTATTCTCTCAACTAGTTGTGTATGACATTTAAAAAATAGTATAACACCTGACCACAACCTGTGCACCTCTCATTGGGAACCATATTAAGTTAGCTCTTCACAAAGTTTGCATATTGGTAGGTCATTAAATTGGCTTTTTTCTTTCAAGTTCCTAAGGAATTTCCAATGGATTAACAATCATATGTCAATGTCACTTTAAAGTATACCTTTCCTCATTCAGTCATGAGAAGAATTTGACACAACCTTTCTCTCTAGGGCTTGGGTTTTTTTCATTTCTAATGTTTACCTATCAACTCTACATTATTTTGCAATGATATAATCTATATACATGTAGCTTTTTGAAAATAAATAAATTATTTTACTGCAAAGCCTGAAAATTATTTTTGTCTGTATTTTAGATTGAATTCATCATTATTACCTCTGAAAGTGTACTTTATTGTTCTTGCTCATATTAACTATAAAATTATAGTAAATGTGAGTTTCCTTGTAAAATTTAAATTTAAATAATTTCTACTCTTTTTAATATTTATCTAAATTATTTCAACATGTTTAAATGGTGATTGCAAAGGGGAAGCCAAGGAACTGCCAGGATAGAAAACAAGGAGGCTAGGAGGAAGCTAGTAAAAAGGTGCGAGTAGTAGGAGAGTTATTTCTATGTTGATTTTGTTTGTTGTCATTTTCTTGATTGTCAATGGTATCAAATTATTGCATAGGTGCACACACATCCCATAGCATAATTATATTATATTTGAAATATTGGTTTCTAAATTTCTAATTTTATGAGTATAAGTATCATTTAATATCACTATAATAACTTTGAGAAGGAACCTCACATTCTATGATAAGGCCTTGTAAAATTTATGATGTTATTGAGCAATGTGGAATTTTATGAGGTTACATGTATTTTAGGAATAGGTCATGACTACTCATTTACTTATGGCTTAAAGAAAATTTTGTCTGATAGCCTTTGGCAGTTAAGCATTTTGCATATGTTTTTCCTCTTAGTATCTAATGTCTATGAACACATCTGCACAAAGGAATCAAACCTAGATATATTACTCAAATTTCTCCTCTATGGATAGATTAAGAAGAGAATACTCTTCAGTGGTATATATATATAATGTATATATCAACTTAGATATTACAATGAAGGAACATATATGCATTATATTTTGTTTCTATTGCTTCAATTTTTTTTGTAAATCCTATAGTTTCTAGTCAGTTGCTCCATAGAGGATATCCAGGCCAAGTAACACAAGGACTACATGCAACATATAGTTTCCATCATCAAATGCAATATATTGAAACCACTAGTTCATACACATAGAACCTTCTTTCAAGAACTACATGCAAATCATTCATATAAATATAAGTAAAATCTTAAAATATGCAGGCATGTAAAAAACTCTTCTTTGTTGACTAAATGCAGACAACTCTTGTCTATTCATAATTTCTTGAAACAACATATGAATCTCAATGATTGTACTTGAAATAGCATTATAGTAAATCAGTAGGCATTCATCAAGTTCAATCACCTTTTTAATAAAGCACATTATTTTGTTGCTTTAGGAAAAAAAATCTAATGATTTTCCCTTTCACTGCAATGCATTTGCAAAGAGGCTTTTCATATGATTATCAAACATTTGGGCAATGCCATCAATGATGAATGTCCTAATAGTTATGATCTACTTTTTCAAATACTAAATTAGATGATCTGCACTACAACAATTTTACCTTTAACCTACCTATTTATTAGATGATTATAATTTATAAATTTCTTTGGATATTCTTATATTTAATCTAACTAGTTTTCATGAATAGCAGAATTGTCTTTAATAGTTCATCATCTTCTCTAAAATAAGACAATACTCTAGTTATGTATTTCCTTCTCTATGGGTTTGATTGCTTTTCAAAATCAAGACATTTGATACAAGTGACACCTTCCATAGTATCTTCCCATAGAACAAATCCATTTGCTATAGAGCTAGGAGTAAAATCAATGAATAAGTGAGATAGAGTAAAAATCATGAAATTATATTTCAAGATAAAAAAATTTCCTCATGTTAGAAAATATGTTGGAGGTTATGATCCAGAAGCTCCCTAGTATGGGTAGAAATCAAACCATGGGGCGTGAAACATCAATATGCAGCAAGGATAATGGGCAATGGCCAAAATATAGTTTTAAATGAGATTACAATATATATCTATATTTCTATGTTCAAAGTATACTTGAAATGCCCTATTAGGGAACCCAATGTACAAACAAATACAAGATTACATCTATTGAATATAGCAATAAATCTCCATATGATAAGAAAGGATAGAACAACTACAACTGTGTTCCCTAGTAGGATTTTACAATACTATAGAATTATTTTGTCACTAGTGCACTAGCATTCACATAGCATCATTATGTGTTAATTATAGTCAGGAATTACATAGAGACTATGATTAGGTACAATGGTTAATCTTTATCTAGCTTCATCAAAGAAAATTAGATAAAACTAAAATATCAAATTAAAGAAAGTGTAGTAAACCTTACCTTGATGTATAAGTCAATAGCTTTGTAGACCTAATCATGGATAGGCCTACAAGAGGATGGCAAAGCTTCAACCAAATCTAGGAAAATGGTAGGCTAAAAATTGGAATATGTAGCAATTTTTATGAGATACTCATCCCACACTTTGGCCACATTACATACAAATGGATTGTTGCTAGTGGAGCTATGAGAACTAGCATTCCCTTCACTAAAAAAGGGTGTAATCAAACTCTTCCCCACATCACTTTGTTGAGACATGAACATGGAAACTATATGTTGCATACTCTCTACCTCCAAAATACCCAAATCATCAATTACATCATCGTCATTCTTCAATGGCAATAAGAAATCTACTATCATAGCCTAATCTACCTGGCTTGAAATTTTGTTTTCAAGCTTAAAGGTGCAATCTCTATCTACACTCCATGCAAGGGAACAATGAAGGAACCCAAATAGGAAGGTAATAGGTATGATATCTTTGTCCATAGGGAGTAGCTTAACCACACAATCCACCTCTACTTTCATCTCACCGCTTTTTTCCTTTATCATGTTTAAACCTTGAAAGTCCACCTTATCAAATACACATTTGTAATGATAAAAGATTGATTAGAATTTGCAAAAATGAATCTCGATGTAAATCGGTTCAAATCATCAAAGGACTATAAAGCTCTATTCAAATTTCATTTTAAGTGTATTTGCTAGAGTTCTAGATCTCCATTGAATTATTTTAAAGAAATTTTCTCTCATTTCAAAGAAGTAATGTGGAAATGTAATATGTGAATTACTTATTTCCCATATAGCTTCATTGAAAAACAAGAGCCCATATAGCTTCCTTAAAACATCAAGAACACACACCTGTTAGTGTACAGAAATAGTGCTCTACAGATAAATTTCTCGTTAATGCCTTTCCTTCTTATTGACTCTATTTTCTTCCTAAAATAGTCCAAAGGAAGGGTTATTAGGTCATTGATTAGATTCTCCATGTGGCTGCCCCCAAATGGAATCTCCATGGGTGCCAATGGAAATAGTACAAGAGCTCATTTTTTAATTGCAGAGCAAGTTAAGAGCAATATTGCTTCAATACAACTGCTAACTATCTTGAGCCCTTGGGATATGGGATTAAGCTCCTCACAACATCAAAGGGATTCAATGGCATGTTTCTAGTTCTTCAGTATTTTATCTTTAAAATATTGGCCCCTTCATTTACAAAGATTTCCTATGGAGTAGTCCTCTATCATTTCAAAAAATGTCGATGCACACCCAATTGCTAAGATGGTGGATGGTTCCATGTGTATCATATAACCATAGAAATGGGCTACTATGAGCTCAAAAGTCTCCACCCCACCTAGACAAGAATTCAAATTTATTTCAATGGCTTCCTTTAGCTTCCAATTCAAGTATCCAATCATGGACACCAAAGGTAACTGCATGCAGACATGTACAAAAGTTGAAATTCAATTTGTGTACCTTGTGAATATGGAAAGTGGAATCCTTAATGTGAACTATTGTGTTGGTTGAGAATCCCATAGCTTCAAACCTATGTAGACCATACCAGATTAGAAAGTGCAAGAGCTATAAACATTTACATTCATGAAATAGAAATGGAAGTAATAGCCAATTGTAGACAAATTTTGCTAGTCAGTCTTGTAGTGTCACTCATGACTATTATAAGAAATTTGATTTCGATATTCACTAGTCGTAAATTTCCTTTCTACTCATTGTCTTCCAACTTTTCCAATCTCCCTTTTTGCATACTGTGCATTAGCCATTGTTCACTCTTCCATTATGATTTCACATTATTTGTTGTTTGGTTGACTTTAGTATCAACTTTACCATCTCTAAACTCTTTTCTAGTTGGGACCTATATTATTTTTCCTGTCCATGTTTCACATGTCTATCATTGCGTGTTTTGAGCCAAGAATCTAGGGATCAAAACATGCAATTGCTTGAAAACATTCCTTTCTTTCCACAACTAAGATTTGGATATGATTTTCTAAATTGTGAATAGCTTTGCCAATAAAAGTATCCTTTTAGATGGATGTGTCATCTCTATTAATCAATTTACTTGTCTCTTCATTTTTTGGGGATTTTTTAAACTATAGGATAGGTGAAGTTTTGGAATTGTGTACACAATCATGTTGATCCAATTATAAGTTCAATGTTTTTTATTTGGCAAACCTGTATTTATGCATTCGCTTCTACTTGTTTAGTTTTGTAGTCTCTTTCTTAACACATTTCTTATATTGTCTTTGCTCAAATCATATATGAAACCAACATTTTTGGTCTTGAAGAACTTATCTTTTAATCTATATGTAAAGTGAAACTTTAGAGCTTCTATAGCATGGCCATTGAAAATAAGGACATCAAAGCAGATTTTTACATTTTCCTATTAGTTTTGGAATTCTGGGAATGCGAGAATGTTTACTGCAACAATATCAGTGCTCACAAATTCTAGGACTAGGAATTCCTTTGTAACCTTCTCTCTACATTTACTATGGTAGAAAATTGCATATACATAGCATCTTCTACCTTTATTTCTCAAAATAGCATGGTATTGATACAAATTTTACATTTTTTCTAGCTATTTGATACAAAAAATTTATAAATTTTTTTGTTTCTCCAAGTTCATGTGTCTTTCTATTTGATGGTACATTTCTTCAACAAATCCTGTGTAAGTTTTTTTATCTTGCTTAGAAAATCCATCAAAGAGAAGTGTGGTTCCCAAGCTAAAGGGCCTTTAAGAAAGTATTACATTACATATAGTAAGAGTTAATGCATGCCATGGCCATTCTTGATTATATGAATTTCAAAATTGTATGCCTTCTTTGCAACCAAATCATTTGATGAAAACCAATGAAATAAATGTTCTAACTAGTAGTGAACTATAGGATCCATGTGCTATGAAGATGCGTGTTGTTAAGGCTCATGGCTATTTGAAAAGCAAACTACTAAAGTGCTCACTTGGATTAGTTAGGTCATGGCCCTTGTCATACTAGCTAGGATTTTCGTAAGATAGAATGTATGCATTTGAACTCCCAAATAAAATTGGAGTATCATGTGTCTGGTTGTGAGATAGAGCTATTAGGTGAAACTCTTGTTATGTTTATGGTTGCAAGATAGAACCATTTCCATTATAAAATTTATGTTTGAGGCTATCACACCCAAAATATTTTGGCGAATCATGTTTAAAATTGCAAGATAGAACCACTAGATGACACTTTAGTTATAATTGCACATATTGTTTCATCACACAATTGCACATTTTGTTTGGAGTATCATGCTCATAGTTTAGTTTCAATTGGAAACCTCATGCTTACAACTAATTGTTAGCATTGAAAAATATATATTCTCTGGGATTGCTTTCACATTAGCATTCTATTTTTAAATAGATTTCTCATTTAGCGATATCAGATTTCCACAATTCATATCAATAAATTATTCTTTCTAGATTTGATTGTATAATGGTAATTTTTTAGATGACACTATATGATCCAAAATATGACACTATATCACAATAGATTATTGTATGTAAATTCCAAGAATATTGAATTGTCTTGTTCCAAAAGCCTATCCATAAAATTTTCCTAGAATAGTTCCTATTCCTAACTAGCCCCTTGGGATTGGTAAAACCATAGACAATGAAATGTCTGATTACACTTAGTTTGCAATCCTTAGGATAATAATATTCAAAAACAATGATAACTATCTCTTACTATAGTCTCAAAGTGTACAAACCTCTTAATAAATTGATGAAAATATGATTCCCCTATTGAACAATTTTCAAAAGGTAATGTCCATCTGCCTGGAGCACACATAGATCACATCTGATTCATATTTCCTTTTATATCTTACTTAAGAGCATATATTTCCTCAAGAAAAACATTTCTATACATTAATATGTTTTGATCTTTTAGTCATCTTCATTAGTTGAAGATGATTTTAGTTACATTTGAAAACATTAATCAACAATTTCCTTATATGAAGATATAAACATTAACTACAACATGTCCAATTTATTTTTAGATATATTTTCCCATGAAGAAAGACCACACCTAACAATATGAACCCATAAAAAAATAATGAGACAATGGTTGCATTGTGGTCTCAGTTTTGAAGAAAACCTGATAAATGTTATTTTCCTTGCAAAAAGTGTAAGGGCTTAAAGAATCGAAGAATTCTAATCACAACAACCCATAGTCATTGTAGGTAACATGGTCACATTGAAGGGGGCCATGAGTTTTGTCCACTATTGAATGTGGATTTTGTATTGGAGTAACATGGAGGTGTGAATATCCAAGCTAGTAATAACACTCCCATGGAAGAAGATGATAATGTGCCATAGGACATGATTGAAGAAGATGGTATTGGGGTAGGTGATGAAGAGGCTCACAATGATGGTACTAGTGAATCTAATAATGATGATGAAGATGGTCTTGATATACCTTTACTTGAGAAGGCACATGAGCCCTTATATGAAGGATCCCGAACAACTCTACTCTCAGCCATAGTGTTGTTGGTGAACTTAAAGGTTGTGAATGGTATATCCAATGTAACAATGTCACATATTCTAAGGTATGCCACTTTTTTCATCCTCAATGTTATCATACAATTAATATTCATTATATTATCAATGCATATTTTTTGTTGTAGGTTGATAGGTGATTTTTTGTTACCACCATAAAACATTTTGCCTCGTTCATACCAAGAATTATCTACCATTATGAATCAGATGGGAATGAAGTATCAAACAATACATGTAGGTCTCAATGATCACATTCTATATCATAAATAACATGAATTTGCAATAGAATACCCTGATTATCTTATTAGTAGATATCTATCAGATCAAATAATAAAAAGGGTGCCTCACAAGGTTCTCTAGTACATTCCCATTATTTGACAAGAAAAATTTTAACCAATTGGTTGGTCTAAATTTTGACCAACCTGAGTCAAAATTTTGACCAATATTTGTCAAAAAATGGATTCAAATTTACTACTATATTGAGATCTCAAACATCTAGTTCAACATCAATGGACCAAACACATTGAGGTTCATATGTACTACATTAGAGAGTTGATATATGAGCAAGTCATTGAGTTGGGCTATTGTCCTATAGTAGAGTAGGTTGTAGACATCTTCACCAAACTATTTACTAAGGTCAAGTATATCCATTTACAAGATCTCTTGGGGGTGTGTGATATTTCAGTGAGGGAGGTCACTTGACTTCTCTCTTCTTTCTTATGGGAGGGATCTTTTCCTTACATGAGGTCTTCTTCTCTCTCATTTTCTTTTGTTGTACTTATCTCTCTTTTTGGAGGGGGGTTTTTCCCATGTGGTTTTCCCTCTTTTTCCACTTTATGAGAGATTGTATTGCATATTTTTTGCACTTGTAGTTTGTACATGGCTACCTAACATGACCTAGTAGTCGAGACCCATCATGCATTTTCATCTAGCTTTTGTGAGCTTAAGTACATTCCCCTAAGTTACACTTAAGGGGGGTGTTGGTGTAAATAAGTATTTACTATTTACACTTTACTTAAGTTTACTTAGGATAATGCATTTTTATATTAGTTGTCATGTAGACACCTAGGAGTTTGCATATTCATATGAGTTGTCATGTAGACAACATAGTTGTTTGCATTTCAATTGAGCGCATGTTTTCTACTACATCTCTTTATGGAATACATCTTTATATTCTTATCCTCTCATTTTTGGACATGCATTCATGCATAAAGGAATACAATCCATTTTTGGTGGACATGTGCTTAGTTGTGATGATTATCTCTTTGCTGACTCCTAGTCATTCTAGTTGTCTTTATATATAGGAAATTCTAGTGTGTATTCATCTGATATCCATTATTATTTTGATCAATATTGAGATTCTCATTTGATCACTATTTGTCTCTCTTGTGTTATCCAATGAGCTTCTTGATTTTGGTATTGAATTATTGTCTTAGGAAAATTCTTATAGTTTGGCAACTTATGCTTGACATGCTTTGATCACTCAGCTTGCACTGATTTCTTAGTTTTCTCTAGTCACTTGAATTGTATTGTAATTCTAATAGAATAATGACTAAGTGTTGTGTCACTGCCTTGTCAAAACTAATCTGAGTTTAACAAGAGTTTTAGAAATTTAAGTGATGAGAATCATAATGAAACTAAGGATATTGATCACTCATGATTGTGAAATCTTTTGGATTGCATGGTAAAAATGAGGGAGATTATTTTAAAGATATGAATTGGAAGATACCTTGAAGTATTAAGATATTTAGGTATTTCCATAAATGCCAAAGAGGGATATTGTTGGAAACTTATAATTGGAATAGTTGATGTTTTTTCACTGATGGAAAATCTAATGATGTTGCTATCTAATTTAAATGTCATATCTATTTGATCGATGAATAGGATTTGATAGATTTCTTATAACAATAGCACCTAAGAGGAAATGTTAAGTTATGAAAAGGAAGCTACAATGGAAATTTGATTAATTAGACTTTGACATGACAAAGTGATTGTTTATATCAAGAATATAAATCTTAGCTGATGAATAGAGTAAAATATTAACAAATGTTGAGTGATGCTAGTGTCAAAGGAGTCATGGTAAGTACTATGAAATTCCAATGTTAATTGAGCATCAATATCAATTGAGAAAGTTTTTGAGATGTCATTTTACATGATGCTTAATGATAGGAATCCTTTCAAATTCCTCTCTTGAAAAGCTAATCTAGGATCAACTCCAAGGTTTTTGGCAATCCTATGAGTGACTGGAATCTACTTAATTGAAGATAAATGTGTATGTTCATGAGGAGGCCTTTTCTAGTTTGACCAATTTTTGATAAGATGTTTCATCTATTGTTTTGAAAAGTAACCACAAAATAGATATATTTTTTGTATTTTCTATTTTATGATGAGTGCAATTTATCAATGCAACTATATGAATTCATATTTTAACAAAGTGTTAGTAAAAAAAAATAAAAAAGATAATGTTAATGATAAATTAAACCAAATAATTTGAATGGAAAATTCTTAACAGACATAAACCATGGTAACAACACATCTGGAAGCTAAATCTTCAAAAAGATCGGGTAGGAAACCAATGAAAATAGGAGAAGTTCTTCCACGATTACAATGATGCAATCATTGATGGGAACTCAATAATAACCAAAAGATGTTTCACTTCTCACTAAATTGAAAGACCAATAAAAGTGCACTCATGTGAGACAAGAAGCTATGCATGAACAATAGGTAATCTCTTCTCCAACTTGATACATCAATGGAATTTGTTAACACGAAGGAAACACTAGAACTAAAAGTTTGCACAAAGATAGCAACAAAATAAAACAATTGGCTCCATCATTATACATGAACATGGATTCAAAAAAGAAGAAACTCCAGCAACAATAACTACACTCAAAATGAGAGCACCAATAACACATATTATTGCATCAAAATAATGGCCTAGGGTACATTTACACCCATGTATTTATAAGAAATCATCTCCTTCATTTTTTCTATGAGAGATGGTTGTTAAAATGGAACTCGTGTTAAAAACTAATAAGACAAATCTAATTATATACAAATTGACTCTCTAATTGGTGCTAATTAGGTCTCCACCCTTATTTATATCAAAGAAAGAAGAAGTAGATAATAAGAAGGAATTTGCAAGAAGATTTGAGAGTCGCTTTAAGCTCTAAAAATGGAAGATTAGTCTTATTTGAATGTTTTTGGGAGTTGAAATGTCATTAAAGTGCACTTCTAGTGCATGGAATGCTCTTAAAATAGAAATTGGTAGTTAACTATCAGTGCACTGCTACTTCTTCATAATTTTTGGCTCACCTCTAAGAATAGCACACTTTCACACCTTTATGAATAGCACACTAGTGCACCTTGATGATAAGTTCCAAAAATGCTAAATTTTCCCAAGTGTCAAAATTAAATTTCCATCATCTAGGTTTTCTTCCCCTTTATACCAAAATGATGTCTAGATGTTTCTCCTTAAATTTCTCAATTATCTCCATTACCTTAGTAAACTTTGGTAAATCCAAAGCTCCATACTTATATGTTACTAATTTTTGGTAATTGGTGACCTCTATTAGGGTTACCACAAAATCTTCAAGTGTGGTGTTTAGTTCCAACATTACCTCCTCAGTCTTGAATTCTTATCAGTTATCTTCATCTAAAAAAGCATCTTTGAAGGTTCCTTTGAATTTTTGGACCACTGATTGCACTGAGTTGAGCTTAGTTTTTGACCAACATTATACTACCTTTCTACTTCCAAAATTTTCTCTTGAGATTGGTCCCCTAATCTCTAAATATCCTAATGTAGTCCTTACATGATTTTATTACCAGTAGATATTTTCTCAATCCAATGATCAAGCTTATCAAGCTCCTCAACTATATATACTTCCATGAGTGTACAATACCTTTGACCTTTTATTGATGTCAAGGCCTATAAGTCTTTTTCTCAGGTATGTACCTCATCCACAAATCCAAAATCCTAGTTCACTATGGGCTTCTATTTATCTACACTTGACAGAATATTGTGTAATAGGTTTAAGTTCCCCTATATTATTTCAACACCTTTATCCTCAAAATTGTCATGTCATTGCTAACATGCATCCAAAAGTGGGTTTAACTATACAATTCACTTTTCTTTTCTCTCTAGTTTCACAAAAAGAGTGATCTAGGAGCATCCTAGGTTGCCTTGTTATCCTGCTCATTTCGTTCACCTAGTAGTTCCTTCATGTGCCTTGCAGTCCTTCATGTACCTAGTAGTTCTTTTATGTGCCTAGCAGTCCTTCATGTCCCTAGCAATTCCTTCATGTGCCTAGCAGTTCTTCATGTGCCTAGAAATTCCTTCATGTGCCTAGCAATCCTATTTGCTTCATGTGCCTAGTAACTGTGTTTTCTTCATGTGCCTAGTAACCCTATTTTCCTTCATGTGTCGAGTTACTATAGCATTCCTTCATGTTCCAAGTTACCTAGTGTATGCCGAGTGATTCTTCATGTTCTGAGTTACTCAGTGTATGTCAAGTGTTTCTTCATGTGCCGAGTTACTTAGTGTATGTTGAGTGTTTCTTCATGTGCCAAGTTACCCAGTGTATGTTGAGTGTTTCTTCATGTGCCGAGTTACTAAATGCATGCCAAGTGTTTCTTCATGTGCTGAGTTACACAATGTATGCCAAGTGTCAGTATTTGGATGTGATTTTGAAAGCTAACTTGTGGGATTTATTTCACTTGCGATATTTATGTTAAGATCTTTTCTTGGGATGAGTCTAGACTATTGTTGGGTCAACCTTCCTCTTATGTAATGATCCATAAGCTATTTTGACAAATATAAATAGAATGTTTAGGCTTAGAATTAGGCAAGTTTCAGAGAGAGTAGATTAGAGAGCAGAATTGAAAGTGCAAATTTGTAGTTGGATCTTTGAACATGAATGTATTTGTAATTGGCCGTAACCTAGAAGGCCTCACAGTTGGACATGTATGAAAATATTCTTAATGAATCAATAAAATTAATTCACTCTCCTTCCTCCTTTGGTTGTTGTTCTTTGTGCTTGTTTCTGTTGCATTAACTCTTGCAAGGTGGTTTGGATAGCTAGGTGAGCCTTTGGCCCTAGTTATTCATCCTCTCGCCTACATCAATTGGTATCAGAGCCTAAGGTTCATCCTTGTGGAGATTGGATCATGTACAACCCTGATTTGGATTTGGTTGTAGGGTGGAAAATCTACAAATTTGACCTATAATTTGTAGAGGGTTATGATATTGCAGGAACCTAATTTGTAAAGATGGTTTGTGGTAGAGGTAATAATGTTGATAATACTATATTAGATTAGTTGAGACAAATTACAGCTAGATTAGATGTTCTGGTGATAGCCCAGAGGAGAGGAGCACATCTTGATGATGTAAGTGATGATGAAGCAACAACACCAAACCATAATCCAGAACCTGAAGAAGATCAAGATGAGGAAACATTGTTGAGAGTATTGTCTAGAATGAATTCAAAGCCTTCTATAGAAGTTGTTCCTTATGATGGAAAATTGGACACCAATGCTATATTGGATTGGATCTCTGATATGAAGAAGTTATTTGATATGGAGAAGTCATGCATCACTGTGGTGGTAGCACTTCCAAAGTGATAGACAAAGGAGAGGAAAGGAGAAGATCAAAACTTGGCTAAAGATGGACAATAAGGTAATGAAAAAATTCCTTCTTGTTGATTACCAAGTTAGCTTGTTGAGAAAGATGCAAAATTTGAAGCACAAAGACATGATTGTGAAAGAGTATACTAAGGAATTCTATAGATTGGACATTAGATTTGGACATGTGGATGATGATGTTGAGAAAATTGCAAGGTAAATTAATGGATTAAGATCTAGAATACAAGATGAAATAAGTTTTGTGAAGCTGGAAAGTGTAGAAGAAGCATACCCGTATGCCTTGAAGGCTGAGGAGATCTTGACAAAGAAGCATGAACAAAGATAGAGAGGTGAAAGTGGCAGATTCTAGAGAGGTAGAGGTAGAGCTTATGGTGAAGGTGGTTGATTTGAAAGTTCTATGCATGATAAAGGAAAATCTGAATAGAAGAATGATGACAAAGGCAAGATCGAATGAAAAATTGGTAATTCTTACCGAGGATACACTAGTTCTTATCGAGGAAGAGGTAATTCCTATTCTAGAGGTAGATTTCATGGTAATTGTTTTAGATGTGGTAAAGATGGACATAGATCTTTTGAATGTAGATCCTCTGAAAGTAGACAAGGTAATAGAAATGTTCTGATTCAAGAAGATGATGAGGGTTCACCAAGTGGACCTCAGGCTGGAGGAAATTTGATGGTGAGAAGAACCTTATGTAATAAGGGAGGTGATGAGGAACTTGTTTTAAGGAGAAGTCTTTTCAAGACAAGATGTAAGATGGCTAGAAAATGTTGTAAAGTGATCATTGATAGTGGAAGTTCTACAAATCTAGCATCAGAAGAACTAGTTACAAAGTTGCAATTGCAGAGGTTGAAACATCCCAAACCTTATCATGTTTAAGGGATCAAAGATGAGCATAAGATATTGGTAAGAGAGCAATGCCTTGTGAAGTTCAAAATTGGACATTAATTTTATGAAGTTTTTTGCGATATTATGCCCATGGATTGTTGTCATATTTTGTTGGGTAGACCTTGGCAATATGATAGATATGTTGCACATGATGGAAGATTGAATCAATATACTCTTTGGGTAAATGGGAAGAAACAAACATTGTTGCCTTTGATTGAAAGTCCAGATGAGGTTAATTGTGCTGCTATAAAAATTTGCATGGTTAATGGGAAAAAATTTGAAAAGGAAATGAAAAAGAATCAAGTCTGTTTTCCTATAATTCCAAGAAAACTGAGTTTTGTCAAGGGAGATCGAGTGTAATAAAATAGTGTTAACTGAGAGCTAGTCAGTGGTGATCGAATGACAGATGGTAGTATTTATCGAGTACTAGAAGAAATTTTAGAGTTGTTGAATAAATATAAAGAAATTATTGCTGATGATATTCTTGATGGTTTACCTTCGGTAAGAAGTATAAGTCATTATATGGATCTGATTTCTGGAGCTAGTTTTCCAAAAAGAGCACCATTTAGATTGACACCTACAAAGAATGAAGAACTTAACAAACAAGTGCATGAGTTGTTGTAGAAAATTTTGATCAGTGAAAGCTTGAGTCCATGTGTTGTACTTGTTGTATTAGCACCTAAAAAGAATGGAGAATGAAGAATGTGTATTGATTCCAAAGCCATTAACAAGATAATAGTGAAATGTAGGTTTCCTATGCCAAGGATGGATGACATAATGGATTGTTTGAGTGAAGAAAAGTATTTTACCAAGATTAATTTGAAGAGTGTCTATCATCATATCAGAATCAAAGAAAGTGATGAATGGAAGACTGCTTTCAAGACAAAAGATTGTTTGTATGAATGGTTGGTTATGTCTTTTGGTTTGACTAATGCACATAGTACTTTCATGAGGTTGATGAATAAAGTTCTGAAAAGATTCTTGGGTAAATTTGTGATTGTTTATTTAGATGATATTCTGATATTCAGCAAGACTAAGAAAGAACATCTTGAGCATATTAGACAAGTATTGTAGAGGTTGAAAAAGAAAAAGTTGTTGATTAATCTGAAACAATGTTCTTTTATGCAAGAGGAGATTGTGTATTTTGGATTTTTGATTTCAGCTAATGGATTGAGGATGGATCTAAGAAGGTTAAAGCAATTTTGGAATGGCCTACATCTGAGAATGTGGGCGAGGTAAGATCGTTTCATGGTTTGGCTAGTTTTTATAGAAAGTTTATAAAGAATTTCAGTGTTGTTTTTAATGCTATCACTAAAACAATGAGGGGAGATAAAAAGGAATTCAAGTGGACACATGGAGTTGATAAGAGTTTTGAGACTTTGAAACAAAAGGTTGTTGAATTACCTATATTCATTTTACCTTATTTTAACAAAGTATTTCAAGTTGAATGTGATACAAGTGGTAATGCAATAGGAGCTGTATTAAGTCAAGAAGGTAAACTTGTTGCTTTCTTTAGTGAAAAGTTGAATGATGCTAAAAGGAAATATTCTATGTATGATCAAGATTTTTATGCTATTTTTCAAGCATTGAAGAAGTGGAGACATTATTTGATGCCTAAGGAGTTTTTGTTGTATACTGATCATAAAGCTTTACAATACTTGGGAAGTCAACATAAATTGAATCAAAGACATATGAAGTGCTTTGAATATTTGTAGAGTTTTACATTTGTGATCAAGCACGAGAGTGGAGTTACTAACAAAGTTGTTGATGCATTGAGTAGAAGATGTTCTTTGTTGACTAAAATGAAGGTTGAAGTTCTTGGTTTTGATGAAATGAAAGATTTGTGTGATGTTGATCCTGATTTTTCTGAGGCATGGAGAGAGTGCAGAGCACCAAATCTGATATATCACATAAGTAAGTATGATGAGTATTTTTTTCAAAAAGGTATGTTGTTCAAAGGCATCCATTTGTGTATTCCTAGAATTCCTATGAGGTTGAATTTGATTAAGGAAAAGCATAGTGGTGGATTAGCTAGACATTTTGGAATTGATAAGACATTGAGTTTTCTGAAAGAAAAGTATTATTGGCCACAAATGTATAAGGATGTTCAAAAATTTGTAAAGCGTTGTGGATTTTGTTAAGTTGCAAAGGGAGTGAGTCAAAATACTAGTTTGTATACACCTATTACTATTCCTGGGAAACCTTGGACTGACATTAGTATGGATTTTGTTCTTGGATTGCCTAAAACAGTGAAAGGGTATGATTCCATATTTGTTGTCGTGGATAGATTTTCTAAGATGGCTCATTTTATACCATGTAAGAAAACCTCAAATGCCAAGCATGTTGTTGAACTTTTCTTTAAAGAGATTGTGAGATTGCATGGATTACCAAGAAGCATTATTTCAGATAGAGACAGTAAGTTTGTTGGTTATTTTTGGAAGACTTTGTGGAAGAAGATGGGTACTAAATTGAAGTTTAGTTCTACATTCCATCCAAAAATAGATGGACAAAAAGAGGTTGTGAATAGAAGCTTGGGTAATTTTATGAGATGTTTAGTTGGGAATAAGCTGAGTAATTGGGAGATGATATTGGTACAACCTAAATTTGCTTATCATAATTCTGTGAATAGGAGCACAAGGAAGACACCTTTTGAGATTGTTACTGGAATGCATCCTAGAGGTATATCAGATTTGAGATATGTTGCTAGTGAAGAAAAGAGAAGTGTTGTAGGAGAAGAATTTTTTGATTTTATGGAGTCCTTGCATAAGGAAGTGAAGTTGAGGTTGCAACAAAGAAACCAGAAGTATAAGGACAATACTAATAAGTCTAGAAGACACCATGATTTTCAATTTGGTGATGAGCTGATCGTTCATCTAAAGAAAGGAAGATTCTCAATTGGAACATATAGAAAGTTGAAGATGAAGAAATTTGGACCTTGTAAGATCCTAAAGAAGTTTGACAGTGGCAATGCTTATGAATTTGAGTTACCTAATGACATGGATATATCTCCTATATTTAATATTGCTAATTTGTATAAGTATCATGAGTCAGAGGATGAAGTTGTTATACCAAATGATTATCCTAAGAAACCAATTGAGGATGTTGAATAGATATTGGATCAGAGAGTTGGCAAGAGTACAAGAGGAAAAGATTACTATGAATACTTGGTGAAGTGGAAGAATAGACCTATTGAATATGCTTCATGGATTTCTCAATTTGAGTTGGATTTAGCTCAAGTTGGGACATCTCAACGATTCAAAAGAATCATTTCTTTCAACCTCGATTGTCTAGTGTAGGAGCATCCTAGGTAGTCTTGTTATCCTACTCATTTTGTTCACCTTGTAGTTCCTTCATGTGCGTAGTAGTCCTTCATGTGCCTAGTAGTTCCTTCATGTGCCTAATAGTTCTTCACGTGCCTAGCAATTTTTTCATGTGCCTAGTTGTTCTTCATGTGCCTAGAAATCTTGTTTTCTTCATGTGCCTAGTAACCCTATTTTCTTCATGTGCCTAGTAACCTTGTTTTCTTCATGTGCCTAGTAACCCTATTTTTCTTCATGTACCAAGTTACTATAGAATTCCTTCATGTGTCGAGTTACCTAGTGTATGTCAAGTGATTCTTCACATGTCGAGTTACTTAGTGTATGCCGAGTGTTTCTTCATGTGTCAAGTTACTCAGTGTATGCTGAGTGAATCTTCATGTGCCGAGTTACCCAGTGTATGCCAAGTGTTTCTTCATGTGTCAAGTTACTCAGTTCATGTTGAGTGTTTCTTCATGTGTTGAGTTACCCAGTGTATGCCAAGTGTCAGTATTTGGACATGATTTTGTGAGCCAACTTCCAGGATTTATTTCATTTGCGACATTTATGTTAAGATCTTTTCTTGGGATAAGTCCAAACCATTTTTGGGTTGGCCTTCCTCTTATGTAATGATTCTAGAATTATCTTTAAGCCATTTTGGAAAGTATAAATAGAATGTTCAGGCTTAGAATTAGGCAAGTTTCAGAGAGAGCAGATTAGAGAGTAGAACTGAAAGTGCAAATTTGTAGTTGGATCTTTGAATGTGAATGTATTGGTAATTGGCAATAACCCAAAAGGCCTCATAGCTGGGCATGTATGAAGATATTCTTGAGTAATCAATAAAACTAATTCACTCTTCTTCCTCCTTTGGTTGTTGTTCTGTGTGTTCATTTCCATTGTGTTAACTCTTGTAGGGCAGTTTAGATAGCTGGGTGAGGCTTTGGCCCTAGTTATTTGTCCTCTTGCATATGTCAAAGAGTGATCTCAAGATTATCCACATCTATCAAGCCCATGAATCTATGCAAATAACCTCTCAAAATTTCATTTTTTTTTATAGCATTAGAAACTCACACTCATCCTAGTTCATATGTTTGAACACTTCTTTCATTCCAATAGTGATCATCACTTTTTAGGTATCTACTGTGGGCCTTCCCAAGATGACCTCCTTTAGCTAGTATTCCTTGAGAATCAGTTCATTAGTGACATCATGTGGAGAAGGAATAACTATATATGCAAGAAAGTCATGATTTGGGTTATTCATAATGAAGATCATTTATTGTGCATCACCTATAGGTAGCTCATATTTCTTGATTGCTTTAATTATCTCTCACATTCTCTGATTGATATTTAAATCCAACTGCTTCTTTTTTTGAAACACAACTTCCCTCTTCAACCATGTAGGTGTGGTATGCATTAGAGACATATATTTGAATGAAGAGGTGGTTTCTACTATAGGTCTCTTCTTCTTATCAGTTCCCTCTAGAGTCTTCTCCATTTGAGAAAGATCAATAGTTGGATTCTCTGTATCTATTTGGGCTAAGGTCCTAGACTCTATATCATGAGGAGTTTGCTAAGGCTCTTTAGGTATATACCCCTCCTTCGATACTTCATCAAGTTGTAGTTGTTGGGGATCTACTTTCTCCTCTACTTGTTCTTCTTTTTCTATAGCAAGTGGAAGTGGTGTTGTTGAACCTTTGTCTAAGAATGACAAATATTGAGATGGTGGTGGTAGAAGACCCAAAGGTCCTTGAGGTAGAGGTAGCATTTCACTCTAGTTCTCTCCTAAGGATTCACTCCAAGCAGTATCTCTTATCTTTTCTCCCACTATGAAGTCAAAATTAGAGAGATTAAAGAAATTTGTTTCTTGCCCCTCCATATCATCTATTCATTATTTTTATTCATCCTCTGATGTTGAAATGTAAATAGGTTCCTTTTGAGCATATGGAGGGGACAAAGTTGAGCTTCTTCTCCTTTCTTCTTTTGTTTCCTATGCTTAGTGAGTCCTTTGACTCAAGGGGACATATTCAAGTTTCTCACCCTCTTCCTTTTTAGCTTTTGGGATTATTTTTGAGACTTGTAGGGGTGGAGTGTTCTTCTTCCTCCATCTTCTCCTTTATGTCACCACCATAGTTAATTCAATCCTTGCTCTTTTGGGATTGGTAGGGGAGGCTTCTTCATCTGGTACAACTCCTAGAGGTTCCCTTTGTTCTTCTAGCTACCCTTATTCTACCTATTCACCTTGCACCTATTCTTCCTATGGGGGTGCTTATGGTTCTTGTTTGAGATATTGTGCTTCAAGTTCTTATTCCTTGGTAGACACTCTCTTTCTTTTGTTCTTTCCCTTATCTTCCCTAAAGTACTCAAACTCCCTCTCATGTTGATGTACCATTTATGGACTCATTGAATATTGAGTAGGAGAGGTTGGTACTGTAACTTTTACACCTTTATCCTTCACCGAGCATGTTGTGGCTTTAAGAGGAATAGCCTAAGGAATTGGATCTAGTTTGAAAGGCTTCTTTATCCAATCCTTCATTAATTAAATTATATGCCTAGCTCTATGAATAATATCTATATTTTCATCTCTTCCTATCTTTGGATTCATAATAGGCCTATCATAAATCTTGTCCCTATTGTATAGAGGATCCAAGATTTCTTTTGTGTCTTTCTTGATAGCCTCTAATGGGATCTTCATCTTGAGTGCCTTTTCTACCAAATATATGGTCATCCTATAGTGATCCCTTATGCAAATATCATATTCATCTATTGTGTTCATCCAATGGTCTTCCAAGGCATCTTCATGTACAAATTGCTTCCCTACCAGATCCTGCACCATCCCTATGTTGTCAAAGTAGGGGTGAGGGCAGTTGTACTCATCTAAGGGATATTGATCCCATTCTGAATCAAAGGTGGCAATATCCTACTTTTTATTGACTTCAAAAGCACCAATTGTCATGGGCTAGACCCATGTATTTTTGTGCTATTTTATCACTTTGTCATATGTGGATGTGAGTTTCCTAGAAATCTCCAACAAAATGATCCTATCCGATGGATACCTTAGGAGTTTCTTTGGATTCACCAATGTACCCGCTACCCTTTGGTAGCTGAATATTTGAATTAGATTTAGTATGTGTTGAACTCTATATTCTTGGCTACTACTTCCACTGACATCCTTTTGGCATATAATCACCTTCTATGAATTTGATAATTACAAATATGAAACTCATCACCCTATACTCTACACTTTGCTCTAAGAGTTTCTTCTTCACTAGGTTTGGATATACCACATAGGGCCAAGCATTAGCATCTTGCATGCTCCCCTTTTTGTAAAGTCCTGGGTAGTTTGTGGTCCTTTCTACCAATAAGTACACCATGTATGATGTCATAGATAATCTTGGATCAACTTTCATAGTTATGAGTTGTGCATGCATATTATTACTAAGGATAGTAGCCTAGTCTATTGGCATTTTTGTCATTCTGAAGGTATAAATAAAATGGACCATCCATGCATGAATATGTCCATCCATAGGGAGTCCCATTGCTCTACTCAAAAGCATAATTGCATAGCCAATATCATCCTTCATGTACCCTTGTGTCATATCCAATTTGCCCACTTTGCAGCCTACTGGAGTTCTATCTATTAGGAAGGAAGATTGAATTTTTTTATTTGGGTTCCTTTTCATTCTCTTCATAACATCTTTCTACCTAGTCATAGGTTTTTATTCACATATTTATTAGCTCTTGGGAGATGGAACACTTTCTCAATGTTCCAAGGTCAAAGGTCTAGGACTATCTCCCTTGTGACACTCTTGATGATATTTTCTTCAGACACATAATGTTCTAACTAGGTCATAATCAACTTTGATGACTTTAGTAAAGTTGGGTTGTATGCTATGTTGACAAAGCTCGAATACATAAGTGTAGGTACCATGGTGGACCTTTCCTTAGGCTTATTAAAAATGTTGGGGAATATGTTGCAATCAAAATTTTCCTAGCTCAGTATCTCTAATCTCTACATGCCCATCTTGAAAGCAAGATTTCTTGGTGAACCTTAGTACTTGCAAACAACAAGCTTGCAAGCAATATTTTCTACTATTGAGGAGGATGATGATGCCATTTTACCTATACGAGAGAGAAATATTAGACTAGAAAACTAAATTTAGACCAAAAAGAAAACCCTAAAATATCAAAACCTAGCACAAATTCAACCAAAATAGTCAAAAATAGTAAATTTCCCCACACAAGCTCTGTTATGAAGATTAGTGCATGTAATACACCCTTACAGGTGCACTAAATGGTCCATATTTGACCATTTAGGTGCAATTGAACATCTCTACACCTTGGTGAGGTGTGTATATCCCAATGTATATGGGGGGAAAAACTAAGCTTTGATGCTTTGTGCATAAAGGGTGCACACATGCCCACCTTGATGGGGTGTGAATGTGCACACCATAATATGCCTTTGTGCATTAGAAAGTATAAAATGGTGTGCACATGCACACCTCAAAGAGGTGCAAATGTGCATAGCTTTTATGACTTAGACTATTGTTCTTTTTAGTTTGTTAGCTTTTTAAAAGTGAAAGAATTTGCACACATACACACCTTGTGTTATTTGCAAGTGCTAAGGATGAAATGCATGTGATGGGGTGTGGAGGTGCAAAGAAAAATAGAGTGGAGAAAACAATGAAAGTGTTGGGGGAGGGTCTAGGGTTTATATAGACCCTAGGCCTGGGGTGTGCATCTCCATAGGTTTTTACCCTCATAGGTGTGCACCCTCTAGAGGTGTGTACATGCACAAGTCTACATGTGCAAATCTTCAAAGGGAGATGAATATGAACTTGTGCATTGAGTGCACCATTACACCCTAATGGGGTGTGCATGTATGCTAGTGCACATTTTTGCACTAAAAACACAACTTTCATTTTCTCTCCATTTTTGACACACTCGACTTCCCTAGTGAGAGAATGAGGCTTGACTCAAACTCCAAGGAGAGTCCAAAAATGACCCAAGTCCCAAACTTGGGGTCTAGGAGATAAAAGTTTACTAGGGTGGTCCCCATTTCTAGGAGAAATGGGGCATGCATTATGAGACCACAAAAAATAGCCCCAATAGTAAGGAAGAAATGACAAAAGCATTTCTTCACTAGCAGGAATTTTTCTAACATATGTTAAATGACAACTAAATCCTAAACACTTCAAATAGCTTTCATCCTTCTTGATAGTCAAAATTTTAGAATATCGAATCTTCAAGCTCAATGTGTGCACAATGTATTTATTTCCTTTGACATTTCAAAGTGCGTCTTATTATGCGAAAACCTTTCATTCCACCTATCCGTTCATCAGGGATCCTAATAAAATATGTGTGTCAATTATCATTGTCTTACTAGATGAGAGAATTCATTCTGAGGGCTCTTGATGGGTTATCAATTTTGTATTTCAAGTCCTTAGTAATCCTTTTTTATTCTTCTTCATGGAGCTTGTATATTTCCATTTGATGCTTCTATAAATAAATTTGTATAGATAGTGGATAGCCATTTTGGGGTGCATATACCTATTGTCTAATTACCTTTTGGACCCTTTGAAATATTTATCTTAACACCATCTTTTCATTTTTATTTTCTTTCTTTACCCTGACAACAATTATACAGTATGACCAAGGCATTGATGTCATTTCTCAGATTCTTTATTTAGTTTGATACCTTTGTGTTCCTCTTTCATGAACTTTAGGAAACTCTCATACCAAATAATAATCTCAAAAGTTCTTCGAAAAGACCCGTTAGTGTGAACCAATAAGTTTGAACTATCCCTTTTCTACTATCAACCTTGATTTGAAGATACTAAGATAGTCGATATTTAAATTTGTAAAGTGTGGAGAAATATTAATCTACAATTATGAGTTCAAGATTGAAAGTCCTTTTACACCCATAAGTAACATCCCATTTTTAGTTTGTACAAGAAACAAAATCATCAGAACGCTTTGAAAAAGAAATACCTCTTCCTAGAAGTTGAAACCCCAATAAGTGATCTATGAAATGTATCAAGAAAAAATTTTGATTGCACCTAACCCCTAGCCTGATACAAAAAGATAGACATGACTTGGAAAGAAAACACATGATTGAAAGTAAACACTAAAATGAAAACAAATGCACTTGCAAAAAATAAACACACTTGCAAAAAGGGATTTCTTTTTTGAAATGTTTTTTCCTTTTAGGCCTTGAAGTAATGTTTTAAGAACTATCCATTGACTAGAAATAGGACCAATTCCCCTTGTAAGGAATATAACCTAAAAGTATTTTCTCCCAAAATCTCCACAATTTGATAAGGGCCAGTCTACAATCATTGAACCATAGTGTGACTACCTGACTTTTCTTCCACCTTTTTCCCAAAGGAGAAGATCAGATATTCTAAAAGATTTGATTGTGGTCCACTTGGCAAACAATTGTTTCATGATAGCCTAATTTTTTTTCCATATTCTCCAAAGTTTTGGTTCTTTTCTCATCCAATTCCAATAGATTCATTAATATGATTTGAACTATATCAATGTCCTCAACGTATCCTTTCATAAATTTCAATACTAGAATCCTGAGGTTAAGTGGGAATACTTGTTCTTTTCTATAAATGAGTAAATAAGGAGATTTCCCCAAATCATTTTTTATCCTAACTTTATCCATCAATAATACATACTTTAGTTGAGTGTGCCAATATTTTGGATTTTCCTATAGCAATTTCTTGATTACTATAATCAAGTTCTTATTGGCAGACTCAGCCACACCATTCCCTTGCAAATAGTAATTAGAAGAGAACTTGATTATGACTTGATTGTCTAATTCCCATTGATTAAGAAATATTGATACAAAAGATGACCCCCTATCACATACAAGGAAGAATGACATACCAAACCTTGTGGTGTGCAATTTCAAAAAGTTTTAGCTTCTGTCTAGCATGTGCAATATTCTATATCTATGAGGGTGAAGATATATCTTGTAGATGATGGTGGGTTTACTAGACCAATAAATTCCATCCCCCACTTAGCAAAAGGACATACCTCAAACACTAGTTTTAGTGGCCTAGCTAGATGTCTCTCTCTATTGACACTTATCTGACTAATATGGCAAGAACGTACATGTTCAAATGTATCTCTAGAGATGGTAGGCCAAGTGTAACCCAATCTCAAAATAATGTGAGTTGTAGCTTCTAGTGAACCATGTCCCATTCCATACCTATCATGAAACTATTCCAAAATGTCTTTTACTTGTTCACATCCCAAGCATTTCAAATAAATTCCCTCATAGTTTCTTTTGTAAGGTTTTTTATCATGAACCATATATGATTCACATTTCATCTTGAGTCCTCTATGCTAGGAACTATTCATCCAGCTGGGATATTGATCCTGCCAAAGACAATAAAACAATATCTTGATACCAAAAATTAGTGATTATACCTTTATCAATATCCACTTGAGACACTATGATCTTTTGTTGATAATCAATGTTGATTTCGTCATCAAACTTGATTTTGTTATCTTTACTGATCTCAATATCATCTTTCATATTGGTTAATCCTTATCCTTTTACCAAATTCATTGGTTGAATCTCCAAACCAAGTTCTTGCAATATAGCCATCCATTTCCCTCATCTCTCACCTAATTCATTCTACATTAGCAATGATTTAATCATAAGAATGGGCACAATTTCATATACCTTGCTGTTGAGTATATAATGGAAAAATTCTTAACTGCCTTTATCAAAGTAAATGGCTATTTTTCAATATTAGAATAGTTGAACTTAGTGTTCTTTAGCAAGAAACTCATGAATGTGATAGGTGTCTCGTCCTCTTTGTCTTTATTTTGATTGAGAATCCTGGCACATGAATATTTTGAAGCAAATGAATAGATTTTGAAGGGTAAATCATAATTTGGACTTACAAAAATTGGGGCCATAGAGATGGCCACTTTGATGTCTTCAAAAAAATTCTTTATTTCAAGAACCCACTCAGTATTTTCTCGTTTCTTGAGCAGGTCATTAAAAGGATGTGCTATCTTAGAAAATCCACTTATGAACTTACATACAAAATTGATTTTTCCAAATAAATATTTCAGCTCTTTACAACTATGGGGATGTGACAAATTAAGAATGGCTTCTATCCTTTCAAGATCAATCAATATCCCAACTTTAGAAATCATATGGCCAAGAATCTTTCCTTTTGTGACCCTAAATGAACACTTTTTGAGATTCAGTGATATGCCATACCTTCGGCATCAGTTGAACATTTGTTTCCAGTCTATGATATGAGTACTCCTATCTTTAGAAAAGACACTAAGGTCATCCATGTAGATAACTATGCACTTGTTTATCTGCATTTAGAATGCTTCACCCATCCCTCTTTGGAATGTGGCTCTCACATCGATCAATCCAAAAGGCATCTTTGGTATGCAAAGGCTCCCCATTTTTTTGTAAATACAATCTTCAACCTTCCATCTTCATCTACCATTACTTGGTTGTATATGGAATATCCATCTACAAAAGATGTCATTTTACACCCATTCATAATTTGTAATACTTCATCATGTGAGGAAAAAGGGTAACTATCTTTCTAGGAAGCCAAGTTCAAATTATGAAAATCCACACAAAGATAAATTTCTCTAGTCTTTTTTCCCTTCTAGGACCAAGTTGGCAACCCATGTAGATGATCAGATTATGTCTCAAGCTCTTCATAACTCCATGCCATGACATCTTTGTATAATGTAAGTAATTGAATCATATAGTCTCATTCTTGAGGGTTAGACGCCTTTCCAATTCTCACCATATTTGGATCTTCTTCCATGCCTATATTATATGAATCACATTCTTCAATTCCATTTTCTTCAATATTCCTTTTACTATGTGTTGATTCATCTTGTTTTAATATGTGTTCCAATTATACCATCCATTAGGAATAGTATTGGTTTTCAAATCGATAATATCCTCTAGCTCATCATCTTCAAGTTTTTCATTAGGAGTGTCATCAATCTCCTGTCCTTTGAAAATGCCATTGAAAATAATAAAATAGAGGATATGTTAGTCATCTTGGAAGACTTGGAAGTTTTCAATGTTGTCTAGAATAGACAGGGAAAAAATTAGTTCCACTAAAAATATCTTTAGTTATTTAATTTCAATGGGTTGCAATGCACTTGCTGAAATAGCAAGGGTATTAGATACCATGTTCTTCTTCATTGGAATGGACCTTATGTTCAAGGCCTAAAAATCTTCCAACAAGTCCCAAACTCTTTTCCTATATGCAAGTAGTCTCCTATAATTGCAAAAGTAGATTAATTTCACTTTTCTAATAACCAACTAAGAATCTCCTTCGGTTAAAAGATCTTTGACATCTTTCTCTAATGTGAAGAGAAGTCTGCTAATCAAGGCTTTATACTCTACAACATTGTTAGTACATCTGAGTTGTAAGTGCTATGCTACATAAAAGGACATACCTTTTGGATTAATTAATTCTATACTCATGTCAACTCCTAATTTACATTTAGAGTTGTCAAACCTAAGTGTCCAAATTACTTGTTCTTTGGGCTTTCTAGACTTGTGTTTATTTGTATGTATATTTTCTTTCACTTGAGTTTTAAGAGATTATTTCTTTGGTACCCATTGCAATCTTTCACATGGTGGAATTGGTGAGTTGCCATAGTTTATCTTTGATATAGGGTATTTTTTTCCCTTGTTGATTTTGAATATCCCCGATCAATCTGGTGATCTTATCAATTTGGGATTTTAGATGAACAAATGTCGAGGTCCAACCTTGTCCATTTACAAAATTTCCTCCCCTTTGGACTTTGATCATCCTAGGTAGAGAATTAGATAAACCCCCACCATCTAAAGAAGTGTCACGATATGATGCATTAGAATCTTCCCTTTCTTCTTCCTCAATCCCCACAAATTTAGATGTCCAAATAAAACTTGAACTTTCCTTTCATACCTTATTTGTAATTTGACCATTTTTGGATTGCATTATTTGAGTGAGTTCCCTATCAACTACTTCCTAATAATGTTGACATTCAAATTCTAAATGACTAACTTTGCATAACCTAAAAAATCGTAGAAGAAGCAAAATAATTGGGTCTACTTCCTCTCCTAAGTATTGTAAGTTTACAACCATATTGTCTATAAACTAAGTGATGATTTCTTCTTTTGGGCTAGGGATCCTAGATTCTTTATTTAGATGGTCAGGTCCCTTGACATAAGTTATGTCAAGTGACATCATGCACTTTGTAGGATCCTAACTCAGCTTGAAAAAATGCTGCCTCATTTGGTGCATTGTATTCTATGATCATTGTCTTCAATTTTGGCTTAACATAAATCTTGATTTGATTATTCAAACTTTTTGAAGGTAGCCATAATTGAGTAAAATCAGTTGAGAACTATGCTTTTAAGAACTTTTTCCATTCTCTACTTAACAATAATACATATGTTTTAGGTATTTCAACCACATGTATATCTATAATGTCTTGAATTTGGGGGCCTACAATTAACTATATTCTAACATCTTTCAATAACTTGATAACTTTTACTTCTATCTTATTGAGTTGTATTACTATCCAATTTGAGGGTTGAGTAGTGACTCCCAACCTTTGAGCTATAAAAATTTGCATGACATTACAAGAAGCTCCTAAATCTATAAGACAATTATGTAGGTTTATTCCAAAAATTCTAAGATTTAAAAAAAAAGGAAGCATTTCAGCCTTGTTTTTATACATGGTAGGCATTACCTCTAAAGTATTAACTTGTTGTGATGTTGTCTTTTGAGGGATTGTGTTTGTATTAGGATTTTCCTTTGATTGATCAAGAATCCTTGGCCCTACTTACCTTTAATTGAGATAATTTTGTAGCATATCGAACATTGAAAAATTATCCTTGGTTCTCTTTAGATCTTCAACTGCACTATACTTTTTAGTTTCCCATATAGGATTCTTCATGATTGTAGGAACATTCCCTCGATTTTGATTTTGTTTCCCAACATAGGATGCTCTGGTACATGTTGGATTATTATTATCTCTTGGATCAAGTGGTGTTGAATGCAAGGCCAGAAAAATCCCATCTGTCATATGCTCCCTTTGGTTACATTAATTTTAAGTATTTTGATTGTTATTTTGAAAAGCTAGCATCTATTTGAGTTGAGGATATGATTCTTGACTGAACAAAAAAGTGAATTCTTCACTAGTTGGTTGTTCCATTTAAGGATTTTGTGGAGAATCCTAAGATTCTAACATCATAGCATTGTACTCCATAGAAGACTATGTTGGTGTTTTAAAATGCATACTGATAAAACCTTCCAAAGGGCAACATAAATGGGAAAGTCTAAGGGTTAGCTACTTCTCCATCTTCAACAATAACCAAATGGATCTGGACCAACATAACAAAGCACATTGCTTCCTTCACTTTTGGCTCTACAAGACCAAGGAAGTAGTACCTAGAGATCCTACTATGTAAACAGTGCAAGCAACCATAGTCTAGAATCTGACCAAAGCAAATGAAACCCTTATTTCTCCTATTAACTCATGCAATGACATAGATCTACAATAGCTAAATGCTAGACAATGCAATTCATAAGCTGAGTGAGGGCATTCTATTTTGGCTCTTTAAACATAAAATATAAAGATGATTTGAATTTGATTTGATTTTATGTGGGTGGGAAAAATGGATGAAAACCAAATATGGACAACAAACTAATGATCCTGTAGTTGATCAATGCCTTATCCATTGGGCAATTCGCAAATCTCTCTCATGCATTTTCGATATCTAAGACACATATCCTATGCCAAGACTATAGATCTATGATCCATTTACCTTGTAAATTAGATATAAGTGTTCAATCTATGTCTAATTCTATCCTCCTCAATAAAATTGCAACCCTATTGATTTTCCTAAAGCATTTACATAACTCCTTGAATTATAAGCAACAATGAAACAACATACAGCCTTAAGGGACTCTAACTATGATCTAGGCTCTCTATTTGAAGATAGAAAACATTACAAATCACTAACAAATGAGTCAAGATTTAAAATAAAACTTAACACCAGTTGTTCTTTGTATTGATTTCCTTGAAATAATACATGAAAATGCATGAAATTGACTCACAAAATACCAAATAAACCATACTATATAATATACATATGTTGTCATACAAGAAAGGAAATGGTGGGAATGACAAATTGATGGGAAGGGAATGGGGGTATCACAACCAAAGCATAGGTTTATGGTCTGGAACTAGCACATCCCAGATACTATCAATTCAGACTTCATCAATTCCATAAACCATTTCGCCTAAATGTTTTCATTCCAAAATTTCCTTTCCAATTTCCAACTCCCAAATTTTCCCAAACCCTCTAATGAAAGAGAGAAAATACATATATAGGATGAAAGAATTCAATCCTAACCAAGAGATATTTTCCATTTCCTCTTTCATTCCAAAAAGATCTGATTCTTCAATCATAACTCCAAGTTCAATACCAAAATTCATCACAACATGAAAATAAATATACCTCAACACTAAAAATTGGAGCCAAATTATACCAGAATGGCATAATATTTTCAAAATTAACCCAACAAACCTTTTACCATGTGTTTTCACTAGGCCTATAACTATATTTTTAATTTTCAAAAATTTCACTGAGAAAGCCCAAATTTCACATTTATGCCTATAACTTGAACCAATGAAGACTTGCTGAAAACCTAATTCTATATATTAAATCCTTGTCTTGAGACCTTTCAAGTGGTATATGATACTTGATATTTCAGATGAAAATAACCCTAGTGGTGGCCACTCAAAATTTTAGGCACCCAACTACGAACAAAGCAATTAAAAGGATTTGAATTTTTAAAAAAATTAAAAAAATCTATAGTTTAAACTATACAAAATCATTTTTGGAACAAAATTTCCAAATATGGGTTGCACGCTCAAAACTGGAAAGTAAAATAAGTATTATTTTAAAATATCGCCTTAACCTCCCTTGGCCACTCATGTGATGTTATGTGTCAAATTCTAAATGGTACAAACTTCCAAATGGGCCCCAAACTCCTATTGAATTTCTCAACTTTCTAGGAGGTTTCCATGTCATCACTAGTCAAACCCTCCTATTTTTAGTGGTGACATGGCGACCATTGGAATATGACCATTTTTCGACTAGTGTCCTTGTCTATAGCTCTATTAGTCAAAATTTGTATGGTTACCTCTAGTTGGCCATCCATGGTCTCCACCTCATGTGTTGCGACTTACAAAAGTCATTGTCCTAAAGACAACAAGCATATTGAGCATTCTCATATTTAAACATTTAGAATAAACAATGACCTACCCAATGTGGAATTGATCCCTCATGGCTCTACTCTGCTACATGGTTCATTTGTTTCTCTACAATACCATTAATGAAAGTTTAGTTGTCTTCTTTCTATGTTGTGCAAAGGCAAGCCGATTGACAAATCAAGATTTAAATCAGAAGGTCCCTCATCTGTTTTGCTAGTGTCTAAAGTTGAACCCTCAAAATAACTACTCATCCCAGTGCTATCATTTTTGAAGAAATCTACTACCGAAATTTGATGGTTGAAGAAATGACTGTTAAGATTGTTGTTCTCATTATCAACAGAAATAATGGGGCAACGAGATTTTGGATCAATTCCCTAGTCAAGCCATTTCCTCTAGATGCGGGTCTTCCAATAATTATTTTTTTTGTTTCATGTTCTTCCTCACAACCTCCCTACTATAAGAGATCATCAATTTCCCAAGAGGGCGTGAAGCCTAATGATGAATTGTTCTTCAACTTCATAGATATTAGACTGCTTGAGATATTCCATCTACCTTGATATAAGTTATGAAGAAAGTTGCTCTCATTGGAACCAAAACTCCAAGCTTTTTTAGAAATACTGCAGTCAAATCACCCAAGTTCTTGAGTTTTTTCTTTGCATCAAAATCTTAAACAGCTGATCCCACAAATATAGAGCCAAAAAAGAAGATGATCAAAATAAAGATGTAATACGTGTTTGTTATTTTCCTTTCAATCTCTGAAAATGAGATGTGACCCTCAATTTTTGACAATGTCATCATGATTGAAGGAAGTAGAAGGAGAAACTATTTCAAAGCCAGACTTGGTGGAAATCACTGAATGAATGATTTTACAACCTTCAATTCTATTATATTTTTTGATGAAAAGTGCATTCTTTTCAATGCTTTTAGCTGTGTCCAATGACTACACAATTCTTATTGGAATCATAAAGAGAATGTAAAGAAAGAAGACAACAACAAATATCACCAATCTTCAAATTGTGAGCTCAACAAATGGAATGGGTAAATTCTGCCAATACACATTAAGTGGTTCAAGAGCCCACTATGTTAACCAGATTGTAAGATTCTTGTTTTGCATAGGTGGGGATCTTTTTCTCGCTCCTCATCTTGTTCAGACGCGAGCTTCTCTCCTAGCAATGAACCATGGTTTAGTAATCTAATAGCTATTCGTTCAAGCCCCAAAGTGGGTCTGGGTAAAAAAATATTTTGTTTTCAAATATTTGAGCTTTTAAATTGATCTATTCTTCATATGGTACTAAGTGGAATTAATTTCAAGAACTAATTGGTCATTAAAACTTGTTTCACATCCTATCTACAAATTTTCATTTTTTGCTAACAAAGCCTGTCAGATGGCCTTAAAAACTGACCTAAATAGATAACTGGGCTCTGAAATAAAAATAATAATTCTCTATTTTGCATACTCTTACCCTATTAAATCTTGTATAATGAAAAATTCTCAGTAAAAAGATATTGATTTTTCAAATTTTGCTTTTCAGAATTGCCTACAAGAAAACATGTTAGACAACCATAACACACGTTCGGATTTGACTTTGAAAACTGGGCAGACTGACATTTGGTGGAATGAAAATTGGGGAATTGGTTCACTATCATGAGGACAATGTAAATATGCAATTAGAGCTCATGAAATATAACTAGACGAGAATTGAAAGTAGTTAAAGTAGGCTACTCAAAATCTGCAGACTAGAAAGACTGGTAGAAAAGCAATTTTTGAAAATGGAATGGACCTAGAAAAGTGTGCAAATGGATTCATCAAGACTTGAAAATTGACACAATTAAATTATTTTTAGAGTAGAATGTGATGGTACAATCCATTCGATCTTACCTATCATGGATTCAAAGATATGACATCATGAACAGGGGTACTGACTAGTCTACCTTTATTGACACCAGTAAAAAGTTACAAATTGCATTTGGAATCACATTTGAAAACTAAACAAATGAAGTTGTTAGAAGCTCAAATCAAAAAAACAACAAGGCTCTAACCTCTATAATTTAATGTAGAAGGAATTTTCTCATTTTGGTCAACTAGGTCAAAGTTATAACAAGTCAAACAGGGCTTCCCAAAATTCAAAATAATTCTCATCAACATGATAACAATAGATGACCCACTTTGAGAGATTCTGAACCTAGTCAAAACATATTAAAATGACTCAAAATCTAAAACATAGGCTCTCTGGTATGGACACTAAACACTCCCAAAGTGGTGAGTCATGAAACATTACAAGGTACAAGATATTCAATTGTAAACACAACATCATGTTACTGTTTGACAGTTGGCATAAATGCAAATTTGGTCATTGCTCAAAATGAGACTTCACAGAATGGCTCTAAATGAAAATTTATCTTCATGGAAAACATAAGCATACTAAATACAATGTGTTAGAAACATGAAACACCTATTAGGCCTCACAAGTATAGCTAGGTCCACATGCATCAAAAAAAAATTTTAGGGCTTAATTTTCTTAATGATACTCCAAATTAGGGTTACAATTTTGAGTCCCAATAGTGGCTCTATCTAGGGATGCATGTCCCTTGTAAGCATGGAAAGGATACAAATCTCTTGAAGAAGTAGACCACACACAAAAACTTCTCTTGCAAAACTTTATTAAAAACAAGAAAACTACTACTATGTACAAATGGTGGCCTCAAGCCACCAGAAAGTTTTCAAAACTCCTTACCTCTATCATATACCTGATTCTGATTGACATTTTCTTGAGGTAAATTGAAATTTTCATTCTCCTTTGTTCCACCCAACACATCAGCACTTTTAATCACTTCATTAGGCAAAACAAAATTATCATCATCACTTTCATAGTTCATGTTCAAATCAGCATTAACTTCTACATCATGGTCACTATGAAAATATAAATTAGAATGATAATAACTATTGATATCAAACTAAAACTGATCATCACTAAATAACTCATGGAAACCTTCAACCAAAAATACAAAAGTTTTGTACTCTACTTCATACAAAAAGTTACATGAATCAATTTGTAACTCACCTTGTGTATCTGGGTGTAAAGAATATACAAAATTTTATTGATTCCTACTTGTAGTCATGTTACTTATTAAATCAGATTTTTCTTTTGCTGAAACCTCTTCACATTATTCAAACAATGGGTTAGTTACCAAATCACAACAATCATCAGGAAATTGCATTTTCACAATATGTTGATCCGTATCAATGGTTTCCTCCAATAACTCATTAGAATAAACCATTTCATTGCTATTATTTCCTTCATCATATGAGCAATCAAAATGTATCTTAGCCTCATGAAAACAAGAAGAAAATGAACTAACAATAGACCTTATCTCCACATCTTCATTCCCAACATAGAAGTCATCATGTGTATTGATGTACAAACTACCATGACATACATCTTCAAAACATGACATAGCATATTCTAAAACTATATCTTCTTTAGTATCAAACTTAGGGGAAATGACTTCACCATATGAAAAGGAAAAATGTGGCAAAGCACAAACATCCTTGGATAGATTTGCATACCATTCAAAATCAAGAGCCAACAAATCTGAAATCTCATCAACATTTAACAAGACTTCATCACTAATTTCTTCTCCATGGTTGTGATTATTATCCAGATAGCTTAACACATTTACAATAGTGGACTCATTAGTAGTATATTCTAAAAACCAAAACTCTGATCATCACATACATCTTCTTCTTTAGACAAAACCTCAACAACCAGTATCTTAGCACATTAATATTTATCACTAGAAGAAAGATTCAAATTGTTGTTACACTTTTCTTCTTCTTTAAAATCATCATCATAACAAGATGAATTCACATTGTGCCTGTCATCAAATTGCTGATTACTATCCTTTGATTCATAAAGTTGAGATTGTTCATTTTCAACATCATTTTCAATGGATTCATTGCATTCATTATCATTATATTCATCAGCATTCAAATCACTTTCAACCTTCATGATAAAATCTTTTTATTCAATAATCTTTTCTAACCTTGACTTTTCTGACCAATCAACTAAATATGGTGTAAAAAATTCTAAAAGTACCATTGTTGTGAATGCTCCTTAGGCCTGTAATACTCCTCAATATTCATAACTACTGATTTAAACTCAATGTAAATTTGAAAATTATTAAGACCCTTAATATTATCGATTTCATGTCTTATGTGAATGATGGTATTATTATGAATCTTTCTTTTTAGCCTAGCAATATTGGCACAAACACTTTTAGGAGTTGCCACATCACTTTTAGACCTAGATTCTAAATTCATCTTTAAAATTTTAAAAATTCTACCTCTACTTTCGTAGTGCTGAAAAAACTAGATGGAGGAAACCATTTCTACCTTTCAACTTTCATGAAAGAAAAATACATAAAATTTAAAAATACATTTATGTGTTATTGCGTGAAACCTTTGATTTACTAATTAGCACTATGTAAACATGAAATCCTTCACACTATAGATAAAATCTTTATAGATCCACCACCTCCTTGAAAAGGAAAATGAAATCACAATAGTGATTCACCTTCTGTTATCAATTACTTCAATAGATACAAACAACCACATAAACTATTAATCAAGAAACTTATAATTCCTCTTTCCAAACAAACTAGATCTACCCATCAATACTAAAAGCCTCTAATATTAAAATAAACCATGCACTAGTATAGAGATTGAAAATAGATTCGTCAATCACACTCAGTGTGAAATGATTTCAAACAATTTACCACATGTAAATTTAGAACTAGACTTTCAATATGAAAAAGCTTGTAGATAATTAACATGTTGAGAAGAGAATACACTTCATAAATCAATTCTTAACTTTGAAACTTCCTCAAAAACATATGCAAAAACTGAATTGATTCAAGATAGACTTATAATAGTCATAAAACACAATTTACATCCAATTCTCATAGCATTCTATTTTCCATGAATAGAGCTTAACTAGGGAACACAAAAATTTAGCAAAGAAATGGAAACCACCTCATAATCTTGATGCTATAACAAATTCTTCCTATTGCATTGAATCTTTTTCAAATTCTCAAGGTTTGTCTATTATGGAGATTCTGAAAGTGTTATTTATACCAAAGATTCTAGTACTTTTAACAATGGATTTCTTCACAAACTCCCCAGCAGAGTCATCATTTTGTTGGTGTTTTAAAATGCAAAGTGATAAAACCTTCTGGAGGGCAATATAAATGAGAATATCTAAGGGTTAGCTACTTCCCTGTCTTCAACAATACCCAAATGGATCTAGACCAACATAACGAAGCAATATGCTTCCTTCACTTTTTTCTCTACAAAACTAGGGTAGGAGTATGTAGAGATCCTATTGTGTAACTAGTGCAAGAAACCACAGTCTAGAATCTAAATAAAGTAGATTAAATCCTTATTTCTCCTAGTGACTCATCCAATGACATAGATCTGCAATAGCTAAATGCAAGACAATGCAATTCCTAAGCTAAGTGAGGGCATTCTATTTTGGCTCTTCAAACATAAAATATAAAGATTATTTAAACTTGATTTGATTTTATGTGGGTGGGGAAAGTGGATGAAAACCAAGTATGAATAGCAAACTAATGATCTTGTAGCTGATCAGTGCCTCACCCATTGGACAATTCACAAATCTCTCTCATGAATTTTGGATATCTAAGACACATATCCTATGCCAAGACTCCAAATCTATCCATTTACCTTGTAAATTGGATATCAGTGTTCAATATAAATCTCATTCTTACCTAATATCCTCTACAATAAAACTACAACCCTATTGATTTCCTTGAAGCATTTACATAACTCATTGAATTATAAGCAACAATGAAACAACATAAAATTGTAAGGGACTTCAACTATGATCTAGGAACTTTGTTCAAAGATCATAAAACATTACAAATCACTAAGAAAGGAGATAAGATTTAAAATGAAACTCAACACCTATTGTTCTTTGTATTGATTTTCTTGAAGTAATACATAAAAATGCATGAAATTGACTCACAAAATACCAAACAAACTAGACTGCACAATATACATATGCTGTCATACAAGAGAGAAAATGGTGGGAATGAGAAATTGATGGGATGGGAAGGAGGTATAATAGCCAAATCATAGCTTAGTGGTCTAAAACTAGTACATCTCAGATACTATCCATTCAAGCTTCATCAATTCCATAAACCATTTTTGGTAAATGTTTCCATTTTAGAATTGCCTTTCTAATTTCTAACTCCCAACTTTTCTAAACCCTTAAAATGAAAGAGAGAAAATAAATATATAGGATGAAATAATTCAATCCTAACCAAGAGATATTTTCCATTTCCTCTTTCATTCCAAAAATATCTAATTCTTCAATCAAGACTCCAACTTGAAACCTGAAATTCATCACAGCTTGAAAAAAAATATTCCTCATAACTAAAAATTGAAGCCAAATTATACTAGAATGGCATAATATTTTCAAAACTAAGCCAACAGACCTTTTACCATTTTTTTTTAGCAAGCTTGTAACTGAATTTTTAATTTTCACCAATTTCATTGAGAAGGCCCAAATTTCACATTTCTGCCTATAACTTGAACTAGTGAAGACCTACTCAAAATTTGATTCCATATAAAGATTCCCCATCTTGAGATATTTCCAACTATCAATCCTCCTCTATTAAGATTGGCTTTCTTGCTAAAGGTAATTGCTTATTCTAATACCATTTTTAATGTTTTGATGTTTGCAATCAGTAGCCTTCATAGATAGATAGCTATAAGATGGTCCATAGCATTAAGATAAATCTAGATTGCAGCTTAAACTAGTATAGTATAGGGTGTTTCCAACTTGTGGTAAGCCATATGAAAGAAATTATTGAAACATGATATGGTCTCAGTTGGATCCCTTTTGATTGACATGAATTGATGATGTATCATAGTTGAGTTGATGAATGTTTTGAATTGCTCAACGAAAAACTTTTCAAAGGAAACCAAATTCAAGAAACATCCTAGTTGAAAATTCACAAACCAGTTAAAGGAAACTTCTCCCAATGAGTATAGGAATAAATGGAGGACCAAATTCTCCTCCCAAGCTTGCTTTTGATTGCATATTTCTTTAAAGACTTTGATATAGTCCTTAGTTATTCATACTTATTTGTAGATGAACCTTGTGCATAATTTCTCAAGATTTATAGGGAGCTCATTAAGTACATGTTGCACATTAATTGGTGAATCTACTACATTTGCAAAAAAGGCCATCAGTGGAGGATTTGGTGGAATGATGGGTGGGGGTTAGTTCAAAGGTGGAAGTAGAAATGATGAAATTTGGAATGGAAGTAATAGATTTTTTTCAATCCTTTGTCACAATGAGGCTTACAAAAATGACTGAGTTTTTTGAACTTTGGTTCACTATATGAAGATCTCAAATCTCACTAAGATAGAGATGGTGGATGAGGTTCTTCCATCTTGCATCAATTCTAGAAAATGTGCACCTCTATAGAAGCCCGCTCTATCAAAATAGTGTAGTTGTGAACCTTATGACAATTTTGAATGTAGAATTTTCTAAACATCTAAAAAATAAAAAATTTTCTAAACTTTTGTTGAGTTGTCATTTTTGCATTATTCTTAACGATAGGAATCCTTACAAACTCCTCTCTTAAAAACATAATCTAGGATCAACTCCAAGGTTTTGGGTGATCTTGCAACCTACTAGATTCTGCTCAATTGAAGATAAATTTGTATGTTCACAAGGATGCCTTTGGTGGTTTGATAGATCTTGGATAAGATGTTTGATTTGCTATTTTGAAAAGTAATCACAAAAGAGATATATTTTTTGTATTTTTTGTTTTATGATGAATGCAATTTATCAATGCAACTATATGAATTCCTATTTTAACCAAGTGTTAGTAAAGAAAATAACAAAGATAAGGTAATGAGAAATTAAAGGAAAAAAATTGAAATGGAAATTCCTAATGGATATAACCTATAGTAACAAAACATATGCAAGTCAAATCATTGAAAATATTGGGTAGGAAACCAATGAAAATAGGAGAAGTACTTCCGCAATTCAACTAATGCAATCATCGATGGGAACTTAATAATAAACAAAAAATGTTTCACTTCTAATCAAATTGAAAGGCCATAGAAAGTTCACTCATGCGAGACAAGAAGCTATGCAGGAACAATAACTCCTCAATCTTGAATGCTTGTTTGATATCTTCATCTGACAAAGCATCTTCAAAGGTTCATCAGAATTCTTAGACCATAGAATTCACTAATTTGAGCTTTTTTTTTGACTCATCTTCAAAAATTTCAATGAAAGAAGCATTATAGTACCTTTTTGGTTCCAAAATTTTCTCTTGAGTTTGGTCCCTTAATCTTTGAATATCCTAATGTAGTCCTTGTATGACTTTATTATTGACAGATATTTTCTCAATCCAATCATCAAGCTTATCAATTTCCTTAGTTGTATATACTTCCATGAGCATACAATATCTTTGAATTATTATTGATGTAAATGAATATAATTCTTTTTCCCAGGTATGTACCTCATCCATCAATCAAAAATCTTGGTTCGCTATGGGCACCAACTTATTTACACTTGACTAAATATGTGTAATAGGTTCAAGTTTACATGTGTTATTTGAACACCTTTCTCCTAAAAATTATCATGCCATTCCTGACATGCATCCAAAAATTGGTCTAACTATATAGTTCCCTTTTCGTTTCTCTTTAGTGCCACAACAAGAGTGATCTATGGATTTTGTAGGTCTATTGGGCCCACAACTCCAGGCAAATAGCCTCTGAAAACCTCATTTTGTTTCCATAGCATTAGTAACTCAGACTCATCTTGGGCCTTACATCTAAACACCTCTTTCATTCCTATAGTGATCATTACTTTTATGTTATCTACCATGGGCCTTCCCAAAATGGCCTACTTGATCTCATAATCCTTAGGAGTCAATTCCTTAGTGTTAGTGTGTGGAGGAGGAATAGTTATATGCATAAGCAAGTCTAGATATTTGTTCTTCATAATGAAGGCCATTGCTCATACATCACCTATAGGTGGCTCATGTTTCTTGATGTCTTTAATTATCTCTCTCATAACCTCATCAAAAATTAAATCCAAATACTTCTTTTTTTGAAACATAATCTCCCTCTTCAGCCATTTTGGTGCGGTGCCCATTGGAGACATATATTTGATTGAAGATTTGGTTTCTACTAAAAGCCCATTTCCATATCATCTATCCATTCTTTTTGTTCATCCTTTGATGTTGAAACATGTATAGGCTCCTTTTGAGTAGATGGAGGGGTCAAGGTTGAGCTTCTTCTCCTTTCTTCTTCTATTTTTCGTGTTGAGTAAGTCTTTTGACTCAAGGGTACATATTCAATTCTCACCCCCTTTTTCTTCAAGTATTAGGATTAATTTTGGGACCTATGGGGATGGAATGTTCTTCTTAACCAATCTTCTCCTCTATGTCCCCACCATAGTCAATTCAATCCTTTCTATTTTAGGAATGATGGGGGCGGCTTCTTCCTCTATTTCAATTACTAGAGATAACCTTTGTTCTTCTAGCTTCCCTTCTTCTACCTATTCTTCCTATGGTGGTACTTGTGATTCTTGATTAGGCTCTTATTCAGGCTCTTGTTCGAGCTCTTGTGCTTCAAGCTCTTGAGCTTTAGGCTCTTGTTCCTTGGTAGTCACTCTCTTCCTTTTCTTCTTTCACTTATCCTCTCTAAAGTACTCAACTTCCCTCTCATGTTGATGTACCATTTTCAGCCTCATTGAGGATTGAGAAGGGAAGGTTGGTACTATAACTTTTTCACCTTTACCCTTTGTTGTGTGTACTATGTCTTCAAGAGGAATACCCTGGGGAACTGGATCAAATTTGAAAGGCTTCTTGATCTAGTCCTTGGCTAATTGAATTATGTGCCTAGCTCTATGATTAATATCTAAATTTTCATCTATTCCTATCTACACATTCATAATAGTCTTTTTTTAAATATTGTTCCTATTTTATAGAGGATCCAAGATGTCTTTTGTATCTTTCTTGACATGCTTTAATGGGATCTTCATCTTGAGCACCTTTTCTATCAAATCTAGTATCATCTTACAATGATCCCTTATGTAGATATCATAGTCATCTATTGCATTCATCCAATGGTCTTCCAATGGATCTTCATGTACAAATTGCTTCCCTGCCAGATGATGCACCATCCATATGTTGTCAAAGTAGGGGCGAGGGGAGTTGTACTCTTCTAGGTGATATTGATCCCATTCTGAATAAAGTATGACAATATCCTCCTTATTGTTGGCTTCAAAAGAACCAATTATCATGGACTAGACCAATGTCTTTTTGTACTATTTTCTCACTCTGTCATATGTAAATGTGAGTTTCCTTGCAATATCCACTGAGATCCTTTTGGCATAATCACCATTTATGAATTAGATGATTGTAAAATGAAATTGACATTCACCACCCTATACTCGACACTCTTCTTTGAGAGTTTCTTCTTCAATAATTGTAGATACACCATAGGGCCAATCATTAGCATCTTTCATGCTCCCCTTTTTGTAAAATCCTTGGTAGTTTATGGTTCTTTCTACTAGTAAGCACACCATATATGATGTCAAATAGAATCTTGGATCAGCTTTCATGGCTATAAGTTGCTCATGTAGATTATTACTAATGATAGTAGCTGAGTCTATTGGCATTTTTTTCATCCTAATGGTATCAAAAAAATGGACCATCCATGTGTGAATATGTCCATGTGCAAGGACTCCCAATTCTCTACTCGAAAACACAATTTCATAGTTAATATCATCCTTCATGTACCATCATATCATATCCACTTTCTTGACTTTGTGGCCTACTGGCATTCTATCTATTAGAAAGGAATGTTGAATTGTTTCTTTGGCTTCATTTTCATTTTCCTAATACCATCTTTCTACCTGGTCATAGGTTATCTTCACATATTGATTAGCTCTTCAGAGATGGAAGACTTTTTCAATATTCCTAGGTTGGAGGCCCAAGACTATATCCCATGTGACACTCTTCCAAGGTCATAATCAACTCTAAGGATTGTACTGAAGTTGGGTGTGAAGCTATGTTGACTAAGCCCAAATGGATAAGAGTGGATACTATGGCTGACCTTTCCTTAGTCTTATTACAAATAATGAGGAATGTGTCCCAGTCAATATTTTCTAGCTCGGTATCTCTGATCTCTGCATGCCCATCATGAAATGAAGATTTTCTCAATGCACCTTGGTACTTGAAAATAATGGGCTTGGGAGAAATATTTTCTGCCCCATAGGAGGATAATGATACTATTTTTATCTACACAAGAGAGAAATATTAGTTTGAAAAACTAAAGTTAGACCAAAACTAAAACCCTCAAAGATCAATATCTAGTACAAATTCACCCAAAATAGTAAAAAATAGTGAATTTCCTCCCAAAAGCCTAGTTATGTAGATTAGTGAATCAAGTGCACCCTTATAGGTGTGCTAAATGGTCCATATTTTACCCTTTAGGTGTAGTTGTGCATGTGCACACCTTGGTGAGGTGCTCACATGTGGATGTACACAACTACATAGATGCATTGTGGGAGTGTATATGGTAGAAAAGACTAAGTTTTTATGCTTTGTGCACAAAGGGTGCACACATACGTAGCTTGATGGAGTGTGGATGTCCACACCCTAATTTGCCTTTATGCATTGGAATGTATAAAAAGGTGTGTACATGCACATCTTTAAGAGTCGTGCATGTGTGCACCTATTATGACTCGACTATTATTTTTTTAGTTTATTAGGTTTCTAAAAGTGAAAGAAGGTGCGCACATGCACACCTTGGGGAGGTGTACATTTGTGCACCTTTTTGTGTCTTACATTTTTTGTGTTATGTGTAGGTGCCAAGGATGAAGCATACATGATGGGGTGCGGAGGTGCAAAGAAAACTAGAGTGGAGAAAATAATGAAAGTGGTTGGGGAGGGTCTAGGGTTTAGATAGACCTCAGGCCTGAAGTTTACACCTCCATAGGTGCTCACCCTCTAGAGGTGCACACATCCACAAGTGCACATCTCTAGAGGGAGACAAATGTGCACTTATGCATTGAGCACACTTACACACCCTAATGGGGTGTGCTAGTACGCATTTTTTTCCCCTAAAAACACAATTTTTATTTTGTCTCTAGTTTTGACACCTCAAATTTCCCTTGTCAAAGACTAAAGCTTGAGTTAGACTTTTGGGGGAGTCAAAAATGACCCAGACCCTAGACTTGTAGTATGGGAGACAAAACTTTACTAGGGGGTGTATGCGTTAATTATGGCCTAATGTAATGAACCACAATTTAACATGATCATTGTATGAAGAAGTATCCCAGAATGAACCATGGATTTTTCATGCAAAATGTTCAACATGGCAATCTATTTCCTCCTAACTAGAAAGATTTTGCTAATCACTCTTAGATGGAGAAGCTAGCAATCAGACATCTAGAATGAATGATTTTATGCTATATGAGATATGTAAGATTAATCTAAATGTATGGAAGCTTAATATAAGAATAAGAAAGAATAGTTAATTTAAATGGATGCATTATTAGACTATATGTGATTAATATTACAAGAATAACAAGAACTATGAATGTAATATTGCTATCAGGATTTAACTGTGTGATTTTTGAGTCAAACTCATTGACCCATGTTTTATGAGTAGTGATTCAACATGAATCCATCTCTCATGAGAATAAATGGAACACTTAGCACTCATTGGATCTAGGTGATTCTCATAGGGGTGAAGCACTAGGACTTCTTGGAAGGTCACCCATCCCAGTATTACTCTAGCCTGAGAGTGCTTAACTACAAAGTTTCCTCCATGGTTAAGCCCAAAGCTTGCAACCCAATTTGCAAAACCTTCACCAAGTTTTGTGCCTTATGAACCATTCATTAGAAAGCTCTATAAGCTCATCAATTGATAAGTAGGAGATAATTTCCATAGCAAGTCAAATTGTGATATTGCTATCAGGATTTAATTGTGTGATTTTTGAGTCAAACTCATTGACCCATGTTTCATGAGTAGTGATTCAACAAAAATCCATATCTCATGAGAATAAATGGAACACTTAGCACTCATTGGATCTAGGTGATTCTCATAGGGGTGAAGCACCAGGACTTCCCAGGAGGTCACCCATCCCAGTACTACTCCAGCCTGAGCATGCTTAACTACAAAGTTTCCTCCATAGTTAAACCCAAATCTTGAAACCCCATTTGAAAAACCTTCACCAAGTGTTGTGCCTTATGAACCATTCATTAGAAATCCCCTTAAGCTCATCAATTTATAAGTAGGAGATAATTTCCACAGCAAGTCAAATTGTGATATTGCTATTAGGATTTAACTGTGTGATTTTCGAGTCAAACTCATTGACCCATGTTTCATGAGTAGTGATTCAACACAAATCCATCTCTCATGAGAATAAATGGAACACTTAGCACTCATTGGATCTAGGTGATGCTCACTAGGGTGAAGCACCGAGACTTCCTGGGAGGTCACCCAACCTAGTACTACTCCAGCTTGAGCACGCTTAACTACAAAGTTTCCTCCATGGTTAAACCCAAAGCTTGCAACCCCATTTGAAAAACCTTCACCAAGTATTGTGCCTTATGAACCATTCATTAGAAAGCCCCTTAATCTCATCAATTGATAAGTAGGAGATAATTTCTACAGCAAGTCAAATTGTGATATTGCTATCAGGATTTAACTGTGTGATTTTCGAGTCAAACTCATTGACCCATGTTTCATGAGTAGTAATTCAACACAAATCCATCTCACATGAGAATAAATGGAACACTTAGTACTCATTGGATCTAGGTGATGCTCATAGGGATGAAGCACTGGGACTTCTTGGGAGGTCACTCATCCTAGTACTACTCCAACCTGAGCACGCTTAACTACGAAGTTTCCTCTATGGTTAAACCCAAAGCTTGCAACCCCATTTCCAAAACCTTTGCCAAGTGTTTCACCATTGATGAGCTTAAGGGGATTTCTAATGAATGTTTCATAAGGAACAACACTTGGTGAATGTTTTACAAATGGCATTGCAAGCTTTGGGTTTAACCATGGAGGAAACTTCGTAGTTAAGCCCGCCTAGGCTAGAGAGTACTAGGATGGGTGACCTCACGAAAAATCCTGGCGCTTCACCCCTATGAGCATAACCTAGATCCAATGAGTGCTAAGTGTTCCATTTATTCTCATGAGAGATATATTCATGTCAAATCACTACTCATGAAACATGGGTCAATGAGTTTGACTTGAAAATCACATAGTTAAATCCTGATAGCCATATCACAATTTGACTTGCTGTGGAAATTATCTCCTACTTATCAATTGATGAGCTTAGGGGGATTTCTAATGAATTGTTCATAAACCACAACACTTGGTGAAGGTTTTGTAAATGGGGTTACAAGCTTTGGGTTTAACCATGGAGGAAACTTCATAGTTAAGCGCACTCAGGCTAGAGTAGTACTGGGATGGGTGACCTCCTGGGAAGTCTCAGTGCTTCACCCCTATGAGCATCACCTAGATCCAATGACTGCTAAGTGTTCCATTTATTCTCATGAGATATGGATTCATGTTGAATCACTACTCATGAAACATGGGTCAATGAGTTTGACTCAAAAATCACACAATTAAATCCTAATAACAATATCAGAATTTGACTTACTATGGAAATTATCTCCTACTTATCAAGAACTATGAGTGTAAATGAAATGAGTAACCAATTCAGAATAAGTCCAAAACTATTCATTTGCAACCCCTAAAATGATGAATCGAGAGCTTCTAAAATAAAATTTTAGAATTTGATCAATGGTCAAGATCAATTTTGATGAACAGTCGAGATTAGAAATGAGATTCAGTTAGAATGGAAACTTCTATGTGCAAATGAAGTTAACTGATTGCTTTTGAGTGGAATAAGGAGTTAACTAATTTAATTACTTTTCTTTTTAAGTTAACTTAGAGTTTCAATTTCTAAACTGAAGAGAGGATCTGGAGGACATATTTAATTTAATAAAATAGAATATGACCTCATAAATGCATAATATTAATTAATTGAATAATTAAACTCAATAATTAAAATGAGGACATATTAAATTAAATTAAATACATTTAATTCCTTAATGTGTATTTTAGCCAAAGGGGTAATATTTAATTCAATTAAAGTGCTAGGACTCATAATTAAATAAAATTAATTAATATGTTTACCTTTGCTAATTTGATTAGACTTAGGAATTAAATAGACTATGTAATTAATGTAGATTAGGATTTTTCTACTTTAGATAGTTAGGTCAAGTAGCAATTATCAGAATCAAAATTTTTGAGTACAATTGGACTTAATTTTGATTAAATAGACCAAAATTGGTTTAATATGGCAATGTGGCACTTTTGCGGTATTACATTTGCCCCTCTTTGAATGAATGTGCAAGCAACATGTTTGATTCAAAGAAATCAAAAGTATGAAGCATAGATGAAGAACACTAGATAGAACATCTAGATATCAAGATTGATAATCCTTTTAAGGTTATCTATAGAATGAAGCTTAACCTTAGGGAATCTAGATAGAAAACATAGATAAAAAAATTGATAGAACAAAGATTCTCAAACTTTGTAGAATTATTCCCAGAATAAGACTCAATTCTTAGGAGTCCGGGTTGGATTGCCCCAATACCTATCCATTAAATAGTGATCAAAATCAAGAGCTTAGAATTATCTTTAGAATGAGGCTTAATTTTTAGTAAGAATTAGGATTATCTCCCAAATCGAGCTTAACCCTTAGCAAGAATTTGGAATTATCTCCAAAACAAAGCTTAATCCCCTAGAGTCCAGATAGAACACCTAAATACTGGTCCATGAAAGGGACAACAAGACCAATCATGAGTCATAGAATCATCCCCAGAATGAGGCTTGATCCGCAGGAGTGAGGGTTAGACTATCCCAATAACTATCCATCAAATTTTGACAAGAACTATTATAAGATTTTCTAGTTGATCAAAACATAGACATAGATGACATAAATACCAGATAGGGAGGAACAAGATGCCCGGAGTGATGAGGACACAAGATTTAGATTGAGTTGAAGCCAACCTTGTAAGATTCAATGATGTAATCATCTTGCAACCTTCAAGAGAAAAATTGAAAGATGACACACCAGAACAGTGATTCAGAGTAGTATACTAAAAGATACTAAAGAAATTTGAGGTTTAGAAGAATATAGAAGAGATCAAAAGGAGCTAAACAAAATTTGGAGTTGATTTAGAGTAATGTCGAGCCCCAAAAGATCAAGTTTGACCAAAGATGACTAGAGTTGACTTTATCTAGAAAATTTGGAAAATTTGAAGAAAATGTGATTTGAAAATATTCCAAGATTCACAAAGTATCAGGAAAAATGGACTACACAAGCATTCGATCATGTTCGTCCCAAAAAATTTAAAATGCAATTTGGACTTATTTAAGTGTGTTAGATTTCAAATTTGATCCTAAAAATGAGTTCAGAGGAGCCAAATTAGCCAAGGGGGTGATTTTCATGTCAATTGGAGCAATTTGTAAAATTAGGTCAAAACCTATATAAGGGCTCAAAGAGTCATTTTCAATTCAGTTGTGCTTTTGTCTTTTGTGGAGAAGAGAGCTCTTGAGGAGAAAGATGGTGGTCCCCATGCATTTGCATTGATTCAAGCATTCTAGGCAACACAGTCAGTTGGTGGAGTACAGATCTCTTATCATTCATTGATTATCCTCCATTGCATTTGATATTTCACATATTTTAAGCCTTTTTAGCACATTTTTAGGGATTTTTAAGTTTTTCAATGTTATATCTCATGTGAGGATGTCATTCTTCATACAATCTTGAATCGCGTTTCACACGAGGAAGTACCAAACAATACTTCTTCATTGGGCATTCAAGGTTTCCTTGCATGGAAGAGACACATTTCTCGCATGAGAAACCCTAAACATGGTTGATTTTTTTGTTGTGTTTTTTGATCTTTCTCATGTGAGGATTTGATTCATTGCATGAAAAAGTGTAATATTGCGCAAGAAGATGAAATCTCACATGAAAAAATTGGTATAGTTTTGTAAAATTTTGTGTTTCAAATTTGATTTTTTGTTGATGTTTTGTACCCTCATTTTTTGTGTTTGCATGTATGATACTAATTAGTCTTTTGCCCAACGCCTTACTTAGGAATAGTTTATTCAATCTAAGGATTACTTCTACCATAATGAGGTGCATTTAATTTGTCAACCCAAGAACATATACTTAAAATGGTCTGCACGATATGTGCACTAGGTTTCTTAAGGAGTCATTATGCCTATGCTGCAGGAACGTAAAAAGCTTAACTCTTTACTAAAATGAATGTTGGAAATACAACTATATGCTAACTTATATTTCAACTTAGAACAACCACTGTAACTACTCTTGCAGATGTTGTAGGAAAATTCACAAAGTATGATGTTGTAGGAAGAAGCTTATAACTTCTACCTAAAATACTAGAAATGTTGGAAGTAAATCTACACTACTCTAATTTTATCCACCTCCCAAGTGGGGCCCCTTGGTTGGCTTCTACTAATCTACTAACACATAATGTAAACCAAGAATTACTTCATTATATTTCAAAATTCATTACATAAGAACAATACATAACTGTAAAACAACTCACTACAAGAGTCAACAATATTTTCTCTAACACCAAAACTATCGATCCAATCCCTATAAATAGTGGATCAACACTTATTCTAAAATAGGAAAGAAAAAAAACTAACTAAAAATCATCCAAAGAAGAAGGAAATATAACAACTCATTGTACAAGCAATAAAGTTTGGATAACCAATTCAACACAATAGTAAATGTAGAGGGAATATAGAAACACTTCATCCCTACATTCTTAGGATAATAGAACCTCCTTTGTAGTAGTTGTGTCTCTTGGTACCATTGTGATTCTTCCACCATGGCTAGGCCTTAACGCTCCTTCTTGAATACTGTTGACCATCCTCCAACTTCTTCCCTAAAAAGCTTGTTATGATGTAAAAATATTTGCAAATACGCATTATCAAATTAAATCCAAATATTAGAACACACATATCTAATGGTTGTATGAAATACTACATTATATGTATAATATTGTCAAAATATGGCATAACTATCTACCTATAGGTTAATGGTTTCATTTGGACATTATCATAAGTTCAACTAAGTATAAGTTTACAAATGTATTGGAAATATTAAAATTAACATAAAATAGAGGCAATAATTGGCCTCATCATCTGCCCCCTAGTAAGTTTAATGCTTGTCCTCAAGCATTACATCTAGTCATTGATCGAAAGTCTCCAACCTTAGACCTCCCTCATTTGTTACTCCTGAAGGTGTAGTAGAATCATCTTGTTCTTTCCCAAACCTCCCTTCTATGATCCTCTTGCAACTTGTCAAGTTATTCTGAGTTGATGTCATATAGGAGCCAAAGGAGCATAGGTGACTGCATTATTAATGGACACCAAAGTTCTGGTCTAGTCTTCGTTCCCAACTATATGTATTTTGGAGCTCCATGAAGGGCTACCACTAGGGTCATAAGGCTGTGTGGCTCTGACCTTCTAACTCCTTGGAGTAGTCTACCCCATCTACATTTAACACCATCCATGGCTCTTTGAAAGAAAAAGTAAGGCATGTTATCATATTTTGCATATACCTTTTTTTGGGCCTCAAAGATTTTCTTTCTTATCTCCTTTTGAACATCTTCATAGGTTAGCCTAAACCAATCCCTAGGGATTTCTTCTAGTTTATTGCTCTCTTCTCTTAATGGCAAGGGTTTTATTCTATCCTCATCACTGTAATTATTTAGCTGTCTATCATAATTGACCTCATTGTGCATCAAGGACATTGGAGCCCTAAGGTGTATATCCCCTATGTAAAGTAAAGGGTTCCATTGAGTTTCTATATGGATAATGAAATTATGCACATACAACTCACAGAGTAAATTTTGCTGCCATGATGGAAGAGTTTGGTACAAACCATAGAATTCTTAAGCTAGCATAAATTCTATATTTTGGTCTTTGAGGGTCATCATCAGTTGGAATAACATGAATTGTTCTTTTAAACAGATGGCATAGATCCTAGGTGGTGGCCTACAAGTAATTATTTGGTCAGGCAATTTAAGGGCATGACCCATAATTTTCTTTTGTCTTGCCAATTGTGCTTTTAATTCTACAATTTCTTCACCTTGGTCTATTATTACCTTTTTCATTTCCTTTTTCTCTTCTTCCCATGGGCTTGTTGCTAACACATGTTTATTATATAACTAGAAAATAAGCATTTGTAAGGTAATTGGGCCACTTTCCACTTCCTAATTATTTTTTGTCCTCTATTCCCTCCATGACCATTCCAAGAAGCATGCAAATCATGTTTTCTTATAGGGAACTAAGGTATTTTTTGAGTAGACTAACTAGTGCATTATTGAGGATTTTTCTTCTTTATGGCTTGGGTTATCATGTTGGCTTGCTAGGGAATTATTTTGGCTTTCATTCATCTCAACCTTACATTCCTTATTAGGGTTTTGAGGAATTTTTGTAATTTTTGGTTGGTTAGGGGAATTATATATGAAAACTTGTACTAGAGATTCTTCATTAGATTGTTTGGTGAAGTGGACTAGGTTTCTATAGACACTTTTAGAATTTACCCTCTCATTCTATGGCTTCTTTGTATAGTGGTTTCTTCAACCACCACAACCTTTTTCCTGATAACCCTTTTCAGTATCTCTGCTATAGGAGTGGCTACTATAGGAACCAACTTTTTTTTCTTTTTCTTAGAGACTGTAGGGTTTCATTTTTCTACTACTAGAACTAAGGTTTCTTCTGATAACTTTTGTTTTCTCTTTACTTAGGTAGAAGTAGGTACATTGCTCATTTGAGAGGGTAAAGGCACATTTTCTTGCAAATTTTCAATTTTTTCACCTTGGGTGCTTTTCTTAGTACTTGTGTCAATGGGGACTACATTATCTTCTTTGGGTTGTTCATTAGGGGCAATCTGAGGTTGCAGGGTTTTATGCTAGAAAAATTCTTCCCATGACATAGGAGAGACATCTCCAAGAAACCTTTCTATGAGCAATTTGATTATGTCATGGTGAGTAACATAATTTTCCTTTCCTTTCTAGGTTTCCTCAACACTAATGTATAACATATTGTACAAGAAGTTGGGGACATTTTTAGGAAAATTATGTCTTACATAACTGAGTAACTTAAAATGATGTGCAGACAAATTATAAAATCTTCCTTCACAAGTAAAACACCTAATAATATGCATGGCCAACTCATTGTACAGTGACAAAAGAGACATTCTTTTACATCCATGTTTAGTAATATCCAACGGAGGGTCACTTGGTATGAAAAACTGGGTCCTAGCTGATCTATCATCATTTGCATTGGAGTAGTGTTCTCCTACTACTAGTAGCCTGATTACTTATACTATTCATTCCTCTGTGGCAACAACTACCAATCCCCATAATGTTGCTTCACCTTCCAAAATGTATGTATGAATTTAGTAGTTGCTTCTTCATCAAACTCTATTAGTTTCAAGGAATATCCTAGCTAGCCACATGCATTAAATCTTCTCACTACTTCTACATCTGAAAGTAAAACACTATATTCCACTAGTTCGCATCGCTATAAGTGTCCTCCCATTTGTGCTTACTAATTTCAATCTCTACTCTATTTGCAACAATTACCTTCTTACCTTTTGTGAATTTTAGACTCTCATTTTTTTTTTAAAACTATAGACCCTTTTCACATTCTTTTCTATGAATTTCCATCATGAGAAATAATGTGTATAAATCATAGATATGTGAGAATCACCTCAAAATTTGATTTGGGTCACATCTTAGTCTAACAATGAGGAATTATTCAGGAATAATGATATGACACTTGACACTTGTGCACTATGGCAATTAGATTTTAATCAAGCAAAGAAAGAGTACAAATTTTAAGATCTTTAATGAATAAATAAAAATGTCATTGGGAATTAGTAATCTTCTTTTCCCCCTACAAAACATGGAGAAGTGCCCTTACTTATCATACTTGGTATGAGGTATAGAACTAGCATAATGCCACAACAATATATTTAATGCAGTAATAGATATAACCAACAAAATCTATGCACTAAAAATGAATAAAATTTGAAAAGTTTATACTTGCCAACTTGATCATTGTACATGCCAGATAAAGGTGGCAAGAGTGGAAGAATGATAGTGACAACATAAATTAGTGAACTCACCATATTATTAAAAGCATTGTGAAATGATGAAATGGAAGATGGGTGGGTGTTATAGAATGAAATGAGATGGGTTGAAAAAGAAGAAATTAGAAAGTGAATGGAGAATTTGAACTTTATATTGACATAAAGTTTTTATTATGGGCATGCTCAAAGAAATTCTTAATAAAGAGTTGTAGGTAGAATGGTTAAACCTTCTATTGTAAGAAGTGTTACCTATTGTGCATTTAAAACTGGCTATTGAAATTTCTGCAAGAAGTCTACTTTCATTTGGGGTTGTTTATACAACTTCAGTCCATGTCCATTAACTAATAACTTGAAGTGTATAATTGTGGTTAACTGGATGACTCCATTTGTAAATACATTTCTTAATTCATAGGGACCCAACCATGCTGTCTACATCTTGCCTAGTATGTCTTTAAATTTGGAATCATAAAGCAATGCTCAATCACCAATTTGAAATTTCTTACTCTTAATGTGGGAATTGTGCCATCGTTTCCTTTAATTCTGTATGATTTATGTGCATTCTAGAGACTTGTGCATTTCATCTAAAGAATTAAGATGCAATAAGCACTCTCTCTATATTGCAAGAAGAACAATGTTTAACTCCAGTATGGTTCTTAAAGTTTTGTGTTCAAACTCAATGGGTAGCATTTTTGCTTTGTAAATACAAAAATTCAAGTGGTGTGGACCCTGTGGCAATCTTCCATGTTGTTTTGTATGTCCAGACAGCTTCTAGTAAACTGTTTCTCCAATCTCTATGGTGTAAATGAACTTTCTTTGTCAAGATGGCTTCTATGTCCCAATTTTTAACTTATGCTTGTCCATTAGTTTGATGGTGATAAGGACTTGATTTCTAGTGTCTGATATTATATTCCTTCATGAGTTCTATGATCAAATTGGAAGTGAATTGAGCACCCCAGTCAGTAACAATTTCTCTAGGTACACAATATCAAGTAAAGATTTGTTCATACAAAAATTTGGCAACTTTATGGTCACGAGCATGCTTTGTGGCTTTGACTTTGACCCATTTTGTTAGCTAGTTAGTAAATACAAGGATATATGATTTCCCATTGGATGGAGGATCTATTGGACAAATGAAGTGCATGATCCCATTTTTCAAATGGTTATAACACCACTTGTGGATTGAGAGGTATTTCATCTATTTTTTTTGGCTCGCTCATCTTCTAACATTTATCATAGTTTTGTGTATAATTGGTTGCATCTTTATGAAGTGTAGGTGAATAGTAACTAGTTGTTAAAATTTTTACCATTATTCTTTTTACTTCAAAGTGCCCCCAACATGATTCATTATGATATGCATGTAGAATTCCATATTCTCATCTTCTCGTCCACATCTCCTCATAACTTGATCAAGTCCAATGTAAAATAGTATGTTATCAATCCAAGAGAGATGAAACCTTTTCTCTAAAAGAAACCTCTTATCCTTGTAAGAGAAATGTGTTGGCATTTTATTAGCTATAATGTAATTAGCTATATCTACATACCATAGGGTTTGGACAACAATATGAAATAAATTCTCATCTAGAAATGTATCATCTATCAAAGTAGTATCTTCTTCATCATGGTGGATTCTAGATAGATAATCAGCTACCACATTTTCTTTCCTACATTTGTCAATGATTGTGATATCAAATTCCTACAAAAGAAGTAGCCATCTTGCTAACCTACCTGTAATGGTAGGTTTATTCATAAGATATTTAATTGTTACATGGTTAGTATGAACAAATATGGGATAACTAGTTATATAATGCCAAAATTTGTTTAGAGCATAAATTACTACTAATAGTTCTTTTTTAGTCACTGTATAGTTCAACTCTGGTCCATGAAGGCTCTTACTAATATAATAGATTGCATTTTCAAGATGTTGAGATTTTTGTCCTAGGGCTACACCTATAGCATATTCAAAAGCATCTGTATGTATTTGAAAGGGAAAAGTCCGATTGGGACCCCTGAGTATTGGTGTAATTGTCAATAGTGACTTGAGCTACTGCAAGGAGTCATTACATTCCCTTATCTAGGAAAATTCAACCTCTTTGGTAAGAAAAGTATAAAGAGGGCTAGCTATCTAACTAATTTTTTTGATAAACCTCCTATAATAGCTAACATGTCCTAGGAAAGATCTAAGTAGCTTTTTCTTTGTGGGAGTACAGAGTGTAAGAATTGCCTCTACTTTCATAGGGTCTACCTAGATTCCAACTTTAGAGATAAAATGTCCCAATACCATGCCTTACTACATCATCAGAAAGTATTTCTCACTATTGAGAGATAGGTTGTGGTCTTCAAATCAGATTAGTACTTTGTTCAAGGTCTCCAAAGATTCCTCAAATGTGACACCAAATTTAGTGAAGTCATCCATGTATATCTCCATTCAATCATGTGATATGTCAACAAAGATGTTGATTACAACTCTCTGGAAATTAGTAGGTGCATTGCATAAGTGAAATGGTAATATAGAATAGGCATACATACCCCAAAGACATATAAATAGGGTCTTCTCTTGATCTTCTAGAGAAATACTTATTTGATTGTATCCACTATTTCCATCTAGAAATGAGAAGTATTTATTTCTAGCCAAAGTATCCAAAACCTGATCAATAAAGGGTAAAGGAAAGTGGTCCTTCTTTGTGGCATTATTTAATTCTCTATAGTCTACACATATCCACCACTTTCCTCCTTTATTAGGTACAATAATTAATGGTGATACCCATTTGCTATCAGAGATTGGATAAATGAATCCAAAATCTAATAATTTATATAACTCAGTCTTAATTATTTCATGCAATGCTAGATTTATTCTCCTCTAAGGTTGATAGAGTGACAAGCTTCCATCATTAATGTACATCCTATGGGTATAGAGTTTAGGGATTAATCCTACCATATCCTTATAATCCCAAGAAAATTCTTTTTCATGCTAATATAGGAGCTTGATTAACAGTTCTAGCTATGATAGGGACAACTTTTTGTTTACATGGAGATTATGACCAAGAGAAAGTTCCATAGTACTTGTTACACTTCTAGTACTAGACTTGTAGCTACTTCACTTGGCAGTAATTGATCAATTATTTCAGGGATTTCTGGGTAGACATAGTCTTCATAGGTACATAGCTTTAAGATAGAACTTTCAACAATATCTTTGGCCACTATACACTCATTAGTAAGAATGTTCTATACTACATCTTCTTCTTCTTGCATTTTCTGAAAATATTGCCTATGCAACATCATGAACTAAGCTGGAGAATTTAGTTCTTCCTCTTTATCTCCTAAATCTAGCCAAATAGACTCTCCCAAGTCTAGTTGGGGTTGGGCAGGTGGATATAGTTCTAGCTTCCTTATGGTTTGACCATTTGAAATTGTCATACTGCCTGATCTTGAACTAATTTTAGCATTGTGGTGGCTAACCAGGGTCTCCCTAATATAATAGGATAGCTAGCAATTTTTACTTTGGGTGATAAGATAAGAAAATTAGTAAGGTATTCCCATGAATCTAAAGTCACTATCACATCTTCTATGAGACCATCTAAAGTGATAGTTGAACTATCAACAAGTTGTAACACAATGGGAGTTGTTCTTAAGCCTTCCATACATAACCTATGCATTGTATCTTTACTCATTATATTTAATGCTGCTCCTAGATCAACTAAAGAATTTTTCATAGCATGTCCATTTATGATTAGATTAACTACTAGACTACTAGGATCTAAATACTTTGGTATCACTACCTTTCCTAACATGATATCTACTAATTACCCAATAATATGGATTTTTAGAGAATCTTTCTTCTTCTACCATAGCTTCTTAAGGCATGCTTCCTTAATAGCCTTTCCATAAATAGGGACATCTTTGATAGCTTGGGATAGAGGAATTTGGATGCAAATTTTTTTCAGCTGCTCAACAATATCAAATTTCTCTTCCTCTTGGGATATAGATTTATCTTTATTTAGCCTATGTGGATAGTGAGGATTTATGGTGGTATGGTTAGTAGTCTTGTTCCATATATTAGTTAGCAAGTTGGTATTTGGCAATGTAGCTTTCAGAAGTGGTGTTGTAGGAGTGTCAAAAGCTTTCGTGATAATAGGGTATTCTAGTATAGGCAAAGTTGTACAAGATCTCAAATGGATATTAGATATCTCTAGTGAATAGGTAAGGCACTACTGAGTATTAGTAGTGTACATTTTCTGCTATTTTTTCTTGTTCTTTGGATTTGGTTGAGACTGAGTAGGCAATTGGGTTGGCTTAGGATTAGTATTATTTGTTGCATGAAGTGGCATTATTGTAGGTTGTTGGACTGGAGTTGGTAGTTGTGGGTTACCAGGATTTTGGTTAGGCCATTATGGAGCACACCCCGCCCCCCCCCCCCATTGGTTATTTTTCTAGGAATTTCCTTATGATGGTTTCCACTGGTTCTGCTAATTTTTCCACTAGTTATTTTTTTGATTGGGCCACTAGTTATTTTGCTAGTTAGGCCACTAGTTGTTTTGCTAGTTTTGCTAGGAAGGTTGGGTATACTAAAAAGGATTCTGATAGCTTTGGTTTTACCACTAATTATTGTAAGGATTTGAAAATTGTAAAGGATCTTGAGGCATACCTTGTCTTGAAGTCCGTGGTTGATGTTGAGCAACAAAGAACACTTGATTATTGTCCCCATCTATCTTCATGTACTTAGTTGGTAAATGGTGATTCTCTAGGTTGGCTACCAAATTACATGCATAGTCTTGCTTTTATTTGCGATAGTGAGGATAGTACTCTATCAATCATGATTCAGCTTCTACATGTTTTTTCTTTGCAATCATTGTGTTGAGATGTGTAGTGAAATCATTTATTATGTCCTTCTTGACATTTGAGAGTAGATTAGAAATCTCAAGCTTTGAAATGCCTTGACTAATCCCTTTAGTTTTTATGGACTGGTATCCTCTACGTTTCTTCATAGTTGACCTTGAATAGTTAAGATAAATTTTCTTGAGGTCATGGGTATGTGCAAGATCATGGTGTGCCAAAAAGTGGCAATGTGAAAGAAGTAGAGTTTGAAAACATCTAAAAGCATTTCAAAATTCACTATGACTTTTTTCCACCCATCCTAATACCAAACCTGGAAAGTAGGCCCCCAACCCTTATCAAGTATCTGATTTGATATCAAATACCTGATATTATTAGATATCTAATATATTAGGTATCTGATATCAAATTGGATACCTGATAATTGTACTATTATTTTTAAAAAAAACACAACCTGAGGGTTGCTATTTTGATAGTGATATAACATTTTTCGAGCTCAGATATCTATTTTTTAATCAGATATACAATAATAGGTTTTTCCTAATGTTTTTAATCAATTTTAGTATAAATTTATAAAATTTTATTATAAATTTGTTGGTTTTAGTTTAATTTGTTATAATTTAGATTTTTTTTAATAGAAATTATTAAAATTTAAGTTTTTTTTTAATATAAATTATGCTTTGCAAATTAATAGGTATGGCTGACCAAAATGATGATACTGAGGCAAGGAATATTGTTCCTCGTAACCCCACCCCCCACCAAATGATCTAGCACCCCTACAAAATCATCCACCAAATGATCCTTTACCTCCTCAAAATCCTCCTTGAAGTGAGGATTTGATATTTAAAAATCTCACCAAATTGAGGGTTTTGCGAACAACATATAATACTATACCTGCATTGGCTCCTATGTTATCCATGTTAAACATCATAATGGATAACATTGAAACACTTACCGAGGAACAAAATGTTGCTCTTCATTGGCATGAAAAAATGCATGACATATTTGATGATGGGTTGGACTATGATGAGGTTGTCGCCCTTAATATAAGTAAAGATTATTTAGTTGCCCTTTTTGTGAACCCAAAAACTAGTTTATCAGTCGACCGCAAAAAGCCCAAACTATCAATTAAATGGTGCACAAATGATGCCATACGTGCAAACTTTTGGGATTATTGGTGAATATTTTTTGACATCCCTCGACATAGAAATTTAGAGGTTCCATTTTATTTCCTAATAAAATTGTATTCATAATTTGTGTTGAAACTCAAGGTGAACTATTGGAGCATTAAGCCCAACAAGGGTGTAGGGCTAGGAGCTCGTCACGATAGACCCTCTTCCCAATAGAAGAAAGTTGGAACTTTTGTCCCCCCTACTAATGTCTCCCCCCACCTCGAGTGTAACATCCTAATATTATCACAAAGGCTAGCTCTTAGACCATTAGAGCCATCCATAGACTAAGCAGCATATTGATATCTTAGGCTAGGTTCGTCTTGCCTCCCTCTACCATGAGTTCATCATCAGCTAGCTCATCATACATTTTTGTGCCTCATACTTGCATTACATGCAATAATATTTGTTTGGGTCCCATAGGTGATCTTCCTAAGTATCAATTTGTATTAGATGAGGATACACCAGATGCACGTATAGAGGCTATAGACCTTGATGCAAGAGAGGAGGTGCATGTAGAAGCATGGACTCCTTTTATATAAGTATCTGTGTACACTTTTTTTTATGACATATGCAATTTAAAGTTAATTATTATAATATAGTCATTTTAATTTTTAAGCCATATTGACATATACATGTATGTTATCTTCATTCATGTTTACTTGATGACTAAGGAGGAGTTGAGATAGGTTGATGATGCCATGCTCTTAGCTATTCCATTTGGCCTTGAGACATATATGGTACATTATTTTGTGTTCTCATTGTTTTTTCTATTTGATATTGTAGCATATATGGTTTCCAATCTTTCTTTTATCTTGCAGGTACCACTTGTCCCTAGGGGACAAAGTGCAAGGGATGAGCTAGGACCCATTGAAAAAGGAAAGGTAATTAGATGCTTTCTATTTGATTAAATATCAATGCTTTATTGTAAAATTTTTGTGATAATGAAATCTAATTACATTCTTTATTGTATAGGGCATGGCTACTAGCGATGAGCCCATGCAAATTCCATGTCATAGATGCTCAAGCATTTCCACTTACACTAAGAGCCGCATTGTATGTATAAGTATCATTTTTTTTTTGTTTTCTTTATCTTAATAAATAAATTCAAAATTGATTTCTGTGATATTAACAACTACTATTTTGTATCTCATAGGAAATTCCTAGTGCACATGAGGTTGGATAGGAGATTTTTGTATCTTTGATGATGCAACCACTATATCCTAAGGAGGAGCCTACACTAGCAAGTTGTAGTTTGAATGCTTGATTAAATATGTTATAAATTTAGCATGCTATGAATTATAATGTTATAGTTTAAGTTGTAGATTCATCTGACAAACATATTTGAACATACACATGCAACAATCAATGATGTACAAGCATTGTCGAGGGCATACAAGAGGACTCCTAACTGGTGCAGGAGGTTAATGAGAGAGGTATTTATTATGAAAGTTTAATAGTGTAAAATATCATTAAAAAAAGATCATTATGCATTTGAGTAATTCAAGTAAGATACAAAGAATCATATAAATTTAGTAGTCTAACTTTGGGTTTTCCATTTTTGTTTCTGTAGGAGGCATCTGATCCACCTAGTGAAGTGAAGAGGCTGCAATTTGATCATCCACTAGCAGCCTAGGATAGTATAGTTGTCATAGGAGGCATCATGAGACATTTTGAGATGGCATATGCCACATTGTTTATAGTAATGTTAATATTATACACATTTTGATGGTGTGATCAGCCACATTTTGTATATGGATCTATGTATTTTGATATATATTTGTCTAATTTGTCTATGGATACATGAACTTTGATATATATATTTGTGTAATATGTTTATGGATACATGTATTTTGATATATATTTTTTTCATTATGTGAACAATGATATACATATTAATTAAGTATCTAGAATTGTTCAATTTATCTTTGATCATGTATATTGTTCATGTTAATGAATATCATTAATTTTGATTCAAATGCAATAATTTGTGAATAATTTAACAACATTTACTATCAAGTTTGAATGCAATGTTTAATTTGAAGTGCTATCATGACATAAGCACACTTGGTAACCTCCTACACAAGGTTCACATAACTCTAAATTTGATTTTAAAATCCACCTTCAACCTTGAAACTAACTCTTTGCTTCAAATCTAATCTCAACACACTCAAGGACTCCACTCCTCAACAATGGATTCTATTCCCAATCACGAACTCATTCCTAGACTCATAATCTTTGATAACTAGCCCTTCACTCTATTACTATCCTCATACTATAACTTTTCAATTTCAACATAACCTCAAAAGATCCCAACTTAAGAGACTTGATTGGATCAAACCTTTTTAACTTGGTCCCCTAGTACCATATCCATATGAATAACATCTATACATTTCTCATATTGATCAGATTACCCATACTAATCCACTTAACAAAATTGGCTTCATTAATGCATGTTATAATTTCACACCTTATATAGGTGTTTCCAACCTTGTATGGTCATGCTCAAACCCCTAACTGACTCTTTGCACTCATTTTCACTTTGCAAGAAAAAGTTGCCAAAGTTGCAAAATTGCAATTTTTCAACTTTTGCAATTTTGAGCAATTTTTTCTATAACTTTAAATTCTTAATTAGATGAGTTTACTAAAATTGGTAAGGGGTTATTGATAGCCTACACAAGCTTCAAGCTACAACGCTCAGAAGATTGACCTCAAAATGTACTTAGAACACCTTGGAGTCTCCTCGATATAGGGTGGTCATGGATGATGGATGGTCTTTGTGACCAGAACAAGGGTGTCATTAGGGTTCACCCACCCATCTAGAACTAATGGCACTAACAATTTGATCCCAAGATCAGTGGTTTCAAAGTTACGCTATGGTGCACCTATGAACTAAGGCACACTGCAAGTTTTGGCATCAAGCGAGATCGTTGTGCCGAATCAAAATGAAACATGATTTCTCCAAATGGGATAGGTTATTTTAGGCCTCAAAATCAGAATCCTATAGGATTCAACATTTCATTGATATCCCACATGAGCTTCAAGTTATGACCCTTGGAAGATTGACCATGAAAAGCACTTAGAGCACCTTGGAGTCTCCTCGGTATGGGGTGGCCGCAGATGATGGATGGTCTTCATAGCTAGAAAAAGGGTATCACTAGGCTTCACTTGCCCATCCAAAGCTAATGGCATGAATGATTTGATGCCAAGATCAATGGTTTCAAAGTTACGCTATGGTGCACCTATGAACTGAGGCACACAACAAGTTTTTCCATTGAGCGAGATCACTATGCCGAATCCAAATGGAATGTGATCTCTCAAATATGAGATAGGTTATTATAGGCCTTGGCATCACCATCCTATATCATTTAACATTTCATTGATATCCCTCATTATCTCTGAGTTATAACCCTCAGAAGATCAACCTTGAAATGCACTTAGAGCACCTTGGAGACTCCTTTGTACAGGGTGGCTGCAAATGATGGATTGTGTTCATGGTCAAAACAAGGGTGTTAATAGGGTTCACCCACCCATCCAGAGCTAATGGTGCTAATGATTTGATTCCAAGATCATCAATTTCAAAATTATGTTGTGGTGCACTGATGAACTGAGACACACAATGAGTTTTGGCATTGAGCAAGATCATTGTGATGAATCAAAATAGAATGTGATCTCTCAAAAATGAGATAGGTTATTTTAGGCCTCAACATCACTATCTTGTAGAATTTGAATTTTCATTGATAGCGAGGTGGTACTAGTGCAAAAAATTTTCCTAAATCTAACAAAGTAGATAACAACCCTTATATCTCCTAATAACTCATGCAATGACATAGATCTATGGTAGCTAAATGAAATTCTATAAAATTCACAAGCTGAGTAAGGGTTTAGACTTTTTCAGTTCTTCAACATGAAAGGGGAAAACATTTAATTAATGATGTTGAATTCAACAAAACCCCTAATATGTAGCAGCATGAACAAGTGATCCTATAACTGATCAATGCCTTATCTATTGGGAAATTCTATGAATCAAATACATACATATGGATATCTAATACGTGTCCATATATTTAGATATCTAATCTATCCATTGACCTTGTAAATAGACATCTATGTTCAATCTAAATCTCATTCTTACCTGATATCCTCATCAGTAAACTTGCAACCCTATTGATTTCCCTAAAGCATTTACATAACCCCTTGAATTATAAGAAACAATGAAACAACATACAACCTTAAGGGACTGCAACTAAAACCTAGGCTCTTTGTTCAAAGATCATAAAACATTGAAGATTACTAATAAAGGAGACACGATTTAAGATAAAACTCAACACTTGTTTTTCTTTGTATTGATTTCCTTAAAATAATACATTCATATGCCTAAAATTAAAACATAGAAAAAAACCTAATAGATCTGAACTATCTACATTATCTTCCATACTATTGTTCATAACAGAGAAATTGTTGAAGAATGTAGTGTCACAGTATTGGGAATACATCAAAACTATAACAAAAAATGGTATCACAATAGTGAGTAGGTTTTTCTCCAGAAAATTGGAACCAATGGAATTAGAAAGAAAGAGAAAGATATAGCAGGAAGTGAATTCTCAGATCTGTTGTAAAGATGACATGTGTCCACTTAGAATTCTTTCCTAAGAAGCTAAAAAACCTCTCTCTACCCTCTCTCTATAATTGCATATCAAATCCCCATCATTTTTCTTCAAAAAGCAAGAAATATCTGAGATATTTGGTTGAAAAGATAACTAATTTTGATGCCCAATTTGAAACTAAAAGCCAAAGTAAAAATCAATTAAATGACCTCAAACCTACCCTCTAACCAATTTTGATGCTCAATGGCAAAAATTACTGATTCTACTGAGAAAGTTATGGAATTTACAAATTCTCTTATAACTCAAATTGGTGAGTAGCTGTACAAAAAATGACCTCAGATTTAGAAAATTCAAATTGTTCTGGTTCCAATGGTATATTGGAGTACCTATTTTGAGCAAAAATTACCCTTGTTATGCCCATTTGAAATTCAAGTTACCAACCATGGCTTTGCATGACATTTTACAAAATTTTAACCCTTTGAAAGGTTTGAAATATACAAAAGTTTTTGACTTTATTTTAAAATTCAATGACTGCACATTCAGGGAAAAAAATTAATAATAAACCTTTTTGCTTTTGAAAACTCCCTTCACTTTTCATTTGTGTCAAACCTAGTTTGATCAACCTTGAAACGTGGCAAGTTCTGATTGGTTCCCTTTTTGCACACTCATCCAACCCCTCCATTTGGGAGCCACATGTAATCACTTGATTCATCCTTCTCATCGCCATGTCAGAACACCACCTCATCATGCCACATCATGGTCGCTATGTCACTATGTTAACTAGTGTCCAACTTCACCTTAGCAACATAGTGACATCTATTGGATCTGCCACATGTCACTATCATGTTCATTGTTGCAACCTGATTGCAATGTCACAACCTACCTTGAAGTCTATACCAAATGGCACCTTGTGGTTGGTCCAAAACTCCACGTCATCATCACATCATGGTCGCTACTCCACATACTACCACTTATCAATTTTTAGTTCGTTGAATACATCAAAGAAGGACCCATATCTTACCTCATCAGATTTCAAAGTCTTATGGCAGGTTGTTATGCCACTACTAGAAAACCTTGCCATTTTCTGAAGGTGACATAGTGTCTTGCAAGATTTTCAAGTTTTTCGATCACTCACTAATGTCATCTCTGTCATGTTTGTGCATTCAAAATTTACTTCTTTTTGGCTGACCACAGGCCCTACCTACACATACCACAACTTCCTTGGCTTGTAAAATCTAATGTCTTTAAGACATCTTATGAAGTGTGTTGATTAGTATTTAAAGAATTCAAAATATCTTCTCCCTATGAATGTGGGATAAAGGCTTCCATTGTATTTTTTTAATTGCTCCACTCTCTTCATTTGGTCTTTCTTGCCTACTTGTGGTACCTTGTTTGCTTCATATTCCCTTTTTCTTGCATGGCAAAGTGCCTCCAAATGGCTTCTTTTAGATTTGTTGCTGCCATTGATTATGGATGTCCCCTATTACTATTTTAAGATTGTCTAACAAATGAAGTGAGATCTTCTCCTTCTAGGAAAATCACTCCATCATTAGCATCATCATTAGTATCATCCCACTCTTCCTCTCTAAATGGAGCCCCATATTGATCCCCATTCAATGGACCTAGTCTACAATTCAAGAATTTGAAGAAATTGTACAATCTTTCCTAGTTGCCTTCCAGTAACCTTTTATAGTTTCTTGATTTGTCTACCAACAATTAGGATATTTTCTATCTTTAGGGCCAAAAAAGTACCATTCCAAGTCTCTACTCCACAAATGAGGTTTACCAGGAAAATCCTAGGGCTCACACATGTATATGCCAATTTTTGCAATCACATCAAAATTAAGTGGATGGCTACAAATTCTTCTCTTTAGATAATAGACAACAAGCTCCTCTGTGGTGGGATGAAAATGGAATCTAGGTAATAAAGAAACTCACCCCATTTGATTGATGGTCAAAAATGATAGAGAGTTAATATATGCACTTCCCTACAAAAATCTTCACAATATTTTGTACAAAATAATGAATGTAATATGCACTCTCCTACACACAATCTCAACCCTAGGACTCTACCAGAAAATTCTAATTTGTCTACAATAAATTGATCACCAAAATAATCGTCCAACATAATTCACAAAGCAATTTTGTTGATAAGATATTATGCATGTTGACAATATCTAAAGCGAAATCCAGGTAATAAAGAAACTCACCCCATTTGATTGATGGTCAAAAATGATAGAGAGTTAATATATGCACTTTCCTACAAAGATCTTCACAATATGTTGTACAAAATAATGAATGTAATATGCATTCTCCTACACACAATCTCAAACCTAGAACTCTACCAGATAATTCTGATTTGTCTACAATAAATTGATCACCAAAATAATCATCCAACATAATTCACAAAGCAATTTTGTTGATAAGATATTATGAATGTTGACAATATCTAAAACTCTGCGACTTTGAGAAATTGTTGAATGATTTATCCATATGTGAAAAATTCAAGCCCCACAAATTTCACTAACTAAGCTCAACAAAACCTTGAGAAAAAATATTTTAGGCCAAATATTCAGCAAAACAAATTAATTCTTCATAATAAGAGAGGGATCTAGTGAAATTTGAAGGTAAAACATCTCCTCAGGTCATATCCTTTATCATACACCAAAGCAAAAATATTGTACACATAGAAACTTGCCATGTACATGTAAGGAGTTTTAACTTTGTCTTTACTTATTGATCATTTCAAACCCCATAGCATCTTATCGATATGATCGAGATAGCCAAGCCTCAAAGTAGGTCTAACTAAAAAAATTTAGTTTCCAAATAACTGAACTGCAAAAATGATCCATTAACCATCTCATACTAATTAGAAACAATTTCATTCACTGAACCATCAATTAAAGATCATTTTACTATTAATCAATAACTTGTTGACTTTGTGCCAAGAGGTCCTTTGACTGGCCTTAAAAACTAACCAGAACACCTAATCAGGCTCTGAAAATTGGCATATTGATTCTTTGTTCTACATACTTACAACCTGTCGAATATTGTCTCACAAAAAAAAGGGTTCAAAAGATATTGACTATCAAAGTTGCCCTTTTGAAACTGCCTGAAGAAAACTTGTTAGAAAACAATAAATCACATTCGGATTTCGCTTTGAAAATTGGGTAGACGAACACCTAGGAGGATGAAAATTGGGGAGTTGGTTCATTGTCATGACAAGAGTATAAATTTTGGATTTCGAGTCATGAAAAATAACTAGGCATAAATGGAGTGTAGTCAAAGTGGGCTACTCAAATTTGCAGACTAGAAATAATGGCAAAAAAACATTTTTTGCAAATGGAATTGACTTGGGAAGTTGTGCAAACAAATTCATCAAAACTTACAAACTGGCACACTCAAAGTATTTTTAGAGCACAACATAGTATTAAAATCCATTCAATTGTACCTATTATGGATTTTAAGTTATGACATCATGAACAGGGGTTTTGACAAATCTGCATTTCTTGACACCAGTAAAAAGTTACAAGTTGCATTTGGAATCATGTTTGAAAACTGATCAAATGGATTCGTCATAAACTCAAACTTGAAACATAACAAGTCTCTGACCCCTAAAATATGATGCAATAGGTATTTTATCATTTTGATCAACTAGGACAAAATTATAGCAATTCAAATAGGGCTTCCTAGAATTCAAAACTAATTGCATCAGCATGACATTGATAAATGACCAACTTTGAAGGATTCAAAACCTAGTCAAATGGATTCAAAATGAATCAAAAGCTAGACCATAAGCTCTTTGGTATAGAAACTAAACACTCCCAAAGTAGTAAGTCATGAAACATTACTAGGTGCAACATATTCAATTACAAACATAGGCTCATATTGCTATTTGACACTTTGTTGAAAATGCATAATTGACAATTGCTCAAAATGGGACTTAAGCAAATGACTCAAAATGGAAATTTAACTTAATGAAACACATAGACACATTGAATGCAAGGTGTTAGAAACATTAAACACCTTTTAGGGCTCTCAAGTACAGCTAGGTACATATGCATTAAAGGGTGCTCATAGGGCTTAATTTTCTCAATTGTACTCAAAATTAGAGCTTCCATTTTGAGTCCCAACAGTGGCTTTGTCTACAGGTCCCTTGTGAGCATGGCAAGAATTTAGATCTCTAGGAGAAGTAGACCACACACCCAAAATAGGAAAAACTTCTCTCGAACAGCTTTATTGAAAGCAAGAAACAACTACCTACTTTATGTACACACGATGACCCCATGCCACCGAACTTCAACAAAAACCTTAACCTCTGCCATAAATATAATTTTCATCTAAATGTGCATGAGGTAAACTGAAAATATTTCTTCTATCAATTTCACCAATCATCTCAACATTCTAAATCAACTCACTTGCCACAATTGAATCTACAACTACACTTTCATAATGCATATAACAACTAGCTTAATTTTCCTCAACTTGCTCATTATGAAAGTTCTAATTAGCATGCTCAAACATATCACACTAAAACTGAAACTCTTCTTTATTAAATGAATCATGCATCCTATCAGTCTCAAATATGAAGGCATCATATTCAACATGGGAAAAAGGATCACTCATACCTTGAAATTGTGTATCCTTATGCATAATCGAAGAGTATTCATATGAGCAATCAGACTTGTACTCACACATGTCATCAATGTCAGAATCTACAACTAATATAGGATCCTCAAATGGTCCTTTGAAATCAGAAAATGCATTAGTCACCATGTTAGAGTATTCGTCATAAAGCTTGCTACAAGGTGCATGCTTATTTTCAACAACAACTTCAGCAAACACCTTATTATCAATCTCACAAGATGCAACATCATAATCATTTTCACTGTCATACTTCAAAGAAGAACAATCTAACCTCTAAAAGTAGCAAGACAAGGTATCATCATTAAACTCATCCTCAACTAAATCTAAAACTTCCATGTGCTCTTCAAAAAATGGGTTGATAGCTCCATGTAGTAATCCTCTTTGAATGTTTTGACAAAAGATGGGATGATAATCATTAGAATTTTCATCATATAAAGCATTATCATACACTTTAAGCTCATTACCCATTTCATTTTCATGAAGAATTTCAGCATGTGAAGAGAAATCAAAACCATATGAAGACTCAACATCCACTCCATCAACAAAGCATGTAGAAATTAGATCCATGTTTTTCTCATTGTCTTCATCAAGGTGATTCAAATGTCTTGCAAACCAATCATCATTAAGTACTGATGCATTAACCTTAGAATCATTTGCATATTGTTGGCTACTACTACATACCTCCTCAAGACATTCACCTACACAATTAGGTAATCCGTTCTTATAGATAATCCCTTTTTCTTTATATTGTGTAAACAAGTTTTCTTCACAACTTTCAACCTCAAACTAATTTGCACAATTTTGAAATGGAACTTCACTTTCAGATTTAGAAAAAGAACTTATACCTTTACTTTTGTAAGAGTACTTACTTTTGTCATTGCTTTCTTCTTACCAATTTGCATTTGATTCACATGAAGATGAACAAGCAACAACTCTCACCATTTTCTTCACATGATGCTTCTTCACAATATGTTGGATCCACAAATTCACCTTCATCACTTGATGCATAACTTTCAACTTCTTTGTCCTTGTACTGAGATGAATAACTTTCCTCTTCATAGTTTACAACATTCTCAGAAAATACATATTATCATTAGGAGATGAAACAATTGAATTTATTTCTTTCCTATTTAACTAATCCAGTGAAGTAACTTTATCATCTACTGTGGTGATATTATAAAAATGTGCATTTAATTCAGCAAGAAGGGAATCATTTCTCCTCTGCAACAAAGAGAATTTATCTTTACATGTTTGTAATTCTAAAATTTCAGCAAGATTTTTTACAATAGCAGGGGTACACCTTCTTATAACTCCATATTTTAGATTGCATTCAACATCCATTGCAATTTCAAAAGCCTAATATAGACTTCATGGTTGTTTATCCCTCAGTAAGAAACCCAACTTCTGGCCCAATGTGCCCAAATAAATAACTAAACAAATTTGATCATGGGGTCTACAATTTTTAGGGATATCCATTAATGTTTTAGAAAATCTGTTATTAAATCTTGGGATCAATTCATCTTGTTCAATATGAATTTCCATCAATCTATCCAACATTAATTTTACATCTACCCACCCATCAAATTGTTCAATGAAGGATGAACTTAACTTATCCCATGTAGAAATTGAAGCTGTAGACAAGCATGAGAACCAATCTCTTTCATCTCCTTTCAGAGTCTACACAAACAACCTCATCCATAAATCTTCATTGCACACAAAGTCATACATCAAGTCAGAAAAATCTTGGACATGCTTCTTTGCTGATTGGGATTGATTCCTATCACACTTTGGCAAGTACCCTTTGATTCCATTACGTATCTTATTTCGGAAACTAGGTATGCCATCATAACAAAATGACACATATCCTTTGATATTTAGAGATCTATAATTCTCACTAACTGGTTACATACTTGATGAAGGGAAATTTGACATTCTTCAAACTTAAAACTCATTCACCATTAGTACTTAGATTCACAACTTGCGGCAGATCTAAAAATACCTTCTACCAATTTCAGCTTCAAACATACTTCAAAATATAAAAACACTTTTATTGAATCTACCTCTCACAAAGTATGTTGGAATGTACCAAACCAATCTCCTATTTAGTGCTAGAAAATCCACTTGATGGAGAAACTTTGTAAAGCTTACTTTCATGGAAATAAAATCATATGAAACTGTAAATACCTTTCAATACTGATGCCTACAACTACTTCAATGCTGGAAATAATAGCCAATTCAGATCTTATTTGGATTTAGTAACACTTGCACTACATCTCACCTAATTCTTTCACCCATTGTCAAGAACTTGAGATGAATTTTTCAAATCTACTTTTCGACTATTTTTTCCATCAAAATACCTTCAAAAGCACTAGTGTAGAGATATGACTTTGAGTCACCACTCACTTAGTGAGAAAAGATTTACCAAACTTGCAAAATATAACAAGCTGGTCATAATTTACAATTGTATTTGAAACTATATACAACACTTCAAAATTTCACACTCTTGACAGCATGAAATAACTTTTACATTGATTCTAAATTAGGACAACAATTTATCAAAATGCCAAATGACTTTGATACTATAATTTATTTAATTCAGTCAAACTTCTCCTATCAATGAATAAGAACACTGGGTAACATGAAACTTCAACAAGGAAATAAGAAACACCTATTGCTATATATTTTCCATATCCGATCTATGTCATACCAAAGATTTTGGTTCTTTCTATATTCAACTCCCCAACAAAGTCACCATTTTTTCGGTGTTTTAAAACATTATAGGTTTTAAATTATCCCGATGAGAATATAGTACATCTAGGGGTAGCTAACTCCCATCTTCAACATACTATTTCAAACATTGGGCCAACTATAAGGCTAGACTCTTCTTATACTTTAGGCTCTACAAAACCTAGGTAGGTGAACCTCAGATCCAATTAATATGGTACTAGTGCAAAACATATTCTTGAATCTAAAAAAGCATATAACAACCCTTATATCTCCTAATAACTCATGCAATGACATAGATCTACAGTAGCTAAATGCAATTCTATAAAATTCACAAGCTGAGTGAGAGGTTACAATTTTCAGTTCTTCAACATGAAAAGGGAAAAAATTTGATTAATGATGTTGAATTCAACAAAACCCCTAATATGCAGTAGCATGAACAAGTGATCTTGTAACTTATCAATGCCTTATCTATTGGGAAATTCCATGAATCAAATACATACATATGGATATCTAATACTTGTTCATATAATCAAATATCTGATCTATCCATTCACCTTGTAAATAGACATTTGTGTTCAATCTAAATCTCATTCTTACTTGATATTCTCATCAATAAACTTGCAGCCTTGTTGATTTCCTTGAAGTATTTACATAACCCCTTGAGTTATTAGCAACAATGAAACAACATATAACCTTAAGGGACTACAACTACGACCTAGGCTCTTTGTTCAAAGATCATAAAACATTGAAGATTACTGAAAAAGGAGACAAGATTTAAGATGAAACTCAATACTTTCTATTCCTTGTATTGATTTACTTGAAATAATACATTCATATGCCTAAAATTAAAACATAGAAAAAACCTAATAAATCTAAACTATATGTATTATCTTCCATATTGTTGTTCATACAAGAGAAATTGTTGAAGAATGTGGTGTCACAATATTGGAAATACATCAAAACTAGAACAAAAAATGCTATCCTAACATTGAGTAGGCTTTTCTCCAAAAAATTGGAACCAATGGAATGAGAAAGAAAGAGAAAGATATAGTAGGAAGTGAATTCTCGGATCTGTTGTAAAGACCACATGTGTCCACTCAAAACTCCTTCCTAGGAAACTGAAAAATCTCTCTCTACTCTCTCTCTATAATTGCATATCAAATCCCCATCAATTGGCCTCAAAAAGCAAGAAATATTTGAGATATTTGGTTGAAAAGATAACTAATTTTGATGCCCAATTTGAAACTAAAAGCCAAAGTAAAAATTAGTTAAATGACCTCAAAAGGAATAATAAACTTTTCAAAATCATTTTTCTCCATTGCGAGGATTCAACAAGCGCTCAAACCTACCCTCTAACCAATTCTAATGCTCAATGGTGAAAATTGACCATTCTACTAAGAAGGCCCTGGAATTTACAAATTCTCTTATAACTCAAACCAATGAGTATGTGTGCAAAAACTGACCTCATACTCAAAAAATTCAGATAATTCTAGTTCCAACGGTATATTGTAGTACCTATTTTGAGGAAAAATTACCCCTGTTATGCCCATTTGAAATTCAAGTTCCTAGCCATGGCTTTTCATGACATTTTACAAAATTTTAACCCTTTGAAAGGTTTGAACTATACAAAATTTTTAGACTTTATTTTAAAATTTGATGGCTGCACATTTAGGGAAAAACATTAATAATAAACCTTTTTTCTTTTGAAAACTCCCTTTACTTTTCATCTAGGTCAAACCTAGTTTGACCAACCTTGACACATGGCGAGTTTTGATTGGTTCCATTTTTGCATAGTCATCCAACTCCTCCATCTAGGCACCATATGGCATCACTTGATTCATTCTTCTCATCACCACCTCATCATGCCACATCATGGTTACTATGTCGTTATGATAACTAGTGTGCAACTTTGTGGAAGTGACATAGCAATAGCTGTTGGATTTGCTACATGTCACCATCCTATTCATCATTCCAACCTGATTGCCATGTCATAACCTACCTTGAAGTCCATATAACATGACACCTTGTGGTTGTTCTAAAACTCTACATCATTGCCACATCATGGTCACTACTCCACATACTACCACTTGTCAACTTTTAGTTAGCTGACTACATCTAGGTAGGACCCACATCTTACTCCACCAAATTTCTAGGTTTTTCGACAGGTTGCTATGTCACTACTGGAAAGCCTTGCCATTTTCTGGTGGTGACATAGCACCTTGTCAAATTTTCAAGATTTTTGGTCGCTCATTGACATCATCTCTATCTTGTTTGGGCATTCAAAATTTACTTCTTTTTGGCTAACCACAAGCCCCACCTGTGCAGGCCACAACTTGCTTGGCTTGTAAAAGCCAATGTCTTTAAGACATCTTATGAAGTGTGTTGATTAGTATTTAAAGACTTTAAAATATCTTCTCCCTATGAATGTGGGATAAAGGCTTCCATTGTATTTTTTTAATAACTCCAATTTCTTTGTCTAGTCTTTCTTGCCTACTCATATTACCTTGTTTGCTTCATATTCAATTTTTCTTGCATGGTGAAGTGCCTCCAAATGACTTCTTTAAGATTTGTTGCTTCCATTGATTGTGGACTTCCCCTATTACTATTTGAAGATTGTCTGATAGCTGAAGTGGGATATTCTCCTTCTAGGAAAATCACTCCATCATTACCATCATCATTAGTATCATCCTACTCTTCCTCTCTAAATGGAGCCCCATATTGCTCCCCATTCTTTGGACCTGGTCCACTCTTCTAGAATACTTGATAGAGAGAAAAAGAATCTTGAATTACATTTGAATATTTTATATCCTTATCTTCAAGCCTATACTCATGCATCACCTAGTTTGTCCTTTCTCTTTATGGAGCACATCTTGTGTAAAATACTAAAGTTTTTTTCACGCCCACTATTTGAGAATTTGAAGAAATTGTATGATCTTTCCTAGTGGCCTTCTAGTAACCTTTTATCATCACTCAATTTTGCCACAAACCATTAGGATATTTTCTATCTTTAGGGCTGAAAAAGTACCATTCCAAGTCTCTACCCCGCAGATGAGATTTACTAGGAAAATCCCAGTGCTCGCAATTGTATATGTCAACTTCTGCAATTACATCAAGGTTAGGTGAACAAATACAAATTCTTCTCTTTAGATAATAGACAAAAATCTACTCCTCAGTGGGGTGAAAATGGAATCTAGGTAATCAACAAACTTGCCCCATTTGATTAATGGTCAAAAATGACAGAGAGTTATTATATGCACTTTCCTGCAAAGATCTTCACAATATACTATACAAAATAATGAATGTAATATGCACTCTCCTGCCCCATTTGATTAATGGTCAAAAATGACAGAGAGTTATTATATGCACTTTCTTGCAAAGATCTTCACAATATACTATACAAAATAATGAATGTAATATGCACTCTCCTACACACAATCTCAAACCCAAAACTCTACCAAAAAATTCTAATTTGTCTAAAATAAATTGGTCACCAAAATAACAATCCAAAATAATTCACAAAGCAATTTTGTTGATAAGATATTATGGCCGTTGACAATATCTAAAACTCTGCCACTCTAAGAAACAGCTGAATGATTTATCTATATGTGAAAAATTCAAGCCCCTCAAAATTCACTGGGTAAGCTTAGTAAAACCTTAAGCAAAAATATTCTAGGCCAAATATTTGGCAAAATAAATCAATTCTTCAGAATATGAGAGGGATATAGTGAAATTTCAAGGCAAAACTTCTCCTCGCGTCATATCCTTTTCATTAACCAAAGCAACAATATTGTACATATAGAAACTTTCCATTTACATGTAAGGAGTTTTAACTTTGTCTTATTAATTATTTCAAACCCCATAGCATCTTATCAATATGATGGAGATAGTCAGGCCTCAAAGTAGGTCTGACTAAAAAAAAAATCATTTTTAAACAACTAAACTACAAAACTGATCCATTAACCATCTCATACTGATTAGAAACAAGTTTGATCATTGAACCATCAATTAAAGATCATTTTACTATTAATCAGCAACTTGTCAACTGTGTGCCTCGAGGTCCTTTGACTGGCCTTAAAAATTCACGAGAACACCTGATCAAGCTCTAAAAAATAGCATATTGATTCTTTGTTGTACATACTTGCACCCTTTTGAATCTCATCTCATGAAAAATTTGGGGTCAAAAGATATTGACCGTTAAAGTTTCCCTTTTAGGACTGCCTACAAGTAAACATGTTAGAAAATAATAAATCGCGTTCGGATTTGACTTTGAAAACTAGGTAGTTAGACACTTGGGAGGATGAAAATTTGGGCGTTGGTTCATTGTCATGAGAAGAGTATAAATCTAGGATTTGGACTCATGACAAATAGTTGGGCATAAATGGCGAGCGGTCAAAGTGGGCTACTCAAATTTGGAGACTGGAAATAATGGTAGAAAAACATTTTTTGCAAATGGAATGTACATGGAAAGTGTGCAAACGGATTCATCAAAACTTACAAACTAGCACACTCAAAGTATTTTTAGAGTATAACTCAGTGGTAAAATCCATTCAATCTTACCTATCATGGATTTTAAGTTATAACATCATGAACAGGGGTTTTGACAAATCTGCATTTCTTGACACCAGTAAAAAGTTACAAGTTGCATTTGGAATTGCATTTGAAAATTGATCAAACGGATTCGTCATAAGCTCAAACTTGAAACATAACAAGTCTCTAACCCCTAAAATATGATGAAAAAGGATTTTTAGCATTTTGGTCAACTTGGTCCATATTATAGCAAGTCAAATAGGGCTTCCCAGAATTCAAAACTAATTGCATCAGCATGACATTGATAAATGATTAACTTTGAGAGATTCAAAACGTAGGCAAACGGATTCAAAATGACTCAAAATCTGAAACATAGGTTCTTTTGTATGGACACTAAACACTCAAAAAGTGGTAAGTCATGAAATTTTACTTGGTATGAGATATTCAATTGCAAACATAGGCTCCTATTGTTGTTTGACACTTTGGTGAAAATGCAGAATCAACAATTGCTCAAAATGGGACTTCACCGAATGACTCAGAATGGAAATTTAACTTCATGAAACACATAGATGCACTAAATATATGGTGTTAGAAATATTAAACACCTTTTAGGCCTCTCAAGTAGAGCCAGGTACATATGCATTAAAGAGCGCTCATTGGGCTTAATATTCTCAATGGTACTCAAAATTAGAGCTTCAATTTTGAGTCCCAACATGATGGATGGTCTCCACGGCTAGAAAAATCATGTCAATAGGGTTCACCTACCCATATAGAGATAATAGCATTGCCAATTAAATGCCAAGATCAGTGGTTTCAGAGTTACATTATGGTGCACCTATGAACTGAGGCACACTGTGAGTTTTGGAATCAAGCAAGATCACTCTATCGAGTCCAAATGAAATGTGATCTCTTGAAAGTGAGATAGGTTATTTTAAGGGTCAAAATTACCATCTTTTAGCATTTTAAATTTCATCAATATCCCTCACACACTTTGAGTTACGACCCTTAGAAGATCGACCTCGAAATGCACTTAAAGAACCTTGGAGACTCCTCGGTACAAGGTGGTCGCGGATGATGGAGGGTCTCCATGGCTAGAACAAGGGTGTCACATGGGTTCACCCACCTATCTATAGCTAATGGAATGAATGATTTGATTCCAAGATCAGTGGTTTCAAAGTTACACTGTGGTGCACCTATGAACTGAGGCACACTGCGAGTTTTGGCATTGAGCGAGATCATTGTGCCAAATCCAAACGAAATGTGATCTTTCAAAAATGAGATAGGTTATTTTAGGCCTTAGAATCACCATCTTGTAACATTTGATGTTTCATCGATAGCCCTCACGAGCTTCAAGTTACGACCCTCGAAATATCAACCTTGAAACACACTTAGAGCACCTTGGAGACTCCTTGATACAAGGTGGCTACAGATGATAGATGGTCTCTGTAGCCAAAACAAGGGTGTCACTAGGGTTCACCTGCCCATCTGAAGCTAATGGCTCTGATGATTTGATGCCAAGATTAGTGGTTTCAAAGTTACACTATGGTGCACCTATGAATTGAGGTACACTGCGAGTTTTGACATCGAGTGAGATTGTTGTGCTGAATCTAAATGGAATGTGATCTTTTGAAAATGAGATGGATTATTTTAGGCCTCTGTGCAACCATCCTATATAATTCAACATTTCATCAATAGCCCTCACGAGCTCCAAGTTACGACCATCAGAAGGTCGATCTCATAATGCACTTAGAGCACCTTGAAGACTCCTTGATATGAGGTGGTTGTAGATGAAGGAGGGTCTCTGTAGCTAGAATAAGGGTGTCACTAGGGTTAGTATTAAAAGAAAAAACATTATTTTTTACCTCTCTCAAGTTTTTGACATTTGGCACAATGCAAGTTTCGTGTTAATATGTATTAAAATCATAATTTTTATTGTCCCACCACATAAATTGCATTAAGTAAAATCATCTTTGTTTCTTACATTAAATAAACAAGTTTACATTTACAATATATCAAGTGTTTCATCATTATTACATCAATACACAACTACTAGAAATTGTTCTATCAAAAATAGTAGTGTCAAAAATTGTAGTATCAATAAATGTATTGTCAAAAATAGAATAGATTTTTCTTCATTCTACTCCTTATTTAGCTTTTCATCTTCATGCATGGCTAATCTTCATGATGAACCTACATTCCAATATCATAAAAAATATTAGTAACTTATTGTATTAAACAAGATAATCATTAGTTCACTGAATCATTATGAAGAAAATAACATAAGAAGTAAATATACCTAGCCGAGTGTTGTAGTAGGGTCCTCTCTCTATTTTAGGGACTCCAACAGGGCTTCATGATCAGCATTAGTAATAGTAAACATTTATTTAACTTTTTTTGTTCCTTGATGCTTCAACAACTTTACATTTGTTGCTATAATAAGACATAAATATATGAGAACTATTTTGTGCTTCTGATAGTCTTCGAATGCAGGAATTATATTCCTTCTAAGCATGTATGTCCGCAGCCATGTTCTAGTGACAACCACTAAACTAGTAGGATATCTAAATCCATCATCATCTGTGATTGGTTGTGCAAGATTTTTTTTGCCTTGTACACAACATACTAACCAATAATTAAATTTCTCATCATTCCCCTATGGTGTAACCAATGCAAAGACATGTCTTGGCTGAAGAAAATCTAATAGATGGTTATGCTCAAGTGAACTTTCCATGTCATCATTTCTAATAAAGGGTATGATAGACAATGGAGTAAGATAATGTTCATTCCATGTGTTCACCAACTCACTTAACTCACAGTGATCCCAATCACACTAAAAACAACTAGCACAAAAGAAAGCTAGCTATCATGTCCAAATGGTCCATGTGCTAGAATCAGAGCTCTGGAATGAATGCATTTTTTTATGAGTCTCTCACTATAGCACAATTTGATCTATCACCTATGGACCCTTCCTCAACCAACCAAAAGAACTTACATACCACTAAATCAAGAGTCCCCCCTCTGATAATGCTAAACTACACCAATCAATAATACTATGAGCATCAAGAAGCTCTGCTCTTGAAATGTTCAATTGCTCCTTAACTAGAGCTCTCTTCACACATGCCCCTACTCCATCATGTTCCCCTTTCCAATGGCTAGACTCAAAAAAACTCCAATTATGAGGTAGGCTCCTCTCTACGTACATCCTACACAACCAATAAAACATGTGAGTATTCTTGAATTAACCTATACAATTATCTTACCAAATGATATGTCTATCCATAGCAATTGCATGCTCCTGTAAGAAGTCAAAATAATTCTCAAAACAATGTTGTACAAACTTGTGAGAGTGAGATCTATCATCACTCATATAAAAATGATACTCTCTAATAATCTTTCAACTATCTTCTGCACTATCAGGGGCATGTCTATATATTATGTAGACAAAAATAGCAATTTGAATGGAGTTGTAATAGTGAGGTTGTGTCTCATTTTGAGGTAGCAATTTGTAGTTCTCAGCAAAGTCAACAACTAATATAATAGCTCCAATCGGAAAAGTCTCCTTACACATTCTAAATTGTTGATCCAACCACTTCAAGGCTTGTGACTATGTCTTGCATACTTGTAGAAAATATTTAGCTTGAAATTTGAAATAAAACTAGCCACACTGATTTCTTTTGCAACCAATTCACATCTAGAGCCCTCACCCCCACTCTTCAATGTGTATTTCACCATTTCATATACCTTTGAATTTACTATTGTCTTTCCAAGATCTTTTTTAAACCCCTTATCGAAACATGTGTCAAACTTGGATAAGCCACCACATTCTAAACACTTCTCATTTAAGCAAGCATTTCTATAAAAGAAACAACCATCAACTCTACGACATAAAAATTGTTGTAGCAAGTCTCTTGATGATTTTGGAAGCCCTCTATTACAATAATTCTCCAACATTTCTTTACTATGTAAATTATAAAAAATGGAGCATTATAGTTCATGGTGGATAGAAAACTTGACATGATATTTGCAGCAACATGTATTTCAAATTTTAAGTGGCACACAATAAAATGGCTTCAAAGATTCAAAATCCCTTCGTGATATATGAAGACTTGGATGACTCTCTCTAAATTATTAGAACAACATAGTTTGACTTACCTCCAAATAATGTTTAGGATGTGGTGTGCGGTCTCTGATGTCAATTCTTAACATTAACACGTCTTTAGCATTGGGTGATACTCTTGAGCTAGAGTGCCAAAATTGTGTAATTTCTTCCTTCACATCATCGAATAGCTTCTTATAAAAATGTGGAAGTCTCCCACCAAAAGCCCATGTTTCATTTTGAAGAGGATCATCAATTCTCTCTCGTCTACTAAATACTCTTCTCAGAGAAGTATGATTTAAGTTCAATTCAATACAAGTTTGTCTCATATATCTACCCTTTCTCAAATGATGACTTACCAAAGAGGTTTTAATAACCCTTTGAGCAGCTCTCGAATCCTTCTCCCTACTATTTTTCCTAATGCTATTAAGAGCACTAAAAAGATTCTTCACAATAATGGCATTTCTTTCCAATATTTTATTGACACAAATATTCAATTTGGAAAGCATAGGTCTCATATTTTGCATCTTTAATAAGTGCATAAAAAGCTGACATTGCCTCAGCACTATCTTGTTGCCAAAAAACATCTTATATAGTCTTGAAGCCCATAATTGAATTGTTCTTTCTAATTTTTTACCTTCCAAATTGGTAATAATCATTTCATGAATTTAAAAAATCCATTTTGGTGTTCTAGAACCTTCATGTCGATTATAATTAGGAGATATGTAAGGTTTTTGTGTATTGTCATGTTTGGCATGGTCAATCATGCAATTTACATTATGACCTAGTAGCATTTCATCCTCCAATTTTTCATTCTCTAAATTTTCAATCCTGGCATTATCATTATCAATTGGTACATTTTAATTCCCCAAATGTACATATTCATTATCTAACTATATGATTTCACCTTCGACCAATTCATCATCAACTTGACTCACATTTAACATACCTTATTTTTTCCTTCAGTGATTTACCTTGTCCCTTTCCCTATATGCCACAATGTCTTCATTGGATACCTTCCTTTTGCATTTAGCCTTACAACGACTACTACTCCCCATTCAGATGACAATATCAAACACCTAATGATATATTATCAAACCTTTTTCAATCGTTTGGGCCCCAAAACGTGAGTTTTCTGAAAACCCATGAAAATGGCCCACAAAAAGTGATATTGTCGAGTCTGCAATGACAGGGAATATTTTGTGAAAATCATGCCAGTTCAATCAGGTATCTGATCTAAGATCTGATACCCCATAATAAATCAAATATCCCATTTTAGATTGGATATCCAATATTGATGCCAAAATTTTGGAGGGAATTAAGGGGAATGTATGACGAGTAATATTATTTAGGTTTATTGTTATGCATTATATATTATTGTGACCTATTACTATTATGAGTATATGTGATTATTATATTATATTATTATTAAATATAATAACTTAATATATTATATATGTTAATACTATATATTATTATTATTATTAAATATAACAACATATGTTAATATTGTTATTATTATTATCATTACGACCTATGATCCATTTGGTTGGTTCTAAAATGAGTCAAGAGGGACCTATGACCCCTCTAGATGCATTTCATGATAAGGTATGTCCCTAGGGAGCCTAGGACCCCTAGAGATGCATGTAGTTGGTTCTAATGCATCGAGAGGGGTCATAGGTTAACCTATGACCCCTCTCAACAAATTTCATGACAACGTATGTCCCTAGGGCCCTAAGACCCCTAGAGATGCATTTGGTTGGTTCCAATGCATCAAGAGTGGTTATAGATTAACCTATGACCCCTCTCGATGCATTTCATGACAACTTATGTCCCTAGGGGCCCTAGGACCCCTAGGGATGCATGTGGTTGGTTCTAATGTGTCGGGAGGGGTCATAGGTTAACCTATGACATATCTTGATGCATTTCACAATAATGTATGTCCCTAGAGGCCCTAAGATCCCTAGGGATGCATGTGATTGGTTCTAATGCATCAAGAGGGGTCATAGGTCAACCTATGATGTCTCTTGATGCATTTCACTACAATGTATGTACATAGGGGCCATAGGTCCCCTAGGGATGCATTTGGTTGATTCCAATGCATCTAGAGGGGTCATAGATTAAGCTATTACCCCTCTCGATTTGTAGAGAGGGGTCATACGTTAACCTATGACACCTCTCAATGCATTTCATAACAACCTATGTCCCTAGGGGCCCTAGGGCCCCTAGGGATGCATTTTGTTGGTTCCAATGCCTTGAGAGGGAAAAAAGGTTAACCTATGACCCCTCTCGACACATTTCATGACAAAATACATCTCTAGCAGCCATATGACCCCCTAGGAATGCATTTGGTTGGTTCTAATGTGTCGAGTGGGTTTATAGGTTAACCTATGATCCCTCTTGATGAATTTAATGAAAACATATGTCCCTAGGGGCCCTAGTACCCCTAGAGACACATTTGGTTGGTTCTAATGTGTTGAGAGGGGTCATAGGTTAACCTATGACCCCTCTCAACACATTTCATGACAACGTATGCCCCTAGTGGCTTTAGGGCCCCTAGGGATGCATGTGGTTGGTTTCAATGCATCGAGAGGGGTCATAGGTTAACCTCTAACCCCTCTTGAAATATTTCATGACAAAGTATGTCCTTAGGGGCCCTAGGACCCCTTGGGATGCATTTGGTTGGTTCCAATGCATCAAGGTGGGTCATAGGTTAACCTATGACCCCTCTCGATGCATTTCATGACAACATATGTCCCTAGGGGCACTAGGACCCCTAGAGATGCATGTGGTTGGTTCCAATACATTGAGAGGGGTCATAGGTTCAAATATTACCCCTCTCCATGCATTTTATGACAACCTATGTCCCTAGGGACCATAGTGTTGCCAGGGACATATTTTTTGGGTCATAGGTTAACCTATGACCCCTCTCGACACATTTGATGACAACCTATGTCCCTAGGAGCCCTAGGACCCATAAGTACACATTTGGTTGGTTCCAATGTGTTGAGAGGGGTCATAAGCTAGGGGTTATAGGGCCCCTAGTGACATACATTTTTGTGAAATGCTTCGAGAGGGGTCATAGGTTAACCTATGACCCCTCTAGATGCATTTTAGGACAACGTATGTTTATAACCAACTACATGCATCTCTAGGGGTCCTAGGGACACAAGTTGTCATGAAATTTATCTAGAGGGGTCATAGGTTAACCTATGACCCTTATCAATGCATTTTAGAACTAACCAAATAACCTATGATCCTTAGGGATTCATTTGATTGGTTTCAGTGCATTGAGAGGGGTCATAGGATAGCCTATGACCCTTCTTAATGCATTTCATGACAACTTATGTCCCTAGGGACCCTAGGGCCCATAGGGATGCATTCGATTGGTTGTAACATGTCAAGAGAGGTCATAGGTTAAGCTATGACCTCTCTCAATGCATTTCATGACAATGTATGTCCCTAGGGGCGCTAAGACCCCTAGGGATGCATTTGGTTGGTTCCAATTCATCGAGAGGGGTCGTAGGTTAACCCATGACCCCTCTCAACACATTTCATTACAATGTATGTCCCTAGGGGACCTATGGACCCTAGGGATGCATGTGGTTGGTTGTAAATCATGGAGATGTGTCATAGGTTGACCTATAACCCCCGTTGATGTATTTTCATGACAATGTTTGTCCCTAGGGGCCCTTGGACTACCAGGGTTGCATTTGGTTTGTTCCAATGCATTAAGAGGGTTCATAAGTTAACCTATGACCCCTCTCGATGCATTTCATGACAAGCTATGTCCCTAGGGATCTTAGGGCTGCTAGGGACACATTTGGTTGGTTCAAATTCATTGAGAGGTTTCATAGGTTAACCTATGACCCCTCTCGATGCATTTCATGATAATATATATCCCTAAGCACCTTAGGACCCCTAGCAATGCATTTGTTTGGTTCTAATGTGCCCTCTTGATGCATTTCAGGACAACATATGTCCCTAGGAGCACTAGGACCCCTAGCAATGCATGTGGTTGGTCCTAATGTGTCAAGAGGGGTCATAGGTTAATCTATGACCCCTCTTGATGCATTTCATGAAAATGTATGTCCCTACGGGCCTTAGGACTCCTAGGGACACATTTGGTTAGTTCTAATGCATCGAGAAGGGTTATTTGTTTTCTCTCAAATGTCCCTTCCTCCAAAATTGCAATTAGAAAATCAATCCTCTCAAATTTCCCTCCAAAATTACAATTGGAAAAATTATAGTGATCGGATACCCGATTTCATATCGGGTATCCGATCTATTCGATTACAAATCAGATACCCAATTTTATTTTAGGTATCTGATTAGACTTGATATTTACCAAGTCTATCTGGTCAACCCAAAAAATGTGTTTGAGAAGGGTTTCACTAACACTCAGACTTTGGGTAGCCCTCTGACAATGTTATTTTCATCAAAATTGAATGAAACAAAATACATTTTTTTATAACACTCTCGAGATTCCATCGATATAATTGCTGTCAAATTTTGAGTTTGATAAGTATTTATTAGTTAATTTTAAATGAAGATGATTGTAAAGTGCTAATTGAAATACTAATTGAAAAATAGCTATAACTTTCAAATGGTATAACATTTCTTAAATCCAAAAGTTGCATCACATTCTATACTTTGCCTAGTATAAGGAAAAAATGAAAATTGGTAAAGTTCTCAATTAGTTAAGGTGGTTAGACATGGGAGTTTTTTTCCAACAAAGTTTTAGTAGAAAATTCATATTTAATTATTTATTCAGAATAAAAATACCCAAAAATATGTGTCACATCTAGGCATGAGTCTACTTTCTATATCTATAATTATATTTAAAAATATTATCATTTGATTTTGATTAAGGTGGTCAGACATAAACCTACTTTTTATTTTCACCTTAAAAATTTTGAGTACTACATTAAAATCCAAACTTTTGACATTTTCTCTAAATAAGGGCTAGTAGTTTAGAAACTACATTCAATTTCTTCTAGATTATTTTCTTACAACTTTTTGATATAAAGTCCAGAGCCACTTTAAAATTGTGTGTCAGTTGACATAATCTTGATTTGCTAGTTTTTCACTAACACTAAAGGCCATAGCTTGGTTTACCATGATCCTACACATACCCTCATCCCAAGAAGATTGGTATACATAACCACTAGCCATCAGGTCTAATACTTCTAGATAATAGTCATTTACCTCTCTCAGGAAGACTAGTTTCTATGAATCCTTCGCCAATATATGTTAGGGTTCTTCTACTTTGTGTAAAAAAAAAGTGAAACATAGTCTTCCAATGTTTCATCCTCCTTTTGTGATATTCTAAAAATTTCATCTCCTCTTGGATCACCCCCCTTGCAGTAATCTTTGTATTTTTCTAGAAATAGAGTTTATATTTCATCTCAAGTACCTACTACATTGGCTCATAAATTGATGACCATCATAAGGTTGATTCTTTTAATGTTTTTAGAAACAACTAGATCTTGTGGCTGGCATCGGTGTTATAGTCAAAGGTACAACAAAGTACATCTAACTCAAACAAAAAAGTATCAGGATCCTTAGTTACAAGGCCATAAAACATTAATAGTGTAGTTGTGGGTATTTTTTGAGATTAGCATTAGTTATGAGGCTTAGGAGAGGAAATGGATAAGTAAGGTGTGCCATTACTAGAGGTATTTGATTTTTGGGTTGCTGCTCAAAAGGCACATTGCCTACAAGATTGTAAAAATAGGTGGATTTGGACCAGAACTATCAAGAAAGCTAGCCAAGATTTCAGCAAAAGGTTGAATATCGCTTATATCCAAAGGTTTTTCTCTAGAGGAAGATCCTGTAGGAAAGTTAGGGCTTGCATCCTCAAAATGCAACTCAACTTCTTCTTCATTTTTTTGTTCACATTAACAGACTCTCATAGAATAAATCTGCCATATTCATTTTATTGTCTTTCTCTTCAATGCATGCAATTGAATTCTTCAAGCTTATGAAACAACTTTTAGAACTGCAAATTTCTAAAAAAAACACTAGCTAAAATAACTATGACCCAAAAATATGTTCCTAGATTGACACCATTCCCAGCAATGGCACCAAAAATGGTTCATCTCATAATAGGTATATGATAATCATGCCCAAGGCCTTACTTAGGAATAGTTTATTCAATGTAAGGGTTTCTACTCCCACCATGAGGTGCATTTAATTTGTCAACCCAGGGATGTATACTTGAAATGGTCAGCACAGTATGTGCACTAGGTTTCTTAAGGAGTCATTACGCTTATGCTATAGGAAAGTAAAACACTTTACTCTTTACTAAAATGTATACTAGAAATACAACTATATGCTAACTTATATTTCAACTTAGACCACCCACTATAACCACTCTTGTAGATGTAGCAAGAACATTCACAAAGTATGATGCTATAGGAAGAAGCTTATAACTTCTACTTGAAATGTTGGAAGTAAATCTACACTACTCTAATTTAATCAACCTCCCAAGTGGGCCCCCTTCGTTGGCTTCTACTAATCTACTAACACAAAATGTAAACCAAGAATTACTTCATTATATTTCAAAACTCCTTACATAACAACAATACATAAAACTGTAAAATAACTCACAACAAGAGTCAACGATATATTTCCATAAACTTTTCTCTAACACCAAAACCATCGATCCAATCACAAGAAAGAAAATGAGCTGACTACAAATCTACCAAAGGAGAAGAAGGAAATATAATAGCTCATTGTACAATCAATAAAGTTTGGATAACCACTTTAGTACAATAGTAAATGTAGAGGAAATATAGCAACACTTCATCCCTACATTCCTAGAATAATAGTTCCTCCTTTGTAGCAACCATGTCTCTTAGTACCATTATGATTCTTCCGCCGTGGCTAGGCCTTAACACTCCTCCTTGAATACTGTCAACCATCCTCTTGCTTCTTCCTTAACAAGTTAGTTATGATGTAGAAATATTTTCAAATAAGCATAATCAAATTAAATCCAAATATAGAACACACATTTTGATGGTTATATGCAATACTGCATTATATATAATGTTCAAAAATTATGACATCACTATCTACCCATGGGTTAACAGTTCTATCTGGACTTTATCATAAGTTCAACTAAGAATAAGTTCACAAATGCCTTAGTAGTATTAAAAAAAAGTATTAAAATTAACATAAAATAGAGGCAATAATTGGCCTCATCACTGATCGTGCTCATGCTGATTTCATGTTTGTAGTTTAAATTTCTTGATGTCGCTTTCAAATCACATTATCTTCCCTACGAAGCATTGATTAGATAGTTGGATGATGCAAACATGGCACATATAGATGCCCTTAGCTTATCATATATGTTTTAAATTCTTTCCTTATTGATGAATCATGGTTTACTGAGAACACTAGTTGATCATTTCCATTCAAAGACAAACTCCTTTCACTTGCCCCAGGAAGAGATGACCATCACTCTAGAGGAAATCTATAGGATTCTTCACATATCATTCCATGGGCCACAAGTAGTGTATGACATAGTTCCATAGATAGGTATTGTAGCATGAGGGCCATTTTTTAGGAGGACCTCATCATGGGAAAAGTCATCACATGGGATGAGCTAGTGCATACTTATGGTCCCACCCATAGCTTGCTAGTGGTGCTTTGTATATTTATCAGTTTCTTTTTTATGCCTAATAGAGGTCAACATGGTTTAGAGTGTGGATGGGGATAGATGTTACAATAGAAGCTAGATGTTCTCGAGTGATAAAAATGGGGTAAGTGCATGTTGGCACATATGTCTTATGATTTGCATAAGGTCATCTATCATGAGGGGAAGAGCATGGCCATAGGGGTCTATGTTCTTCAAGTGTGGGCATGAGAGAAGTTTCCTATCACAAGGCCCATCTTTGCTAATGAGAGACATGATCTTGAGCCTTACATGTGTAGGTATCATGGATAATTGATCCAAATAGCTCTAGGTAAGACTAAGTAGTGGAGAGATTGATTAGATGACCTAGTAGCAGTTGTGTGGATACCATGGAGAGAGAATAATGCATGGGATGATTTACAAGTAGAGCTAGGGTATATGTTTTCTTTCTAAGAACTGATTGGTCACTCAATCCAGGTGATTGAGATATTCTCACTGACTTGCATGTGGTGGTAGTATGGTTGACCACAAGATATTGCACAAGAGTATTGCTTATATGCATGTTTTTCCATAGACTTGGATGATGGGTTGTCTATCAGATTGGACTAGGGTAGGTCAATGATCAATGTACATTCCCTTGTTGCAATACAGTGGGACTATATGGTAGGATTAGTAGATGGGGGGATGACTCTAGCTTACCATGCATATTTTGTGAGACATTCTTTCTCTTAGTTTAGAGACCTAGTAGGGATGGCCATACTTATACAGCTAGTGTGGGAATCACAACCATTGCAAAAATAGACACCATAGAAGACACAATAGGAGAGACCTAGAGAGAGGACATGACAGGTGCATATTCCTCTCCATTAGATGGGAGATGATGCAAATGTTGACTAGATTTGGGCAGGATAGATATGTCCTCATAGTGATATGGACACCCTGGGAGTTATTAAAGGAACTACACAAAGGCCTTGTGCAGAGGAGCACCAAGTTCAACAAGTAGAGCATCATATGGGTGATGAGGAGATGTAAGGTCATCCTACTCCTGAGCCACAAGGTGGAGATATCTTGTCACAGACCTAGGAGGACCTAAGGAGATCTTAAGATCGACTGAGTGTTGCATAGTGGTAGCTGGGAGAGTTGCAAATATAGTTCATTGTTAAACATACTCAAATATCTGAGCGAGATCATGAGATCCACAAGTTGTGAGAGGAGGTTGTGTGAGAGACTCGCACATCACAAGAATAGCTAGAGTAAGAGACTCTCAGATCGTGAGAGCAGTAAGAGGTATAATAGGATAAGATTCCACTCTAGTTGGTGAGAGAAACATATTATTATGTCGTATATGTAGTAGTAGTTCCATATGAGGCATACCAAGTGCAAAAATTCTCATAGTATCCTAGAGAGTTGGGAGGTGCATGGCCTCCAACTAGACCAAAGATGCCTTCTCCTCCTCCACCTAGATGTGAGGGAGAGGGATAGAGTTAGCCCATTTTTCTTCCAATTTTTCTCTAGCTATGTATCAATTGGTGTGCCAGCATCATTTTGAACCATTTTAAGATTGATAAGCCTGAGTAGCATTTAGTTTTGTATCGATGTACACTTGACTCCATATATATATATATATATATATATATATATATATATATATATATATATATATATATATGAGATTTTGAGTCAAGTATCTTTGCTTGTGTCATTTTTTCTATTTCATAGTTTGTTGCACATGAGATGTTTGATGATATGATTATGAATTCAAATTTGATATGATGTATGAATGTAGTGTAGATGAGATGAATCATGAAATTATGTGTATGAAATGAAAAATGTGAATGAACTAACGTCTCATGCAGGTTTCAATTTGTTGATAGTGATAGTTATCCTGTAAAGATCAAGAGTACGAACCAAGGAGTTGAATACTTGTGCAATCATGAAGAAACATGATACATTGAAGAAACTAATAACCTCTCATCATGAAGGATGCAAGTAAAGTAGTGATCGAACCAAGTGCTTATGCAAGAAAAGTATGAAATGCAACCCTCTACTAGATGCAACCCTAGGTCTTGTTACTGAACTCATAAAATTATCATCATTGAGTGTTTAGCTAAATCCATAAATTTCATACAATCCCTACTAATATTGAAATCATGAAAATATGAATATGACACATATTCTATTATTTTTAAGAAAGGAGCCATAATGACCATAACATTTGTCCCTTTTGGTATAGCAAGTGAATATAAGCATCAAAGCATAAATGCTAGGATGATAATAATGTTTCTTGCATGTAGACACACCAAGAACATAAGAGATCCTTTTTATGCTCCATAATTAGTAAGTATTCTATCCGCAATGATCCTTGTGTTCATAACTTGAGATAAAAGTGTGCTAAGTGTACTCATAGTGACTCATATATTCACTTAGCAAGATGAGTATCAATATTTACTGCAGCATAGAGAATTCACTCAAACAAGCAAGAAAAAGAACCAAACTCACTGAGTTATCCATATAAAGGAGTCAAGGTACACACGGCCATCCAATACAAGATAGAGGGTCTTATAGTGGACACCCCTTTTATATGGATGTTGTAGGTCATTGGAACTAAACCTTCCAATAGAAAGAAAAGAAAAGATCATGCTCCCAGTCCTCGCTTCTCTACTCAAAAGAGACATCATCAAGTCACTCAAAAGAACATGGTAAAATGAAAGAAAAACAAAGAAAGAAAAGCTCAGCATATTTCAAACTAGTATGAGTGTCATCATTTTAGTGTTTTTGTTATAAGATTGATGTTAAGTGTTAATGTTTAGAACATATAGGCAAGAAATCTCTTTAGTAGGATGATGACAATAGACAGACTCTGTTAGGACAACAGGTGATTGACATCAAAGAGGAATATTTATTAAGAAGAGCCTTCTATGGATGTGAATGACAATAGGTAGACATAATTAGAACAATTGGTGGTTGATGTGAAAGAGATCTTCCATGAGAGGAATCTCAATAGCGACATGAGCAACAGAAAGTAGACATAATTAGAACAATTGGTGACTGATGCAAAAGAGATGTCCCATGAGAGGAATCTCAATAGTGACACAAGCAATAATAGGTAGATGTAGTTAGAAAAATTGGCGACTAACACAAAAGAGATCTCCAAGAGGGGAATCTTTGTAGTGACAAGTGACATTAGGCAGATGCAGTTAGAACAATTGGTGACTAAGGAAAAAGAGATCTTCAAGAGAGGATTATTTGTAGTGACACAAGTGATAGTAGGCAGATGTAGTTAGAAAAACTAGTGACTAACACAAAAAAGGTCTTCAAGAGAGGAATCTTTGTAGTGACATGGGCAAGAGCAGGAAGACACAATTAGGATAGCTAGTGACTAACACAAAAGAGATCTTTTGTGAGAGGAATCTCAATAGTGACACAAGTGACAATAGGTAGATGTAGTTAGAAAAACTTGTGACTAATGAAAAAGAGATTCCTATGACACTATAAGGTGTTTCCCCGAAGTTATGACAAGATTCAATCCATGGATACATGAGCGAAAGCAACAAACTAAAGTAGAAAAACAACTATACAAGAAGCTAGAAGATGCGCTACGAGATGTAGCATTCAAAAGAAGAGACACTTGTTTACCAAGTTTTTACCTTCTTGGCATAGATTCTTTGTTTTGCTACCATGATGCCCATTTTCTAGGTTTTCATCAATGGCACTTTTTCCTATTTTTCAATTTTTTTTGTACTTTTGAAAAAAATTCAATTTTTCTTTTTGGATTTTTCACTCTTTTTTTTGTTATTACCAAGGAACCTATTGCTAGGTTTTCACCAAGATAATGATTTTCTTTTTAGGACTTTTAAGTATGTATAAAGAGATTTTGAAATCATGTCAGCTATAGAACCACTTTAGATGGAGAGTGTTGATGGCTTCTTGAGCACTTCTCCGTCAGTTGTAGAAAGTTGGTAAGCACTAGATCCAACAACTACAGTAACTATGTATGGACCAAGCCAATTGGGTTCAAACCTCCCCTTTTGTTCCCATTGTTGTTAAGTTTTAGGATTTTCTCTTAGAATGAGATCAACTAGTTGGAAGTCACATGGCTTAACTTTCTTGTTGTAGCTTCTAGACATAAGCAACTGATAAGCTCAAAGATGATCGTACACCAATTGTCAACACTCATCTAACAATTTTAGCTCTTGAAGCTGAGGTATTCTCTAGTCATCATCAGTAATGAGGCCCTTCATAGAGATTCTCAAAGTAGGGACCTCAACCTCAATTGGAAGCATAACATCCACTCCATATACCAAAGAAAAGGGTGTTGTACCCGTTGGAGTTATGATACTTGTTCTATAAGCCAATAAAGCAGGATTAATCTAAAGGTGCCACTCCCTTCTAGATTTTTTGGATGTGTGATGTAACATCTTAAGGATCACCTTGTTCGATGCTTCTACTTGACCATTACCCTAGGAGTAATAAATTGAAGACCAATGTTGTATGATTCTAAACTTTTTACACAACTCTTTAAGATTCTTGTTTTTAAATTGCCGTCCATTGTTAGTAATGATGGAGGAAGGTACACTATACCTACATATGATGTAATTCATAATTAACAGAGCTACAATTTTTCCATATACTATAGATAGAGGGACTGCCTCTATCCATTTAGTAAAGTAGTCTATAGCCATAATAATGAACTTGTATCCATTCAAAGAAGATGGATGAATCTAACCCACAAGAGCAAAGGCTCATTTTTGGAATGGCCATAGCATGATAGATGGAATTAGCTCCCTAGCTGGAGTGTGAATTAGATTCCCATGGAGCTAACATTGTTTGCAAGACTTGGCAATTTTTATTACCTCTTGCTCCATATTAGGTCAATAGTAAGGAGCTCTAATAAGTTTACCAGCTAGTATCAAGTTGTTAGAGTGAGATCTATAAATGCCTTCATGTACATCGATTAATGTGCATTTGGACTCATCAAGTTCTAGACACCTAAGTAGTGTTCTATCGAGACCTCTCTAAAACAAATCATCAACAATAATGACATACTATGAAGCACTGTAGATAAGGTGACATTTTTCATTCTGGGTTAGGTTGTCTAGAATAGTTTGGTCATGTAGGGAAGAGTATATATGATGGTAGTGGGATGAGTTGTGTGCTACAATAGAATAGATCATCTCAGATTCAGGAGAATTATAGGTAGAGTAGAGTAACGTCTCCACTAGGAACTTGTGTCAAAAACCATTCTCTGGCATCTGTAACATGGAAGCAAGAGTAGCCATGAAACCTACTGCTTTTTTGTCTACTTGAGGCATTTTTTGAAATGTGAAATGAGAAAATTATTTATTTAGATCATCAACCATGCATTTATAAGGTATCAATGTTTCATCCTTGGTCTGATTCACATCATTGAGCTAGTTAATTACAAGCTAGGAATCACCAAACATATTCAATTCATTAACTCTCCACTCAACTGCAATCTTCATGTCATTAATTAGGGCTTCATATTCTATAATGTTGTTTCTACAAGGAAATAGAATCTTGTATACCTTAGGTAATGAATACTTCTATGGTGTTATGAATAAGAGCATAGCACTAGATCTGTATTGTGTGAAAGAGTCGTCAAATAATATCATCCAATTTTGGTGTGTTAGCATCAGAACTGATTCATTAGGAAAGTTAATATGTAATAGGAGAAGACTCTGCATTGGTGCTTTTGCTAATTGATTAATAATTTCTTTTCCTTTAATATCTTTTCTCTCAACATTTTGAATTTCAAACTCATTTAGTATCATGACCCACTTAGATAACCTTCCTATTAGAGCTACCTTGTTGAGTAAGTATTTCAATGGATCAATTTTAGCAACCAGTCATGTACTATGAGTGAGCATGTAGTGTCACAACTTTTGAGAAGAAAAGATGACTACCAAGAAAGCTTTCTCAATTACACTATAATTCATTTCCTAAGAAACCAACATGCAACTCAAATAGTAGATAGCTCTATCCTTGTTATCATTGTCCTCCTGGGCAAGTAAGATACCAAGAGATGACTATGTTGCTGAGATGTACAAAAATGAGAGACTTTCCATCGATAGGAGACATCAAAATTGGTGGATTAGCAAGGTTTTTTTTTATTTTTGTTAGACTTTGATCACAGTCTTTGTTTTAGTCCTATTTCACACCTTTATGTCAAAGACAAAACTAGTTCTATGTGATATTCACCCATCCTAGTTTATTTCAACTTGAGGGACTTCTTGATTTGTTTGAGCTTATCATCATGATGGTTTGTAGATTCCCTACTAGTAGGTGCAAAGCTTTCAAAAAAAATTAGCATGTTACAAGTGTAACTAGTATTTGTGGGTATGGTGACTTCAGAGCCATGAAATAAAAACTTGACGCATTGATGGTAAGTTGAGTGTACAACTTGTATTTTATTTATCCATGGTATCTATAGTAGGATATTGTATATTAATGGGATGTTAATGACTTGAAAAGTAACATCCCTTTCTATAGGACCAACTTGTAAAGGCAATACAACAAGACTTAAGGATTTATGTTCAACTTCATCATATGCCTTGATGGTTATCCTACAACGAGGATCAATGGACTCTTCAAAATAGCCCAATTGTCTGAGTAAAGTAGTAGAGCAGATGTTTAAACCAGCTCCATTGTCAATGGGTATGCGATGAACACACTTCGAGTGTATCATGACTTCAATGTGCAACAATTGATTATGTAGATAACTGAGTGAATTGTCATCCTCCTCAAAGAAGGATAGATAGTGAGATGAGGTTAGATGACCTAGCATAGATTAGAACCTATCAAGATCAAGATCTTGAGGTGCATTTTCCTTGGTGATGTCTTTTTTGAGAATCTACCTATGAGTAGGTGAGATTTTGAGCAATTCAAAGATCATGATTTGAGCACTTGTTTGTTAAAATTGGTCAACGATACTATAGCTAGTAGCTGTAGAAGTTGTTGCAAGTTTCATATGTTTTCTGGATGGTCCAACAAGGGGTCTATATTTGTGTTCTTCTAAATTAGGAGTAGAATGTTAAGGGCCTTTAAGTACTATCTTGGCATGAGAACATGTTATATCATTGGCATAAGATTGTGATGGTTCTTTGTCAAATGTAGTAGATGTGGAACCCTTCAAAACAAACAGTGTCTTAGGTTTTGTGTTGTCTTGTTTTCCCTTGATCATGATGACATCATAGTATTCAAAGTCCATAGGTTCAACCAAGTTAATCACATCATCATCATTAGTGTATGTATAGTTGACCTTGATATGGGCTTTCTATTTAGATTTTTCACCCTTCTCATAATGTTGGAATGGCTCTTTAAAAGCCTTATGGTCTAAATTCTTATTATGCCCATCTACAATGATCTCACCATTGTTGATTAAGTCTTGGAATTTATGACATAATTTGGTTTAATTGTTGGTTTTGTGACCTTTGTTCTAATGGAATTTGAAAAATACATTCTTGTTCCGCCATGGAGGTCATGGTTTTGGATCATAAGGATGAGAGTTTTTGATTAGACAAACAAGTTTTATAGGGAACTTGAAACCCAATAGCTAAAACAAAAGAAGGTTGATAATAAGTGTGAAGGCCCAGCCAAAAAAATTTAAGTTCATAGGTTGATAATAAGCATTAAGCGTAGCCAAAGGAAAGAGTTCTAAGAAAAGATCAGGAAAAAAATAAGCAATGCCATGGCCTAAAGCTAGAACAAAAAGCCAAAAGACAATGATAAACAAAAGAACAGGCAAGAGTTATTCCTCATTCTTTCACTCTAGATCATGCATAACCTAAGTAGCCTCAAAGGCCAATTGATTCTCCTTCATTTCAATCTGTTGTGCCCTTTGATTCCCCTGGTCCTGATCAAGAATGGAGTTGTCCTTTGCAGAGTCATCCTTCATTTTGGCCTCATCCCTTTCTTTTCCATCCTCATCTTCGTGCATTTCTCTATCTTTGATCCAGCCCATGAGAGAGATGATGTTGTTGTTAATGGAGCTTAACAAGGAGAACATCTAATTCATAAGGTTTTGATTGTAGTTTTCCAGGTTGTGTATCCTTTTTCTGCCAAACTGATCCTGTTAGCCAAATTTTTCCTCTTGTTGACATCCATCCCTTTCCTTGTTGCATCAATATGTCTCACTTGATCTTTAACCTCCTTAAGCTCATGGAAAAGCCATTTGATTGATCTAAAATTATCAATCATGTTATTGTGAGCATTATTTAAGAGGTTCATCCCTATCTTGCTGGCTCTATCCAGAATAGATATAATCACCAGATCAATTAGTTCTTCTAGTCATTGATCTTCTTAATTATCCACGAGGATTTGGGGATTCATGGCCTCCCTGAAGATGCTCATCTCAGAAGTCTTGAGATTGAAGTTGATCCACACTTTCCTCCTGTCATTGGTTTGCACTTCCCTTTCCGCATACCCAGATTTCTCCTCTTTCTACTCCTCAGGATGGAGATGGAAAGGAGAAAGGGGCAGCATAGATGCCTCCTCAAATTAAGAGTGCACTTCCTCCAAACTCTTTGTCTTGCATTTCTTCCTTCCACTTTCCTTCTTAATTTCCTCTTGCATCTCCTTAACCACCTCCTCAAACTCTGGTTCCTCCTCATCATTGCTATCTCCCTCCTCAGCCTTCTCAACAGGCTTCTGCTCGAGATCCCTAGGGCTTTTTCTACTTGGGGTTATGGGGGGAGGGATTTTTTAGCATGGTAAGTCACTACTTTCCTCGAAGAAGAGATCCCACCTTTCTCAGAGCTAAGGCTGTAAATTTCATCTGAGTCAAAGGAGTAGCTAGAACTTCAAGACTCTACATTCTCTATCTAAGGGGGGGTGATGCTTATGTGTTGGCATTATGATACATTTTTGTCATTAGTTACAACACTTATTGGATTCTGAATGCTTACCGAGCTCTCACTGGAAGCCAAGCTTTACCTAGTTCTCAGTGTTTACCGAGTAATCAAGGTGAACAAAGAAGTCAGTGTTTACTGAGTAATCAAGGTGAACAAAGTAGTTAGTGTTTACCGAGTGATCAAGGCGAACAAAGAAGTCAGTGTTTATCGAGTGATCAAGGTGAACAAAGCAGCCAGTGTTTATCGAGTGTTCGAGGTAAAGAAAAGAATCAGTTTTGACCGAGTGAAGATGTACTAAGATGTAATCGAGAACTTTGTGATAACCGAGCTCCTAAGGTTATCAAGGAAATTAATTTTTACCAATCTTAGATGGATATCAAGGAAACTAACTATCACCGAGTCACAAGGTTCCATCGAGTGTTTCCTTTGATCACCGAGCTACAGTTCAGATAGAAGTATTCACCGAGTGACATCTCTTCTACCAAGTCTCCAGTGGTTACCGAGTTCAGAACTACTTGAAGTGTTTAGTATGAACAATGCCTTCACTTCTACTGAGTGCATGATGATGCCGAGTAACGCAGTGGATGCCGAGTATCAGAAGGACACCGAGTCAATTCAGTGAACTCGAGTTTTTATCTTGGGCCGACTTTGTATAGAGATTTGCACTTGTTGTTTTGGCTGACCTTGCATGTATTGTTTATTTGGATGGTATATATATGTAATGTATTGTATCATTCAGATGTAAAAAAAAAAAAAGTAAGAAATGAGATGAAAAGCAATTGCAATGGCAATAGAAATTGTAATTAATGAAACTCTGAAAGTGTGAAAGAAATATATGTGTGTGAAAGTATGTGTGCTGAGTTGTGAAGGTATTCAGCAAGGTCAAATTTTGGAGCAGAAAAGTTTTATCTATCACATTAAGGTGAATCAGAGCATAGCGGATCTTATTAGCAATCAATTGTAATCAGATCCACTGTTTCATTCTAACCGGTGAATCAGTTTTTGTAAATCCTTTAACAAGGTAGACTTAACAGTCTTTTGTAAATCTCCTAACAGAGTGCATACTTTATTGTATTTTTGGAAATCCTCTAACAAGGTGGATCTAGCAATCCTTTGTGGTCCTAACAAGGCAGATCACCAGAAGTGGTCATTGTAAGCCTTAACCGGCCAACTTCATACTGCAGTAACGAAGCTTGTGGGTTTCATCCCCACCCCAGTAACGAAGGTTTCTGGGTCACCAAATCTGTGTGTTCAAGTGTTCCAAATGATTTTGTTTCATGCTTATAGTAGGTTACTTGGATGAATGATGAATATATCAGTATGCAGTTTTATTGTTGAAATTTTAGAAGTTACTGATTCACCCCTCCCCTCTCAGTAACTTGTCATATCTTGAATATTTCCAACAATTGGTATCAGAGATATAAGTTTCTCAAGAAAAAAGTTTCACAGCTTGAGCAAAGATCAAGGACAATGGAGATATTCAGACTTGACAAAACTATTGAGAATGAAAAGCTAGATCTAAAAATGGCCATGGCTCAACTCAATGAAGCAAAAGAGCATCTTTCACAATCCTTGAAAAGAAGAAAAGAACTTGCAAAGCAAATGAATGACCATCAGTATGTTGAAGAAAAGATTGAAGATCTCTCACCATCAAGTAGTTCAGATGAAGCTGACAAAGCAATCAAAGAACTTTTAGAAAAGAATGGATCTCTGCAGGAAGAAGTAAGAAAGCTCAAAAGGGAACAAGGAATCCAGTCCATCAGGCTATGCGAAATATTGGAGCAAAGAAACAAGGTAGCTGAAGACTTAGAGGTAAGGAATAATCAATCCTCTCAGCTTGAAAATCTTGTAACTCAATTATCTAATGCAAATGAAGAAATTATGAATCTGAGATCTGAGAATGAGAATTTGAGAAATGACTTAATTACTGAAAGTCAAATCAATGCAAGCTTACAAAGTGATCTAATCTCTAAAAAACAAGTCAATGAGAGAATGGTAAAATCTCAAAAGGACATGGATCAATTGAATCTGCAAAATGAAGAAAACTTTCATAAACAAAATGGTAAAGCAGGCCTTGGATACAAGGAAGAAGGTGAATCCTCCAAACAGGGTACTCAAAAGAATCAAAAACCTACTTGCAGCCACTATGGTAAGTTAGGTCATACATCTAACAGATGTTGGAGCAATGGAAAAGGCAAATTTAATGGAAAGTGCTACAATTGCAATCAGTATGGACACAAAGCCAATGAATGCAAAAAGAAACTAAAATTTGAAGGTAAATGTCACAAATGCCAAAAGCAAGCTCATAAGGCATCACAATGCAAATCCAAATCATTTAATCCAGCTGAACAACTTGTCAAAGCAATATTTGGTTGGGACTACAACACCTAGTGCAGATGTCATTATTGTGGAGAATATGGTCATACTGGCATAAACTGTGCAAGGCATCACCTAAGAAAAAGGGATACCACTATAAGATGTTATACATGTACAGAACTTGGTCATATATCTAAAAACTGCATGAACATAAAGAAAGTCGAGGATGAGAAGAAAATCAAAGTAGACAATATTGGAAAGCAAATGAAGCAGCAATGGATTCCAAAGTCTACCGAGCCAGATAATTCAAGTAATGGAATGGTCACTCAAGAAGTGAGTGACTCTCCCATTTCCAATTAAGACTCATCAAGATAAGACCAGGACTGTATCTACAAAGCAATATCCTAAGCAGTCCTAGAATGAAAATATGATCAAATCAGTATTTCAAATACATCATGATCATGGTCAGTACATGACCTTACCGAGCTCAGTCGGGTGCAATAAGGCCTCTTTCACCAAGTTGCACTTACCGAGCAGGGTTGGTTCTTCTCTTACCGAGTTAAGGGCAGTTTAACCTATTTTCTTTTGGTCACCGAGTTGCAAAGTTTAAACCTAACTAGTGGATGACAGTCTGTCGATCGCAGCTACCTCCGTACTGAACATTAATAGCAAATTTTTCATCAAAAGGGCAGATTTCAACCTCATTTTTCACCACAAATTGAAAAAAAAGAGGGCTTTCAAGCGAGTTCAAGTGATTTGAAGAGATTTTCTAGCAAAGTATTCTTACGAAATCTTTTCACTCACCGAGCAGCAATGGCTTCCGCAAGCACCAGCAGCAGCAAGGCGAAGAGAGGTTATGAAATGCTTGTGAAGGGAGTTGAATGGAAGGTGCCCAATTTCAAAATTGTTCCTACCATCGCTGAATCACTTGACCCGCATGGAGCTCAATCACAGATCCCTCCAAAGGTACTTCTAATCAATGATATTCATACTCATTTCAAGTGTACTGTGCAAGAAATAGGGACACTAGATATGGATAGCACCCTAGCTGAGTTATGTGTGGATGGAACCCTAAAACTTGAGTTCAAACATTTGGAAACCAAAGGCTTAACCCATATCCCGCATCTGCCAAGGAGTTTCCAAGTGAAATGGGTGAGGTATATCTTGAGTCGAGTGCATAATGGTCAGTTGTAAACAACCAGTTTTGATAACCAAGAAGATGATTCACAAAATCACGGGTCTCCCGATGCTCAGCAAAGCCAAAACCACCAAAACCCTAGGATGAGATGAGTTACAGAGGAAAACCCAAGCTGAATGGGATGGCAGAGGTTTAAAGCTCAACAAAGTTTCAGATATAGAACTGAAATTTGGTATTTATGTTATTGCATACAAACTGTATAGTTCCAGCAGGCTGAATAGTGTACCTTGCGAGGTTGTAGATTTGGCATATAAAATTGTAAAGAAAAATATGGAGTTTGACCTAGCTGATGTGCTATTAAAACAATTCAATAAAAACATGGAAAGCATAAGGACTGCAAAGACAAACCCTTGTAAATTTGGTTCTTTGCTAGTTTGTTTATTTTTCTATGTACAGAAATTCTTTCCATCTAAGGGTGTAGTTGTATGGAGGAAAGATACTCCAATTTTGTATCAAATAAATGAATTCATAGTAGAAATGGGTATGAATTTTGACAAAGTAATGGATAATTATTTTGAAGATTTCAAGGAAAGGATGAACAATAGATTCAGAATATCTCCAAAACTTGTTGAAGAGTATAAGGATGATGTCTGTTTCATGGTTGACTGTGACAAAGTGTACATACAGGCAGTTAGACACCGAGTTGCATGGGTGAAACCTCTTCCATATGAGGTAAATATTGATGAAACAAGGGATATCATTGAAGCACTGGTAAATGAGCCAGTAGACCCAAGGCAATGAATTTTTGGTACTTATGATGAAGCAAAGGCCAGAATTGAACTAGAAATCAAAATTCCATAGGCCATCAGCAAAGGTAAGAGGAAAGTGGCCAAACTAAAAAATGAAATGAGTCCTCTTATGCTCACCAAGGGAAAAGGTGAAGATAAAGAAAGTGAAGAAGAAGAAGAAGGAGAAAAAGAATCAAAAAAAGAGCAACTGGCAAAGAAGAAAGGCAAGGTAATCATTACCAAGCCCAAGAAGCAACCTACTGCAGTATTTACTCAGAGGACAAGAAAAGGTATTCAGGAACCTGTATTGGTCAAACCTGCACCTACATTCAAGCAAAGGCTCAAATCATTGGAAGAAGGAGCTGGCATTGCAAATTTCAAGGCATTGAGATTTGAGACAAGGACTGATGTAGAGAAAATGCAAATTGAGGAACTGGTACTTAACAAAATGGGAAAATGGAAATACTCCCCAGACCAGATTGCTCCTCATATCTCTAAAGAACTACTGGAGAGAGTATAGACAAGATGGGAGTTAGCCACCAAGACGGTAAAAGATATATATGAGCAATCCCTGAAGAATCTTCGGCCTAGTCTCAGTAGAGCAGAGGTAAAATCTGAATTGAAAACCTATGAAGGTAAAATGATGATCAGATTCCACACTTGTTTAATTTTGATCAAAGATATAGAGCATGTTGTAAATGATGCTACAAAAATGTGGAAAAACATCTATCATCTACATAAGCCCAGTATAGACCTAGTAGAAATAAAGGATGATGACAGCAGCATCAGCAGTGATGAATCAGATAGCGCTCCATCCATCACAGTTACACCAAGAGAGTTGCATGCAATGATGGAAGAGAAAGAGGAAGAAGACAAAGAGGAAGAAGCTGAAGAGGAAGATAAGGAGGATGATACGGTAAAAATTGCAGCAGTAGTTATTGCATCCCTTCCTCACTCCCCAGCTAAACCTGTGACATCATCAAGGTTGGAGTCAGCTTCAGCAGGATCATCTACACCACATTTACCATCTACACCTGCCATATCTCAGCTCCAGGTATCATCAGTGGAAGTGACTACCACTTCATCTACCAAGCTGCATCCCTCTTCATCTACCGAGCTGCACCTCTTTTCATCTACCGAGTTGGCCTCCTTGACTCCATCATCATCAGTTGGTATTGCTGTGAGTTCTCAAATTTTGACTACTCCAATTTGTTCTACAATTTTGTCACCATCTACTTCAGGCACAGTGAGCTTAGATACTATATTACCAAGTGTATCACCATTTTTGGCCAGCACTCAAATTTTTGACCCTGTACATACTCCTATTGGCACTCAAACCTCAAGCATCCCAGTTTTTACTGCTAGTCCTTCTGTCTCTACTATTGTGTCTATTTCAAAGGTCAAACCAGTCATCTCAAAAGTCAAACAAAAGCAACCATTAAGACTTATGATCACTGGAAAGGAAATTCCTGAAGACATTGACTTGGACACAGAGATAGTAATTCCAAAGATTGACTTTGATAATGCTACCATTGAAGAAATGAGGTATGCTAGTCAACTTATATAGAAAAAGGCTACTCAGATGCAGTTAAGATCGAAAAGGGATAAGGAATACAGGATAATTGAGGATGCCCAGAACATAATTACTGAGGCTATAGGTGTTGATGTTGATACTTCTCAACACATTTTGATTCAATTGGAAGAGGCAGTTAATAAATTCAATGAAGATGCCTCCGTACAAGAAAAGCTAATTGAGCGTGCATAAAAGAAATTTGATAATAAGGTATTGGGGCACATTGCCCAGAACATTGCAATAAATCAGGTTGCATTAACCTCAGTTTTGGCAGATATGGAAAATTCTTTTAATAATGTAACATCTCTTTTTTCTAAGCTTTGTGATGTTACCAAGTACACTAAGGGAATAAGAGAGAAACTAAATAAAATTGATGAAGATCTGAAGGTGAGTGCACAGAACTTGAAACTTGACCCCAGTTCAAGCTCATCTCATCACCTCAGGATCAAATTTTTGTCAGAGAAGTAGGCAGAGCTGTTGAGAGAAGAGGCAAGGATCCGATCTACATTGATAGATATCCAAAACATGATCCTTCCCATCATGGATTCAATGCAGAAGTACATTGCAAATTCAAAGACATTAATCTATGATAATAACTTCTCCATTGTAGATCATGTGATTGAACTTTCGACTGAAGTTCAAGTAGCTCTTTCCACCTGCAAAATTTTGCAAGAGAATTGGGATAAAACTCTCCAGCTTATTCTCCAGGTACATTCAGAGTTCATCTCTCATTTTGGTGTTTCTATATAAGTATATATATTCTTTTATTCTTTGGCATTATTGTCAAAAAGGGGGAGATTATTGTTGGATATGTATACTATGCGTGAATAAGTGTTTTCAGAAAAATTGTACAAAGGAAGAGATATATAGCTCATGTAAATAATGTATGTACATTCTATGAGGGAGTTGTATATAACAAAGCTATTCTATGGGGGAGTTGTATATAAAAAAGCTATGTATATTTAGAATCAGTCATCAGCATGTCAGATAAATTTTGTCTCATAAGTGTTTTTGTCACTAATGCCAAAGGGGGAGATTGTTCGCATTATGATACATTTTTGTCATTAGTTACAACACTTATTGGATTCTGAATGCTTACCGAGCTCTCACCAGAAGCCAAGCTTTACCTAGTTCTTAGTGTCTATCGAGTAATCAAGGTGAACAAAGAAGTTAGTTTTTACCAAGTAATCAAGGTGAACAAAGCAGTCAGTGTTTACTGAGTGATCAAGGTGAACAAAGAAGTCAGTGTTTACCGAGTGATCAAGGTGAACAAAGCAGCCAGTGTTTACCAAGTGTTCAAGGTAAAGAAAGGAATCAGTTTTGACCGAGTGAAGATGTACTAAGATGTAACCGAGAACTTCATGATAACTGAGCTCCTGAGGTTATCAAGGAAATTAATTTTTACCAAGCTTAGACAGATATCAAGGAAACTAACTATCACCGAGTCACAAGGTTCCATCGAGTGTTTCCTTTGATCACCGAGCTACAATTCAGATAGAAGTATTCACCGAGTGACATCTCTTCTACTGAGTCTCCAGTGGTTACTGAGTTCAGAACTACTTGAAGTGTTTAGTATGAACCATGCCTTCACTTCTACCGAGTGCATGACGATGCCGAGTAATGCAGTGGATGCCGAGTATTAGAAGGACACCGAGTCAGTTCAGTGAACCCGAGTTTTTATCTTGGGCTGACTTTGTATAGAGATTTGCACTTGTTGTTTTGGCTGACCTTGCATGTATTGTTTATTTGGATGGTTATATATGTAATGTATTGTATCATTCAGATGTAAAAAAAAAAAAAAAAGTAAGAAATGAGATGAAAAGCAATTGCAATGGCAATAGAAATTGTAATTAATGAAACTGCGAAAGTGTGAAAGAAATACATGGATGCGAAAGTATGTGTGCTAGGTTGTGAAGGTATTCAGCAAGGTCGAATTTTGGAGCAGAAAATTTTTATCTATCACATCAAGGTGAATCAGAGCATAGCGGATCTTATCAGCAATCAGTTGTAATCAGATCCACTATTTCATTCTAACAGGTGAATCAGTTTTTGTAAATCCTTTAACAAGGTAGACTTAATAGTCTTTTGTAAATCTCCTAACAGAGTGCATACTTTATTGTATGTTTGGAAATCCTCTAACAAGGTGGATCTAGCAATCCTTTGTGCTCCTAACAGGGTAGATCACCAAAAGTGGTCATTGTAAGCCTTAACCGGCCAACTTCATACTGCAGTAACAAAGCTTGTGGGTTTCATCCCCACCCCAATTTTACTTTCTATTTGGAAGGTTTCTGGGTCACCAAATCTGTGTGTTCAAGTGTTCGAAATGATTTTGTTTCATGCTTACAGTAGGTTACGTGGATGAATGATGAATATATCAGTATGCAGTTTTATTGTTGAAATTTTAGAAGTTACTGATTCACCCCTCCCCTCTCAGTAACTTGTCATATCTTGAATATTTCCAACATTATGGTCTAAGCTTTGAAGTGCTCATGGATAAGAAGCAGTAGCCCCTCATCTAGAGCTCCTCTTGTGATAGGCTTCTTTTTGAAGCTATTCATCGCCTTGCTCATTGAGGTTAATAGATAATAAGAGATGGAAATTTTGACTTTCTTTGAGAAATGATTCAAAATGACAAAGTGGTGGGTTCGGGCTCTATCAAACCTAGGGTCCAAAGTAATGTACTCAATAACAGCTTTCAGAACATACCTGCACTGCTTCTTCATGGAGTTGGGGACATAGTAGGTGTGAATCTTTTTCAATGCCTTCAATTCCTTCTCACTCTCCAAAAAGTCCCTAACCACATTGGCAGAGAGCTTCTTATCCCTGAAGAATTTAAAACCCTCAATAGGGATTTTGGTGACAACCACAATAAACTCCTCTGTAATTCGGAAGTAGATACCATTCACCTTAACCCTGCCATCCTTCCAGGACCCCAACATACTTTTGGTCACTTCCTTATCAAAACCATGTAACTTCATGATATACTTGGTAACCCCACCCTCTTCAAGCTTTTCCCACACTTTTGACCTACTTCTCCATTTCTCAAAGTCCCCAATCAACTCCTTTCTACATCTCTCACCCACCATTTCCGCACACTGCACACCCACTTTACTCATGTGCTCTTCACTCTATGACTAAAATGGACCACCGAGAGTAAGCAAAGAATAGAGAAAAATAACCCTGTTGTTTCCCTTGAAATGATTGTGATAAACAACCCACAAAGTGTGGTGATTAATCAATAAAGGATTACTACATTTATGGTTTCCCATGCTTCTATTATGAAAATTACCCTTATTTCTTAACCCTTTCATATTCATAATTAAAACTTGATTTCCTCTGTACTTCCTTGGATTTTATCCAAGTTGATCAGACTTTTAAAGTCTACTGGCAAATAAGTTTTGGGAAGACAAGTCATTTTTTGGTCTGTGCCGACCCCTATATTCGCAAACCTGTCGGCAACTTGGTTTGCTTCTCAAAAAGTATGGGTGATGTGGAATTTATTAAATTTGGCAAGGGTCTCTCTAGTCTCATCAATAAGATTTTCAATAATCCAAGATGGATACGAATTTCCATTGATGCACTTTATAATATTATTCAAGTCCCCTTCAAGCCATAAATTGGTGACCCCTATTTCAAAAGCCAATTTTACAACATTGCATGCTGCATTGGCTTTCGCAAAATGATTTGTTTGGAAACCCAATGAGAGAGCAAAAGCCACAATACTATCTCCATTTTCATTCTTTACCACACCTCCACTACCCAAGGATCCAAGGTTTCCCTTGGAGGCTCCGTCCAAGTTGTCTTTGTGCCAACCTTCAAGGGGGAGGAGCCACTTGGCTTCCTGTCTTTTCCTCACTTTGTCTTTTACCTTCTTCTTTTTCCTACTACCTATCTCAAAAACTCCCCCCTTCCTCACAAAAAAATTATCCTTTATGTTACTGAAGATCATCCTTCCAACAACTAAAGTCGGCTCCTCCCTATCTCTGAAAATCCAATTGTTTCTCTCCTTCCATATGCTCCAACAAAAATCGGGTAGCAGCCAAGAGCTAATTTCCTGCAAGGCAGACCCATTGAATATGCCATGCCATTGATAGAAAAATTCCAGAAGGTTGGAAGGCAAGTGTAGACACCTCAATACTTTAGAAAATAAAGTATTTTTATTTTGTGAAAAAAAATTTGATGACATCATCATTTATTAATTATTTATTTATTTAATTAATTAATTTATTTTTATGCCATTAAATCCCTTTATCTTAATTAAAAATATTTAATTAAGAAATCCTTCCCAAAAATGTTTAAATCTTATTTAAACATTATTTCCTTATTTATTAATTATTTAATTAATAAATTGACCAAAAAACTCAAAATAAATATATTAAAAAAATTTGCTCCAAACTTGGCCAATTTCTTTAAGACCACTAACCTCTTCCAAAATCTTCTAATCCTTCTTTAATTTTGATTAAAGGGTAATCTCATCATTTCCTACCCCTAATCCCAACTCAAAATATTTAATTAAGACTAAATATTAATTCTCATGTTTATTAAAAAAGTTTTAATAAATATCTCCTCAACCCAAACCCTTGAAATAAATAAAACTTTATTTATTTCCTAAAAATCTAATTTATCCTCATCCTAAGAAGTTCTAGACTCTTCTAGAAAGTCTTCATCCTCATCCTCTGAAGTTCTAGACTATTCTAGAAAGTCTTTATCCTCATCCAAAGTCTAGACTCTTCTAGAAGATGTCTTTAAACTTAATCCTAATCCCATCCTAACCTTGTCACATTCCCTAAACATGGGTTAAGACTTACTAACCCAAGCCAAAGTTAACAAATATCTCCTCCTTCACCCATCCTCATTAAATGCCATCCACTTGCCTATCCCTAAGGTAATCCTAAACCATCCTATCCATCCTTCTAAGCAAGCTTAAAACCTTCCTAATCAAGCCCAAGTCAAAATTTCTCTCATCTCCCTCAAAATATCCCAACCATAAAACTTTATGAAGCCCACTAGGCCATAAATAACTCTTCCAAGCCCTTCCATTTCTCTTACAAGCCATTATGAGGGTCTTTATGAAGATTTTATCCCTTGAGCCTCCTTTGTTGACTCATCCATCCCCTTTCCTCTATCCTCTCACCCTGTGACATGTGTCACTCCCTGATTGACTGTAAGGAAGCACAATCCATGTGCTCTCCTCTCATGCAATCTGAGCCCTCCATGAGCTTTTCCCCATCTTTATATCTTAGCCCTCAATCCCTCAAACCTATTGCCTATAAAGTGGATCCTTCCCCTTTACAAAAACACACAATCCATGAAGTAAGGTCATAATGCCATTTTAAAAAGCCGTTTTACATCAAAACCATACACTCACACCCAAATTTCAACTCCATTTGAAGCCCTTTTTGAAGCATAAGCTTGAGCTTACATCCTATCTATTTAGAAAAAGCCACTCAACAAGAGAGCTTCTCATTGAGAGAGTCCATTAATGGCTCATATTCTCAATTGAGAGCTAATCTTAGTCTATCTTGAAGTTTATGAATTTTGTTTAGTTTGTAGAAGCTTTATTTAAATTTGGTTTCTATTAGCATACTAACATTGCTCATATACATTTTGGCATGCCTGGTGGGACCCCGCATGGGTCATCTTCATTAGCTTTTTTAGTCAAATTTTGTATGTCATTTGCTAATTTTGGCTAATTTTGCTTGTTTTTGTGATTGGTAGGATTGTATAAATTGGTTTTGTAGGTCCACATGAGCATGAAGAAGACAAAGGAACTCATAGTCTATCTCCTAGTGTTTGCAGATTTTTCAAGCTTATAGGTGGACAAAGCACTTGGAATTCTTCTTCCTCTTCTTGTCTATATTCTTCTTATTCCATCTACTTCTTCTTCTTCTTCTTGTGGGAGATCTTGGCCATTTTTTTTAAGGAAGCAAAATCATACACACTTCTTTTTAGTGCCTAAAATAAACCCCCAAATCATACTTAAATCCATTAAAAACTAAAAATTTACAAAAAAAAAAAGAAAGTCTTTTAACAAGTGAAACTAAACCAATCCAATCATTTGCATCCTTGAAACATCAAGGTTTTAGATGCATTCATGCAAAGTTAAGAACACTTCATTTTTGGAAATTTAAAAATAACTTCAAGTTTCCATTTCAAAAGGTTCAAAATCAACACTAAGTGCACACTAAAATCCAAATCAAACTCATAGCATCAATCAAGGATGAAATGAACCTCATTTGCAAATATTTTAAAATTCTTTTAAAAATCTCATGAAAACTAAGAGTCCTAAATGGTTGTCAAAATTTTTCTAAAAGCTTTGTTATTTGTTCCAAACAAATGTCTTGTTGCAAAATCTTGAATGTTTCTTAGGTTTTTCATGCATAAAAACAATCTAAGAATATCATTTTTGGGCTTAAAACATGCAAACTAGAACACAAAATATTGAATGAAAACCAAACTCCAAAAGAGTCATTTTCACTTTTGAGTCCAAAACAATTTTGAATGATCTAAGGTTAAAAAAAAGAACTTCAAAGTTCTTAAAACAAAACACAAAATCTCAATCTTGAATGCTCAAAGGAAAAAACTTCAATTTTTAATCACTTGTCTTTGAATGCATGTTGCTAAAATCACTCTTGAGTGCCATGGATTAAAATCAAGTTTGTTTTTTTGAATGCATGATTAAAACAAAAAATCCAATCTTGAATGCAAAAGGTCAATCAATCATTACAATATATCACACTTCATCTATTGGGGCAAAAAAGGAATCTACATTTTAGAAAGTTTCTAAATTATAAAAACAAATAAAGACACTTTGAGTGAATTTTTTGTTGGACTCACCCTCTTTAATCACCCATCATTCTAACCATTGGTTGCAATATCGGTGTCATATATGGAGATGGGTCTACCTAAGAAGGTGTTAAGTGCTCCAAAAAAATCAAATTCTACTCAGTTGAGTTTTTATTAGTTTTTCTAAGATAGAAAATTTCTTGAATGCACATTATTCTTGCAAACACTTCATTTGGGCATAAAAATTGAACAAATCTTGACATGGAGGGCCTTCGAGCACGTGCTTGAAACCGAGTTTTACACATCTTTATTTTGGGCTTAAAACAAACTCACATTCAATCTTGAATGCCTTAAATAAAAATCAATCGATACTTGAAGTGGAAGGCCTCCGAGCGTGCGAGCTTACTTTTGTTGACCGTAAATCTTCTTGGTGTATTCATTCTTCGATCAATTTTACTTTTGTTAATGCTTCAAGTTTAAATTGAACATTTGCATCCTAAACATGTGTGTTTTTAAGGTCTAGATCATAAAAACTTAAGTGCTAGTTGGAAAAGAATTCTATCTTTTAGCCCACGATCATCCAAGTCTTCTCTCCCCTTGTTGTCTTTCGAGCCCATCTTGGGTGCATAAGATTAGGATCCAAAATATTGTTTAAATTTTAGGAGGCCTACTTGGAGATTTCATCACCCATTGGGACAACCTTAACTCCAGCATTTTGATAGAGTATAAAGATCGAGACGTGAATCCAAAGACACCTCTCTTGGGATCAAGATTTTGTCACTCGAGCTAAGCCTCAAGGAACTTTATACCCTTGAGAAGTGAAAGAGGAGAAGTGGGTTACTGCTCCTCTCGGCTGTGTGACATCTTTTTGTTTTCATCTATGGATTTGGGCCTCACGTACCTTAGGTATATCGAGGACTCCCTAGCTAAACCAACAGTTAGCCTTGCAGACAACTATCTAGGGTGTTAATGTGTTTGAAGTGACTGATCAAAACATTTGTAAAACATACACACTCCTTGGCACAATATCACATTCTGAGAATCAAAAACTTCTATTTGGTTGTTCCTATCTATTGCTTGATTTTTGACTTGTTGAATGAATGTTTGCCAAACTTGGTCAATCCTAGCTTAGGGCATACTTAGCATAGTCACTGCATGTTCCAAAAGTTGAACAAGTTGAAGAAGAACAACCAAAATCTTTCTAAGCCAAGCAGATTCAAGAATTTATGTTAGAACAACCCAAACCCAAATAGAAGTTTTACAAAGCTAAACTCAAGCCATCTCAGGCATACCAAGAAATTGCAGCTAAGAAAAAGGAAGTAACACCAAGCCCTCAAATTGTCAAACTCGACAAAGTAGAAGACAAAGCTACCAACGAAGCCCTTCAAGATGCCTGGTTAGATCGCACTATCAAATTTTGCAAGCATCAAGGAGTTGACCTTGCTTATGCCTTACCAACTAGGCATGATTTCTATGATTAGGCCCCCTTGTTCCTCCACATCTTTTTGCATAAGCTCAACTTTAGAGTCATCCTTGTAGTTAAGCCAGCCACCCTTAGTCACCCCCTTAAGAATTTTAGCTTAGCCATCTCATTTATATCTTTGCCTTAGAACCAAAAAAATCCCCTCAAAAGTAGCTAGCATCCCAAAAGCCTAAACTTCACATCCAAGCCTTCAAAATTGTTGTCACCTTGCCAAAGTCTGCCATTCCTATGATCTTGCAAATCCACCAATCTCACCAAGGTTATCCCTTTGACAGAGCTTTTTCTAGGGTAATCTAGCTTTTTCACTTGTTATCCCTCATCACCTTGAGCTAAAGGTTGGGATCCACAAGTGGTCAATCTCATGTTTTTCCTAAAGAATCATCAGTCTATCCTTAAGTTGACACAATCACCACCAAGCTTGCACATAGGAAAGTAGACCTTTCATGATTTGGTGACATATCTTTGAAGTTAGAATCCCCAACCCAATCCTCCTTAGGTTTGTCATATAGCTTTGCCTCAACTTAGGAAATCATTTGCATAGAAAAGCCTTCCCCCTTTGCATCCATCAACATTTTTGCATCTCATCCCTAGTAACATTTTCATGCCACCCGTCACTCACTTAGCCAAGAAGAAGAAAGAAATAATGGAGCCCTATCATTTGGATCAAATAGCATCACTCCCCTTGAGCACTCAACCATCCTTTAGCCCATGGAACACTATACCATCACCTACTAACATTGAAGCTTTCATAAACCAACTGAGAAATGCAGTATTGGTGAATGCCATTATATACAAGAAAAAAGAAACAATCATGGCTAACTTTCGAAGGGACAATATAGGAGCCTTTGACTTTGGAAGACCTCCTCCCTTATCAGATCCATCCCACCCATTATTTTGACAACTACCACTCCCAGTAGGCTCTTATGATTTAGATTATCCTCAATATGTGCCAAAAGAAGAGCCTCAAGCCAATCCTTTTGATCCAACAGACCCAAATATACCATCCCCCACCCAAGTTGAAATCTCCATTCCGCAAGCCAATCTAGCCACCACCACTCCATCCTTGGTTCATACCTCGCTACTCCAAACTATCTTTTCCCAAAACACCTCACCATTAACTCTCTTCACTATTGCTACTGCTGCTCGCCAACCCAGCCTTCCAAATCCAGCCATCTCCCAAATCATTGCTAGCATATTTGGCCAACCTCAACAATATACAATAGGGATGCCACCCATGGGGCCAAGTAATCAACCTTTCATCACCCCTAGCTTGTTTACCTCAGCTCAGAACACAATTCCATCATTTCCACTAGGTCCTTGGAGCTCAGTGCCATCAGCCACAAATTCACAAGCTACTACCCTCACTCCACAAAGCTATCAAACCCCACAAGCTACTACCAATGTTCTGCCAAGCTCTCAAGTGACCCAAGCTCCTGCCACCACTCTACCAAGCTTTCAAATCTAGCCACCAAGCTATCAAACCCCATTAGTTCCATTCCCAAGCTTTCAATTCCCACCACCTCCACCACCAACTAATCCATTACCTCCTATTGATAACTATTTTTCTATGCCACTTCTAGGAGGAAATCCACCACCACTAACCACCAATTACTTGGCCTCCTTTGCCATGATACCCTCCAAAATGGGGGCACAACCCACATATATTGGTCAAACTCCTCAAATCCCAAGTCAAATTCCACAAGCTCCCCGATCCTTTCTCCAAGCTTCACAACCATCTTATACCTTACCTACACAAAGCAATCCATTTATCCCACAGCCAGCCTACATCCCTCAATCCCTATCCCAAATCCCATATCAATAGAAAGCCTCGCAACACATGTAGCAATATGTGCCTCCTCCACCTCAGCAACCCATCATCCACCATTCAGTTGCCCATGCCATGTACAATCCCTACTAGCCCATACCTCAAAGCCATCCATGTTCCATTGCCCCATCTAGCACATAACTACCTCAGGGCACTCTTACATTGGGTGCACCCCAGCCATCACCCATTAATTTAGAATGGGAAGCCATGAAGACAACTTTGAAGAACATCCAGGAGGAAAATGATCCAAAAACCTTCAAGTTTGAAAATGTGTCTCCTTACCCATTTGACAGAGCCATTACCATGACACCATTTCCCAAACACTTTGAGATACCCAAGTTTGAAAAATTCAGAAGAAAAGGAGACCCTGTCACACATATCAAAGAATTTTACATGCACTACCAAGAAGTGGCATACGGTGACATCTTCCTCTTGTGTCTCTTTCCCAAAAGATCGGTTGGACCAGCTCTTGAATGGTTTTATAGAATCCAATATGGTACAATTAAAAACTTTGCTGAATTTTTTGAGGCATTTGTAGCCCAATATGCCCATCTTGTTGAAACAAAGATCTTAGTAGTTGATCTTGTCTACACTAAGCAAAAAGGTGGAGAAAGCCTTCCTGAATATCTGTAAAGATGGAAAACCCTTACCACCTGCATATCTTGCACCTTGTTAGAATGCCATTTGGTGAAAATATTTATAGATAATGCCCATCCCAGCTTGGCTCACCACATGACCATGAACTATTTGCAGACCTACAAAGATATCAGAGAAAAAGGAATGATCCTTGAGCAAGGACTCATTAAAGATGGTGTGGTCAAGATTTACAAGGAAGCCAACCAAAATCAATCACATTCCAATGACAAGTCTAGGTATTGGAAAAAAAATAAGCACCTTGCAATAGATGGCGTCACTGACACTAGACATGTGAATATTGTCAGTCCTTCCCAAAATCAATCCAACCCACCTTATCAACCAAACAATCAACAAACTATCAACTACCAACACCAGAATCACCAAAGCTATCAAGGCCACAATCCAAGACCCAACTTTCAAGGGTCTAGCAATCAAGCTAATGCCATCAATGTAGCTACAGGACCAAAGCCCAAGTTCCAACCTACACCTAGAAATTATACACCCCTTGGTGAGCCATTGGATGTCATTTTTGAGAAATTGACTAAGGAAAACCTCATCAAATTTCCTCCTACCCAAAAAATTGACCCAGGCCAATCCAAAGTTTCATGGTAGAAAGACAATGAGTACTACAAATTTCATAGGGTAAAAGGTCACACTACCCTTAGATGCATGAAACTAAAAGATTATGCGCAGGACCTCATTGATCGAAAAGAAATCACCATTGGTGCCAAACCTCTCCCAATGCAAGCTTACAGATCTATCAAAATTCTTTTCCCCCTCACAACAACCAAAATCCTAGAAAAGAACCTATCCAAAACAACAACAACAACACCAACAATCACCAGCCAAACAAATAGCATGGGAAGAACAATGACCACACTTCATCCTATATAGATTATGGTAGCCTCATAGGTTGTATATCCAAGAAAGAGCCTTCTGTCAATGTTATAAATATCCAAGGACCAAACAATGAGTGTGCAATCACCACTTGAAGAGCACAATTTAACATCACAGGCCCACCAGTTTCACTAGCGCCATCAGCTCCATCAAAAAGCCAGTACAATATCTTGGAACACCTTGGGAACATGCCAGCCCAAATCTCCATTTTAGACCTTCTCTGCACTAGTCCTGTGTACAAAAACATCCTTGATAGTGATCTTATAGAAACCCATGTCCCTTTAGATATCAATGGTACTTATTTTTGTAATCTCGTTGGACACCTATCCTCCTCATGTGCCCTATCATTCAAACCCACCGACATACCTATGGTTGAGCCAGATCACACCCTTCCACTCTGCATAGCCATTATGGTATCCAATTTTACCATAAAAGGAGTAATGATAGATAATGGATTAGCCTTGAATATTTGCACCCTAAAATTCATAAAAACAAGCTGGGTATACTGAGGTAGATATCATCAGTGAGGTTATCACCATCAAAGCTTATGACAACTTGGAAAGAACCATAGAAGGAACTATTTTGCTCCCAATCAAGGTTGGGCCAGTCATCCAAGAAACACTCTACCATGTTATTGATCTAAACCTACCATTTAACATCCTCCTCAGTCGCCCATGGATTCATGCCATGAAATTTGTTCCATCCACTTACCATCAGTGCGTCAAATTTTTGCATCAGGGCACTAAGGTAACCATCCATGCTGATCTAGAACCCTTTGCTTACTGCAATGTGGTTAAAGCTTCATATGCATACCATTTCCCTGGAATTGATATTGGCATAGCCATCGCCAACTCATCCCACACTTGTAATGACCTAGAAACCATCCTCGCCTCCACCCTATCTACCATGAAGATCAATAATAAAGGCTATGGAGAGGATAGTCTGGCAGATCCATTTTCTGTCAAGGCACTCCCACTTGATCCACACACCTATGGATGATCGACATATCACAAAGCTAAGGAGATTCAACCTCCTTGATACAAACAGTTTGTCCCAACAACCTTTGTATCCTCAAAAGTCCCTCTTTATGGGGAGCTCACTCTAGCTATCAACAATTGGTTATATAAGGATGCACCTCCAAGAAATCAAACATGCCTTGATCACTTCAACCAGAAGTATCCCCAAGAACATAAGCTCATCACTAATAAATGGAACTATCAAAGTGGTGGTCTAGGACTAGAGGAAAGAGGCATGCAATGCCCCATCGAAGCACATAAGTGGGAAACAAAGTCAGGTCTTGGCTTTGGCATACCCACAACTGGGGGCACCAATACAGACGGCCATGCTTTTTTGAACATTCATCGCGACCTTGTCAAAATTGAAGACATTCCTAAGGAAGTTGAAAAGAGAGCCTATGATGATATCCCAAATAAAATCTACCTGGGAGATTCTATTCTCCAAGAACTATCCATCCATTTCATTGACCTACCACTCGCCCATCCGCAACTCATAGATTGGGACCAACCAAGTGTCATACACATTGATGAATTCACATTAGAGGAAGCACTTTTGAGATTCATGGGAGCCAAAAATCCTCACAAGAAAACAAGGCTAGATTTTGCCTATATCTATAAGCTAGATTCCAAGGGGCATTTTGGAGAAAATCCCCAACCTAGTTCTGATACACCTAAAACTAGAACTAAGGTGAATCCAGGACTAGCTAAAGTAGCAAAGAGGGCCCCTCAACAAGAATATCTAGAGTCACAAGAAGAACATGAGGATTTAGCATTACCTCCTCAAGATAATCAACCAGAGGTGTCTTCCATTCTAATTGAGGATACTAGAGAAGTCAACATCGATTCCTTAGATATCCCTAGACTTGTTCAGCACAAGACCAAGCTAACCTCCTCTTTGAGGTCTTACAAGAAAACATTGGACAATTTGCATGGTCATATCAATACATGCCAAGACTTGATCCAAAGATTGTAGTTCATCATCTTGTAGTCGATCCAAAGATCAAGCCTGTCAGACAAAAGCTTAGAAAAATGCACCCTAAGGTGGCATTACTAGTCAAAGCTAAATTAGAAAGAATTTTAGCTGCTAAGGTTATCTGACCTATCAACTGCTTAGAGTGGATCTCCAACATGGTCCCCGTCACTAAGCCTTCTGGTGACATCAGAATCTACACTAATTTCAGAGATCTTAACAAAGCTTGTCCAAAAGATGATTTTCCCTTACCCAACATAGATATGATTATAGACCTTACAATTGGACATGAAATTCTGTTCCTCATGGATGGATTTTTTAGGTATAATCAAATCAAGATTCTAGAAGAGGATCAACATAAGACAACATTCACTACCCCTTGGGGAACCTTTTTCTACAACATGATGTCTTTTGGCCTAAAGAATGCTAGGGCTACCTATCAAAGAGCTATGACAGCCATTTTCCATGATCTTATCCATAGCATTTTGGAGGATTATGTGGATGATAGCTTGGTCAAATCTCATACCTTCATGGATCATCTTGCTGACCTAAAGAAATTCTTTCATAGGTTAGCCAAATATCATCTCATGCTGAATCCCAAGAAACGTGTCTTTGGGGTCACATCTGGAAAGCTTCTAGGCTTTATAGTTTCTAAATGAGGTATAGAGATCGACCCCAAGAAGGTCAAGGCTATCTTAGACATGCCTCCTCCCCAGACACTATGACAGCTTCACACTCTTCAGGGAAAGATTCAATCCTTTTGATGCTTCATCTCCCAGCTTGCAGATAAGTGTACACCATTTGCACATTTACTGAAGAAGGATAAAAAATTCAAGTGGGATCCTTTATGTCAACGCAGCTTCGATCATCTCAAGTAGTATCTCATCAATCCCCCTATCTTGGTTCTACCAATTCTTGGTCATCCCTTGATCTTGTACGTATCACCAATGCCTACTGCTCTAGGGGCACATCTAGCATAGCTTGATGACTATGGCAGAGAAAGAGCCATCTACTACATCCGTAGAACCCTATTTGGTTATGAACTCAATTATACTCCTATGGAAAAAGCTTGTTTGGCAGTTGTTTTCTCAACTCAGAAGCTTTGCCACTACATGCTAAGTCATACCATCTAACTAGTCTCCAAGATTAACCCTCTCAATTATATGCTCCCCATAATAGCACTTACAGGTTGTTTGGCCAAATGGGTTATGCTCCTCAGCGAATTTGACATCCAATATGTAGACAGAAAGGCAATCAAAGGGCAAGCTATAGCAGATCACCTAGTTGAAGCACCTCTAGCAGATACATATCCTTTGATCACACAATTTCTAGATGAGCATATCTATCTAATTGAAGAATAGCCCCCATGGAAACTTATTTTGATGGCTCATACACATCTCATGGATCAGGGGCAGGAATATTTTTGGTCACACCTCAAGGAGATTACATTCCAAAAGCCTTCAAGCTACAATTCTCTAGCACCAACAATATAGCTGAATATGAGGCTCTCATAGCAGGATTAAAGATAGCTATAGAATGGAACATCACTGAGTTACAAATCTTTGGTGATTCTCAGCTCATCATCAAGCAAGCCCTAAATGAATATCAAACCAAAGATGAAAAGCTATTACCCTATAAAGAGCTAGTTGATCAGCTAACCCAACATTTTACAAAGCTTCAGTTTACACAAGTGCCTCAAATGGAGAAAAAAGCAGTAGATGCTATGGCTACTATTGGCTCGCTCTTAGAAATTCCCCAAGCGGTTACGTAGTATGAGTTTTTAGTCGAGCAACTCCTCACACCTACCTATGTGAATGATGACTCAAACCGTGTTTATATCTTGGTTGGTCCCTAATCCCCTTGGTACCATGAGATCCATGCTTACCTTAAAGATGGTATCATCTCCCCTCACCTCACATGTACCCAATGCCAAAATCTCATCCAAAAATCATCCCACTATGTTATCATAGCCAATACCCTATATCATTGAGGTTATCATGATTCTCTCTCTCGATGTTTAGATGAAAATGAGGCTGCAATGACATTAAAAGAAGTACACTCTAGACTTTGCGGTACCCACATGAGAGGTATCATCTTAGCATGAAAAATCCTTAGAGTAGGCTACTATTGGCCCACCATCAAAGAAGACCCATGTGACTTTGTCAGAAAGTGTCTCCCATGTCAGCAGCACACAAATCTTGTGCATGCTCCAGCACAAGATCTACAGCCTATTGCACCACCTTGGCCTTTCGCTTGTTGGGGCCTTGATCTAGTTGGAACTATCACACCTCTCTCATCTAATGGACATAAATGGATAATAATAGCTACAAACTATTTCACTAAGTGGGTGGAAGCAGTCCCTCTAGTCTTAGCTACATGAGTTTAGGTCTCTAAGTTCATCTTGTACCACATTGTTTGCCTCTTTGGCATCCCATCCACCATCTTCACCGACCACGAAGGTAACTTTGAAAATCTCAACATGGAAGAATTGTGTACTTCCCTTCACATCCATCACCACTTTTCTAGCCCATATTTCCCACAAGGTAACGGCCAGGTAGAGGCAACTAACAAAACCCTCGTCAAAATCCTAAAGAAAGTTTTCAATGATTCCGGCCATGATTGGAACCTACAAATAAATCCAGCCCTGTAGGCCTATCAAACTTTCTTCCGTACATCCACAGGCACAACTCCATACTCCTTAGTCTATGGTGCCGAAGCAGTACTACCCATAGAGGTTGAACTTCCCTGCTTGAGCATATCTTTGCAAGGGCAAATATCAGATGAAGAATATAGAGTAGCTTAGCTCACCCAACTAGATCTCTTAGACGAGAAGCAACAACAAGCCTATGATCATCTCACAGTCTATCAAACTTTTCTCAGAAGGAATTTCAACAAGAAGGTGCTTCCATGACACTTTTAGCTAGGCAACATGGTCCTCAAAGAAAATATGAAAGTCCAAGCTAATCAAGAAAAGTAAGGCAAGTTTGAACCTACTTGGCTTGGTCCTTATATTTTCACTGCCTCCTTTGGCTCCAGAGCCTATCAGCTATCTACACTGAAAGGAGAACTCTTGAATAATCCTACTAAAATCATTCATCTCAAGAAGTTCTATGCTTGAAGATCCTTGGTATACCTAGCTTTTGAAAAATACAAAAAAATAGTAAAGAGAAATAAGCATCCAATGGTGAAAACTTGGCAATTCAAGTGCCTTGGATAGGTAGCTTGGTGAAAACCTGGTAATCTAGACACCTTGTGTACTAAGACTAATCCATTATCTATCACTATCCTATCCCTCATCCATCCATTCACAATCCAATAAAACACCTGCTTGTTCCCTTGGTGGTTCAACCAAATATCCAAAATCTAATGAAGCTTGTAAATACCTCCTGTACAGCTTGTAAATCTTGTACCTCAACTTGTAAATCTTGTACCCCAACTTGTAAATCTTTTATCATCCCTTGTACCATAGGTTGTATATCCAAATCTTGTCCAAAGCTTGTACCATATTCCAGCTTATATTATATGCCAAATCTTGTATCCTAGCTTGTATCCTATCACATGCACACAAAGAATCACATTTTCCTTAAGCTTTTCACAAACCATCTACCTATCTGCCTATCAACTATTATAGACATCCCACCCTTCACAAAAATTTCCATCTCACAAAAAAAAAAATGAACAACCTTGTACATTTGTAACATATCTTGGTCTATTAGCTTGTACATCCTCTTTAGCTTAGTACTATTGTATCTATCCAGCTTTCGTGTCAGTTCCTCCTTGATTGTCATCTTGTACACAATGCACAACCCTTGGTTAGCTATTCCAATGCATCCTTTAGCTAGATCGCATGTCACCAAAGTGTTATCCTTCTTATTTCATCTTGCCAGACACATCACTCATCCAGATCCATTAGCTTAGGTGCTCTCCAATAGATCCTTGTAGGATATAGCTTTCCTCATGTCTGATCTTGGTTTGTTAGTACCTTGTCCCACCCATCTCATTGAAAAATGGTTCTCTTTTGGATTTTTGCTTTCTTTTGATTTGGAATCATCCCTTTTGGGTCTTGAAGTATCTTTTCCAAACAATCTTTTTGTTCCCTCCTCAAGGTTGCCACAATCTTCCATATCATGCTATACTACAAATGGGGCAATCTGAGTGTAAGGTCTTGATCAAGTCTTTTGTTTTTTTTTTCTTTTTTGCTTGTGGGTTACCTAGTGTCTATTCCATGATGCTTCCTCTAGGATTCATGTGTGATGCTAGGGAAATCCTTATGTGTTTTTTTTGAGTTAGTCCATCAGTCCTTTGGACAGTTGGTGAAAAGGCCTTGATGTTCTTGTTAACCTTGGAATCAACCAACAGTCCTATAGAAAATCTAGTGTTGAACTACATGGTGGTACTTCTCTTTGAAGTATCCCCCTGCTCAAGAAAAGCTTCAATGGTTTCCCTTCATCTCCATTATCCCCCATCCATATCCAACATATGTCTCTCCTACCCTAGCTTATGCATCAGTATCTCTTTGAATCAATCTGCACTTTTAGCTTTAGGGATCCACAATCCTAGTCTTAGGGATCCACCAATCCAATCAATCCACCAAGCCTCATCTTTCGAGCTCCATAATCCTAGTCCTAGGGATCTTTGAAACCCATCTTCTGCCAATCTGACTCTTTGAAATCTTTTTGCATAAGCTTTATCATCCCATCATCCATCTCCTTATCCAAGATTCCTTTTTATAGTGCTCTGGTCCATCATCCTCTGCAATCCCTGAGATCTTAAGCTTGCTTCCTCTTGTGTCTCTGATTCTCCCTTTATCATTCTCTCGTAGTGAGAGTTTGAGCTAACTAAACCTCTTCTCTTAAGCCAATCTGAGTCTCCTTGCTCATCTTAGATTCTTGTACTTTTCAAGAAATCGTTGAGCCTTGCTTTCTCTCCACGCCGCCTTCTTGAGGGGGCATCTCGCAGTCCATTCTCTCCTCTTCTGCTCTAGCCTTGGGCATCTTATTTTCTTATCCTTGATGACATGCCACTTGCGGCATCACATCAAAGAGGGGGAAAATGTAGACACCTAAATACTTTAGAAAATAAAGTATTTTTATTTTCTGAAAAAATTCTTGATGACATCATCATTTATTAATTAATTAATTATTTTATTTTTATGCCATTAAATCTCTTTATCTTAATTAAAAATATTTAATTAAAGAATCCTTCCAAAAAATGTTTAAATCTTATTTAAACATTATTTCCTTATTTATTCATTATTTAATTAATAAATTGACCAAAAAACTCAAAATAAATAAAAAATTTATTTTTTGCCCAAAACTTGGCCAATTTCCTTAAGACCACTAACCTCTTCCAAAATCTTCTAATCCTTCTTTAATTTTGATTAAAGGCTAATCCCATCATTTCCTACTCCTAATCCCAACTCAAAATATTTAATTAAGATTAAATATTAATCCTCATGTTTATTAAAAAAGTTTTAATAAATCTCTCCTCAACCCAAACCCTTGAAATAAATAAAACTTTATTTATTTCCTAAAAATCTAATTTATCCTCATGCTAAGAAGTTCTAGACTCTTCTAGAAAGTCTTCATCCTCATCCTAGGAAGTTCTAGACTATTCTAGAAAGTCTTTATTCTCATCCAAAGTCTAGACTCTTCTAGAAGATGTCTTTAAACCTAATCCTAATCCCCTCCTAACCTTGTCACATTCCCTAAACATGGGTTAAGACTTACTAACCCAATCTAAATTTAACAAATATCTCTTCCTTCACCCACCTTCATTAAATGCCATCCACTTGCATATCCCTAAGCTAATCCTAAACCATCCTAATCCATCCTCTAATCATTTGCACAATCCTAAGCAAGCTTAAAACCTTCCTAATCAAGCCCAAGTCAAAATTCCTCTCATCTCCCTCAAAATATCCCAACAATAAAACCTTATGAAGCCCACTAGGCCATAAATGACTCTTCCAAGCCCTTTTGTTGCTCTTACAAGCCTTATGAGAGTCTTTATGAAGATTTTATCCCTTGAGCCTCCTTTGTTGACTCATCCTTCCCCTTTCCTCCATCCTCTCACCCTGTGACATGTGTCACTCCCTGATTGGCTATAAGGAAGCACAATCCATGTGCTCTCCTCTCATGCAATCTGAGCCCTCCATGAGCTTTTCCCCATCCTTGCATCTTAGCCCTCAATCCCTCAAGCCTCTTGCCTATAAATTGGATCCTTCCCCTTTACAAAAACACACAATCCATGAAGTAAAGTCATAATTCCATTTTAAGAAGTCATTTTACATCAAAACCATACACTCACACCCAAATTCCAACTCCATTTGAAGCCCTTTTTGAAGCATAAGCTTGAGCATACATCCTATCTATTTAGACAAAGCCACTCAACAAGATAGCTTCTCATTGAGAGAGCCCATTAATGGCTCATATTCTCAATTGAGAGCTCATCTTAGTCTATCTTGAAGTTTATGAATTTTGTTTAGTTTGTAGAAGCTTTATTTAAATTTGGTTTCTATTAGCATACTAACATTGCTCATATATAGAAAGCACCAGCTGTGGCCAAGGTCCTGGGTGAGTAAGCCCCAAACTTTCCTAGAGTAAGAGCATAGAACGAACAAATGATTACCTTTCTCCAACTCTTCTTTGCACAAAACACATCTGCTAGGCATGATATGACCTCTTTTAATGAGATTTTCCTAGGTGAGAGTTTTGTCCTGAAGAGCCAACCAAAGAAACATGTTGACTTTTGGCATTAGGCTTGGGAGCCAGGCCCTCGACCAAGAGGGAGACTCTTTTAAGCTCCATAAAGTAGAGTACCCAGAGGTGACCGAATAGAGCCAATTGGCATTATCCTCCCAAACTAGTTCATCCTTATTGTCTCTAAGGGATAATGAATTAAGCATGATCATGATTGGTTTGAGGTCCTTTAAGATAATGGAAAGGTCCTTCCATCCCTGTTTAGTCCTATAATTTCTGACTTTGTGCCCAAAAGGGTTGATGTAATCATTAGCCCATACTCCATAGCTAGGGTTATTTATGAGGGGGCCCTGAGGAAGCTAGCAGTCAAACCAGAACATAATATTCTTCCTGTTACCCAGCTTCTAGGAGACTTTAGAATTAGCCAAGTCCCTGGCTTTTAAGAAACCATTCCAAACAACTGAGCCTTTTGGGATATGCTCACTGAATAGAGTGAACTAAATAGAGGGCCTTTTTATATACTTATTTACCAAAATATCTCTCCATTCTCGTGTGCTACTAAAGATGTGCCAGATTTTCTTTGCCAGGAGGGCTTTGTTGATGTGAGTGAGCTTCCTAATTCCCAGACCTCCATTCTTCTTAGGGAGGCAAACTTTGTCCCAAGAAAATAGGGGGTACCTTTTATTCCTTTCAGTTCCCATGCATAAAATATGATTTAATCACTAAAATCTGACTAATTCCAAGCTTTTACCATCCTTTTAACATTACTGAGTTTTCTAGCTACCTTGAACATTGCAGTGCCTTCCACATCTATGCTCCACTAGACCTTAATTCTTTCTAAAAGGTTAGGGTGGGAGGCCCACATTTTCTCAAAATGGAAGGGAGGAGGTCTACAGGGATCAAAAGGAACAATTGAGAGGGAGATGGGGGAGTGGTCGGACCCAACTCTAGGCAAAAGAGCTAACTTGCAAGAGGAGGACTACAGCCATTTAGGAGAAATGAGGGCTCTATCTAGTCTAACCTAAATACACTCCTTGCCTAAGCCTTTATTGGACCAAGTAAAGTCACCTCCCATTAGGTCCAGATCTAAAAAAGCTAATCCATTGATGAAGTTAGAAAGGTCATGCTTGCTATCCCAATTCTGAGTCAGACCACCCTTCTTCTCATTGTCCAGAAGAGGGGTATTGAAGTCTCCCATTATGATTCCTTTTTTAATGTTACTATTTTGTACTAGCCCTTTTGCTCTATACCAGTAGGATTTTCTATCTCTCTTGTTGTTGGGGGCATAAATATTGAGCAAGAACCAAAATTCATTGGAATAGATATGGAACACTATAAAAAAAAAATTATTACCTTCATTGAAAATTGATTCCACCTTGAAAATTTTTGTCTTGTATAAAGTTAGCAGACCCCTAGAGGCTCCATCAGAGTCTGAAGCCTCCCCACTCATCAAGTTACTGAACTTTATATTTCTCAAAGAATCCTTTTTCATTTTTGTTTCTTGGATCATCAAAATGTCTGGTCTCTGGTCTCTAATTAGATTCCTACTAATTTCCTATTTATGGGTGCCATTTAGGCCCCTAATATTCCATGAGATGATCTTCAATTTTTATTCTTAGAAAAATCCTTCAAGGTGCTTTGGCACCCATTCACCAAGGGCCTTCTGGTCTCCTCTTCTCTGGACTACCTTTCTGATTTTTTGCATACTTTGGTTGTAGAGCCCACATCTAGTTTCCAATTGTTCCTAATTGCCGCAAGAGAAGCCTTGGACAGATCTTTGAATTGATTCTTCCTAGGTATCTATCCCTTCTTTTTGAACTCCAAGGATCTAGAAGCCTTATTGTCCTTCCTTGGGGTGGTGAGAAGATCAACCCTTTGGTCCTGATCTTTCAAAAAGTCCTCCTTTTTTCCTGTTTTGCTCGTTGCTTCTTTGGTGGAAACCAATTTTTCCTCTGGGTCTTGAAAGATGATAATTTCCTTATTTTCTCTTTCCTTTACTTCTTCTGTGGAGCCCAAAATCAGCTCTTCCTCACTAGGGAAAAGGTCCAAACCAGACTCTTGAAAACCTTTCTACGAGATAGCCATACCTTACTCTTCTCCAGGCTTGAGGGTCCTTTCCTTGACCTATTCATCCTCAAACTATTGGTAATCATTTAAAGGTAAAGGGGAACTGGGTCTTGACTTAAGTAACTCTCCTTCTTTTCTTGTCTTGCCTTGAGGCTCTTGGTTTGTCATCTTAGGAGCATCTACTACATTCTAGGTCTCCAAAGAAAGGCTCTTCTAGCCTTGTCCTGTGGTCTTATTTTTCCAAACTTTTTTCATCCTCAATTGAGAATAAGGGGGATTATTCTTCCTAGTAGTCTTGGTTTTTGGTCACTGAAAAGCCTTGTGACCTATTTTTAGACAGTGAAAACACCCAAAAGGGACATTGTCAAAATCCAACTGCTAGATATGAGTGCCAAGTTTTGACTAAAAATAAACCACTTCAGGCATATCATCCCCTTCCCTCACACAAATGAAATTCCTCGCATAAGTCAGCCTACTCTTAAAAGCTATGATAGGGTCGATGGAGAGAAGCTCTTCGAAAGACCTGGCCACTCCCTTAAAGACATCCTCATTCTAGAACTCCAATGGTAGCTCTGGGAGTCTGACCCATACTGGAGCTTGCTGAAGGAATGATTCATTTAAGTCCAATTGAGATGACCATTTTTGAAGCATTAGGGTGGCCCTTCCAAAGCTCTAGGGACTTTCACACAGAATGTCAGCCATGTCCTCTTGATAGGTGAACTCAAAGAGAGAAAACCTTTAGCCATTGCTGTGACACTGACTTGACATATGGTTTTGCATTGTTTTGCTTTCTTCGATTGGATTTTTCCTTTTTGGAGTATGTTTTTTAGAATAGACATATGATTGCCTAGGATGTGGATTTTTAGCTTTATGCATTTTGAAGTTGGCATTCACATTGTTGTGGTAAGCTTTGGGAAGATGGTTATGAGAAGCTTTGTGAGATGGAGAGAATATGTAGGACCTTATAGTGGGAGGATGATTGATGATAGGTAGAGAGATGTGCCTTTGTTGATCCTGAATAGGGATGAAAGGAGTGGGATTTTTATGCTAGATGATAGGAGGATGGTTGATGGTAGATTTTGGTACATAGGGACCCAAAATGGATTTAGTGGATGAAGGGGGGATATGGTAGGTTGTTTTCAATTTCAAAGATGGTGGAGGGGAGATGACATAAGATTTTTTGAAGGAATGATGGGAGGATGGCATGGTGGGCCTAGAGATAGGCTTGGTTTGGGGATGGCGTGTACCAACACTTTTAGATGGTGAGCCTTTGGATACATATCCAAGACCATGAAATCCTAGATTCTTTTGTGCAATAATAGGCTTTCTGATTCCTTGCTCTTGTTGTCCTAAATCTTGACCTTGATAATGCCATCGATTGAGCATTTGAACGAGTTGAGGAAAATTTTTTCTTTTAGAAAATGGTAGAAGTGCTTCATTAGGTGTATATCAACGGAGAGATACTGTTCTTAATTCTTTTGCTGAGAAGGTGCCACCATCGATGAATGTAAGTGAACCAAGAGGGTAGATTATAGATGGTGAAATAGCTTGGAATGGTGGTAAGATGGAAGCATGGAGTGGAAGAGATGATAGGGTAGGATCTTGATTTAGCTGATGGGATGAAAAGATATCCTGCAGTAGAGGAGGTATGGCTTGAGCTTTTGGAGATCAAGGGGATGGTGACTGTAATATGGATGGAAGACATGGTATGATGATATCTTCATTTATGCTTTGGGGGATTTCAACATGCTTTTGGGTAAGATCTTGATAGGATTGGGTTGGAGTGGATGGTGCAATAGGAGGTGAAGGGATGGATTCTTCAAAGGCAGTGGATGGATAGATGGAAGATTCAGTAGTGGAGATGGATGAGTAGAAGATGGATGCATAAGGGTCATTATGGGAGATTTGGGAAATACTTGGAGGTGATGTGGCTAGGATTTGGAGGGATTTGATAGGTGGTGGGATTTTGATGCTTGCAGGAAGTGGAAGGATTTTAAGCAATTTGATGGATGGTATGGGGATGATAGCTTTGGGAGATGGAGGTGATATTATAGATGGGGAAGCTTCATCACTGACTACTTCACATGGTTTGATTAGATGACATGGCTTATCAACTATTGGAGGTGACTTTTCTTGTATTTCATGGAGGATATTCCTTGGAGACTCGTCTGTCAGAGGTGGAGGTGGTGGATTGATAGGAATAGCTGGTGCGATGGGGGTGGAAGATTGGAAGCTTAGTTGATTGGGTGATGGAGGACAAGCTGGAATATGAGATGGCATGACTAGATGGTTTGGAAGAATTCTTTTATTTTGGCAGATGGTTGGTGAAATGTTTCTAAGGCTTTCAATATACCCATCATAGTCAACAATATTTTCATCATCATTGGAATAGGAGGTGGCGGGAGCAAGGACAATGTGACCAAAATCATCATGATAGGATTGGGACTTCATGCTTTGACAATGAGTTTGATGGGGATGAGGTCTTAAATATGGATGAACATGGAAGCTCATGGTTGGATTTGGATTACGCTCAAATTTTGGATTGGGTTTGCAAAGATTTCCTAAGGAAAGTCAAAGTTGCATGACAAAGCTAAGGAGGATTGGATGGGTATTTTAGGCTTTTCTAAGGATGGAAGACTTCAAGGGCATGTTGTCAAAAGGTGAGAGTTTTGCTCTCCTATGTGCAGGATTGGTGGTTGTGTCAGCTTTGAGGATAGACTAATGATCCTATGGGCATGACACGAGATTGACCACTTATGGATCCAAACCTTGAGCTCAAGGTGATGAGGGATACAAGTGACAAAGCTAGATTACCCTAGACAATGCTCTGTCAAAGGGATAACCTTGGTGAGATTGGTTGATTGGTAGGATTGATTGGATAGCAAACTCTGGAAGAGTAACAACAATTCCTTAAAGGGTTGGGTGATTTTGGATTGGGTTGCTAGCTAGCTGGGGGGATGATTTGGATGGACTTTGAATTTGGGATTGTTCTAAAGAAAAGAACTGGATAGATTCATTTGTGGCAGGGGAGCTTGGATGATATTCTGATGAGGCAGTGACTACACTAAGTATACCTTGAGTTGGGATATTTTTGGTTTTTTGGGATTTTGACCAAAGTTGGCAAACATTCATTGAAAAAGCTATGAACAAACAAATAGACAAAAGTTTCGAGCAAGCAGGTCAAACACACCAACATCCTAGGAAGCTTTCTACAAGGATGAAATTTGGTTTAGCTAGGGAGTCCTAGATATACGCACGGTACGTGAGGCCCAAATCTGTAGATGAAAACAAAAAGATGTTACACAGCGAAGAGGAGCGGTAACCAACTTCTCCTCTTTCACTTCTCAAGGGTATAAAGTTCCTTGAGGCTTAGCCCAAGTGACAAAATCTTGATCCCAAGATAGATGTCTTTCGATTCACCTCCTGATTCTTATACTCTGTTGGAACGCTGAAGTTGAGGTCATCCCAAGGGGTGATGAAATCCCCATGCAGGCCTCCTAAAAAGAAACAAGGTTTTGGATCCTAGTCTTATGCACCCAAGATAGCCTTGAAAGACGACAAGGGGAGGGAATATTTGGATGACCTTGGGCTAAAAGAAAAAGTTCTTTTTCTAACCAATGCTTAAGTTTTCTGATCTAGACTTTGAAAACACACATGTTTAGGATGCAATGTTTATTCCAACTTTGAAGCATTTGACAAAAGTAAAATCGATCGAAGAATGAATACAAGAAGAAGATTTAGGGTCAACAAAAAAGTAAATCCACGTGCCCAGAGGCCCTCCACGTCAAGTATCGATTAATTTCTTTTAAGGCATTCAAGATATGGTGTGATTTTGTTTTAAGCCCAAAACAAAGATGTGTGAAATTTGATTTCAAAAGTGCACCCAGACGCCCTCTACGTCAAGATTTATTCAAATTTTAATGCCCAAATGAAGTGTTAGCGAGCCTAATGTGCATTCAAAGAATTTTCTAAGTTAGAAAAACTAATAAAAACACAAATAAGTGAAGTTTGATCTTTGTGGAGCACTTAACACCCTCTTGGGTGGACCCATCCTCATAGATGGGGCTGAGATTGCAACCAATGGTTAAATTGATGGGTGATTAAAGAGGGTGAGTCCAATGACAAAATCACTCAAAGTGTTTTTATTTATTTTTATGACTTAAAAGATTACAAAAATGTAGATTCTTTTTATGCTCCAAAAGATTATTATTTGATCTATGGCATTCAAGATTGGATTTGTTGTTTTAATAATGCATTTATAAAAAAAACAAACTTGATTTTAATCCATGGCACTCAAGAGTGATTTTAGCAACATGCATTCAAAGACAAGTGATTGAACATTCAAGTTTTTTCCTTTGAGCATTCAAGATTGAGATTTTGTGTGTTGTTTAAGAAATTTGAAGTGCTTTGTTTTAACCTTATATCATTCAAGATTGTTTTGGACTCAAAAGTGAAAATCACTCTTTGGACTTTGATTTACATTCAAGATTTTGTGTTCTAGTTTTCATATTTTAAGCCCAAAAATGATATTCCTAGATTGTTTTGATGCATGAAAAACCTAAGAAACATTCAAGATTTTGCAAAAAGACATTTGTTTGGAACAAATAACAAAGTTTTTAGGACAATTTTTGGCAACCATTTAGGACTGTTAGTTTTCATCAGATTTTTAAAAGAACTTTAAAATATTTGCAAATGAGGTTCATTTTATCCTTGATTGATGCTTTGAGTTTGATTTAGGTTTTAGTGTGCACTTAGTGTTGATTTTGAACCTTTTGAAATGGAAACTTGAAGTTCTTTTTAAATTCCCAAAAATGAAGTGTTCCTAACTTTGCATGAATGGATCTAAAACCTTGATGTTGCAAGGATGCAAATGATTGGATTGGTTTAGTTTCACTTGTTAAAAGATTTTTATTTTTTTGCAAATTTTTAATTTTTTAATGGATTTAAGTATGATTTGGGGGTTCATTTTAAGCACTAAAAAGAAGTGTGTATGAGTTTAATTCCTTAAAAAAAAATAGCCAAGATCTCCCACAAGAAGAAGAAGAAGAAGTAGATGGAATAAGAAGAATATAGACAAGAAGAGGAAGAAGAATTCCAAGTGCTTTGTCCACCTATAAGCTTGAAAAATCTGCAAATACTATGAGATAGACTATGAGTTCCTTTATCTTCTTCATGCTCATGTGGACCTACAAAACCAATTTATACAATCCTACCAATCAAAAAAACAAGTAAAATTAGCAAATGACATACAAAACTTGACTAAAAAAGCTAATGAAGATGACCCATGCGGGGTCCCACCAGGCATGCCAAAATGTATATGAGCAATGTTAGTATGCTAATAGAAACCAAATTTAAATAAAGCTTCTAAAAACTAAACAAAATTCATAAACTTCAAAATAGACTTAGATGAACTCTCAGTTGAGAATATGAGCCATTAATGGACTCTCTCAATGAGAAGCTCTCTTGTTGAGTGGCTTTGTCTAAATAGATAGGATGTATACTCAAGCTTATGCTTCAAAAAGGGCTTCAAATGGAGTTGGAATTTGGGTGTGAGTGTATGGTTTTGATGTAAAATGGCTTCTTAAAATGGCATTATGACTTTACTTCATGGATTGTGTTATTTTGCAAAGGGGAAGGATCCAATTTATAGGCAAGAGGCTTGAGGGATTGAGGGCTAAGATGCAAAGATGGGAAAAAGCTCATGGAGGGCTCAGATTGCATGAGAGGAGAGCACATGGATTGTGCTTCCTTACAGCCAATCAAGGAGTGACACATGTCATAGGGTGAGAGGATGGAGGAAAGGGGAAGGATGAGTCAAAAAAGGAGGCTCAATGGATAAAATCTTCATAAAGAGCCTCATAATGGCTTGTAAGAGCAATAAAAGGGCTTGGAAGAGTCATTTATGGCCTAGTGGGCTTCATAAAGTTTTATGGTTGGGATATTTTGAAGGAGATGAGAGGAATTTCAACTTGGGCTTGATTAGGAAGGTTTTAAGCTTGGTTAGGATTGTGCAAATTATTAGAGGATGGATTAGGATGGTTTAGGATTAGCTTAGGGATAGGCAAGTGGATGGCATTTAATGAGAGTGGGTGAAGGAGGAGGTATTTGTTAACTTTGACTTGGGTTAGTAAGTCTTAACCCATGTTTAGAGAATGTGACAAGGTTAGGAGGGGATTAGGATTAGGTTTAAAGACATCTTCTAGAAGAGTCTAGACTTTGGATGAGGACAAAGACTTTCTAGAATAGTCTAGAACTTCCTAGGATGAGGATGAAGACTTTCTAGAAGAGTCTAGAACTTCCTAGGATGAGGATAAATTAGATTTTTAGGAAATAAATAAAATTTTATTTATTTCAAGAGTTTGGATTGAGGAGATATTTATTAAAACTTTTTTAATAAACATGACGATTAATATTTAATTTTAATTAAATATTTTGAGTTGGGATTAGGGGTAGAAAATGATGGCATTAGCCTTTAATCAAAATTAAAGAAGGATTAGAAGATTTTGGAAGAGGTTAGTGGTCTTAAGGAAATTGGCCAAGTTTTGGGCAAAAAATAAATTTTTTATTTATTTTGGGTTTTTTGGTCAATTTATTAATTAAATAATTAATAAATAAGGAAATAATGTTTAAATAAGAATTAAACATTTTTGGTAGGGATACGTTAATTAAATATTTTTAATTAAGATAAAGGCATTTAATGGCATAAAAATAAATTAATTAATCAAAAAAATAATTAATTAATAAATGATGACATCATCAGGAATTTTTCAAAAAATAAAAATACTTTAGTTTCTAAAGGTTTTTAGGTTTCTACAAGGAGGACCCTGTCATCTCCACCATCTCCCTCCACACGACAATAGAAGACATCGAGAGATTTGTTTCCTTCCCCTCGTGGGAAGGAAAAGATATAGTTGATCTAGACATGTATATATATAGGCATCAATGGACATATTCGATACACATTTGATGTATATGACATTTTATATTTGATGTATCACATTATTCAACTTATGACATTATTCTTTAATATATGATATGTTTGTTCATATACAACATTATTGGTTATCATAATATATTATGTGTTTGTTAATGTACATGAGATTATTGGTTATCATTTTATATTATATGTTTTTTCATGTGTGACATTAAATTAGATATGTTCATGTATGACATTAAATTAAATATGTGCATGTATGACATTAAATTAGATATGTTTATGTATGACATTAAATTCAATACCTAATATGTTCAAAACTTTGATAGAATATTGATTAACAATAAAATTTATCATTGTTTAAGCATAAGTTAATCATTTGCAATATGTTATCATCAGATGATTTATGATCTTGTTCATGTTTAAAGTTTTCCTTCTCTATCATTTTTTTATCAAGTTTAATTCAATACCTAATTAGTTTGAAATTTTGATACAATATTGATTAGCAATAAACTTTATCAGTCAAGATCGATTAGGACCTCCTAGCAATAAACTTTTATCAGGCAATATTTGTGGACCTCTTGGCTGCTTAGTCTATGGATGGCTCTAATGGTCTAGGAGCTAGCATTTATTATAATATTAGAATGTTACACTTGAGGTGGGGGGGAGACATTAGTAGGGGGGACAAAAGTGCCAACTTTCTTCTGTTGGGAATAGGGTCTATCCTGACGAGCACCTAGCCCTACACCCATGTTGAGCTTCATGCTCCAATAGTTTACCTTGAGTTTCAACACAAATTCTACATACAATTTTATTAGGAAATAAAATGGTACCTCTAAATTTCTATGTGGAGGGATGCCAAAAACTATTCACCAATAATCCCAAAAGTTTGCACGTATGGCATCATTTGTGCACCATTTAATTGATAGTTTGGGCTTTTTGCTGTCGACTGATAAACTAGGTTTTGGGTTCACAAAAAGGGAAACCAAATAATCTTTACTTATATTAAGGGCTGCAACGTCATCATAGTCCAACCCATCATCAAATATGTCATGCATTTTTTCATGCCAATGAAGAGCGGCATTTTGTTCCTTAGTAAGTGTTTCAATGTTATCCATTATGGTGTTTAACATGGATAACATAGGAGCCAATGTAGGTATAATATTATATGTTGTTTGCAAAGGCCTCAATTTGGTGAGATTTTTAAATATCAAATCCTCACTTCAAGGAGGATTTTGAGGGGGTAAAGGATCATTTGGTGGATGATTTTGCAGGGGTACTAGATCATTTGGTGGGGGTTTACGAGGAACAATATTCCTTGCCTCGGTATCATCATTTTGGTCAGCCATACCTATTAATTTGCAAAACATAATTTATATTAAAAAAAACCTAAATTTTAATAATTTCTATTAAAAAAACCTAAATTCTAACAAATTAAACTAAAACCAACAAATTTATAATAAAATTTTATAAATTTATACTAAAATTGATTAAAAACATTAGAAAAAACCTATTATTGTGTATCTGATTAAAAAATAGATATCTGAGCTCAAAAAATTGCTATATCACTATCAAAATAGCAACCCTCAGGTTGTGGTTTTTTAAAAAATAGTAGTACAATTATTAGGTATCCAATTTGATATCAGATACCTAATATATCGGATATCTAATAATATCAGGTATTTGATATCAAATCAGATACTTGATAAGGGTTGGGGGGCCTACTTTCTAGGTTTGGTATTAGGATGGGTGGAAAAAAGTCAGAGTGAATTTTGAAATGCTTTTAGACGTTTTCAAACTCTACTTCTTTCACATTGCCACTTTTTGGCACACCATGATCTTGCACATACCCATGACCTCAAGAAAATTTATCTTAACTATTCAGGGTCAACTGTGAAGAAAGGAAGAGGATACCAGTCCATAACAACTAAAGGGATTAGTCAAGGCATTTCAAAGCTTGAGATTTCTTATCTACTCTCAAATTTCAAGAAGGACATCATAAATGATGTCACTACACATCTCAACACAATGATTGCAAAGAAAAAAAATGTAGAAGTTGAATCATGATTGACAGAGTACTATCCTCACTATCGTAAATAAAAGCAAGACTGTGGATGTAAGTTGGTAGCCAACCTAGAGAATCACCATTTGCTAACTAAGTACATGAAGATAGATGGGGACAATAATCAAGTGTTCTTTGTTGCTCAACATCAACCACGGGCTTCAAGACAAGGTATGCCTCAAGATCCTTTAAAATTTTCAAATCCTTACAATAATTAGTGGTAAAACCAAAGCTATCAGAATCCTTTTTAGTACATCCAACCTTCCTAGCAAAACTAGCAAAACAACTAGTGGCCTAACTAGCAAAATAACTAGTGGAAAAATCAGTAGAATCAATGGAAACCATCATAAGGAAATTGGTAGCAAAATAACCAATGAGGGGGGGGGGGGGGGGGGCACTCCACAATGGCCTAACCAAAATCCCGGTAACCCACAACTACCAACTCTAGTCCAACAACCTACAATAATGCCACTTCATGCAACAAATAATACTAATCCTAATCCAACCCAATTGCCTACTCAATCTCAACCAAATCCAAACAACAAGAAACAATAGCAAAAAATGTACACTACTAATACTCAGTAGTGCCTTACATATTCACTAGAGATATCTAATATCCATTTGAGATCTTGTACAACTTTTCCTATACTAGAATACCCTATTATCATGAAAGTTGTTGACACTCCTAAAACACCACTTCTGAAAGCTACATTGCCAAATACCAACCCACTAACTAATATATTGAACAAGACTACTAACCATACCACCGTGAATCCTCACTTTCCACATAGGCTAAATAAAGATAAATCTATATCCCAAGAGGAAGAGAAATTTGATATTGTTGAGTAGCTGAAAAAAATTTGCATCCAAATTCCTCTATCCCAAGCTATAAAAGATGTCCCTATTTATGGAAAGGCTATTAAGGAAGCATTCCTTAAGAAGCTATGGTAGAAGAAGAAAGATCCTCAAAAAATCCATATTATTGGGTAATTAGTAGATATCATGTTAGGAAAGGTAGTGATACCAAAGTATTTAGATCCTAGTAGTCCAGTAGTTAATCGAATCATAAATGGACATGCTATGAAAAATGCTTTAGTTGATCTAGGAGAAGCAATGAATATAATGAGTAAAGATACAATGCATAGGTTATGTATGGAAGGCTTAAGAACAACTCCCATTGTGTTACAACTTGTTGATAGTTCAACTATCACTTTAGATGGTCTCATAGAAGATGTGATAGTGACTTTAGATTCATGGGAATACCCTACTAATTTTCTTATCTTATCACCCAAAGTAAAACTTGCTAGCTATCTTATCATATTAGGGAGACCCTGGTTAGCCACCACAATGCTAAAATTAGTTGTAGATCAAGCAGTATGACAATTTCAAATGGTCAAACCATAAGGAAGCTAGAGCTATATCCACCTACCCAACCCCAACTAGACTTGGGAGAACCTATTTGGCTAGATTTAGGAGATAAAGAGGAAGAACTAAATTCTCTAGCTTAGTTCATGATGTTGCATAGGCAATATTTTTTGAAAATGCAAGAAGAAGATGATGTAGTATAGAACATTCTTAGTAATGAGTGTATAGTGGCCAAAGATATTGTTGAAACTTCTATCTTAAAGCTATGTACCTATGAAGACTATGTCTACCAAGCAAGCCCTAAAATAATTGATCAATTACTGCCAAGTGAAGTAGCTACAAGTCTAGTACTAGAAGTGTAACAACTACTATGGAACTTCCTCTTGGTCATAATCTCCATGTAAACAAAAAGCTATCCCTATCATACATGGAATTGTTAATCAAGCTCCTATATCAGCATGAAAAAGACTTTTCTTGAGATTATAAGGATATGGTAGGATTTATCCCTAAACTCTATACCCATAGGATGTACATTAATGATGGAATCTTGTCACTCTATCAACCTTAGAGGAGAATAAATCCAGCATTGCATGAAATAATTAAGACTGAGTTATATAAATTATGAGATTTTGGATTCATTTATCCAATCTCTGATAGAAAATGGGTATCACCATTAGTTATTGTACCTAAGAAAGGAGGAAAGTGATGGATATGTGTAGACTATAGAGAATGAAATAATGCCACAAAGAAGGACCACTTTCCTTTACCCTTTATTGATCAGGTTTTGGATACTTTGGCTAAAAATAAATACTTCTCATTTCTAGATGGAAATAGTGGATACAATCAAATAAGTATTTCTCTAGAAGATCAAGAGAAGACCCTATTTATATGTCTTTGGGGTATGTATGCCTATTCTATATTACCATTTCTCTTATGCAATGCACCTACTACTTTCTAGAGAGTTGTAATCAACATCTTTGTCAACATATCACATGATTGAATGGAGATATACATGGATGACTTCACTAAATTTGGTGTCACATTTGAGGAATATTTGGAGACCTTGAAAAAAGTACTAATCTGATTTGAAGAGCACAACCTGTCTCTCAATAGTGAGAAATACTTTCTGATGATGCAGTAAGGCATGGTATTAGGACATTTTATCTCTAAAGTTGGAATCTAGGTAGACCCTATGAAAGTAGAGGTAATTCTCACACTCTGTACTCCCACAAAGAAAAAGCTACTTAGATCTTTCCTAGGACATGTTAGCTATTATAGGAGGTTTATCAAAAAAATTAGTTAGATAGCTAGCCCTCTTTATACTTTTATTACCAAAGAGGTTGAATTTTCCTAGATAAAGGAATGTAATGACTCCTTGCAGTAGCCAAAGTCACTATTGATAATTACACCAATACTCAGGGGTCCCAATCAGACTTTTCCCTTTCAAATACATACAGATGCTTTTGACTATGCTATAGGTGTAGTCCTAGGAAAAAAATATCAACATCTTGAAAATGCAATCTATTATATTAGTAAGAGCCTTCATGGACTAGAGTTGAACTATACAGTGACTGAAAAAGAACTATTAGCAGTAATTTATGCTCTGAACAAATTTTGGCATTATATAACTAGTTATCCCATATTTGTTGATACTAACCATGTAACAATTAAATATCTTATGAATAAACCTACCATTACAGGTAGGTTAGCAAGATGGCTACTTCTTTTGTACGAATTTGATATCACAATCATTGACAAACGTAGGAAAGAAAATGTGGTAGTTTATTATCTATCTAGAATCCACCATGATGAAGAAGATACTACTTTGATAGATGATACATTTCTAGATGAGCATTTATTTCATATTGTTGTCCAAACCCCATGGTATGTAGATATAGCTAATTACATTGTAGCTAATTAAATGCCAACACATTTCTCTTACAAGGATAAGAGGTTGCTTGTAGAGAAAAGCTTTCATCTCTCTTGGATTGATAACATACTATTTTACACTGGACTTGATCAAGTTATGAGGAGATGTGGACAAGAAGTTGAGAATATGGCATTCTACATGCATATCATAATGAATCATGTTGGGGGAACTTTGAAGTAAAAAGAATAATGGTAAAAATTTTAACAACTAGTTACTATTCACCTACACTTCAGAAAGATGCAACCAATTATACACGAAACTATGATAAATGTTAGAGGATGAGCGAACCAAAGAAAATAGATGAAATGCCTCTCAATCCACAAATGGTGTTAACACCATTTGAAAAATGGAATCATGCACTTCATTTGTCCAATAGATCCTCCATCCAATGGGAAATCATATATCCTTGTATTTACTTACTAGCTAACAAAATGGGTTGAAGTCAAAGCCACGAAGCATGCTCTAACCATAAAGTTGCCAAATTTTTGTATGAACAAATCTTTACTTGATATCGTGTACCTAGAGAAATTGTTACTGACTAGGGTGCTCAATTCACTTCCAATTTCATCATAGAACTCATGAAGGAATATAATATCAAACACTAGAAATCAAGTCCTTATCACCCTCAAAAAAATGGACAAGTATAAGTTACAAATTGGGACATAGAAGCCATCTTGACAAAGAAAGTTCATTTACATCATAGAGATTGGAGAAACAGTCTACTAGAAGCTGTCTGGACATACATAACAACATGGAAGACTACCACAGGGTCCACACCACTTGATTTTTTGTATTTACAAAGCAAAAATGCTACCCATTGAGTTTGAACACAAAACTTTAAGAACTACACTGGAGTTAAACATTGTTCTTCTTGCAATATAGAGAGAGTGCTTATTGCATCTTAATTCTTTGGATGAAATGCACAAGTCTCTAGAATGCACATAAATCATATAGAAGTAAAGGAAACAATGGCACAACTCCCACATTAAGAATAAGAAATTTCAAATTGGTGATTGAGCATTGCTTTATGATTCTAGATTTAAAGACATACTAGGCAAGATGTAGACACCATGGTTGGGTCCCTATGAATTAAGCAATGTATTTACAAATGGAGTCATCCAGTTAACCACAATTATACACTTCAAGTTATTAGTCAATGGACATGGACTAAAGTTGTATAAACAACCCCAAATGAAAGTAGACTTCTTGCAAAAATTTCAATAGCTAGTTTTAAATGCACAATAGGTAACACTTCTTACAATAGAAGGTTTCACCATTCTACCTACAACTCTTTATTAAGAATTCCTTTGAGCATGCCCATAATAAAAACTTTATGTCAATATAAAGTTCAAATTCTCTGTTCACTTTCTAATTTCTTCTTTTTCAACCCATCTCATTTCTTTCTATAACACCCACCCATCTTCCATGTCATCATTTTACAATGCGTTTAATAATACGGTGAGTTCACTAATGTATGTTGTCACTATCGTTCTTCCACTCTTGCCATGTTTATCTGGCATGTACAATGATCAAATTGGAAAGTATAAGATTTTCAAATTTTATTCATTTTTAGTGCATAGATTTTGTTGGTTATATCTATTACTGCATTAAATATATTGTTGTGGCATTATGCTAGTTCTATGCCTCATACCAAGTATGATAAGTAAGGACACTTCTCCATGTTTTGTAGGGGGAAAGGAAGATTACGAATTCTCAATGACATTTTTATTTATTCATTAAAGATCTTAAAATTTGTACTCTTTCTTTGCTTGATTAAAATCTAATTGCCATAGTGCACAAGTGTCAAGTGTCATATCATTATTCCTGAATAATTCCTCATTCTTAGACTAAGATGTGATCCAAATTAAATTTTGAGGTGATTCTCACATATCTATGATTTATACACATTATTGCTCATGATGGAAATTCATATAAAAGAATGTGAAAAGGGTCTGTAGTTTTAAAAAACAATGAGAGTCTAAAATTCACAAAAGGTAAGAAGGTAATTGTTGCAAATAGAGTAGAGATTGAAATTAGTAAGCACAAATGGGAAGACACTTATACCGATGCGAACTAGTGGAATATAGTGTTTTAGTTTCAGATGTAGAAGTAGTAAGAATATTTAATGCATGTGTCTAGCTAGGATATTCCTTGAAACTAATAGAGTTTGATGAAGAAGCAGCTACTAAATTCATACATACATTTGGGGAACGTGAAGCAACATTATGGGGATTGGTAGTTTTTGCCATAGAGGAGTGAATAGTAGAAGTAATCAGGCTACTATTAGTAGGAGAACACTACCCCAATGCAAATGATGATAGATAAGATGGGACCCATTTTTTCATACCAAGTGACCCTCCATTGGATATTACTAAACATGGATATAAAAGAATGTCTCTTTTGTCACTGTACAATGATTTGGCCATGCATATTATTAGGTGTTTTACTTGTGAAGGAAGAATTTATAATTTTCCTGCACATCATTTTAAGTTACTCAGTTATGTAAGACATAATTTTCCTAAAAATGTCCCCAACTTCTTGTACAATATGTTATACATTAGTGCTGAGGAAACCTAGAAGGGAAAGGAAAATTATGTTACTCACCATGCCATAATAAAATTTCTCATAGAAAGGTTTCTTGGAGATGTCTCTCCTATGTCATGGGCAGAATTTTTCTAGCATAAAACCCTGCAACCTCAGATTGCCCCTAATGAACAACCCAAAGAAGATAATGTAGTCCCCATTGACACAAGTACTAAGAAAAGAACCCAAGGTGAAAAAATTAAAAATTTGCAAGAAAATGTGCCTTTACCCTCTCAAATGAGATACTTCTACCTAAGTAAAGAGAAAACAAAAGTTATCAGAAGAAACCTCAGTTCTAGTAGTAGAAAAATGAAACCCTACAGTCTCTAAGAAAAAGAAAACAAAGTTGGTTCCTATAGTAGCCACTCCTATAGCAGAGATACTGAAAAGGGTTATCAAGAAAAAGTTTGTGGTGGTTAAAGAAACCACTATGCAAAGAAGCCATAGAATGAGAGGGTAAATTCTAAAAGTGTCTATAGAAACCTAGTCCACTTCACCAAACAATCTAATGAAGAATATCTAGTACAAGTTATCATAGATAATTCCCCTAACCAACCAAAAATTACAAACACTCCTCAAAAACTTGATAAGGAATGTAAGGTTGAGATGAATGAAAGCCAAAATAATTCCCTAGCAAGCCAACATGATAACCCAAGCCATAAAGAAGAAAAAGCCTCAATAATGCACTAGTTAGTCTACTCAAAAACTACCTTAGTTCCCTATAAGAAAACATGATTTACACACTTCTTGGAATGGTCATGGAGGGAATAGAGGAAGAAAAATAACTAGGAAGTGGAAAGTGGCCCAATTACCTTACAAATGCTTCTTTTCTAGTTATATAATAAACATGTGTTAGCAACAAGCCCATGGGAAGAAGAGAAAAAGGAAATGAAAAAGGTAATAATAGACCAAGGTGAAGAAATTGCAGAATTAAAAGCACAATTGGTGAGACAAAAGAAAAATATGGGTCATGCCCTTAAATTGCCTGACCAAATAATTACTTGTAGGCCACCACCTAGGATCTATGACATCTGTTTAAAAGAACAATTCCTATTATTCCAACTGATGATGACCCTCAAAAATAAAAATATAGAATTTATGCTAGCTCAAGAATTCTATGGTTTGTACCAAACTCTTCCATCATGGTAGAAAAATTTACTTTGTGAGTTGTATGTGAATAATTTCACTATCCATATAGAAACTCAATGGAACCCTTTACTTTACATAGGGGATATACACCTTAGGGCTCCAATGTCCTTGATGCACAATGAGGTCAATTATGATAGACAGCTGAATAATTACAGAGATGAGGACAGAAATAAACCCTTGCCATTAAGAGAAGAGAGCAATAAACTAGAAGAAATCCCTAGGGATTGGTTCAGGCTAACCTATGAAGATGTTGAAAAGGAGATAAGAAAGAAAATCTTTGAGCCAAAACAAAGCTATATGAAAAATATGATAACATGCCTTACTTTTTCTTTCAAAAATCCATGGATGGTGTTAAATGTAGATGGGGTAGACTACTCCAGGGAGTTAGAAGGTTAGAGCCACACAACCTTATGACCCTAGTGGTAGCCCTTCATGGAGCTGTAAAATACATATAGTTGGGAAGGAAGATTAGACAAGAACTTTGGTGTCCATTAATAATGCAATCACCTATGCTCCTTTGACTCCTATATGACATCAACTCAAAATAACGTGACAAGTTGCAAGAGGATCATAGAAGGGAGTTCTGGGAAAGAACAAGATGATTCTACTACACCTTCAGGAGTAACAGATGAGGGAGGTCTGAGGTTGGAGACTTTCAACCAATGACTAGATGTAATGCTTGAGGACAAGCATTAAACTTACTGGGGGGCAGATGATGAGGCCAATTATTGCCTCTATTTTATGTTAATTTTAATATTATGTTTTAATATTTCCAAGACATTTGTAAACTTATGCTTAGTTGAGCTTATGATAATGTCCAGATAGAACCATTAACCCATAGGTAGATAGTTATGCCATATTTTGAAAATATTATACATATAATGTAGTATTTCATATAACCATTAGATATGTGTGTTCTAATATTTGGATTTAATTTGATAATGCGTATTTGCAAATATTTTTGCATCATAACTAACTTTTTAGGGAAGAAGTTGGAGGATGGTCAACAGTATTCAAGAAGGAGTGTTAAGGCCCAACCATGGTGGAAGAATCACAATGGTACTGGGAGACACAACTACTACAAAGGAGGTTCTATTATCCTAAGAATACAAGGATGAAGTGTTTCTATATTCCCTCTATATTTACTATTGTGCTAAATTGGTTATCCAAACTTTATTGCTTGTACAATGAGTTGTTATATTTCCTTCTTCTTCTTTGGATGATTTGTAGTTAGTTTTTTTTCTTTCCTATTTTAGAATAAGTGTTGATCCACTATTTATAAGGATTGGATCGATAGTTTTGGTGTTAGAGAAAATATTGTTGACTCTTGTAGTGAGTTGTTTTACAGTTATGTATTATTCTTATGTAATGAGTTTTGAAATATAATGAAGTAATTCTTGGTTTACATTATGTGTTAGTAGATTAGCAGAAGCCAACCAAGGGGCCCCACTTGGGAGGTGGATTAAATTAGAGTAGTGTAGATTTACTTCCAACATTTCTAGTATTTCAGGTAGAAGTTATAAGCTTCTTCCTACAACATCATACTTTGTGAATGTTCCTATAGCATTTGCAAGAGCAATTATAGTGGATGGTTTGAGTTGAAATATAAGTTAGCATATAGTTGTATTTCCAACATTCATTTTAGTAAAGAGTTAAGCTTTTTACATTCCTATAGCATAGGCATAATGAGTCCTTAAGAAACCTAGTGCACATATCGTGCAAACCATTTTAAGTATATGTTCTTGGGTTGGCAAATTAAATGCACCTCATTGTGGTAGAAGTAATCCTTAGATTGAATAAACTATTCCTAAGTAAGGCCTTGGGCAGAAGACTAATTAGTATCATACATGCAAACACAAAAAATGAGGGTACAAAACATCAACAAAAAATCAAATTTGAAACACAAAATTTTACAAAACTATACCAATTTTTTCATGTGAGATTTCATCTTCTTGCGCAATATTACACTTTTTCATGCAATGAATCAAATCCTCGCATGAGAAAGATCAAAACACACAACAAAAAATCAACCATGTTTAGGGTTTCTCATGTGAGAGATGTGTCTCTTCCATGCGAGGAAACCTTGAATGCCCAATGAAGAAGTATTGTTTGGTACTTCCTCATGTGAAACGCGATTCAAGATTGTGTGAAGAATGACATCCTCGCATGAGATCTAACATTGCAAAACTTAAAAATCTTTAAAAATGTGCTAAAAAGGCTTAAAATATGTGAAATATCAAATGCAATGGAGGATAATCAATGAATGATAAGAGATCTATACTCCACCAACTAACTGTGTTGCCTAGAATGCTTGAATCAATGCAAATGCATGGGGACCACCATCTTTCTCCTCAAGATCTCTCTTCTCCACAAAAGGCAAAAGCACAACTGAATTGAAAATGACTCTTTGAGCCCTTATATAGGTTTTGACCTAATTTTACAAAGTGCTCCAATTGGCATGAAAATCACCCCCTTGGCTAATTTGGCTCCTCTGAACTCATTTTTAGGATCAAATTTGAAATCTAACACAATTAAATAACTCCAAATTACATTTTAATTTTTTTGGGACTAACATGATCGAATGCTTGTGTAGTCCATTTTTCCTGATACTTTGTGAATCTTGGAATTTTTTCAAATCACATTTTCTTCAAATTTTCCAAATTTTCTAGATAAAGTCAACTCTAGTCATCTTTGGTCAAACTTGATCTTTTGGGGCTTGACATTACTCTAAATCAACTCCAAATTTTTTTTATCTCCTTTTGATCTCTTCTATATTCTTCTAAACCTCAAATTTCTTTAGTATCTTTCAGTATACTACTTTGTATCACTATTCTGGTGTGTCATCTTTCAATTTTTCTCTTGTAGGTTGCAAGATGATTACATCATTGAATCTTTCAAAGTTGGCTTCAACTCAATCTAAATATTGTGTCCTCATCACTTGGGGCATCTCATCACTTAGGGCATCTTGTTCCCCCCTATTTGGCATTTATGTCATCTATGTCTATGTTTTGATCAGCTAGAAAATCTTATAATAGTTCTGGTCAGAATTTGATGGATAGTTATTGGGATAGTCTAACCCTCACTCCTGGGGATCAAGCCTCATTCTGGGGATGATTCTATGACTCATGATTGGTCCTGTTATCCCTTTCATGGACTAGTATTTAGGTGTTCTATCTAGACTCTAGGGGATTAAGCTTTGTTATGGAGATAATTCCAAATTCTTGCTAAGGGTCAAGCTCGATTCTGGAGATAATCCTAATTCTTGCTAAGAATTAAGCTTCATTCTAAAGATAATTGTAAGCTCTTTCTTTTGATCACTATTTAATGGATAGGTATTGGGGCAATCCAACCCCAACTCCTAAGAATTGAGTCTTATTTTGGGAACAATTCTACAAAGTTTAAAAATCTTTGTTCTATCAATTTTGTTATCTATGTATTCTATCTAGATTCCCTAAGGTTAAGCTTCATTCTATAGATAACCTTAAAAGGATTATCAATCTTGATATCTAGATGTTCTATCTAGTTTTCTTCATCTATGCTTCATACTTTTGATTTCATTGAATCAAACATGCTGCTTGCACATTCATTCAAAGAGGGGCAAATGTAATACCCCAAAACTGCCACATTGCCATATTAAACCAATTTTGGTCTATTTAATCAAACTTAAGTCCAATTGTACTTGAAATTTTTGATTCTGATAATTGCTACTTGACCTAACTGTCTAAATTAGAAAATTCCTAATCTACATTAATTACACACTCTATTTAATTCCTAAGTTTAATCAAATTAGCAAAGGTAAACATATTAATTAATTTAATTTAATTATGAGTCCTAGCACTTTAATTGAATTAAATATTACCCCTTTGGCTAAAATACAAATTAAGGAATTAAATGTATTTAATTTAATTTAATATATCTTCATTTTAATTATTGAGTTTAAATATTCAATTAATTAATACTATGCATTTATGAGGTCATATTCTATTTTATTAAATTAAATATGTCCTCTAGATCCTCTCTTCAGTTTACAAATTGAAAATCTAAGTTAACTTAAAAAGAAAAGGAATTAAATTAGTTAACTCCTTGTTCCACTCAAAAGCAATCAATTAACTTCATTTGCACATAGAAGTTTCCATTCTAACTGAATCTCATTTCTAATCTCGACTGTTCATCCAAATTGATCTTGACCTTTGATCAAATTCTTAAATTTTATTTAAGAAGCTCTCGATTCATCATTTCAGGGGTTGTAAATGAATAATTTTGAACTTATGCTGAATTTATTACTCATTTCATTTACATTCATAGTTCTTGATAAGTAGGAGATAATTTCCATACCAAGTCAAATTGTTATATTGCTATCAGGATTTAATTGTGTGATTTTTGAGTCAAACTCATTGACCCATGTTTCATGAGTAGTGATTCAACATGAATCCATCTCTCATGAGAATAAATGGAACACTTAGCACTTATTGGATCTAGGTGATGCTCATAGGGATGAAGCATTGAGAATTCCTAGAAGGTCGCCCATCCCAGTACTACTCCAGCCTGAGTGTGCTTAACTATGAAGTTTCCTCCATGGTTAAACCCAAAGCTTGCAACCCCATTTACAAAACCTTCACCAACTGGTGTGCCTTATGAACCATTCATTATAAATCCCCCTAAGCTCATCAATTGATAAGTAGGAGATAATTTCCATAGCAAGTCAAATTGTAATATGGCTATCAAGATTTAACTATGTGATTTTTGAGTCAAACTCATTGACCAATGTTTCACGAGTAGTGATTCGACATGAATCCATCTCTCATGAGAATAAATGGAACACTTAGCACTCATTGGATCTAGGTGATTCTCATAGGGATGAAGCACTGAGATTTTTCGTGAGGTCACCCATCCCAGTACTACTCCAGCTTGAGCACACTTAACTATGAAGTTTCCTCAATGGTTAAACCCAAAGCTTGCAACACCATTTGCAAAACCTTCACTAAGTTATGGTTCCAACCATAACTTACCTAGGATATGAACCTCCAAAACCTTCTTTCTTTGAGAAAAATGAAACAACATTTGGTGAACAAAAAAATAATGTTACTCTTCAGATTGGGCAAATGAAGAAAACTCTTAGATTACCAATGAATTGACCCGTTTGAGGTTGTCACAAGGAAAGAAAAACAACTTTCAAAGAATGAATGCAGCCCCTCACAACAACAACAACTATGATTAGAACTATAATAAGAATTTTAGCAAAATAAAAATGTGGCAAATAATAATGTAGGGAACAATTATAATCCCCCAAATCATAACAACGATTTCCAAAGGAAAAATAAATAATGGAATACTCATCTGAAAAATGGAAGCATTCTTGCTAATAATAACAATAATGCTTAGTTTGTGGACATGAACTAGTATGAAAATAATCAAAATCTACCTAATGAGGACAGCTCATATTTCAATGGAAACCAAGATGTGAACCAAAATTGAGAAGGAAATAATGGCGAGTCTGTTGGGACTCAAAATTGAAGCCTTGATTTTGAGTACCATTAAGAAAATTAAGCCCTATAAGCACTTTTTGATGCATGTGGACTCGACTGTACTTGTGAGGCCTAATAGGTCTTTCATATTTCTAACACCTTGCACTCAGTATGTCTATGTGTTCCATGAAGATAAATTTCCATTTCAAGCCATTTCGTGAAGTCCCATTTTGAGCAATGACCAAATTTTCTTTTATACCGTGTCAAACAGTGATAGAAGGCGATGTTTTTAATTGAATATTTTGTACCTATTAATGTTTCATGACTTTCCTCTTTGGGAGTGTTTAGTGTCCATACTAGAGATCCTATGTTTTATATTTGAAGTCATTTTGATATTTTTTGAGTAGGTTTTGAATGTTGCAAAGTAGGTCATTTATTGTTGTCATGCTTATGAGAATTGTTCTAAATTCTGGGAAGCCCTATTTGACTTATTATAAATTTGACCCAGTTGACTTAAAATAGAAAATTCCTTTTCCATTGCATTCTAGAGATCAAATAATTGTTGTTTTTCTGATTTGATCTTTTGATGAATCCATTTGATTTGTTTTCAAACACAATTCCAAATGCAATTTCTAACTTTTTATTGGTGTCAGTAAAGGCAGACTAGTCAGTACCCCTGTTCATGATGTAATATCTCTAAATCCATGATAGGTGAGATAAAATGGATTGTACCATCACATTCTACTCTGAAAATTCTTTAAGTGTGCCAATTTTCAAGTCTTGAAAAATCCATCTGCACACTTTTCCAGGTCCATTCTGTTTGCAAAAACTGCTTTTCTACTACCATTTCCATTCTAAAAAATTTTAGTAGCCTACTTTAGTAGCTTGCCATTCTCTCCCTGTTATACTTCATGATCCATAACCACAAATTTTTGTTTTCATCATGACAGTGAACCAATTCCCCAATGTTAGTCTACCCAATTTTCAAAGCCAAATATAAACGTGTTTTATGGTTTTCTAACATGTTTTCTTCCAGGGAATTCTGAAACGACAACTTTGAGAGTCAATATCTTTTAACTAAGAATTCATCATGAGATGAGATTCAATAGGGTAAGAGTATATAGAAAAAATAATTAGTATTGTTGATTTTAGAGCCTAGTTATTTGTTTGGGTTAGTTTTTAAAGCCAATTGATAGGCCCTATTAGCAGAAAATCATAGTTTGTAGATAAGATGTGAAATGAGTTCTCATGATCAATTAGTGCTCAAAATTAATTCTAGTCAGTATTAAATGATGAATAGATCAACTTGAAAGTTCAAGTGTTTGAACATGATTTTTTTTAGCTGGACCCACTTTGGGGCATGACTGAATAGCTATCAGATTACTATACCATGGTTCACTGCCAGACGTAGATCCTAGAAAAAAAAATTATTGCTGAGAGAGAATCTCGTGTCTCAACAACATCAAGAGCAATAGAAAGATCCCCATATATGCAAAGAAAGAATCTTACAATCTGGTTAACAGAGTGGGCCCCTGAGCCACTTGATGTGTATTGGCAGAATTTACCCATTCCATTTGTTGAGCTCATAATTTAGGGACTGGTGATATTCGTTGTTGTCTTCTTTCTTTAATATTCTCTTTATGATTCCAATCACAATTCTACAATCATTAGCCACAATTGAAAGCATTGAAAAGAATGCACTTTTCTTCAAAAAATGTGATAGAATTGAAGGTTGTAAAATCATTCATCCAAGGATTTCTACCAGATTTGGCTTTGAAATTATTTCTCCTTCCACTTCCATCAATCTTGATGACATTGTCAAAAATTGAGGGCCACATATCATTTTAAATGATTGAAAGGAAAACAAAAAGCAAGTATTACATCATTATTTTGATCATCTTCTTATTTGGTTCTATATTTGTGGGATTAACTCTTTAAGATTTTGATGCAAAGCAACAACTCAAGAACTTGGCTGATTCTCCTACAATATTTATAAAATAGCTTGGAGTTTTGATTCCAATGAGAGCAACTTTCTTCATAACTTATATCAAGGTGGATGGAATATCTCAAGCAGTCTAATATCTATGAAGATGAAGAACAACTCAACATCAGGACTCCAAATAGCTAAATGCAAGACAATGCAATTCATAAGCTAAGTGAGGGCATTCTATTTTGGCTCTTCAACCATAAAATATAAAGATTATTTGAACTTGATTTGATTTTCTATGGATGGGTAAAGTGGATGAAAACCAAGTATGAACAGCAAACTAATGATCTTGTAGCTGATCAGTGCCTCACCCATTGGACAATTCACAAATCTCTCTCATGCGTTTTGGATATCTAAGACACATATCCTATGCCAAGACTCCAAATCTATCCATTTACCTTTTGCATTACATTCTAGAGGTTAGAGACTTGTTGTTTTTTTTATTTGAGCTTCTAACAAATTCATTTGATCAGTTTTCAAATGTGATTCCAAATGCAATTTGCAACTTTTTACTGGTGTCAGTAAAGGTAGACTAGTCAGTACCCCTGTTCATGATGTCATATCTTCAAATCCATGATAGGTAAAGATCGAATGGATTGTACTATCACATTCTACTCTAAAAATAATTTAATTGTGCCAATTTTCAAGTCTTGATGAATCCATTTGCACACTTTTCTAGGTCCATTCTATTTTCAAAAATCGCTTTTCTACCAGTGTTTCTAGTCTACAGATTTTGAGTAGCCTACTTTAACTACTTTCCATTGTTGTCTAGTTATATGTCATGAGCTCTAATTGCATATTTACATTGTCCTCATGATAGTGAACCAATTCTACAATTTTCATTCCACCAAGTGTCAATCTGCCCAATTTTCAAAGTCAAATCCGAATGTGTTTTATGGTTTTCTAACATGTTCTCTTGTAGGCAATTCTGAAAAGGAAACTTTGAAAATCAATATCTTTTTACTGAGCATTTTTCAATATACAAGATTTAATAGGGTAAGAGTATACAAAATAGAGAATTAGTATTTTTTATTTCACAGCCCAATTATCTATTTAGGTTAGTTTTTAAGGCCATGTGACAGGCTTTGTTAGTAGAAAATGACAATTTGTAGATAGGATGTGAAACGAATTTTAATGACCAATTAGTTCTCAAAATTAATTCCTCTCAGTATCATATGAAGAATAGATCAATTTAAAAGTTCAAATATTTGAAAACAACTTATTTTTTTACCTAGACCCACTTTGGGGCTTGAACAAATAGCTATTAGATTACTAAACCATGGTTCATTGCTAGGAGAGAAGCCCGCGTCTAAACAAGATGAGGAGCAACAAAAAGATCCCCACCTATGCAAAGCAAGAATCTTACAATCTAGTTAACATAGTGGGCTCTTGAACCACTTAATGTGTATTGGCAGAATTTACCCATTCCATTTGTTGAGCTCACAATTTGAAGATTGGTGATATTTGTTGTTGTCTTCTTTCTTTATATTCTCTTTATGATTCCAATCAGAATTGTGTAGTCATTGGACACAACTAAAAGCATTGAAAAGAATGCACCTTTCCTCAAAAAATATAATAGAATTGAAGGTTGTAAAATCATTCGTCAAGTGATTTCCACCAAATTTGGATTTGAAATAGTTTCTTCTTCTACTTCCTTCAATCATGATGACATTGTCAAAAATTGAGGGTCACATCTCATTTTCAGAGATTGAAAGGAAAATAAAAAACAAGTATTACATCTTTATTTTGATCATCTTCTTTTTTGGCTCTATATTTGTGGGATCAGCTCTTTAAGATTTTGATGCAAAGAAACAACTCAAGAAATTGGGTGATTCGACTGCAATATTTCTAAAAAATCTTGGAGTTTTGGTTCCAATGAGAGAAACTTTCTTCATAACTTATATCAAGGTGGATGAAATATCTCAAGCAGTCTAATATCTGTGAAGTTGAAGAACAATTCATCATTAGGCTTCATGCCCTCTTGGGAAATTGATGATCTCTTATAGTAGGGAGATTGCCAGGAAGAACTTGAAACAAAACAAAGAATTATTGGAAGACCCACATCTAGAAGAAATGGCTTGACTAGGGAATTGATCCAAAATCTCACTGCCCCATTATTTCTATTGATAATGAGTAACAATCTTAATAGTCATTTCTTCAACCATCAAATTTTGGGTAGATTTCTTCCAAAATGATAGCATTTGGATGAGTAGTTATTTTGAGGGTTCAACTTTAGACACCAGAAAAATAGATGAGGGACCTTCTGATTTAAATCTTGATTTGTCTATTGGCTTGCCTTTGCAGAACATAGAAAGAAGACAACCGAACTTTCATTAATGGTACTGTAGAGAAAAAAATGAACCATGTAGCAGAGTAGAGCCATGAGGGATCAATCCCACATTGGGTAGGTCATTCCTTATTCTAAATGTTTAAATATGAGAATGCTCAATATGCTTATTGTCTTTAGGACAACGACTTTTGTAAGTCGTAGTACATGAGGTGGAGACCATGGATGGCCAACTAGAGGTAACCATACAAATTTTGACCAATAGAGCTATAGAAAAGGAAACTCACCAAAAAAGGTCATATTCCAATGGTTTCCATGTCACCACTAAAAAATGGGAGGGTTTGACTAGTGATGACATGGCAACCTCCTAGAAAGTTGAGAAATTCAATAGGAGTTTGGGGCCCATTTGGAAGTTGTGTACCATTCAGAATCTGACATGTAACATCACATGAGTGGCCAAGGGAGGTTAAGGAGATACTTTAAAATAATACTTATTTTATTTTCCAGTTTTGAGCGTGCAACCCAGATTTGGAAATTTTGTTCCAAAAATGATTTTGTATAGTTTAAACTATAGATTTTTTAAATTTTTTTTAATTCAATTCCTTTTAATTGCTTTGTTCATAGTTGGGTGCCTAAAATTTTGAGTGGCCACCACTGGGGTTATTTTCATCTGAAATATCAAGTATCATATACCACTGGAAAGGTCTCAAGACAAGGATTTTATATATAGAATTAAGTTTTGAGCAAGTCTTCATTGGTTCAAGTTATAGGCATAAATGTGAAATTTGGGCTTTCTCAGTGAAATTTTTGAAAATTAAAAATATAGTTATAGGCCTAGTGAAAAAACATGGTAAATGGTCTATTGGGTTAATTTTGAAAATATTATGCCATTCTGGTATAATTTGGCTCCAATTTTTAGTTATGATGTTATTTATTTTCCTGCTATGATGAATATTGGGATTGAACTTGGAGTCATCATTGAATAATCAGATCTTTTTGGAATGAAAGAGGAAATGGAAAATATCTCTTGGTTAGGATTGAATTCTTTCATCGTATATATATATTTTCTCTAATTCATTAGAGGGGTTGGGAAAATTTGTGAGTTGGAAATTGGAAAGGAAATTTTGGAATGAAAACATTTAGTAGAAATGGTTTATGGAATTGATGAAGTCTGAATTGATAGTATTTGGGATGTGCTAGTTCTAGACCATAAACCTATGCTTTGGCTATGATACCCCCATTCCCTTCCCATTAATTTGTCATTCCCACCATTTCGTTTCTTGTATCATAGCATATGTATATTGTATAATCTGGTTTATTTGGTATTTTGTGAGTCAATTTCATGCATTTTCATGTATTATTTCAAGGAAATCAATACAAAGAACAACTGTTGTTAAGTTTTATTTTAAATCTTGACTCATTTGTTAGTGATTTGTAATGTTTTCTATCTTCAAATAAAGAGCCTAGATCATAGTTGCAGTCCCCTAAGGCTGTATGTTGTTTCATTGTTGCTTATAATTCAAGGAGTTATGTAAATGTTTTAGGGAAATCAATAGGGTTGCAATTTTATTGAGGAGGATATTTGGTAAGAATTAGACATAGATTGAACATTGATATCTAATTTACAAGGTAAATGGATAGATCTATAGTCTTGGCATAGGATATGTGTCTTAGATATCAAAAATGCATGAGAGAGATTTGTGAATTGCCTAATGGATAAGGCATTGATCAACTACAGGATCATTAGTTTGTTGTCCATACTTGGTTTTCATCCACTTTTTCCACCCACATAAAATCAGATCAAATTCAAATCATCTTTATATTTTATGTTTAAAGAGCCAAAATAGAATGCCCTCAGTCATCTTATGAATTGCATTATCTAGCATTTAGCTATTGTAGATCTATGTCATTGCATGAGTCAATAGGAGAAATAAGGGTTTCATTTGCTTTGTTCAGATTCTAGACTATGGTTTCTTGCACTATTTATATAGTAGGATCTCTAGGTACTACTTCGTTGGTTTTGTAGAGCCAAAACTAAAGGAAGAAATGTGCTTTGTTATGTTGGTCCAGATCCATTTGGTTATTGTTGAAGATGGAGAAGTAGCTAACCCTTAGACTTTCCCATTTATTTTGCCCTCTAGAAGGTTTTATCACTATGCATTTTAAAACACCAACATAGTCTTCTATGGAATACAATGCTATGATGTTAGAATCTTAGGATTCTCCACAAAATCATTAAATGGAACAACCAACTAGTGAAGAATTCACTTTTTTGTTCAGTAAAGAATCATATCCTCAACTCAAATAGATGCTAGCTTTTCAAAATAACAATCAAAATACTTAAAATTAATGTAACCAAAGGGAACCTATGACCGATGGGATTTTTCTTGCCTTGCATTCAACACCACTTGATCCAAGAGATAATAATGATCCAACATGTACCAGAGCATCCTATGTTGGGAAACAAAATCAAAATCAAGGGAATGTTCCTACAATCATGAAGAATCCTATATGGGAAACTAAAAAGTATAGTACAGTTGAAGATCTAAAGAGAACCAAGGGTAATATGTCAATGTTTGATATGCTAGAAAATTATCTTAATTAAAGGTAAGTAGGGCCAAGGATTCTTGATCAATCAAAGGAAAATCCTAATGCAAACACAATCCCTCAAAAGAAAACATCACAACAAGTTAATACTTTAGAGGCAATGCCTACCATGTATAAAAACAAGGCTGAAATGCTTCCTTTTTTTTTTAATCTTAGAATTTTTGGAATAAACCTACATAATTGTCTTATAGATTTAGGAGCTTCTTGTAGTGTTATGCCACTTTTGATAGCTCAAAGGTTGGGAGTCACTACTCAACCCTCAAATTGGATAGTAATACAACTCAATAAGATAGAAGTAAAAGTTGTTAGGGTATTGAAAGATGTTAGAATATAGTTAATTGTAGGCCCCCAAATTCAAGACATTATAGATATACATGTGGTTGAAATGCCTAAAACATATGTATTATTGCTAAGTAAAGAATGGAAAAGGTTCTTAAAAGCATAGTTCTCAACTAATTTTACTCAATTATGGCTACCTTCAAAAAGTTTGAATAATAAAATCAAGAATGATGTTAAGCCAAAATTGAAGACAATGATCACAGAATACAATGCACCAAATGAGGCAGCATTTTTTAGCTGAGTTAGGATCCTACAAAGTGCATGATGTCACTTAACATAACTTATGTCAAGAGACCTGACCATCTAAGTAAAGAATCTAGGATCCCTACCCCAAAAGAAGAACTCATCACTTAGTTTATAGAGAATATGGTTGTAAACTTACAATGCTTAGGACAGGAAGTAGACCCAATTATTTTGCTTCTTCTAGGATTTTTTAGGTTATGCAAAGTTAGTCATTTAGAATTTGAATGCCAACATTATTAGGAAGTAGCCTCTAGGGAACTCACTCAAATAATGCAATCCAAAAATGGTCAAATTACAAATGAGGTACGAAAGGAAAGTTCAAGTTCTATTTGGACATCTGAATTTGTGGGGATTAAGGAAGAAGAAAGGGAAGATTCTAATGCATCATATAGTGACACTTCTTTAGATGGTGGGGGTTAATCTAATCCTCTGCCTAGGATGATCAAAGTCCAAAGGAGAGGAAATTTTGTAAATGGACAAGGTTGGACCTCGACATTTGTTCATCTGAAATCCCAAATTGATAAGGTCACCAAATTGATCGAGGATATTCAAAATCAACAAGAGAAAAAAATCCCCTATATCAAAGATAAATTGTGGAAACTCGCCAATTCCACCATGTGAAAGATTGCAATGGGTACCAAAGAAATAATCTTTTAAAACTCAAGTGAAAGAAAATATACATACAAATAAACACAAGTCCAAAAAGCCCAAAGAACAAGTAATTTGGACACTTAGGTTTGACAACTCTAAATGTAAATTAGGAGTTGGCATGAGTATAGAATTAATTGATCCCAAAGGTATGTCCTTTTATGTAGCACAACACTTAAAATTTAGATGTACTAACAATGATGTAGATTATAAAGCCTTGATTGGTAGACTTCTCTTCACATTAGAGAAAGATGTCAAAGTTCTTTTAACCGAAGGAGATTCTTAGTTGGTTATTAGACAAGTGAAATTAATCTACTTTTGCAATTATAGGAGACTACTTGCATATAGGAAAAGAGTTTGGGACTTATTGGAAGATTTTGAGGCCTTGAATGTAAGGTCCATTCCAATGAAGAAGAACATGGTATCTAATACCCTTGCTATTTCAGCAAGTGCATTGCAACCCATTGAAAGAAAATAGCTAAAGATATTTTGAGTTGAACTATCTTTTTCCCTGTCTATTATAGAAAACATTGAAAACTTCCAAGTCTTCCAAGATGACTAACATATTCTCTATTTTATTATTTTCAATGGCCTTTTCAAAGGACAGGAGATTGATGACACTCCTAATGAAAAACATGAAGATGATGAGCTAGAGGATGAAGATGGGATTATCAATTTGAAAACCAATACTATTCCTAAGGGGATGGTAAAATTGGAACACATATTCAAACAAGATGAATCAACACATAGTAAAAGGAATATTGAAGAAAATTGAATTGAAGAATGTGATTCATATAATATAGGCATGGAAGAAGATCCAAATATGGTGAGAATTGGAAAGGCATCTAACCCTCAAGAATGAGACTATATGATTCAATTACTTACATTATACAAAGATGTCATGGCATGGAGTTATGAAGAGCTTGAGATGTAATCTAATCATCTACATGGGTTGCTAACTTGGTCCTAGTAGGGAAAAATAACTAGAGAAATTTATCTTTGTGTAGATTTTCATAATTTGAACTTGGCTTCCTAGAAAGATAGTTACCCTTTTTTCTCACTTGACAAAGTATTACAAATTATGAATGGGTGTAAAATGACATCTTTTGTAGATGGATATTCCATATACAACCAAGTAATGGTAGATGGAGATGGTAGGTTGAAGATTGTATTTACAAAAAAATGGGGAGCCTTTGCATACCAAAGATGCCTTTTGGATTGATCGATGTGAGAGCCACATTCCAAAGAGGGATGGGTGAAGCATTATAAACACAGATAAACAAGTGCATAGTTATCTACATGGATGACCTCGGTGTCTTTTCTAAAGATAGGAGTACTCATATCATAGACTTGAAACAAATGTTCAACTGATGCCAAAGGTATGGCATATCACTGAATCTCAAAAAGTGTTCATTTAGGGTCACAAAAGGAAAGCTTCTTGGCCATATTATTTCTAAAGTTGGGATATTGATTGATCTTGAAAGGATAGAAGCCATTCTTAATCTGTCACCTCCCCATAGTCATAAAGAGCTGAAATATTTCTTTGGAAAAATCAATTTTGTATATAAGTTCATAAGTGGTTTTTCTAAGATATCACATCCTTTTAATGACCTGCTCAGGAAATGAGAAAATACTAAGTGGGTTCTTGAAATAAAGAAATTTTTTGAAGACATCAAAGTGGCCATCTCTATGGCCCCAATTTTTGTAAGTCCAAATTATGATTTACCCTTCAAAATCTATTCATTTGCTTCAGAATATTCATGTACCAGGATTCTCACTCAAAATAAAGACAAAGAAGATGAGATACCTATCACATTCATGAGTTTCCTGCTAAAGAACACTAAGTTCAACTATTCTAATATTGAAAACTAGTCATTTACTTTGATAAATGCAGTTAAGAATTTTTTCCATTATATGCTCAAGAGCAAGGTATATGAAATTGTGCCCATTCTTATGATTAAAACATTGCTAATATAGAATGAATTAGGTGAGAGAAGAGGGAAATGGATGGCTATATTGCAAGAACTTGGTTTGGAGATTCAACCAATGAATTTGGTAAAAGGATAAGGATTAATCAATATGAAAGATGATATTGAGATTAGTAAAGATAACAAAATCAAGTTTGATGATGAAATCAACATTGATTATCAACAAAAGATCATAATGTCTCAAGTGGATATTGATAAAGGTATAATCACTAATTTTTGGTATCAAGATATTGTTTATTATCTTTGGCAGGATCAATATCCCAGCTGGATGAATAGTTCCTAGCATAGAGGACTCAACATGAAATGTGAATCCTATATGGTTCAAGATAAAAAACCTTACAAAAGAAACTATGAGGTAATTTATTTGAAATGCTTGGGATGCGAACAAGTGAAAGACATTTTGGAATAGTTTCATGATAGGTATGGGATGGGACATGGTTCACTATAAGCTACAACTCACATTATTTTGAGATCAGGTTACACTTGGCCTACCATCTTTAGAGATACATTTGAACATGTACATTCTTTCCATATTTGTTAGATAAGTGTCAATAGAGAGAGACATCTAGCTAGGCCAATAAAACTAGTGTTTGAGGTATGTCCTTTTGCTAAGTAGGGGATGGCATTTATTGGTCTAGTAAACCCACCATTATCTACAAGATATATCTTCACCCTCATAGATATAGAATATTGCACATGCTAGATAGAAGCTAAAACTTTTTGAAATTGCACACCACAAGGTTTGGTATGTCATTCTTCCTTGTATGTGATAGGGGGTCATCTTTTGTATCAATATTGCTTAATCAATGGGAATTAGACAATCAAATCATAATCAAGTTCTCTTCTAATTACTATTTGCAAGGGAATGGTGTGGCTGAGTCCACCAATAAGAACTTGATTACAGTAATCAAGAAATTGCTATAGGAAAATCCAATATATTGGCACACTCAACTAAAGTATGTGTTATTGATGGATAAAGTTAGGATAAAAAATGATTTGGGGACATCTCCTTATTTACTCATTTACAAAAAGGAACAAGTATTCCCACTTAACCTCAAGATTCCAGTATTGAAATTTATGAAAGGATACATTGAGGACATTGATATAGTTTAGATCATATTAATGAATCTATTGGAATTGGATGAGAAAAGAACCAAAACTTTGGAGAATATGGAAAAAAAATAGGCTATCATGAAACAATGGTTTTCCAAGTGGACCACAATCAAATCTTTTAGAATATTTGATCTTCTCCTTTGGGAAAAAGGTGGAAGAAAAGTCAGGTAGTCACACTATTGTTCAATGATTGTGGACTGGCCCTTACCAAATTGTGGAGATTTTGGGAGAAAATACTTTTAGGTTATATTCCTTATAGGGGGAATTGGTCCTATTGCTAGTCAATGGCCAGTTCTTTAAACATTACTTCAAGGCCTAAAAGGAAAAAACATTTCAAAAAAGAAATCCCTTTTTGTAAGTGTGTTTATTTTTTGCAAGTGCATTTGTTTTCATTTGTGTGTTTACTTTCAATCATGTGTTTTCTTCCAAGTCATGTCTATCTTTTTGTATCAGGCTAGGGGTTAGGTGCAATCAAGATTCTTTCTTGATACATTTCATAGATCACTTATTGGGGTTTCAACTTCTAGGAAGAGGTATTTATTTTTCAAAGCATTCTGATGATTTTGTTTCTTGTACAAACTGAAAATGGGATGTTACTTATAGGTGTAAGAGGACTTTCAGTTTTGAACTCATAATTGTATATTAATATTTCTCCACACTTTACAAATTTAAATATCGACTATCTTAGTATCTTCAAATCAAGGTTGATAGTAGCGAAGGGATAGTTAAAACTTATTGGTTCACACTAAGGGGTCTTTTCAAAGAAATTTTGAGATTATTATTTGGTATGAGAGTTTCCTAAAGTTCATGAAAGAGGAACACAAAGGTATCAAACTAAATAAAGAATCTGAGAAATGACATCAATGCCCTGGTCATACTGTATAATTGTTGTCAGGGTAAAGAAAGAAAATAAAAATGAAAAGATGGTGTTAAGATAAATATTTCAAAGGGTCCAAAAGGGTAATTAGACAATAGGTATATGCACCCCAAAATGGCTATCCACTATCTATAAAAATTCTTTATAGAAGCATCAAATGAAAATATACAAGCTCAATGAAGAAGAATAAAAAAGGATTACTAAGGACTTGAAATAAAAAATTGATAACCCATCAAGAGCCCTCAGAATGAATTCTCTCATCTAGTAAGACAATGATAATTGACACACATATTTTATGAGGATTCCTGATGAATGGATAGGTGGAATGAAAGGTTGTCGCATAACAAGCTGCACTTTGAAATTTCAAAGGAAATAAATACATTGTGCACACATTGAGCTTGAAGATTTGATATTCTAAAATTTTGACTATCAGGAAGGATGAAAGCTATTTGAAGTGTTTAGGATTTAGTTGTCATTTAACATATGTTAGAATAATTCTTTCTAGTGAAGAAATTCCTTTGTCATTTCTTCCTTATTATTGGGGCCATTTTTTGTGGTCTCATAATGCATGCCCCATTTCTCCTAGAAATGGGGACCACCCTAGTAAACTTTTATCTCCTAGACCCCAAGTTTGGGACTTAAGTCATTTTTGGACTCTCCTTGGAGTTTGATTCAAGCCTCATTCTCTCACTAGGGAAGTCTAGTGTGTCAAAAATGGAGAGAAAATGAAGGTTGTGTTTTTAGTGTAAAAATGTGCACTAGCATACATGCACACCCCATCAGGGTGCAATGGTGCACTCAATGCACAAGTGCATATTCATCTCTCTTTGAAGATATGTACATGTAGAATTGTGCATGTACACACCTCTAGAGGGTGCACACCTATGAGGGTACAAACCTATGGAGATGCCCACCCCAGGCCTAGGGTCTATATAAACCCTAGACCCTCCCCCAACACTTTCATTGTTTCCTCCACTCTATTTTTATTTGCACCTCCACACCCCATCACATGCATTTCATCCTTAGCACTTGCACATAACAAAAATAATGTAAAACACTAGAAGGTGCACATGTGTGTACCTGCTCAAGGTGTGTATGTGTGCAAATTCTTTCACTTTTAAAAACCTAACAAACTTAGAAGAACAATAGTCTAAGTCATAAAAGGTGTGCACATTTTCACCTCTTTAAGGTGTGCATGTGCACACCATTTTATACTTTCTAATGCACAAAGGCATATTATGGTGTGTACATGTACACCCCATCAAGGTGGGCATGTGTGCACCCTTTATGCAGAAATCATCAAAGCTTAGTTTTTTCCCCCATATACATTGGGATATACACACCTCACCAAGGTGTAGAGATGTGCAATTGCACCTAAATGGTCAAATATGGACCATTTAGTGTACCTGTAAGGGCGAATTACATGCACTAATCTTCATAACAGAGCTTGTGTAGGGAAATTTACTATTTTTGACTATTTTGGTTGAATTTGTGCTAGGTTTTGATATTTTAGGGTTTTCTTTTTAGTCTAAATTTAGTTTTCTAGTCTAATATTTCTCTCTCGTATAGATAAAATGGCATCATCCTCCTCCTCAATAGTAGAAAAGATTTCTCCCAAGCCTATTGTTTGTAAGTACTAAGGTGCACCAAGGAAATCTTGGTTTCAAGATGGGCATGTAGAGATTAGGGATACTAAGCTAGGAAAATTTTGATTGCAACATATTCCCCAACATTTGTAATAAGCCTAAGGAAAGATCCACCATGGTACCTACACTTATGTATTCAAGATTTGTCAACATAGCCTCACACCCAACTTTACTAAAGTCCTCAAAGTTGATTATGACCTGGTTAGAACATTATGTGTCTGAAGAAAATGTCATCAAGAGTGTCACAGGGGAGATAGTCCTAGACCTTTGACCTTGGAATATTGAGAAAGTGTTCCATCTCCCAAGAGCTAATAAATATGTGAATAAAACCTATGACTAGGTAGAAAGATGTTATGAAGAGAATGAAAAGGAACCCAAATAAAAAAATTCAATCTTCCTTCCTAATAGATAGAACTCCAGTAGGCTGCAAAGTGGGCAACGTGGATATGACACAAGGGTACATGAAGGATGATATTGGCTATGAAATTATGCTTTTGAGTAGAGCAATTGGACTCCCTATGGATGTACATATTCATGCATGGATGGTCCATTTTATTTATACCTTCAGGATGATAAAAATGCCAAAAGACTAGGCTACTATCCCTAGTAATAATATGCATGCACAACTCATAACTATGAAAGCTGATCCAAGATTATCTATGACATCATACATGGTGTACTTATTGGTAGAAAGGACCACAAACTACCCAGGACTTTACAAAAAGGGGAGCATGCAAGATGCTAATGCTTAGCCATATGTGGTATATGTAAACCTAGTGAAGAAGAAACTCTTAGAGCAAAGTGTAGAGTATAGGGTGGTGAATTTCATATTTGTAATTATCGAATTCATAGAAGGTGATTATATGTCAAAAGGATGTCAGTGGAAGTAGTAGCCAAGAATATAGAGTTCAACACATACTAAATCTAATTCAAATATTCACCTACCAAAGGGTAGCGAGTACATTGGTGAATCCAAAGAAACTCCTAAGGTATCCTTCGGATAGCATCATTTTGTTGGAGATTTCTAGGAAAATCACATCCACACATGACAAAGTGATAAAATAGCACAAAAATACATGGGTCTAGCCCATGACAATTGGTGATTTTGAAGTTAAGAAAAAGTAGGATATTGCCACCTTTGATTCAGAATGGGATAAATATCCCTTAGATGAGTACAACTCCCCTCACCCCTACTTTAACAACATAGGGATGGTGCAAAATTTGGTAGGGAAGCAATTTGTACATGAAGATGCCTTGGAAGATGATTGGATGAACACAATAGATGAATATGATATCTGCATAAGGGATCACTATAGGATGACCATATATTTGGTAGAAAAGGCACTCAAGATGAAGATCCCATTAGAGGCTATCAAGAAAGACACAAAAGAAATCTTGGATCCTCTATACAATAGGGACAAGATTTATGATAGGCCTATTATGAATCCAAAGATAGGAAGAGATGAAAACATATATATTATTCATAGAGCTAGGCATATAATTCAATTAATGAAGGATTGGATAAAGAAGCCTTTCAAACTAGATCCAATTCCTTAGGCTATTCCTCTTCAAGCCACAACATGCTGGGTGAAGGATAAAGGTCCAAAAGTTACAGTACCAACCTCTCCTACTCAATCTTCAATGAGGCCATAAATGGTACATCAACATGAGAGGGAGTTTGAGTACTTTAGGGAAGATAAGGGAAAGAACAAAAGAAAGAGAGTGTCTACCAAGGAATAAGAGCTTGAAGCACAATATCTCAAACAAGAACCATAAGAACCCCCATAGGAAGAATAGGCGCAAGGTGAATAGGTAGAAGAAGGGTAGCTAGAAGAACAAAGGGAATCTCTAGTAGGTGCACCAGAGGAAGAAGCTTCCCCTACCAATCCCAAAAGAGCAAGGATTGAATTAACTATGGTGGGGACATAAAGGAGAAGATGGAGGAAGAAGAACACTCCACCCCTACAAGTCCCAGAAATAATCCCAAAAGCTAAAAAGGAAGAGGGTGAGCAAATTGAATATGTCCCCTTGTGATGCATGATGCTCCTGCACCAAATTTGTATGCCAAAAGTAGATGAAGGTGTTTGGAGGACTAAAAATATGGAGATACTTCATAAAGCATCCATTAATACTTGAAATCCATTAGAAGAGATTACATTTGAAGATCTTAAAATGCAAGAACTTCTATTTCTTGAACTTCCTTACAAGAGATTACACACAAAGAGCTTCTACTTGAAGAGCTTCTATTTCTCCAACTTGATTATAAATGATAATAAGCCTTGCTTAAATAGGCACTTCTAACGCACAAACACAACCAATGTGGGATAAAAGGTAAATACAACTACCTTTAAATAAATATTAAATTCCGACCCAAATACAACTAAGCTCCCAACAAATATTAACTGCATGATTTAAGGAACTTTCCACAAACTTCTAAATTGCCACCTACACACCTCGATTAATGGAATAACAACTATTTTTTTTATTTTTCTATTTTTTCCACCCATGCACCTCGAAAATAGAAATTCTTCTTTTCTCCTTTTTCCCTTATTTTATTTTTATCATTTTTCCTTCTATTTTCGTCACTTTCTCTCTCCTCCACAATTTTTATTTATTTATTTATTTATTTCTTTTTAATTTTCCCATGCAAGTTACTCCTGCATCAGAGTCCCTTGGTAGATAAAAAAGTGTGTCCCACACTTTGATGTCAAAATAAAGATATACAACCATCTTCTTCTTCACCACAAGCTTCCACCTCAATAAGGACAAGAAAACCAACATGCAAATCTTTCACATTTTTTTTTGCTGATGCATGATGCTCCTGCATCCGACTCCCATGGTAGGAAAAATTTTGTGAGTATGGATTCACAAAATGAAGTAGCCACTGTTGACAATTTTTTTTTAAATTTTTTTTCCTCCAACACATAGCTGGAACAAATATCTGGTGTCGATATATTTCCTTCTTTCTTCTTTTCCAACACCTAGTCGGAACAAGTGTCTGTTGCTAAAATTTCTCCTTTGCAATGAACTTTGTCCAAGTATAAATCTCATCCTCATTCAATCTTGTTGAATTAATCAAACCTATAATAAACCCAACAACACCATACCAATCTTCTTTTGCATAACATACATGACTAGCAAGATCCTCATGCAAACCATCATCAATATCTTTTAAACTCATATCAAAGAAAACATCCCATGATTCATAAGAATTTACCTACTTGATAGCGTCATATTCACTTGTCACTTTCATGTTGTCAACAATGCATGTAACTACTTCACTTGCTTGATCTCCAATGAAGGCACTATACTTTTCCTCCATTACTACAATCTTCAAATCATCTTGATCTATTTCAGGTTCATAAATCTTGTCATCTTCATGCTCTTCCTCTTCTTTAAATTTAGGTCCATAAATAAATTCCTCTTCATCCTCTTGCTCTTCCACTGGATCATCTTTCTTTTCCACATCCAAGGAATTATCAACATCTCTTTTCTGGTGACATGCTCTTCGTTTCTACAATTCAGCTTCTAATTCATTCACTTGCTTTTGCAAATCAACTAGCAATGACCCTTGATTTCTTGCTCTAAATTTCTCAAGTCGAGGGATCCCTAGAATCCATCCAATCACAAAAGTCATCCTCTTCTTTCTCTTCTCCATAATCTGGTCTTTAGAAGACAAATCCAGTGCAACACAAGAACCTTGTGCAAACTGCCTCACAGTCGGTGATCTGTCTACACAATTGAGAACTTCTTGACAAACTTCACCCAACTCAAGGTCCTGGTGCAAACTGCCTCACGTTCGGTGATTTGTCCACACACACACGAAATCCTACTCTGATAACACTAATGAAGGTACACTCTCTTCTACCACTAGCAAAGGTATGCTCTGATATCACTGATGTAGGGTACACCACCCATACCAACTCACAACCAAGATCAAAAAAATATGGAGATAGAGAGATGACAAAAATGCTTCATAAAGCATCCATTAATGCTTGAAATCCATTAGAAGAGATTATATCTGAAGAGCTTAAAATGTAAGAACTTCTATTTCTCGAACTTCCTTACAAGTTATTACATACAAAGAGCTTCTACTTGAAGAGCTTCTATTTCTCCAACTTGATTATAAATGATAATAAGCCTTGCTTAAATAGGCACTTCTAACCCACAAACACAACCAATGTGGGATAAAAGGTAAATACAACTATCTTTAAATAAATATTAAATTCCCACCCAAATACAACTAAGCACCCGACAAATATTAAATGCATGATTTAAGGAACTTTCCACAAACTTCTAAATTGCCACCTACACACCTCGATTAATGGAATAACAACTATTTTTATTATTTTTCTATTTATGCCACCCATGCACCTCAAAAATAGAAATTCTTCTTTTATCCTTTTCCCTTATTTTATTTTTTATTATTTTTCCTTATATTTTTGTCACTTTCTCTCTCCTCCACAATTTTTTTTTTCTTTTCTCTTTTTTTCTTAAAATTTAATTTTCCCATGCAAGATGCTCCTACATCACCTTGAGTCAAAGGACTCACTAAGCATAGGAAACAAAAGAAGAAAGGAGAAGAAGCTCAACTTTGACCCCTCCATATGCTAAAAAGGAACCTATTTACATTTCAACATCAAAGGATGAATAAAAATAATGGATAGATGATATGGAGGGGCAAGAAAAAAATTTCTTTAATCTTTCTAATTTTGACTTCATAGTGGGAGAAAAGATAAGAGATACTGTTTGGAGTGAATCCTTAGGAGAGAACTAGAGTGAAATTCTACCTCTACCTCAAGGACCTTTGGGTCTACTACCACCACCATCTCAATATTTGTCATTCTTAGACAAAGGTTCAACAACACCACTTCCACTTGCTACAGAAAAAGAAGAACAAGTAGAGGAGAAAGCAGATCCCCAACAACTACAGCTTGATGAAGTATCGAAGGAGGGGTACATACCTAAAGAGCCTTAGCAAACTCCTCATGATATAGAGGCTAGGACCTTAGCCCAAATAGATATAGAGAATCCAACTATTGATCTTTCTCAAATGGAGAAGACTCTAGAGGGAACTGATAAGAAGAAGGGACCTATAGTAGAAACCACCTCTTCAGTCAAATATATGTCTCTAATGGATACCACACCTACATGGTTGCAGAGGGAAGTTGTGTTTCAAAAAAAGAAGTAGTTGGATGTAAATATCAATCAGAGAATGTGAGAGATAATTAAAGCAATCAAGAAACATGAGCTACCTATAGGCGATGCACAATAAATGACCTTCATTATGAATAACCCAGATCATGAATCTCTTGCATATATAGTTATTCCTTCTCCACATGATGTCACTAAGGAACTAATTCTCAAGGAATACTAGCTAAAGGAGGTCATGTTGGGAAGGCCCACAGTAGATACCTAAAAAGTGATGATCACTATTGGAATGAAAGAAGTGTTCAAACATATGAACTAGGATGAGTGTGAGTTTCTAATGCTGTAAAAACAAAATGAATTTTGAGAGGTTATTTGCATAGAGTCATGGACCTGATAGATGTGGATAATCTTGAGATCACTCGTTGACATAGACAAGAGGACAAATAACTAGGGCCAAAGGCTCACCCAGCTATCCAAACCACCCCGCAAGAGTTAACACAATGGAAATGAACACAAAGAACAACAACCAAAGGAGGAAGAAGACTGAATTACTTTTATTGACTACTCAAGAATATCTTCATACATGCCCAGCTATGAAGCCTTTTGGGTTATGGCCGATTACAAATACATTCACATTCAAAGATCCAACTACAAATTTGCACTTTTAGTTCTACTCTCTAATCTGCTCTCTCTGAAACTTTCCTAATTCTAAGCCTGAACATTCTATTTATACTTTCCAAAATGGCTTACAGATAATTCTAGAATCATTACATAAGAGGAAGGCCAACCCAACAATGGTTTGGACTCATCCCAAGAAAAGATCTTAACATAAATGTCACAAATGAAATAAATCCTGCAAGTTGGCTCATAAAATCATGTCCAAATACTGACACTTGGCATACACTGGGTAACTCGACAAATGAAGAAACACTCAACATGCACTGACTAACTCGAGACACAAAGAAACACTCGGCATACACTGGGTAACTCGACACATGAAGATTCACTCAGCATACACTGAGTAACTTGGCACATGAATAAATACTTGGCATAAACTGAGTAACTCGGCACATGAAGAATCACTCGACATACACTGGGTAACTCGGCACATGAAGAAATGCTATAGTAACTTGGCATATGAAGAAAAATAGGGTTACTAGGCACATGAGGAAAACAAGGTTACTAGGAACATGAAGAAAATAGAGTTACTAGGCACATGAAGAAAATAGGGTTACTAGGCACATGAGGAAAATAGGGTTACCAGGCACATGAAGAAAACAAGATTTCTAGGCACATGAAGGAATTTCTAGGCACATGAAGAACAACTAGGCACATGAAAGAATTGCTAGGCATGTGAAGGACTATTAGTCACATGAAGCAACTACTAGGCACATGAAGGACTACTAGGCACATGAAGGAACTACAAGGTGAAAAAAATGAGTAGGATAACAAGACAACCCAGGATGCTCTTACACTAGACAACCAAGGTTGAAAGAAATGATTCTCTTGAATCATTGAGATGTCTAAACCTAGCTAAATCCAACTCAAATTGAGAAATCCATGAAGCATCTTCAATTGGTCTATTCTTCCACTTCACCAAATATTCATAGTAATCTTTTCCTCTTGTACTCTTGCCAACTCTCTGATCCAATATCTATTCAACATCCTCAATTTGTTTCTTAGGATAATCATTTGGTATAACAACTTCATCCTCTAACTCATGATACTTATACAAATTAGCAATATTAAATATAGGAGATATATCCATGTCATCAGGTAACTCAACTTCATAAGCATTACCACTATCAAACTTCTTTAGGATCTTACAAGGTCCAAATTTCTTTATCTTCAGCTTGCTATATGTTGCAATTGAGAATCTTCCTTTCTTCATATGAACCCTCAACTCATCACCAACTTTAAAATCATGGTGTCTTCTAGACTTATCAGCATTCTCCTTATACTTCTGATTTCTTTGTTGCAACCTCAACTTCACTTCCTTATGCAAGGACTCCATAAAATCAAAATATTCTACTCCTACAACACTTCTCTTTTCTTCACTAGCAACATATCTCAAATTTGATATACCTCTAGGATGCATTCCGGTAACAATCTTAAAAGGTGTCTTCCTTGTACTCCTATTCACAAAATTATGATAAGCAAATTCAGCTTGTGCCAATATCATCTCCCAATTACTCAGCTTATTCCCAACTAAACATCTCAGAAAACTACCCAAGCTTCTATTCACAACCTCTTTTTGTCCATCTATTTGTGGATGGAATGTAGAACTAAACTTCAACTTAGTACCCATCTTCTTCCACAAAGTCTTCCAAAAATAACCAACAAACTTATTGTTTCTATCTGAAATAATGCTTCTTGGTAATCCATGCAATCTCACAATCTCTTTAAAGAAAAGTTTAACAACATGCTTCGCATTTGATGTCTTCTTACATGGTATAAAATGAGCCATCTTAAAAAATCTATCCACTACAACAAATATGGAATCATACCCTTTCACTATTTTAGGCAATCCAAGAACAAAATTCATACTAATGTCAGTCCAAGGTTTCTCAGGAACAGTAATAGGTGTATACAAACTAGTATTTTGAGTCACTCCCTTTGCAACTTGAAAAAATCCACAACTCTTTACAAATTTTTGAACATCCTTATACATTTGTGGCCAATAATACTTTTCTTTCAGCAAACTCAATGTCTTATCAATTCCAAAATGTCTAGCTAATCCACCACTATGCTTTTCCTTAATCAAATTCAACCTCATAAGAATTCTAGTAATACACAAGTGGATGCCTTTGAACAACATACCTTCTTGAATGAAATACTCATCATACTTATACTTACTTATGTGATATATCAAATTTGGTGCTCTGCACTCTCTCCACGCCTCAGAAAAATCAGGATCAGCATCATACAATTCTTTCATTTCATCAAAACCAAGAACTTCAACCTTCATTTCAGTCAACAAAGAACATCTTCTACTCAATGCATCAAAAAATTTGTTAGTAACTCCACTCTTGTGCTTGATCACAAATGTAAAACTCTACAAATACTCAACCCACTTCATATATCTTTGATTCAATTTATGTTGACTTCTCAAGTATTGTAAAGCTTTATGATCAGTATACAACACAAACTCCTTAGGCATCAAATAATGTCTCCACTTCTTCAATGCTTGAACAATAGCATAAAAATCTTGATCATACACAGAATATTTTCTTTTATCATCATTCAACTTTTCACTAAAGAAAGCAATAGGCTTACCTTCTTGACTTAATACAACTCCTATTGCATTACCACTTGCATCACATTCAACTTGAAATACTTTGTTAAAATAAGGTAAAACCAATATACGTAATTCAGTAACCTTTTGTTTCAAAGTCTCAAAACTCTTATCAACTCCATGTGTCCACTTGAATTCCTTTTTATCTCCCCTTATTGTTTTATTGATAGCATTAAAAACAACACTAAAATTCTTTATAAACTTTCTATAAAAACTAGCCAAAAAATGAAATGATCTTACCTCACCCACATTCTCAGATGTACGGCATTCCAAAATTGCTTTAACCTTCTTAGATCCACCCTCAATCCATTAGCTGAAATCAAAAATCCAAAATACACAATCTCCTCTTGCATAAAAGAACATTGTTTCAGATTAATCAACAACTTTTCCTTTTTCAACCTCTACAATACTTGTCTAATATGCTCAAGATGTTCTACCTTGGTCTTGCTGAATATAAGAATATCATCCAAATAAACAATCACAAATTTACCCAAGAATCTTTTCAGAACTTTATTCATCAACCTCATGAAAGTACTAGGTGCATTAGCCAAACCAAAAGGCATAATCAACCATTCATACAAACCATCTTTTGTCTTAAAAGTAGTCTTCCATTCATCACTTTCTTTGATTTTGATACAATGATAGCCACTCTTCAAATCAATCTTGGTAAAATACTTTTCTCCACTCAAAAAATCCATTATGTCATCCATCCTTGGCATAGGAAACCTACATTTCACTATTATCTTGTTAATGGCTCTGGAATCAGTACACATTCTTCATTCTCCATTCTTTTTAGGTGCTAATATAACAAGTACAACACATGGACTCAAGCTTTCTCTAATCAAAATTTTCTACAACAACTCATGCACTTATCTTTTAAGTTCTTCATTCTCTATAGGTGTCAATCTAAATGGTGCTTTGTTTGGAAAACTAGCTCCAGAAATCAGATCTATACAATGACTTATACTTCTTACTGAAGGTAAACCATCAAGAATATCATCAACAATAATTTCTTTATATTTATTCATCAACTCTAAAATTTCTTCTAGTACTCGATCAATACTACCATTCACTATTTTGTTACACTCAATCTCCCTTGACAAAACTCACTTTTCTTGGAATTATAGAAAAACAGACTTGATTCTTTTTCATTTCCTTTTCAAATTGTTTCCCATTAACCATGCAAATTTTTATAGCAGTACAATTAACCTCATTTGGACTTTCGATCAAAGGCAACAATGTTTGTTTCTTCCCATTTACCAAAAGAGTATATTGATTCAATCTTCCATCATGTACAACATATCTATCATATTGCCAAGGTCTACCCAAAAAAATATGACAACAATCCATGGGCATAATATCACACAAAACTTCATAAACAAAATGTTCAATTTTGAACTTCACAAGGCATTGCTCTCTTACCAATATCTTATGCTCATCTTTGATCCATGAAACATGATCAGGTTTGGGATGTTTCAACCTCTACAATTGCAACTTTGTAACTAGCTCTTCTGATGCTAGATTTGTATAACTTACACTATCAATGATCACTTTACAACATTTTCTAGCCATCTTACATCTTATCTTGAAAAGACTTCTCCTTAAAACAGGTTCGCCATCACCTCCCTTATTACATAAGGTTCTTCTCACCATCAAATTTTCTCTAGCCTGAGGTCCACTTGGTGAACCCTCATCATCTTTTTGAATCAGAACATTTATATTACCTTGTCTACTTTTAGAGGATCTACATTCAAAAGATCTATGTCCCTCTTTACCAAATCTAAAAAAATTACCATGAAATCCACCTCTAGAATAGGAATTACCTCTTCCTCGATAAGAACTAGTGTCTCCTCGATAAGAATTACCAATTTTCTGTTCGATCTTGCCTTTTTCATCATTCTTCTATTCAAATTTTCCTTTATCCTTCAAAGAACTTTTAGATCGACCACCTTCACCATAAGATCTACCTCTACCTCTCTGGAATCTGCCACTTCTATCTCTCTATCTTTGTTCATGCTTCTTTGTCAAGATCTCCTCATCCTTCAAGGCATATGGGTATGCTTCTTCTACACTTTTCAACTTCACAAAACTTATTTCATCTTGTATTCTAGATCTCAATCCATTAATGTACCTTGAAATTTTCTCAACATCATCATCCACATGTCTAGATCTGATGTCAAGTCTATAAAATTCCTTATTATACTCTTTCATAGTCATGTCTTTTTGCTTCAAATTTTGCATCTTTCTCAACAAGCTAACTTGGTAATCAGCAAGAAGGAATTTTTTCTTTACCTTGTTCACCATCTTTGGCCAAGTTTTGATCTTCTCCTTTCCTCTCCTTTGTCTATCACTTTGCAAGTGCTACCACCATAGTGATGCATGACTTCTCCATATTAGATAACTTCTTCATATTAGAGATCCAATCCAATATAGCATTGGTGTCCAATTTTCCATCATAAGGAACAACTTCTATAGCAGGCTTTGAATTCACTCTAGACAATACTCTCAACAATTTTTCCTCATCTTGATCTTCTTCAGGTTTTGGATTATGGTTTGGTGTTGTTGCTTCATCATCACTTACATCATCAAGATGTGCTCCTCTCCTCTGGGCTATCTCCAAAACATCTAATCTAGCTGCAATTTGTCTCAACTAATCCAATATAGCATTATCAACATTATTTCCTCTACCACAAACCATCTTTACAAATTAGGTTTCTGCAATATCATAACCCTCTACAAATTATAGGTCAAATTTGCAAATTTTCCACCCTACAACCAAATCCAAATTAGGGTTGTACATGATCCAATCTCCACAAGGATGAACCTTAGGCTCTAATACCAATTGACATAGGTGAGAGGATGTATAACTAGGGCCAAAGGCTCACCCAGCTATCCAAACCACCTTGCAAGAGTTAATGCAACAAAAACACGCACAAAGAACAACAACCAAAGGAGGAAGGAGAGTGAATTACTTTTATTGATTCATCAAGAACATTTTCATACATGCCCAACTGTCAGGCCTTCTATGTTATGGCCAATTACAAATACATTCACATTCAAAGATCCAACTACAAATTCACACTTTCAGTTCTGCTCTTTAATCTACTCTCTCTGAAACTTTCCTAATTCTAAGCCTGAACATTCTATTTATACTTGCCAAAATAGCTTATGGATCATTCCATGATCATTACATAAGAGGAAGGTTGACCCAACAATAGTCTAGACTCATCCCAAGAAAAGATCTTAAGATAAATATCACAAGTGAAATAAATCCTGCAAGTTAGCTCTCAAAATCACATCCAAATATTGACACTCGACATACATTGGGTAACTCAGCACATGAAGAAACACTCGGCATGCACAAAGTAATTCGCCACATGAAGAAACACTCGACATACACTGGGTAACTTGGCACATGAAGAAACACTCAGCATACACTGAGTAACTTGGCACATGAAGAAACACTTGACATACACTGAGTAACTCAGAACACGAAGAATCACTCGACATACACTAGGTAACTTGGCACATAAAGGAATGCTATAGTAATTTGGCACATGAAGGAAAATAGGGTTACTAGGCACATGAAGAAAACATAGTTACTAGGCACATGAAGAAAATAGGATTGCTAGGCACATGAAGGAATTTCTAGGCACATGAAGAACTGCTAGGCACATGAAGGAATTGCTAGGGACATGAAGGACTGCTAGGCACATAAAGGAACTACTAGGCACATGAAGGACTACAAGGCACATGAAGGAACTACTAGGTGAACAAAATGAGCAGGATAACAAGGCAACCTAGGATGCTCCTGGATCACTCTTTTTGTGAAACTAGAGAAAAAAGAAAAGTGAATTGTATAGTTAAACCCATTTTTGGATGCATGTTAGCAATGACATGACAATTTTGAGGAGAAAGGTGTTAAAATAATATAGGGGAACTTAAACCTATTACATATTATTCTATCAAGTGTAGATAAATAGAAGCCCATAGTGAACTAGGATTTTGGATTTGTGGATGAGGTACATACCTGAGAAAAAGACTTATAGGCCTTGAAATCACTAAAAGGTCAAAGGTATTGTACACTCATGTAAGTATATATAGTTGAGGAGCTTGATAAGCTTGATCATTGGATTGAGAAAATATCTATTGGTAATAAAATCATGTAAGGACTACATTAGGATATTTAGAGATTAGGGGACCAATCTAAAGAGAAAATTTTGGAAGTAGAAAGGTACTATAATGTTGGTCAAAAACCAAGCTCAACTCAGTGCAATCAGTGGTCCAAAAATTCAAAGGAAACTTCAAAGATTCTTTGTTAGATGAAGATAATAGACAAGAATTCAAGACTGAGGAGGTAATGTTGGAACTAAACACCACACTTGAAGATTTTTTGGTAACCCTAATAAAGGTCACCAATTACCAAAAAATAGTAACATATAAGTATGGAGCTTTGGATTTACGAAAGTCTGCTAAGGTAATGGAGATAATTGAGAAATTTAAGGAGAAACATCTAGACATCATTTTGGTATAAAGGGGAAGAAAACCTATATGATGGAAATTTAATTTTGACACTTGGGAAAATTTAGCATTTTTGGAACTTATCATCAAGGTGCACTGGTGTGCTATTCATAAAGGTGTGAAAGTGTGCTATTCTTAGAGGTGAGCCAAAAATTATGAAGAAGTAGTAGTGCACCGATAGTTAACTACTAATTTTTATTTTAAGAGCATTCCATGCACTAGAAGTGCACTTTAATGACATTTCAACTCCCAAAGCCATTCAAATAAGACTAATCTTCCATTCTTAGAGCTTAAAGTGACTCTCAAATCTTCTTGCAACTTCCTTCTTGTTATCTACTTCTTCTTTCTTTGATATAAATAAGGGTGGAGACCTAATTAGCACCAATTAGAGAGTCAATTTGTATATAATTAGATTTGTTTTATTAGTTTTTAATATGAGTTACATTTTAACAACCATCTCTCATAGAAAAAATGGAGGAGATGATTTCTTATAAATACATGGGTGTAATATGTACTCTAGGCCATTATTTTTATGCAATAATATATGTTATTGGTGCTCTCATTTTTAGTGTAGTTATTGTTGCCAGAGTGTGTTCTTTTGTGAATCCATGTTCATGTATAATGATGGAGCCAATTGTTTTATTTTTTTGCTATCTTTGTTCAACCTTTTAGTTCTAGTTTTTCCCTCATGTTAACAAATTCCATTGATGTATCGAGTTGGAGAAGAGATTACCTATTGTTCATGCATAGCTTCTTGCCTCACATGAGTGCACTTTTATTGGTCTTGCAATATAGTGAGAAGTGAAATATCTTTTGGTTATTATTGAGTTCCCATCAATGATTGCATCATTGTAATTGTGGAAGCACTTCTCCTATTTTTATTGGTTTCCTACCCGATCTTTTTGAAGATTTAGCTTGTAGATGTGTTGTTACCATGGTTTATGTCTGTTAAGAATTTTCCATTCAAATTATTTGGTTTAATTTATCATTAACATTATCTTTTTTATTTTTTTACTAACACTTCATTAAAATATGAATTCATATAGTTGCATTGATAAATTGCACTCATCATAAAATAGAAAATACAAAAAATATATCTATTTTGTCATTACTTTTCAAAACAATAGATGAAACATCTTATCAAAAATTGGTCAAACTAAAAAAGGCCTCCTCATGAACATACACATTTATCTTCAATTGAGAAGATTCCAATCATTCGTAGGATTGCCAAAAACCTTGGAGTTGATCCTAGATTAGCTTTTCAAGAGAGGAATTTGAAAGGATTCCTATCATTAAGCATCATGTAAAATGGCATCTCAAAAACTTTCTTGATTGATATTGATGCTCAATGAACATTGGATTTTCATAGTACTTACCATGGCTCCTTTGACACTAGCATCACTCAACATTTGTTAATATTTTACTCTATTCATCAGCTAAGATTTATATTCTTGATATAAACAATCACTTTGTCATGTCAAAGTCTAATTAATCTAATGTCCATTGTAGCTTCATTTTCATAACTTAACCTTTCCTCTTAGGTGCTATTGTTATAAGAAATCTATCAATTCCTATTCATCGATCAAATAGATATGACATTTAAATTAGATAGAAACATCATTAGATTTTCCATCAATGAAAAAACACCAACTATTCCAATTATAAGTTTCCAACAATATCCCTCTTTGGCATTGATGGAAATACCTAAATATCTTAAAAACTCAATGTATCTTCCAATTCATATCTTTAAAATAATCTCCCTCATTTTTACCATGCAATCCAAAAGATTTCACAATCATGAGTGATCAATATCCTTCGTTTCATTATGATTCTCATCACTTCAATTTCTAAAACTCTTGTTAAACTTAGATTGGTTTTGACAAGGCAGTGACACAACACTTAGTCATTATTCTATCAAAATTACAATACAATTCAGGTGACTAGAGAAAGCTAAGAAATCAGTGCAAGCTGAGTGATCAAAGCATGTCTAGCATAAGTTTCCAAACTATAAGAATTTTCCTAAGACAATAATTCAATACCAAAATCAAGAAGGTCAGTGGATAGCACAAGAGAGACAAATAGTGATCAAATGAGAATCTCAATATTAATCAAAATAATAATGGATATCAGATGAATACACACTAGAAGTTCTTGTACATAAAGACAACTAAAATGACTAGGAGTCAGCAAAGAGGTAATCATCACAACTAAGCACATGTCCACCAAAAATGGATTGTCCTCCTTTATGCATGAATGGATGTCCAACAATGAGAGGATCAGAATACAAAGATGTATCTCATAAAGAGAAGTAGTAGACAACATGTGATCAATTGAAGTGCAAACAACTATGTTGTCTACATGAGAACTCATATGAGTATGCAAACTCCTAGGTGTCTACATGACAACTAATATAAAAATGCATTATCCTAAGCAAACTTAAGTAAAGTGTAAATAGTAAATACTTATTTACACCAACACCCCCCCTTAAGTGTAACTTAGGGGAATGTACTTAAGCTCACAAAAGCTAGATGAAAATGCATGATGGGTCTCGACTACTAGGCCATGTTAGGTACCCATGTACAAACTGCAAGTGCAAAAAATATGCAATACAATCTCTCATAAAGTGGAAAAAGAGGGAAAACCACATGGGAAAAACCCCCCTCCAAAAAGAGAGATAAGTACAACAAAAGAAAATGAGAGAGAAGAAGACCTCATGTAAGGAAAAGATCCCTCCCATAAGAAAGAAGAGAGAAGTCAAATGACCTCCCTCATTGAAATATCACACACCCCCAAGAGATCTTGTAAATGGATATACTTGACCTTAGTAAACAGTTTGGTGAAGATGTCTACAACCTACTCTACTATAGGAAAATAGCCCAACTGAATGACTTGCTCATATATCAACTCTCTAATGTAGTCCATATGAACCTCAATGTGTTTGGTCCATTGATGTTGAACTAGATGTTTGAGATCTCAATATAGTAGTACATTTGAATCCATTTTTTGACAAATATTGGTCAAAATTTTGACTCAGTTTGGTCAAAATTTAGACCAACCAATTGGTTAAAATTTTTCTCATCAATTAATGGGAATGTACCAGAGAACCTTGTGAGGCACCTTTTTTATTATTTGATCTGATCGATATCTACTAATATGACAATCAGGGCATTCTATTGCAAATTCATGTTATTTATGATATAGAATGTGATCATTGAGACCTACATGTATTTTTTGATACTTCATTCCCATTTGATTCATAATGGTAGATAATTCTCGATATGAACGAGGCAAAATGTTTGATGGTGGTAACAAAAAGTCACCTATCAACCTACAACAACAAATATGCATTGATAATATAATGAATATTAATTGTATGATAACATTGAAGATGAAAAAAGTGGCATACCTTAGAATATGTGACATTGTTACATTGGATATACCATTCATAACCTTTAAGTTCACCAACAACAGTATGGATGAGAGTAGAGTTGTTTGGGAGCCTTCATATAAGGGCTCATGTGCCTTCTCAAGTAAAGGTATATCAAGACCATCTTCATCATCATTATTAGATTTGCTAGTACCATCATTGTGAGCCTCTTCATCACCTACCCCAATACCATCTTCTTCAATCATGTCCTATGGCACATTATCATCTTCTTCCATGGGAGTGTTATTATCAGCTTGGATATTCACACCTCCATGTTACTCTAGTACAAAATCCACATTCAACAATGGAAAAAAATTGTGGCCCCCTTCAATGTGACCATGTTGTCTACAATAACTCTGGGTTGTTGTGATTAGAATTCTTTGATTCTTTAAGCCCTTACACTTTTTGCAAGGAAAATAACATTTATTAGGTTTTCTTCAAAACTGAGACCACAATGCAACCATTGTCTCATTCTTTTGTTATGGGTTCATATTGTTAGGTGTGGTCTTCCTTCACAGGAAAATATATTTGAAAATAAATTGGACATGTTGTAGTTAATGTTTATATCTGCATATAAGGAAATTGTTGATTAAAGTTTTCAAATGTAACTAAAATCATCTTCAAATAATGAAGATGACTAAAAGATCAAAACATATTAATATATAGAAATGTTTTTCTTGAGAAAATATATGCTCTTCAGTAAGATATAAAAGGAAATATGAATTAGATGTGATCTATGTGTGTTCCAGGTAGATGGACATTACCTTTTGAAAATTGTTCAATAGGGGAATCATATTTTCATCAATTTATTAAGAGGTTTGTACACTTTGAGACTATAGTAAGAGATAGTTATCATTGTTTCTGAATATTATTATCCTAAGGATTGCAAACTAAGTGTAATCAAACATTTCATTATCTATGGTTTTACCAATCCCAAGGGGCTAGCTAGGAATAGGAATTGTTCTAGGAAAATTTTGTGGATAGGCTTTTGGAATGAGACAAGTCAATATGCTTGGCATTTACATACAATAATCTATTATGATATAGTGTCATATTTTGGATCATATAGTGTCATCTAAAACATTACCATTGTACAATCAAACCTAGAAAGAATAATTTATTGATATGAATTGTGGAAATTTGATATCGCTAAATGAGAAATCTATTTAAAAATAGAATGCCAACATGAAAGCAATCCTAGAGAATATATATTTTTCAACGCTAAAAATTAGCTATAAGAATAAGGTTTCCAATTGAACTAAACTATGAGCATGATACTCCAAACAAAATGTGTGATTGTGTGATGAAACAATATGTGCAATTATAACTAAAGTGTCATCTAGTGGTTCTATCTTGCAATTTTAAACATGATTCGCCAAAATATTTTGGGTGTGAGAGCCTCAAACATAAATTTTATCATGGAAATGGTTCTATCTTGCAACCATAAACATAACAAGAGTTTCACCGAATAGCTCTATCTCACAACCAGACACATGATACTCCAAAATATTTTGGGAGTTCAAATGCATACATTCTATCTTATGAAAATCTTAGCTAGTATGACAAGGGCCATGACCTAACTAATCCAAGTGAGCACTTTAGTAGTTTCCTTTTCAAATAGCCATGACCCTTAATGGCATGCATCTTCATAGCACATGGATCCTATAGTTCACTACTAGTTAGAACATTTATTTCATTGGTTTTCATCAAATGATTTGGTTGCAAAGAAGGCATACAATTTTGCAATTCATATAGTCAATAATGGCCATGGCATGCATTAACTCTTACTATATGTATTGTAATACTTTTTTAAAGGCCCTTTAGCTTGGGAACCACACTTCTCTTTGATGGATTTTCTAAGAAAGATAAAAAAACTTACACAAGATTTGTTGAAGAAATGTAACATCAAATAGCAAGACACATGAACTTGGAGAAACAAAAAAAATTATAAATTTTTTGTATCAAATAGCTAGCAAAAATCTAAAATTTGTATCAATACCATGCTATTTTGATAAATAAAGGTAGAAGATGCTATGTATATGCAATTTTCTACCATAGTAAATGTAGAGAGGAGGTGACAAAGGAATTCCTAGTCCTAGAATTTTTGATCACTAATATTATTGTAGTAAACATTCTCACATTCCAAGAATTCCAAAACTAATAGGAAAATGTCAAAATCTGCTTTGATGTTCTTATTTTCAATGGCCATGCTACAGAAGCTCTAAAGTTTCACTTTGCATATAGATTAAAAGATAAGTTCTTCCAGACCACAAATGTTGGTTTCATATATGATTTGAGAAAAGACAATACAAGAAATGTGTTAAGAAAGAGACTACAAAACTAAGCAAGTAGAAGCAAATGCATAAATACAGGTTTGCCAAATAAAAAACATTGAACTTATAATTGGATCAACATGATTGTGTACACAATTCCAAACCTTCACCTATCCTATAGTTTAACAAATCCCCAAAAAATGAAGAGACAAGTAAATTGATTCATAGAGCTGACACATCCATCTAAAAGGATAGTTTTATTGGCAAAGCTATTCACAATTTAGAGAATCATATCCAAATCTTAGTTGTGGAAAGGAAGGAATGTTTTCAAGAAGTTGCATGTTCTGATCCCTAGATTCTTGGCTCAAAACATGCAATGATAGACATGTGAAACATGGATAGGAAAAATAAGATAGGTCACAACTAGAAAAGAGTTTAGACATGGTAAAGTTGATACTAAAGTCAACCAAACAACAAATAATGTGAAATCATAATGGAAGAGTGAACAATGGCTAACGCACGGTATGCAAAAAGGGAGATTGGAAAAGTTGGAAGATAATGACTAGAAAGGAAATTTAAGACTAGTGAATAGCGAAATCAAATTTCTTATAATAGTCATGAGTGGCACTACAAGATTGACTAGCAAATTTTTTTTTCAATTTGCTATTACTTCCATTTCTATTTCATGAAGGTAAATTTTTATAGCTCTTGCACTTTCTAATCTAGTATGGTCTATATAGGTTTGAAGCTATGGGGTTCTCAACCAACACAATAGTTCACATTAAGGATTCCACTTTCCATATTCACATGGTACACAAATTGATTTTCAACTTTTGTAGATGTCTACATGCAGTTACCTTTGGTGTCCATGATTAGATACTTGAATTGGAAGCTAAAGGAAGCCAATGAAATACATTTGATTTCTTATCTAGGTGGGATGGAGACTTTTGAGCTCATAGTAGCCCATTACTATGGTTATATGATACACATGGAACCATCCACCATCTTAGCAATTGGGTGTGCATCGACATTTTTTGAAATGACAGAGGACTACTCCATAGGAAATCTTTGCAAATGAAGTGACCAATATTTTAAAGATAAAATACTGAAGAACTAGAACCATGCCATTGAATCCCTTTGATGTTGTGAGGAGCTTAATCCCATAGTGCAAGGGCTCAAGATAGTTAGCAGTTGTATTGAAGCAATATTGCTCTTAACTTGCTCTGCAATTGAAAAATGAGCTCTTGTACTATTTCCATTGGCACCCATGGAGATTACATTTGGGGGCAACCAAATGGAGAATCTAATCAATGACCTAATAACCCTTCCTTTGGACTATTTTAGAAAGAAAATAGAGTCAATAAGAAGGAAAGGCATTAATGAGAAATTTATCTATAGAGCACTATTTCTGTACACTAACAGGTGGGTGTTCTTGCTATTTTAAGGAAGCTATATGGGCTCTTCTTTTTCAATGAAGCTATATGGGAAATAAGTAATTCATAGATTACATTTCCACATTGCTTCTTTGAAATGAGAGAAAATTTGTTAAAAATAATTCAATGGAGATCTAGAACTCTAGCAAATACACTTAAAATGAAATTCGAATAGAGCTTTATAGTCCTTTGACTATTTGAGCTGATTAACATCTAGATTCACTTTCCCAAATTCTAATCAATCTTTTATCATTACAGATGTGTATTTGATAGGGTGGACTTTCAAGGTTTGAACATGATAAAGGAAAAAAGTGGTGAGATGAAAGTAGAGGTGGAATGTGTGGTTAAGCTACTCCCTATGGACAAAGATACCATACCTATTACCTTCCTATTTGGGCTCCTTCATTGTTCCCTTGCATGGAGTGTAGATAGAGACTGCACCTTTAAGCTTGAAAACAAAATTTCAAGCCAGGTAGATTAGGCTATGATAGTAGAATTCTTATTTCCATTGAAGAATGACGATGATGTAATTGATGATTTGGGTATTTTGGAGGTAGAGAGTATGCAACATATAGTTTCCATGTTCATGTCTCAACAAAGTGATGTGGGGGAAGAGTTTGATTACACCCTTTTTTAGTGAAAGGAACGCTAGTTCTCATAGCTCCACTAGTAACAATCCATTTGTATGTAATGTGGCCAAAGCGTGGGATGAGTATCTCATAAAAATTTCTACATATTCCAATGTTTAGCCTACCATTTTCCTAGATTTAGTTGAAACTCTTCCATCCTCTTGTAGGCCTATCCATGATTAGGTCTACAAAGCTATTGACTTATACATCAAGGTAAGGTTTACTACACTTTCTTTAATTTGATATTTTAGTTTTACCAAATTTTCTTTGATGAAGCTAGATAATGATTAACCATTGTAGCTAATCATAGTCTCTATGTAATTCCTAACTATAATTAACACATAATGATGCTATGTGAATGTTAGTGCACTAGTGACAAAATAATTCTATAGTATTGTAACATCATGCTAGGGAACATAGTTGTAGTTGTTCTATCCTTTCTTATCACATGGAGATTTATTGCTATATTCAATGGATGTAATCTTGTATTTGTTTGTACATTGAGTTCACTAATAGGGTATTTCAAGTATACTTTGAACATAGAAATATAGATATATATGGTAATCTCATTTAAAACTATATTTTGGCCACTGTCCATTATCCTTGCTGCATATTGATGTTTCATGCCCCATGGTTTTCTTTCTACCCATACTAGGGAGCTTCTGGATCATAACCTCTGACATATTTTCTAACATGAGGAAAATTTGTTATCTTGAAATCTAATTTCATGATTTTTACTATATCTCACTTATTCATTGATTTTACTCCTAGCTCTATAGAAAATGGATTTGTTCTATGGGAAGATATTGTGGAAGGTGTCACTTGTATCAAATGTCTTGATTTTGAAAAGAAATCAAACCCATAGAGAAGGAAATCCATAACTAGAGTATTGTCTTATTTTAGAGAAGATGATGAACTATTAAAGACAATTCTTCTATTCATGTAAACTAGTCAAATTAAATATAAGAATATCCAAAGAAATTTATAAATTATAATCATCTAATAAATAGGTAGGTTAAAAGTAAAATTGTTGTAGTGTAGATCATCCAATTTAGTATTTGAAAAAGTAGATCATAACTATTAGGACATTCATCATTGATGGCATTGCCCAAATGTTTGATAATCATATGAAAAGCCTCTTTCCAAATGCATTGCAGTGAAAGGGAAAATCATTAGATTTTTTTTTCTAAAGCAACAAAATAATGTGCTTGATTAAAAAGGTGATTGAACTTGATGAATGCCTACTAATTTACCATAATGCTATTTCAAGTACAATCATTGAGATTCATATGTTGTTTCAAGAAATTATGAATAGACAAGAGTCATCTGCATTTAGTCAACAAAGAAAAGTTTTTTACATGCCTGCATATTTTAAGCTTTTACTTATATTTATATGAATGATTTGCATGTAGTTCTTGAAAGAAGGTTCTCTGTGTATGAACTAGTGGTTTCAATATATTGCATTTGATGATGGAAACTATATTTTGCATGTAGTCCTTGTGTTACTTGGCTTGTATATCCTCTATGGAGCAACTGACTAGAAACTATAGGATTTACAAAAAAAATTGAAGCAATAGAAACAAAATCTAATGCATATATGTTCCTTCATTGTAATATCTAAGTTGATATATACATTATATATATATACCACTGAAGAGAATTCTCTTCTTAATCTATCCATAGAGGAAAAATTTGAGTAATATATCTAGGTTTGATTCCTTTGTGCAGATGCATTCATAGACATTAGATACTAAGAGGAAAAACATATGAAAAATACGTAACTGCTAAAGGCTATCGGAAGAAATTTTCTTTAAGCCATAAGTAAATGAGTAGTCATGACCTATTCCTAAAATACATGTAACCTCATAAAATTCCACATTGCTCAATAACATCATAAATTTTACAAGGCCTTATCATAGAATGTGAGGTTCCTTCTCAAAGTTATTATAGTGATATTAAATGATACTTATACTCATAAACTTAGAAATTTAGAAACCAATATTTCAAATATAATATAATTACGCTATGGGATGTGCGTGCACCTATGCAATAATTTGATACCATTGACAATCAAGAAAATGACAACAAACAAAATCAACATAGAAATAACTCTCCTACTACTCGCACCTTTTTACTAGCTTCCTCCTAGCCTCCTTGTTTTCTATCCTGGTAGTTCCTTGGCTTCCCCTTTGCAATCACCATTTAAACATGTTGAAATAATTTAGATAAATATTAAAAAGAGTAGAAATTATTTAAATTTAAAATTTTACAAGGAAACTCACATTTACTATAATTTTATAGTTAATATGAGCAAGAACAAGAAAGCACACTTTCAGAGGTAATAATGATGAATTCAATCTAAAATATAGACAAAAATAATTTTCAGGCTTTACAATAAAATAATTTATTTATTTTCAAAAAGCTACATGCATATAGATTATATCGTTGCAAAATAAAGTAGAGTTGATAGGTAAACATTAGAAATGAAAAAAACCCAAGCCCTAGAGAGAAAGGTTGTGTCAAATTCTTCTCATGACTGAATGAGGAAAGGTATAGTTCAAAGTGACATTGACATAGGATTGTTAATCCATTGGAAATTCCTTAGGCACTTTAAAGAAAAAAAGCCAATTTAATGACCTACCAATATGCAAGCTTTGTGAAGAGCTAACTTAATATGGTTCCCAATGAGAGGTGCATAGGTTGTGGTCAGGTTTTATACTATTTTTTAAATGTCATATACAACTAGTTGAGAGAATAAACCAAAGCTGATAATATTCATGAGTAGGTGCAAAATGCAAGCCTGATAAAAAATCACCTTGGGAAAATGAGGGCTTTAAGCCCTAGACAAGGATGAAAACTAAACATAGCAATTTAATGTCATCAAGAGCAATCACATTTGAATCTACTAAAAATGTAAAATGAATGAGCAGCGTGGAAGCTTACATGTACGACCATGGAGCTTTCGAACCTTGAAAATTTTTGGCCCAAAATGGCATAGCAAGATCCAAGTACAAAGTAGTTTCTCTATTAGAGTACATGAACAAGACAGAGAAGCTAATCAAGTTAGCTAGGGTGCATCAAATTGAGATACAATGGCAGAAAAATGTGATAAGTACAATAAGGAATAAGCTCCATCTCTACCTTCATAGAAGAGAAAGCAAGGGAACCTCACTCAAAGTGAACAAAACCTCAACAATTGTCCCAGTTGATAGAGCCAAGACCTCTCCTATGTGAAAATGTTGTAATGCATCTTCTATTATAGCTCATATAAGGGAGAAGTCTATCTACAAGCCCTATCCCATCTTATTGGCAATGAAAGACCTCCATCTGCAATAGGATCACTTGCAGCATTAGGTTTAGAAACAAGGTAAGCAACCTTTTCTTATCAATCCTCCAACCATTATGCAAATAGAATTTCTTCTTCCTCCTCATTATGAGGCTACACTAGTTACCCCCTACTTCTACTCAAATAGTTGATGTCACCACCCTTTCATTGCCATCATCCTCCTCTCCATCCTACAACATTTCCTTTCTCAATGGAAAGTCAAAGCACTATTTCCTACTCAACCTACATTGCTCAACATGGATAATATTTATTTTGATGATCAAATTTATATGATGTTCTTTATTAGTAGATAAGAACCCATCAGTCATGAGAATGAATGGTTCACTCAACACTTATTATAAATCTTGATAGTGCTCACAAGATGAAAGTTAATCCATCTTAATAATACACTGAATTAAAGGTTATGCAATCAAGCTTAACTTGCTACACTATATTCAAAACCTTAGCAAGTGTTTTGCCTTATATTTATACCTTATATAGCTCCTTGGCTTATTCCCTTATTTGTTTACATGAAGTGAAGTGTTTGCAATCCATCAACATAAATATGACATTTTATATGCATTCAACTATGCAATTTTAGAGTCAATCTTTACTAATCATATTTCATGAGTAGTGTTTAATCATGTTACTATTCCAATCATTTTTTGTTATTTTTCATACAGATGAAATTAGAGAATGAAAATATCTAATTTAAAGACATGGAAACAATTATGGGAGAAAAATAGAAGGTTTCAAATGCAGAAGAGTAGAAATGATACAATGATAAATATGAGGCTGAAAAGGAAGCATGCCTATAGTTAGTTCTCCAAGTTGTGTAATCTTGTTTTTGCATAAGATCCTTAAAGGACTAGAGCTAACCTCCTAATGAATTTGAAGTTCATTGGATAAAAGAAGCACAAAAGTGAAACACAAAAGCTTCTTCATGATGAACAATAACATAATTCAGTGTATAATAAATATAATAGGTAAAATATGTTGGCTACTTTTCATGTTATCTAAAGACTACCTCATTAGGTGCCATACACCAATAATTTGTTTGATTTTCCTTTGTTCTACAAAAGTAGTAGTAGAACAAGAAAGGCACACTGACCCAAATAGACCAAAGAAGTCCCCAACATCATTCCTATTTTCTAGGTTTGAGCTCTTTGATTGCCAATCAACTTCTTTTCTTCATTGATTAGGTTTCACACATTAGCATTCAGTTCACTAATTTAGATATTATTTCTATTTTAATAACAATGAAACAAGGGAGATGCTAGCAAATGAAAGGCCCAAAATTAACAACATAGCCAACGGTGCACTCTTTTCTATTTAATTCAAGGTAATGATTTTGGCAAAGTAATAAAATTCCTCAGTATGTCTTCTATAGTTCCTCATTTTTTATCTTTCAGGAATTGAAAGATGTAGGTAGGGAAATATGGGATGATCAAATAGTAAATGTAATCATGAAATACAAAAATTAGATGAAAGAAACACAAGAAAAAGATGGAGGAACAAAAAATGGTAGAAAAATGTGATAAGTACCTTGATTCATCACCTCTTCCTTGATTCCCACCTCTTCTCCTACCTTGATATTGTTGAAGTGTTTAATTGATCATGCTGTGAGTAACAGTCAACCACATTCACCAATTTTTGTGCTTGTGCATTTCCTGTGCATGCTCATTGTTAAACAAAACAATGAAATAGGCTGAAACCCTTTTTCATTTTAACATGTTATGCTTGCATTGGTCAAAATTTTGACCAACACTTAGTGTTGGTTAAAATTTCAACCAACACAGGCATGGACTTAAAAAAAGAAGATATTATTCCTTCCATATTTTGACCAATCTAAAACATTTTAATAGATGGTTGAAAATTTTGGTCTTAAAATGCGGTCGAATACACTAGTGATAGCACTCTAATTATCACAATGAATGAGTATAGACTGTAGAAAGTTTAACCTAAATGCCTTTAGGATATGTCCTAGCCATATAGCCTCTATAGCTATAGTAACAATCCCTTGATACTCAACCTCAATAGAAGAAAGAGAAATAGTATTTTTCTTCTTACTCTACCAAAAAATGGGGTCGGAACCAAGATGAAACATGTAATCTTAAGTTGACTGGCAAGAATCAAGATCTACATAATTTGAGTTTGTGTATCTAATGAATTGAATTCCAATACCTACTACATAGTGTATCCCATATCTATGTGTACCCTATATGTAGTGCAAGATGCATTTGGTAGCCTTCCAATAAAGCTCATGTGGCTCTTGCATGAAGCAAGAAACCGTGCCAACTACAAAAGCTATGTCAGGGCATGTATGTGTCAAGTAAATGAGACTCTTAACCAACTGTCTGTACAATGTAGCATTGACAAGTAGAGTGGAAGACTTTACTTCTAACTTAACACCTAAAATAAAGGTAGTAGGTACAGGCTTAAAATTGCTCATGCCAAAGTGAGAAAGTAATTCAAGAGCATACTTGGGTTGAGAAGTTGTGATCCTAGCTAGAGACTGTGTGATCTCAATAGCAAGTAAATAATGAAGTAAATCTAATTCCATCATAGTAATTTTTTCCTACAAATAAGTCTTGACATTGGTGATGATGGATGAAGTACTTCCTATAATGTTCAAGTCATCTACATAAAACATGAGTATCAAGTATGAGTCATCCCTTTGAAGAATGTAGACATTCAAATTTGAATGACACCTAGTGAATCCTACTAAGAGTAGGAAAGAGTCCATCTTGGCATACTAAGCCCTAGTAGCCTTCTCAAGGCCATATATAGACCTCCTCAACCTACAAACCATAGTAGAATCTTGTATGAATCCTTGAGGTTGCTCCATATAGATATCTTCAAGAAGATCCCCATTGAGGAAAGCATTCTTCACATGGATTTGATGTACAAGCCAACCATGAGTTGTAGCAATAGCTAGTGTCAAAAAAAATGGAGTTCATCTTAGCTATTGGTGCAAAGGTCTCAGTATTGTTAATAATAGGAACTTGTGAGAAACGTTTGACAACAAGTCTAGCCTTATACTTATCCACACTTCCATCTACTGCAAACTTGGTCTGATAGATCCACTTACACTGAACCAACTTTCTTCCCTTAGGAAGAGGAACTAAGCCCCAAGTATTGCTTTTCATTAAAGAGTTATATTCTTCTTCCATGGGCTTGTCCCATTTAGGAACCCTTGATGCTTCCTTAAATGACTATGGATTAGAAGCAATGGCAATATGTGTATGTGGAAATGATTTGTGTTGTGCCCTTGTCTTCCTAGTACATGAAGGACTCCCCACCAATGAACTTGCTAAATCAAGTGTTTTTTGTTCCCAATGAGGTCTAGTGGAAGAAGAAGAAGGAATATCCTCAATTGTTTATGGACCCTTTGAAGTTGGTGTCTTGTGAGTCAAAGTTGAAGGAATATCATCTTCCAAGTCACTATCATCACTTTCCATGAAGGAGGAGGGAGGAGTTGAAGGAGGAAAACTTGGACAAGTCTCTTCAAAGTGAACACTCCTCTTAAAGAAAATTCCATGTGTCTCTAGATCCATGAGTTTGTATGCCTTAAGATGGTCAAGATATCAAAAAAATATACAAGGTTTACTTTAAGGTTCTAATGCCTTCCTTTTTTGTGGAGGTATCCTTTCCCATGCTAGACAACCAAACACTTTAATGTGTTTTACACTTGGCTTTCTTCCACACCAAGCCTCAAAAGGTGTAATTCCATCCAAGGCCTTATAGGGACTTCTATTTTGGATTTAATTGGAACATCACATAGCTTCTACCCAAAAAAATTGATTTAGAGACTTATGTTGAAGCATACAAGTGGTCATTTTCTTAAGGATTTTATTCTTCCTGTTAGAAACACCATTTTTTTATGGAGTGTATGCAACTAAATGTTGAAGATCAATACCATCATGAGTATAAAATTCTATAAGCCTTGAGTTCACATAATCCCTTCCATTATCTATTCGAAGAATCTTGATGGCTTTCCCTGATTTCTTCTCAACTTGAGCTTTGAAGGTGATTAACTTATCAAACACTTCACTCTTATGAGAAAGAAAGAAGACCCAAGTGTAACATGAAAAGTCATCAATGAAGGTGAGAACATAGTGAGCCTTTCCAAATTATGCCACTAGAAATGGGCCAGCTACATCACTATGAACATATTCAAGAACAATAGTAGCTCTCCAAGACCTCTCTTTGTCAAACTTCTCTTTGGGATGCTTGCCCACTTCACAACATACATATACACCCTCTGAATACTTAACTTGAGGTAGAACTATGACCATATAATTGTTCCTAAGTGTTGAAAGTAGCAATAATTGAGATATCCAAAACTCTCATGCCATAGTTTACTTTGTGAATTTGAGTGGGTCAACAAGGAAACAGAAGTGGTCTTAGGCAAAAAATGAGAAAAAGAATAAAATATTGTATCACAATTAGCCTTTCCAATTGCCACCATAGAATCATCCTTTATATTTTTCACCACAACTAAATCAAGAAGGAACTCCACTTTTTTGCCACATCCATAGTGATTTATTTGGTAGATTGAAAGGAGGTTGGTGCTAAGGTTGTGAACATGGAGAACATCCTTGAAAACTCCATTGTCCAACTCAACATTCCTTTTTCCTACAACTTCCATTTGTGTGTCATTTCCCACATAGATGTAAGGTAAATGTGATAGTTTCAAAGAGGTCAAATTATCCCTTGAAGCACCCATATGATGTGTAGCTCCTAAATCAAGAACCCATTCCTCAAAATTGTTTGCACTTGCTACCAAAGATTGTCCCTTACCTTTTGAAGTGGATGAAGATCCCTTATCATTATAGGCATTTCACACATCAATTTTATGATTCCTCATTATGTTTAGCAACTCATCAATTTTCTTATCCTCACTCTCATGTTCATCATGACCATTCTTCTTACAATAGGTACAAGTTTTCTTCTCCCTTTTATTGAAGTTGTTCTACTTCTTATTATTTTTAGAAAAAGATTTTCATTTTTGTGAGAAATATTGTTGTGTAAATGAAGATTGATGCAAGGAGGTAGATTGATATATAGAGGAAGATTATTCTATGTCATCTTGTGGCTTAGCCTTCCATTGCTTTTTCTTCTTGTTGGAATTTTTACCACCTCGATTCCCTTCATTAGCTACCAAGGCTTTGGACTTGGAAGACTAGAGAATTCCCATACTCACTAACTTTTCATGTTCTAAGACCACCATTCCTAAAAATGTCTCTAATGAAGGCTTAGTGAAGGCACTTCCCATTGTTAATTTGTGAGTATTATAACATGAAACAAAATTTGAATATTCAAAAGGAAGATAAGACATCACATGTTTGATTGACTTTCCATCCTTGATGGGTTGACCAAAATCCTTAAGTTGATCCCTATACATGCCTAGTTGGGTAAGATAATATTTTATGGTGTCAAAATTCCTAGGATCCAATTTGAGAAGATTGTCCTCAATGGTGTAGGCCATATCTTCATCTACTATCCCATAAAATGCTTCAAGTTTATTCCAAACTTTTATTGGATTGGTAATGTTCTTGATGTGATATTTGATAGGATCTATGATATTCTTTAGCAAGGTTCCTAAGGCCATTTCTTGTTTTGATGCCCAGTCTTCTTTATGAGACTCATCAACATTATTGTTCGGTTTCTTTGTTGTACTAGTTACATAACATAGTAAACCTTTTTCAACTAATGGTTCCTTTATCTTTTCTTTCCAAGTAGCATAATTATGTGGTGTTAACTTAGAAAAAGAACCCATAATGAAAAAGAAAGAGAAAAATATCAATGTGATAGAAGAACATAAGACACCCCCCACTTTTTAACTCAATCAAATGACCCCCACCCTAAAAATGATGCTTTTGGCATTTTATATTTAGTGCATTTACAATTGACCACTTGTCAAAATGGAAAAAATGTGGACTTCTAATTTTGATGATTAAAATAGAAAAGATGAAGCTATAGTAGACTCAAATACATAAGGCACCAAATATCTTAAGGATCTAAACAAGTACAAGTGCTAAAATAGGTCAAAAAAGACCAAATGCTGAAAGTACACTATCTAATTATAGTTGTTCCAATTTGATACCAAATCTATAAAGTAGAAAAAAATTCATGCACTTTCAAAAAAAATGACACCTGAAAATGTCTTTGTATGAGTCTGAACGGAACTTCTGAAGTTGCAAAATGTGGGATTAAATAGGTATAGTCACCAAGATTTGCCCATTCTACAAAATTTCCACCAAAACTAGAAAATAACTACACCATGAAAATATTTAAGAGATTCTATCCAAAATTTTTAAAAAATTATGCTTGATTTGGTGTCCCGATGAGTGACTTATGGCCTTGTCAAGTCATACTACCAAACTGAAAATCAATATGGTGAAGGGTCCAATTCTCAAATACTTTCTGACATAAGAAAAGTATGATCCTAACTTTGATAGTTTGGGTCCCATAAAGGAAAAAATTTAGAAAAATCACCAAGTACCCTCAGACGGGTGTCAAATTTTTTCTTTAAATAAATCCAGAAAAATGCAATTTTAATTTTTAAATAAAATACCAATTACCATTGCACTGCAATGTGTCCAACTAGGAAATGGAGTTTTGATCTAATGTGGATTATATTGAGGGTCACTTGCTTTGGGCACTACAACTATGTTTGAAGGTGAGTTTTGAATTTGCTAGTCAGATCTAAAGGATCCAAATTGCAGTGAAAGGCATTGGGAATGCACATTTACCAATCTTAAACAATGAATGTGTTGGATCAAGACGCAACAATATGATAGGTAAAAGTGCCACAAATTTCTATGTCCAAGTTGTTGGATTAGTGGCTAGATTGTTTTTTTTCCCAATATACTATCACTCTATGCCAATGCTATCAAGATGGGCGTGATAGAGGGCTTGAGCTCATATACCTATAATGAATGAACTAGATTTAGCTCAATGTCACCCCGCATGGAATTCAATGGTGATTGACATTGGCCAAGTCTAGTTTTTTGAGTGACAAATGAATAGAACTTGCCACCTATAAGGTAAATGGAAGTCCCTATGATCGCTAGGGTTGGGTGTCTATTGGGTGCCCAATGCATGTTGACCAAGCTCAACAGACTATTAGCAATGGTTGTGCCCATGGGGAGAGAGCCCCACATATGTATTTGTGTGTGCTAAAGATGATAGAAAAATTTGACTCATTGGATTAGACACTAATGATATAGATTAAATTCCCGACAAGAGGAATTTGAGGTTGGATTGGTGATGCCTCTAAGAAGAACTTAGGTAGGTGTGGCTCAATGAAGATATCGCTTGGATTGTGCAGCCTAATCAATGGGAGGAGAAACCAAACTTGCATTATATTTTCTCCTCAGAGGAGAAGAATGTAAGGTCACTATGATCACAATAAATAGAGGAGAGTTCTTGCAATGATGAAAGCCTTTGCTGAATTGAGTGCTTCACAAATATCTGATTGGACTGTGAACAATATGTGAAGGTGACCCACAATGCTCAACTAGATCACTGTATATTGACCAATCTTGTTGTGATATCCTTAGATGTAAGTCACAAATACGTGGATCTCACCAATGTTTGGATCTAACCACTTCTTGAAGATGGGATGGTTCTGAAGAAAATTTGGCAAATTGGGCTTCCAAGTCTGATTTGCAAAAATAATTTGCCTCTACTTTGACTTTTCACTAAGATAGGCATATTTATAGTCAAAATTTATGGAAATGGCCACCCAAATGCAATGGTGAGGTCAGATCTTTCTCAAAATGCTCCCAATAACTATGTATATCTAGATGTAAATCATGGCCCTCAAAAATGAAGAAAAATGAATCTCTCCAATGGCTATGCAATGAAGCTAACCATGGCTCGAATACCATGTAAGAATTTGCCTAAGGCAATAGCTCAACACCAAGATCAAGAAGCTCAGTAGATAGTACAAGAGAGGAAAATAGTGATCAAATGAGAATCTCAATAATGATCAAAATAATAATGAATATCAGATGAATACACACTAGAAGTGCCTATATATAAAGGCAACTAGAATGACTAGGAGTCAACAGAGAGATAATTATCACAACTAAGTACATGTCCACCAAGAGTGGATTATCCTCCATTGTGCATGAATGTACATGAAAAAATGAGAGGATAAGAATACAAATGTGTATGATGTGAAGAGATGTAGTAGACAACATGTGCTCAATTGGAGTGCAAACAACTATGTTGTCTACATGACAACTCATATGAATACAAAAATTCTAGGTGTCTACATGACAACTAATATAAAAATGCACTATCCTAAGTAAAATTAGGTAATGTGTAAATATTAAATAGTTATTTAAACCAAAATAGACAATACATGTCCAGTAATATACATAGCTAGTGTCAAGCACCAGTATATGTTGAGCAGATAGTTAGTGTCGAGTCACTCATGAGTTGAGTAAACAAAGTATGCCAAATCATTTAGGAACTGAGTTACATCATTAAAGATATAGTGAATGTGGAGCATTAGAGACTTCAATTGCCAAGTGAAAACTTTTGGACATAGTATTTTGAATGTCAAGAATTAATGACTATTTTACTTTTCTAGAAGATGTATATAGATGTATATTATGAATCCCTATGTAGTGCATACAAACAATACAATTGTTTAGTTAAGGAGACAAACCCCAAAACAAATTTCATGCATGAAGGAAGATAAGGAGACACAAGAAAAACAAATGCTAAGTATAGAGAGAGAATTCATGATGGCTATGAAGGTAGTGATAATGTTATGAATTGAAAATTTAGTTAGAGAGAAAAAAGAAAAGTAGAGAGAGGATAGATGAGACATATCTGATTAGATGGATCAAGTACACACTAGGAAAGAGAAGACCTAACATCTAGCAACAAAGTGCTAACCAAAGGATCATGGTGTTGAATCCTTCTCATAAGTGATGTAGAGAAAATATCCTAATAGAGTACTCTTAATATGCTTGTGTAAATCTCTTAATTGAGTGCTTATTTTATTACAAGTTTAAGTCCTCTAAAAAGACACACTTTTTTAAAAGGGTGAGACTTAATAGTCTTTGTAAGCTTTTAATAGGGTAGACCTTTCACAAGGTAGACCATAGTTTATGGTCAAACTATTAGAATATATAGTCCACTGATATACCTAAGAGGAAGGGGTGAATCAGTTATCTAGCTATCATCACAAACATTAAACTTAAACAAAATTAACCATATGAGTAATATAAACTAAAACCACAACAAGATACTCATACACAATTAATACCAGATATGTTAACTAGGGAAACCCTTGATCAAAGGGAAAACCCTAGTGGGGATGGTACGCACAAGATGATGTACTAATATAAATATTCTTTATTAGAGGATAGACCTTTTTAGGTGGCTTTTGATCCCTATTAGAAGATCACAACACTGTTAGGAGTTGTGGAAGATAGATGGAACCATTGCCCAAATAGCTTCAAGGTTAAGATCAAAGAACCCCCTATCCAAGTAATATATATATTATTCCTTGAAGAATAATAGAACTGAAATTTACTTCCTTCCTCTATCTTTGTCTTGTTAACCAAACTTCTGCTCCTTCAGATCTTGTAACTAGATCTCATACTATGCATCCAATGATCCCTTAGATCATTTAGACACATTCAATAAGCATTCTGCTCCTTGCTCTACACACTAAACATTACATCCTACTTGATCTTGTTCTTCAACATACATAACAGATAAGGAAAATAAATTTTCTTTATACCTTATCTTCATAATAATTCCTTGAGTCAACCTTGAGGCTTTCTCTATTAATCAAAATAAAAAAATTAATTAATTCATTATTACAATAGCACTGTCAGCTCATAGTCTATACCAAAATTCACATGTGTAAAACCACATATTATGCACATGCTAGCATCATCCTATGATTTTCCTCGATGATTGTGTGACTGCACATCTCTTCATTACATATTAGATAAAGGATAGCAATAGATCATCAAAACTCTATTTTCTAATATTTTGTTTCTACATTGCTTCTAGTAAATCAAGTGTAAGTTCTGTACACTATTGACTCAGACTTAGTCCTCTTAACCATGTCATTATGAAAAAATTAGGAACATGTCTTCCATTGAGCATAATCTAAAATATCCTCAATTTTTGCACATCATAAGATTATTGACTACTATTCTTCCTATTTAATAGAATTACTGCTATGTTGACATCAATGACAAATACAATCATGAATACAACATATCAATGTTGGAAAGATCAGAGGAGTAAATGAGAGGGGAGGGGTGAATAAATTAAAACTAAAATAAATCCTAGATCCCATATATTTCAATACAATTGAAGCTATGATCATACTATATTCTACTATAACTCGACAAATACACATGCACTCAGTTTACACTAGCAAATTTTGTAACTCAGTAAACACTAAAATAAATTGACAAATTCTTATTATGAAAATCTTAAGATATTATCTATGATTAACCTTACTTAACTTAGCTGCATATGCATAAAGGAAATAGCATGAACACAAGTGACACCAGGATTTAACGTAGAAACCCAATTTGGGAAAAACCACCAATTGCAACTAGTTACTGATTTTCACTCTTTTGAAGTAAGCCCTATTAGGAGCCAACCCTATTAAAGGTTAAAAAAAACCTTTTTGAGGTATGAACCTATTAGAGGATTTAATCAACCTATTAGGAGTGGCCTTGTTAGAGGTCTTTAAAAAATTCAATCTAGAAATGCCACTTTGTTAGAGGATATGCAAATAGTTACAAAGCCAACTTGGTTAAGAGATTTGGATCAGTGCTACAATGGTTAGAGAGTAACAATGAGATGACCTAATTTATAATGTATTTAAGTTACTAATTATAAATCTAAATTTTGGCTTGTATACTTGATCCTTCCTGATCAAATGCATCTTTGCAGCTTGACAAGGATGTTCTGCTTATCCTTCTAATTCACTTCCTCTAAGCATCATCATATCTTCAATTATGTTCTACACATTCAATCCTCAACTTGACCTTATATTTATATCTTACACATTATCAAGTTGGCTTGAATACAAAATATAATAATTAATATTCATCTCCTCATTCGACTAGAACCAAAAAATAATTCAATTGAACTCAATATGCCAAAATAATTAAAACTTTTGTTAGTTAACCTTTATTGGTAGATACTAACACAACAACAATTTTCCTATCTTAACCAAGTGAACTTGATTAATACTACATATTCACAAAGTTCCTTTGGTAACTAAGTGATATTCGTTAGCATTGGTTTCATCCAAAATTTCCTTCATTAACTGAGTGAGCTTGGTTAACACTCAACTTCTACAAACTTTTTTTGTCACTCGAGTGAATTTGATAGAGACTGTTCTTTGAACTAGGTAAACTCTAAAATGCTTGGCAGATACAAGAAACTATTTTCAATGCCCAAGTGAGCTTGGCATACACTGACTGACAATGGTATGATATTTTGTGTAACATCAAAGACAATACACAATTAATCAATTATTTCCAGCAATCTACCTCTTTGGTATTGATGGCACCACAATATGTTATAATACAATGAAATTTTAAAGCCAGAATAAAGTAAGGAAAATATCCCTACTTTCATTTTGACTATCATCTATGAAAACATCATCTATTAGTGTGAACTCCCTCTACCTTCAATTTATCCCTTTGTTATCAAAACTCTCTCTTCAATATTAGACCAAATTCTTCCTCTTTAACATCTCTTTAAATATATACTCTTCCTTTTTATAAAATTTCTATTGAGATTAAATTGAAAACAATTAAAGAGGGAGATTGTTGAATATATTGAAGAAGTTTGTTGAATAAGTATGATCAATATGTTTCAATCATTGTTTTTTCACTAATGTCAAACTTGCTATTTTCTAGTAAGATAATTGATTATATGAATTAAGTACTATCACTTATTGGATTGATGAAGAGGATTTGATCAAAAGATGTAACAATAGCACCTAGAGGAAAGGTTGAGTTATGATTATGTAAAGAAGTACAAGAATCACTTGAGACAGTGATAACATGATGTATTGATAATCTAATTTAGATTACAAAGGTTGGTTACACTAAGAAATTTTAGAAGAATAATTTAAACAAAGTTCTTCTACCAACCTTGACCGAGTAGATAGTAGGTGCCGAGCAAAGTTAGTGCAAGCGAGTAGAAAATCAGTTGGAGCTAAGTAAAAGTTTATTCTAGTGTATGCCAAGCAAAACAATGGATTTCAAGTAAAGTTTAGTTGATGTAGAGAATCAGTAAACTTTAGTTCATGATGAGTAATTTTATAGAAGATGTTGAGCAATGTAACATGTTCTAAGCATCAGAATCTAGATAATGTTGAGTGGCTGCATTATTTGAAAGATCATAAATTTGATGGATCTGGGCTGACAAGCTTGTTTTCTTGGATTATGTGAACTATCTGGAAGGTAAGATTGATGAGTTAGTGACACAAAATTTAAGGTCAAGAATTTTTAGACAAATTCAAAGAGGATTCAAGGAGAATTTTCTAGAAGAGATATCAAATATGGGGTAGATTCATTGTAGCCTACCTAATTTGTCCTAACCCTAAATTGGATGATGGGGAATGAATAAAAAATATCTTAATTTCCTATTTATAAGAAAGGCTAGTCAAAAGAAAAGGTTGTCATGTGTGAGAACTTAAGGAAGACAAAGAGTGAAGTGTTTTGCTTCATTAAGTGACCTAAGAGAAGAGTGTACATTAGTATGTTAAGCAAGAAGGTTTAAGGGTATGAATGCTTTAAGGGTGAACAAGCTATCAGAGATGAACCGTGTAAAGCCCAAGTAGAATGGAGGACTAAAATAGAGATTTGTGATCTGTAAATGGAGTTGTAAGTTGTCATAAGATTAAGTATTATAGTTACTCTCTAATAATTGTATTAGTCTAGGATAAATCTTTTAGAGTAAGGTTGACCTAATAGCCATTTGTAAATTCTTTAACTAGGTGACATTCTAAGTGAATGGTCTGAAGTCTTCTAACAAGGCTCCCTTCTAATAGGGTGATTGAAATCCTTAAATTGGGTCATATTTAAAAGTGTCTATTCTAACCTTTAATAGGGTTATCCTTTCACAAGGCATCACTTCATAAGACTAAAAAAGAGTAGCATGTTATTGATGGTTTTTTCGAAATTGGGTTTCCAAGTAAATCATTATGTCAAGTGTGTTTATGAATCTTTTATATTTCATGTCTATATTTTTGCAAGTTGATTTAATAGTAACCTAAAAGTTTTTAAGTGATTGCATAATCTTATGGAAGCATGCATGAAAATAAATTTTTAATGGGTTCACTAAGCTATGAAAAGTTTTATTTATACATTTGGACCTTGGATAATTGATTCAACACCCTCTTAGTTATTCTAAAGTATTTCAAAAATTGGTATTAGAGCCATCTACTTAAGAGGACTAGTTTGAAGGTACTAGAAGCACAAAGATCAAGATGTCAAAAAGAGAAGTGCCTCAGCTTATTAGAGATAAATTTCCTACATGGAAAAGTTTGATGAAGCTACATCTTGGAGGACTTAGAGATCCGGCACAATCTACCATTACTATTGAGCATGTTGATCCTACTAGAGCCCTAACAGTTGAGGATATGAAAAAGAAGAAAGAGAATAACAAACAATGCTTGAGATTTCCTCTACCCTAAGCTATGCCTAATTTGATGATATCAAAGGTCTTGAGAGTGAATAGAAAATGTGGGATGCCTTAACCACCATCTATGGAGGAGACACAAATGTTCTAAGAGCCAAAGCTGAAAGTCTTAGAGGTAAGTTTGATGATATGAGAATGGAAGAAGGTGAAAATATTGTGCAATATATTGCAAGAATAAACGAATTTTTTGATACAATAAGAGGAGACAATGGTAAAATAGATGATAATATTGTACTATGAAAATTTTTAAGGACATTTTTGCCTATATATGCTATTAGAATTTCTACAATTCAAGAATTGAGATGTATACTAGGAAATAATCAATCACTTGAAGGTCTGGTAGGTAGAGTCACTACTTTTGAGCTATATAAATTTGATAATTACAAACCTAAAAATATTGAATCTTCTTTCAAAGCTACTATGTCATTGAAGGAACTTGATGAGAAGAAAAAGAAGAAAAAGATAAAGTATGTGTCTAGTGATAGTGATACAGATGAGGAGGATCTAGAAAAACTTGCAGCACTACTGGTGAGAAGATTCCACAAAGGTAAAGGCAATTTCAAAGGTAACTTACATGTAACTTGTTTCAATTGCAATGAGGTTGGTCATATTGATGCTAGATGTTTAGAGAAGAAGAACTACAAAGGTGGTGACAAGTACAAAAGTAGGAGAGATGAAGACACCAAGGACTACAAATACAAAGGCAAAAAGTCATGCTATATTGATGAAGACGAAATAAAAGATGAATATAATGAACATGATGATGAAGTGGTGTATGTTACAATGAAGGATGAATCTGAGGAAACTACACTTGTGACTTGTGTGAACAAGAATAATAGATGGTTCATTGATAGTGGATGTTTACATCACATGACTAGAGACAAAAGTAAGTTCATTACCCTGAATTGTTGTGATGGAAATAGTCTAAGATTTGGTAATGATGCACCATGATTGATAAAAGGAAAAGGTTCTATCAAACTCACAAATAAGATTTTATGTGACAATGCTTACTATGTTGAAGGACTTAACTATAATCTCTTGAGTGTGTCACAATTGAATAATTTGAGATGTAAGGTTGAATTTAAAAATACTATTGCTAAGATATATGACACAAATGGAAAACTGATTAGAAAGGGTGATCAAGCTAGGAGTTATCTATTCTATCTTGATATAGAGGATACTACTTGTCTAGTTGTAAAATTTGATGATGTGTGGCTATGGCACAAAAGGTTATGTCATGTTAATTTTGATAACCTAGTTAGTATCAATAACATGGGAAAAGTTAGAGGTTTTCCTAAGTTGAAGAAGCCTAATAATATAATGTGTAAACAATGTTAGTTAGGAAAAATGACAAAGTCAAGATTTAAGAGTAAAACTCATATCTCTAAAAGTATACTAGTGATTGCTCATACAGAGCTATGTGGACCAAGTGAAGTGCAAAGTTACAAATGAGATAAGTGCATTATCTTGTTTGTTGATGACTATTCTAGAATGATGATAGTTATTTTTCTGGAACAAAAATATGATGCTTTCCAAATGTTTAAGTGGTACTTAGCAAGAGTTGAGAAGGAAACATGTAAAAGTCTGAAGTGTTTGAGATTTGACAGAGGAGGAGAATTTATATAAAATGAGTTTGAGATGTTCTATAATGAAAAAGGAATTAAAAGACAAAGATCTACACCTAGAACTCCTCCACAAAATGGAATTGTTGAAATGAGGATTAGGTCTATAATGGATTATGCTAGAACACCCATGATGGAGAAAAATATGGCTTTGAAACACTAGAGAGAAGGTGTAAGTACAGTTGTCTATACCTTAAACTATGTACAAGTCAAGAAAGGTACCCATTCAACACCTTTAGAACTATGGTATGGATACTCACCCAATGTAAAATACTTAAAGGAATTTGGAAGAAAATATTACATTCTTAAAGACTTCAGGAATGGTAAACTAGATGCAAAAAGTGAAGAATGTATATTCCTATGATATTCTGTAAGAAGTAAAGCTTATAAGTGTTTAAATACTATCATTAACAAAGTTGTGGAAAGTGCAAATGTAAATTTTGATGAATATACAAAAGTACATGAGGCTAAACCTATGAAAGAACTAGAAGAATACAAATCATTTGTATACTCTTATGAAGGTATGCCTACTAAAGAAGATGCTGCAAATCAAGCTACAAATCAATAGTAAGTTTTAGTGACTATCGAGTCACATACTAAGAATGTCGAGTTGTATTCAAGAACTGAGCTACATTCAAATGTTGAGTTAAAAAATGACGTTGAAGCACATTTATATTTTGAGATTAGTGCACATGTAAGAGATGCTGAGATACATGATAGAGATGTACACAATGACTCTAAAATTGAAAGACAAAATGAAAAACTAGAGTTGAACAAAGATTATCCAAATATGTTAAGAGACATCATTCTATTGCACAAATTATTGGAGATAAAGATGCTATACTAATAAAAAGAAATAGATTGAGAAGTGATGCATGTTTACTAAGCATGAAAGAACCTAAATTAATGAGAGATGCATTAGAATACGTGGACTAGAGTAAAGCCATGGAAGAAGAGATTGAACAAATTAAGAAAAACAAAACATAGATTCTAGTTCCTAGACTAGAAGACAAAAATGTGATTAGCATCAAGTGGGTATTGAGAAAAAATCTAGAAGGAAGTGGTAAAGTCAAAAAGAAAATGGTAGGATTAGTTTGCTAAGGATATGCACAAGAAGAAGGAATCGACTTATATGGAGAGACATTTTCTCCTATTTCTAGATTAGGAGTAAGAACTTTACTTGCTTATTCTGCATAGGAAGGTTTCAAAGTTTATCAAATGGATGTTAAATCTACATTTGTGAATGGCATATAAGAGGAAGAAGTTTACATAGAACAACCAAAAAGTTTTGTTGATGTTAACAATAATAACATAGCATGTAGATTACACAAAGCTCTATATGGTTTGAAACAAGCACTAAGAGCATGGCATGCGAGACTTCATAATTATCTTGTGAAGATTGGATTTGGAAGGACTAGTGATAACAAAAAGCTATACATTAAGATAGAAAAATGAAAAGGTATCTTATTATCTAAAATTTTTGTTGATGATATCATATTTGGAGGTCAAGATGCTTTATGTAAGGCTTTTGCAAATGAAATGAAGCAAGAATTTGAAATGTCTATGTTTGGAGAGATCAAATTCTTTGTGGTTTTGAAAGTATATTAGATGAGATATGGTATATACATCACTCAGTCAAAATATGTCAAGGGAATACTGAATTTTTTTGGATTGGAGGATTCCAAACCAATAAGTACACCTATGGTGACAATACAAAAGTTGTCAAAGAATGATGATTTAGCTGAGATGAATCAAACATTATATAGGTCTTAGAATTGGAAAATTACAATATGTTTTACATAGAAGACTTGACATTGCATATGTTTTAAAAATCAATCTTTATCAAGTAGTTATGAAGTCTTTCATACCAAGCTCTGGGAGATTTCTTGAGACCATACAATGCTTTTTGTAATTTTTAGACCATGTCACTTTTTCTAGGATCTACAGAACCTTTAGGTTTTTGTATGTAGACCTCCTCATCAAGAATTTCATTGAAGAATGCAGATTTTACATCCATTTGATAAACTTTAAATCCTTTATGTGATGCATATGCTAGTAAAGTTCTAACACCATCTAATATTGCAATAGGAGAAAATGTTTCACCATAATCAATACCTTCTTCTTGATAATAACCTTGACATACTAACCTTTTTTTGTTTCTTGAAACTTTTTCATCTTCATTTAGGTTATTTCTGAATACCCACTTTATACGAATTACATTTTTATCCTTGGGTCTAGGAACAAGAATCCAAGTCTTATTCTTCTCTATCTATTCTATTTCTTCATTCATAGCTTCAATCCAAATTTCATTGTCTAAAGCATCTTTACCATTTCTAGATTCAAATTCAGTAAGCAAAAATGTACCTTTTAATTTTTTTCTTGTCATTGTTCCAGTTAACTTGCCTCCAATGATCTGATCAGGTGCATGGTTCCTTCTGACATATCTTGCTATCACAAGTACTTTGGATTTGGATTTTTTTCCACTAACCTCTTCATGATCTTCTATATTAGGCTCAGGTTCCACTATCTATGACTCAGGTCCATCAAACTTAGTTTCCTTTGGCCCTAGCTTGGTAGCTTTCAATTGTGGCTCAGGTCCTTTAGATTGTGATTTGGGTTGCACTAGGTGCAACTCGATAACTTTAGGAGATTTTGGGGACTTAGGAGGTGAAGCCTCTTGACTTCTAGATAGATTTTGCAATGTATAAGGTTCATAATAAGAAAATCTATTGTAATTCTTAGGTTCCTTATTGAAAATTCCTTTTTTCAAACTCATCAATTCTCACATGTGTACTTTCTATAAATTTATAACTAGATAAATTCAAACATTTGTATGCTTTACTTCAAGAGGAGTATCCTAGGAATATGCCTTCATCACCTTTGACATCAAATTTAATTTTCCTAGATTTTTTCAAGATATAACATTTTCTACCAAATATTTTCAAGTAACTTACATTAGTTTTGTAGCCATACCATAGTTCATAATGAGTTTGATTTGACTCTTTCTTCAATTGTACTTTGTTCAAGGTATGCACTATAGTACTGATTGCTTCCTTCTAGCATTTGATTGCAACATTCTTTTCTATCATCAATGTTCTTGCATAATCCATAATGGATTTGTTCCTTCTTTTTACTATATCATTCTATTGAGGTGTACCAAGGTTTGATACCTATCTCTTAATTCATTTTTCAATATAGAATTCATTGAATTCATTGGAAATGAATTCACCACCTCTATTTGATCTCAAACATTTTAGCTTCTTTCCAATTTCTTTCTCTACTCTTACCAGATACCACTTAAATTTTTGAAATGCTTCAGACTTCTCTTTTAGATATATTATAGTCAACATTCTAAAATAATCATCAAAAAAAATAATAAAACACTTATCTCCACCATAACTCTTGATTCCAATAGGTCCACAAAAATTTGTATGAACTAGCTCCAAGACTTTTGTTGAATGATAGTCCATGCTTCTAAAACTTTTCTTTCCCATCTTACCAGTTTGACAATTTTTGCATAGACCCATTTCAGGTTTCCTTAGGCTAGGAATACCTCTTACTCTTTTCTTCTTTCTTATCTTGATTAGATTATCAAAGTTTACATGACACAATCTTTTTCTCTATAGCCATCTTTCTTCTCCTTGAGCAATAAAACATGAACTTTCACTAGGATCTAGGTAGAATAGACTACCTATTGTTTGTTTTCCAAACCCAACTAGATTTCCTTTTCCATCCATCAATTTGGCCTTCCCATTAATGAATTCTAGCTTGAATCCAATTTTATTCAACTGTGCCACTCTTAGTAGATAATGGATTAGTCCTTCAACCCAATAAGCATTATCACATCTAAGTTCATTGGTTAGTGAGATACAACCTTTTTCCTTTATGCAACAAGGTTCATTATTTCCAAATCTCAAATTACCACCAATCATATGCTGAGAGCAACCACTATCAAGGATCCATGTATCATTCTTGCTAACATGAGAGATCAATGCCATTTTATCTCCTTCATCATTAGATTCATCTTTGGCAACAAAATATACAATTTCATTATCTTCACTACTATTTGAGTCTTTATCTATAAAACAAGATTTCTTACCTTTATCCTCGTAGTCCTTGAAATTCTTGAAATCCTTCTTGCCTTGTACTTATTGTGCTTCTTTTAATATTTGTCTTCTCTATTTGGACATCTTGTAGCAATGTATCTAACTTCTTCACAAGAGAAGTAGATTAGAGGAATTTTTCCTTTATACTTTAGATTAAAGGGATACCTTCTTGCAAGAAATGCTTCAATGGCTTCAAGATCACATTCAGAACAATCTTCCTCATCACTTTTAGATTGATTGCCTTTTGAAATTTTTTTAATTCTTGAGTGACAACTTGACTTTGAATGTAAACTCAAGATTGCTAGAACTAAGAATATACTTATCATAGTTATCCATCTCAAATGTTGTTAATCTTCCAACTACTACATCCAATGATATGTCATTCTTTTTTTGCATCTCATTTCTTGAATTGTTGATACTTTGATTTCATATATAGGAAGAAGTGTTCTAAGATTTTTACTTACCATTTTTTGATCTTCAATCTTTCCTTCTAAAGCTTTGATAGAACAAACACTAGCTTTGATTCATTCACTATACTTTGCAATGTTCTCATCTTTTCTCATCTTTATTTGATCAAATTATCCTCTGAGACTTTTAGCTTTAGCTCTTCTAACATTATCATCTCCTCCATAAATAGCTTTTATCTTGATCCAAATTTCATAAGAATTTCCATAGTCTTTGACCTCATCAAATTTGACATAGTTTAGAGATGAAGCAGTATCAATTGTCATAATATTATGACTCTTTTTCTCTACAATTTCTTCAATAGTCATAGTTCCAATAGGTCTTATGTATTTGGTGTCTAGATATTTTAGCCTTGACTCTCTAATGGTTGCCAAGTGTAGCCTCATGATTTCCTGCCATTCATTGAAGTTATCTTTGTTCAACTTTGGGATCTCCCTTTCGTAAGACATCTAGATCTTTAGCTTATGTCCTTGAAACCTTTTTTTCAAGCACCAAGAAGCTCTGATACCAATTGTTGAAAATATAAAAGGAGTAAATAAGAGGGGGGGGGGTGGGTGGTGAATAAATTACCACTAAAATAAATCCCACATCTCTTATATGTCAATACAATCAAAACTCTAATCAAACTATATTATGTTATAACTAAACAAACACACATGTACTTGGTTTATAGTAGCAAATGTTGTAACTCAATAAACATTAAAATAACTCAGAAAATGATTATTATGAAATCTTAAGATATTATTTATGATTAACCTTACTTAACTTAGCTGCATACACACAAAGGAAACAGAATGAACACAAGTGACATCAAGATTTAACACTAGTACATTTGAGGTCATTTTTTTACCATTAATGGTCAAAATTTTGACCCAAAATTTTGACCAACCCATTGGTTGATAAGTTTCTAGTTGAAATTTTGACCAATACATTGGTTGAAACATGTTGGCACAAGTTCTACCAATCATTGGTCAAAATTTCAACAATGCTTGGCCGAAAATTACCAAGTATGCGTCAAAATTTTGACCAATGAAATTTTGACCAATGATTGGTCAAACTTGTGCCAACATTGTTTCAACCAATGTATTGGCACAAGTTTTGCCAATTTTGAAACATGTTGGCACAAGTTCTGCCAATCATTGGTCAAAATTTCAACCAATGGTTGGCCAAAAAATACCAAGTATGTGTCAAAATTTTGACCAATGATTGGTCAAAAATAGCCAAGCATTGGTCAAAATTTCGACCAATTCTTGGTAGAAAATTGCCAAGCATTGATAAAAAAAAAACCAAGCATTGGTCGAAATGTCGACCAATGCTTGGTAGAAAATTGCCCAGTATTGGTCAAAATTTTGACCAATGATTGGTCAAAAACACCCAAACATTGGTCAAATCTTTTTTAGGCCTACACTTTTTGAGGTCCACTTCAAAAATGGCCGTTCTTGTGAAATTTTTGTCAAAAACCTTTCTAATGAGATAATGTGTTATGAGCTCTTCATCAATGGGATGGAACGTGAATCCAGGAGGCAGTTGTGCATCACCCATATCATGACTGTAACTAAAGTTAAGAGCCTCTATTATTGAATTCTCTTCCCTATTACCCAAATAATTTCTCTTCCCTATTACCCAAAGAATTTGGGTAATAGGGAAGAGAATTCAATAATAGAGGCTCTTAACTTTAGTTACAGTCATGATATGGGTGATGCATAATTGCCTCCTGGATTCACGTTCCATCCCATTGATGAAGAGCTCATAACACATTATCTCATTAGAAAGGTTTTAAACAAAAATTTTACAAGAAGGGCCCTTGGTAAAGTGGACCTCAACAAGTGTGAGCCTCAGGGAGGGTTCAATTCCCTCCTTTATTATTCACTATGCATATAATCCCAGACACCCATTTGATCTCGAATGATGATATGTACTGAATGCTGAGTGTTTTTGTTGAATGATCCAAAACCATCCATTTCATGCCTTCAAATATACACAATGTCTTTCTAGTTTCTTTCTACTTGCATGCCCATTTCATTTCATATGATCATCTAAGAATTGTGTCACTCTAAGCTCTCAACTATTTCCTCTTGATTGATCATCTCATAATTTCTAAATGAGAGCTTTGGGATAAGCTATAGGTATCCATCAAAGCATAAAGGATTTTTTCAGACAATGTAGATGAAGTAGTAGCATTTTCCTTGGGAGACATGCTTGCGAAATGGAACCATAGATAAGTCATGTGAACTATTTGATAAGATGCCTGAACGTAATGTGGTCATCAAAAGCCGTGATTGCTGGATATGCACAAAATAGATATATTGAGAGAATATATTTGTTTAAGTTGCAACTACCCTGGTAGACATGCATGCGAAATATGGAATCATAGGTAAGGTGTTTGAACTATTTTATTGATTGCCTCCATGAAATTTTATCTAATGCAAAGCCAATATCGCAGGATATGCATATTGATTTGTTGAATATATCCAAATGATCTAGTGGCATTCTTGTTACTGCAACCAATGCCACATATGTATAAAATTGGGATTCCAACTCTTGTTAAGGTTGTAAATTATGTTGAACATAGTCTCAAGCCATAATAGTTTTCTATCTGCCAAAATTAGAAAGAGAATCATACAAACTTGTGCAAGCTCTTTGTATTTTCTTTGATATGATATTCAGGAAAAGGATGAGAAACAAAACTCTAAATAAGCAAGCAAGCTCTCCATGTGCTCTACAACCCATAGGTAAATCTACTCTAATAAAAGAGACAATTAAAAACTAGTTCACTTTGCATTTGTAACCTTGGGCAGGCTCTTAGAAACATACTCGCATTGAACCTTTGATGTAAAGGAGAAATAGACAAGCTCATAACCCTCAGGAAGGCTTTCTCAGGTATGAAGTTTCTAAGTAGACATAGATCCCCAATAATAATGCTGCTACAGTTTTCTTGTTTAAATCCAAACAAAGTTGTATTATCTTTTCCAGAGGAGACTACTATTGTTTGTGGTTAAGGATCCTTTAGGTCAGTAGAATCACATGCAAACTAGATGTCACATTGTAGTAGGAAAACTGTAACAAGATCTAGGAGCTTGCCTAGTGATTAGGGCTCGAGACTAGACACTGCATGAAGCATTTGTAGGCATTTGAGTTTGAAGTGTCACCAACACAAAATAAAACTAAAAAGGAAACTTGGTGAATAAAACAAAATTAAAATAGTCCTCTTGAGTAAATATCAATAGTGTATGAACAATACCATTACATTGCACTATACTTGGTACAAATATATTGTTGGCTGAGTTTCATGACATAATGCTAGTTCCTAGGTATGCCAATATGCCTACTTATCTAGGTATATCATTTTCTTACGGATAAAGGACAATCTACTAAAAAAATAAAAGACCACTTTTTACAAATTCACATAGGTATGAACCCATTCATTGTTGGAAAGTAGAAAGAAAATCTAAAGTACTAGCGATGCAAACAAAAGTATCTAGCATCCAATCAGGCAATTCACCTTCAACATCCATCCAAGTTTCTCAACGCACTCCATAACAAGTTTTTGGTGTGCTAAAACTTTTCTACTCTTCATAATTCTTACAATTGATAGATCAATTGCATAACGTCTATCTTTATCCACATCCTCAATCACCTTTTTCTCCTCATCCACTGGTTAAGCATTGGCCCTACATTAGAGATTTTGGTGCTTGATCATGAGATTGAGAAGTGTGAAGACAAGAACACTGAGACTACAAGGTTCTCAAGGTTAAGTAGTCGCCACTTGCTGAATAAAGGAAGCACCTTGTGGTCTAGAAACCCACGCGAAGTACCCAATTAAGAGGAGCCTACTACAGAGTTGGTCAGCACATTCTTTTTCATTGTTGAGATATTTTAGAAACCCAAAACCCCAAATAGAAAAAGAAAACAAAAAAATTCAAGACCATTTAAGATTTACCCAATAATAATATCCTAGGAGTCCAAGAAAAACATTTGACTACAAGGGTGGTGATGAGAAGTGTGTGGCAGCATCCCTTTAGACCATATAAATTCTTCTATAGTTCATGTTTTGAATGCCATAAAAACCTAGAATTAATATTAGAATCCATGGTTTGAATAATATAAAGTCTTAGAATCAATACAAAATCCATGATTTTATTGCTATGAAAACTTAGGACCAATACTAAATTTCATGCTTTGAATGCAATAAAGACTCAGAGTAGTCATATAATGTTTTCTAACTCAATAGATTAAATGCATTGCAATAATTACTAGTTGTGATGTAGCAAGATGTGCATGAACCTACAATGTTCATCATACCAATGGAAATCATCTCTTTATTGCCATCAATATTGTAGTTCTTGAACAGTGCAAAAGTTCTGCCAACTGCTATTCCTTCCTACACAAAACTCATTTAAATCAGCCAGAGGTAATAAATTACTAGCGAATGAACATAATTAAATGGATTATCTCTTACAGTGAGTGTGATGATGCCAATTATCAGTCCTACCTTCACAAGGGTTTTTAAATATTTTCCCTCAAAAATAAAGAATTTAGTGGTCAGTGGGTTCAAACCACTTTTTAAGTGACCAACCTATTTAAAGCCACCCACAAAAACATTAGCAAAAGAAACATGCATTTTAGGACTAGAAAATCATGTTTAGAACAGAAATCAGACATAATATCAAACAAATTGTTCCATACCCATCATGTTTCAAACTTGCTAAATAACTAGTATCTTTTGGGTAGTGATACTAAAAATGTATAGATCATAACAATAAGTGATTCATTCTACCATACTTAGACGTGAGTGAATTGAACACATTGTGTAGAAATGAATACAAGACAATATAGAATAGTTGGTGATATAAACTCATACAACCTCAATCTCATGTTTATAAGCATGTGTAGCAAACACTAGCATGCTACTAAGAATTATAGATGTCAGAGGAGAAGCTACTAATATCCAGAAGAGCTTAGGATTTTTCTTACTTCGTCAGATCAACCCACAAGAATGAAAAAATAGATCAACACCATATCAAACATCAGTCATTCCATGTTGTTTCTTCTTGTTGTTATGAAGGCTAGGTATTATATGGATAGAAAAATGAAAGAGAATCATGAAGTTATGTTATAATACTAACAATTTGATGAGTGATGAGTAGAAAAGAGATAAATCATATTCCAAGCACTATGGTCTCCCACCTCCACTGCACATTGATACAATTACAAAAAGACAATAACAATAAGTTGGCAATATACTTTATTCAAGAATGAATTCTTTACTCTAGATGTATTCAAATGATGACGTTGCTGATTCATTGCATATAAACATACCTTGTGAATTTGTCCCCATATTGATCTCATGGTACATGCTATGTCTATCTCTATAGTAAAATGTTGAAGACCAAGAATACCTTTCAGCTATTGGAGAGAAACAACAATGGCTGCTCCAACCATGAAACCCATGATAGTTGCATGTTATAGAAAGTCTATAATGAATCCCAACCTGTAGTAGAATCATAAATGATGTGACACATACTATTAGTGACCAAAATCCAACTGTTTGGCTCCACTAAAAAAGATTCTAGTGTTGTCCATGAACTTTAAATAGTTATATAAATCAATATTACTTTCTGATGCCATCCCAAATAAGCATAATTACATAACTAAAAATAGAAATATGGGACTTGTTAAAACCATTGAATTACATGAGTTTTTAGTGCAATCCTCCCACTCAATTATGTACAGTCACATGTATCTTCTCTATAAAGGAAGAATCCTATGAAGGACAGACATTGAGAGGCTTGCATAGTGACAATATTACATTATTAGACATGTAAATCATCAACCTGAAAATGCCCATGCTTTCTTGAAAAATCCCAGCAAAGAATGTTGCAGTTAGGGCCAAGTGCAAAGCCAGTTGAGGATTTGGTGTTGGGGAGATCTCCTTGGTAATCAATGATCCTATAGGAAGTGACACAATCACCAATGATCTGTAAGATGGTTTATAGCCTCTTCCAAATCACCTGAGAAACTCTTAGATTAGAACAAATGCAAAAGGAAATCTATGTGATACCCTTCCAAAATTAATAAATGATAGCCACTCTATAGATTCTATTAGCAAAGAGTTATACCATTTGACATTGCCTCCATTACTTTTCCCTTGGCTACTTGGGTATAATCTCATTGCTCTTCAGTTACTTCAACAGAGGGATTTCCCATCTATTAGTAACTACATATATTAAATTAAGGAGTTGATGTTAACAACATCAATCATGTAGAAGCTCCAAAGGCAATACTAACTCAGACTCAAAATGTACTATGACATACATATTTTAGTTTTCAATAGAAAATATTATCAATCGAAGCCTTACTTTTAGTGGGGCATCATTGTCTGGTTCAACAACTCCTTCATTGTCAAGTTTAATGTCTAATTCAACAATCTCATCATCACTGACATTTTCTTTTGGCACTTTTGGTGTAGCACTTGAAGTACCAAATTGTTCATCCAAATCTATATCATCATCACTTTCATCCTCAAAAGTACTTTTTTGGAGCACATTTTATAGAAATTCAGTTTAAAAAACTACAAACATTTTGGATTCTCATGAATGTTATAATTCATATCAGTATAAAACTCCATAGAAATTGATAAAATTGATTCAACACATGCTTGCTTTATTACAATTCCTACCTGAAACTCCTTGGAATAACACTAGTGAGTTCTTAGGTGAGAATAAAGTTAAATATGGGAACTAATTTTTATTTAGAAAACCAACTAATATAGTGCAAAATGTACAAAAAAGAAAACTTCAAAAGAACAAATACCAACAAAGATGTTTAGAGTACAAACATATGATATTAAGATATTTTATAAACTGTGTCTCTAATATAAACCTGCTTGCTAAATCATAATATGCTTGTTTGCCTAAAAAACACACAACTCAATCCTAATAGTAAGATCACAATTTGACTTCTTGTGTAAAATATCTCCTACTTATCAAGATTCAAATATCTTAATCTTTTTCTACTTTACTTCTTCCAGTAATGCTTGAGAATTCAATGGGACTTAAATGTTTCAATTTGAAACAAGTATAAATTTCTCAATATCTAAGTATCCAAGTCATTTACTATAGTCTACACTAATGCAATGTCTTTGTACCTCATATATTTTGCCTAAGAAATTAATTAAACTAACTAATTAAATATCAAATTGTCTTGATATTACTGATATTCTTTCATTCCATTACAAAGTTTCTTTCATTCTATTCATCCCGTATGATGATTATTAGGAGAATTTTCCAATAGAATTTAAAGATTCTCTTTCAATGTCTATCCTTTTATAAGGGACTTAGTAAATTTGGATAAGGTCCTTTCTAGGTTCATGTATTTTCACAAAGAGTAACATGAGAAAAATTTGCTAATTGAGGGGGGGTTCTAGATACTTCTATGCTATGAAAATGGTATTAACTATTTAAGTTATACAAGGCTTGACTCACCTTACAAGAAGGACCTTACTAAGATTTTTTGTTGCTTCTTTAAGTCACAGATCCAATTAATAGAATCCTATGGTCCCTCATGCAGAATGATGAGTTCACTATCGATTTGACTTACAATTCTTTTCTTAAGGTTGCTACAGACACTACCTATTGGAAAAAAGTGTGGGAAATCTAACCCATCCACAAAGTGAATTTATTCTAGTGGATTGTGTTGCATGGTAAATATCTTACACTAGACAACCTTGCCAAATGTTTGTTTAGTCTAGCCAATAGATGCAACCTTTGTTCAAAGGAAGAGAAAAGGATCAACCGCCTCTTTTTGCACTATGAATGCTCCATTTTTATTTAATAACTCATCCTCAACCATCTCAACCTCCCTAGGTTGTTCAATGAGAAAATAAAACAATTTACTAATGGCAAATATTTCCCCTCTTAGCACCCTTTTCTCCAACTTCTCTAACAACAACGCCCCCCTACCCCCAATTTCTGTTGGAGCATCTAGAAGGAGCATAATAATAGGATATTTAGGTATACTAAACTATCTCCTCTTATTTTATTTTTCCTTGGAACCATGTTCCTAATCAAGAACCATTTAGCTTCCCATTAGAAGAGCCCCAGTCTCCAAGTACCCCCTTGAGGTTGCTAACCTTCACATTACTAAGAATTGGAAAATTGATAGAGGGTTTAGAAGACATTATGATTCTAAAATCCTCACTAGAAAGGAAACTAAATGGATCCCATGAACCTCTTGTGGGACAAACTTAACTTTGAAGGTGAGGTGAGTAGTGGTAAATAGGTTATGGGAGGATTAATCTACAATCGCAAGAGTTTCCTTATAGATGTGTATGTCAGTCCTTTCAAGGACCATACTGTCAAAAAAGTGGAGGGTATGACCCTCTTTTGGGGGTTGAAATTTTCCCTTGAGTTGGGATGCACAAAATTGGAAATTGAGAAGGACACTAAAATAATTACTGATGTGGTTAAAGGTTGTTCTAGGGTAGGGTGAAATGTGAATACTATCCTCAATGACATCCTTAACCTTCTTTATAATTTTGATACAAAGAAAGTAAAACATTCCTATAAGAAGGGGAATTCACTGGTAGATTCTATGGTTGTTGTTGGTCTATTGTCTATCAGCTTGAATTGTTGGAGGGCAATCAATATTGTTCCCAAGACTACCCAAAACATCATAAGGTAGGAGCAGGGTGTTGCCAATACTGGTGATTGTGATATTTAAAATTTATAGATAAGGATATCTTAAACCTAACATGATGGGGCCTTGCCTCCTTGGAGTCATATTTTTTAATATAAATGTTATCATGGATTACTTATTCAAGATGGATGTTGATTAGGATTTTGTTTCCAGGGGTTGGTAGAGTTGGACTTACACTCATAACCTTGTTCTATGTACTACTCATGATGGTTTCACCATATGCATGTGACCTCACCTATTTTATTAGTGTTCTACAATAGATTTGGGTGGAACTACTATATAGCTTTTTATTGTGATTAATATTTCACCTCTAAATTTTAATCTTTATACTATGTGGATGAGGTGGAATTGCAATAAAAATCTTTGCATTAACCAAATCCTTTTGGAAAGATTTAAATTCACATGGACTATGTGATTATACTATTATACTCACAATTTTATTAACCTACACTAACATCATACCAAAAGATGTCTTTGGGAAATACTCTTAAAAATAGCGATTGTCTTGGATTTGGGGCTTCTCCTCATAATTTTTATGCCACTTCTCCACTCTAGCATACATGCCTTCCATATTGGGCATCAAAAAATTTCATTCTAGCATTATGTTTCCATTTTTGTATGCTTTCTTTGCAGTTGGTCTTTAACCTACATTGGGGTTTCTTCTCATAAGAGTCTTAATATTTCTAGCTTTATTGTTACTAATCTCAATATGGGGTAGGGGCCAAAAAGACACAAGATTGAGCATGATAAAATCAAAGATGAATTTAGAACCAACCCTATGGTCATGTATTTCTATAAAGTGGGGAGCACTCTCTACTTCATGGAATGTATGACAAGTTTCAATGAGATTGTTTCCTAATAATTTGTGAGCTCCTGGATTGATACACAAGTCACTGTGAAAGGAATAATGATTGAGATCAATGAATTGGTTATTGGGAAAGCTATTGGGCTACCCTTCTAAGCCCAAGAAACATGCCTAGACAAAAAATTCAAGAAAATGGTCCTTGACCTTAACTATGATAGTGATGAGGACACTCAACAAAAAAAAACATGTTGCTTGAGTAGGTTGGCTAAGGAAAGGGGTAAAAAAGATATCAAAGACTTGGCTAAAAAAGAGGATACATTGTGGAAAGTGAAAGCAAAAATTTTGTTAAGAGACAATCAGATGACTCTTCCTATAAGGAAAAACAGAGCCCCATGAGGGACCCTTCCCTAAACCCTTCTATTAATCCCCCTCCCCTCACCAGCCCATGTAGAATAACTTCTACTCCAAACCCCATACAAACCCCCACAATCTCTCCCCTGTTGAACCTAAGCAATGTTGCACTTGATAGTTTTAGCAAAGGAAAGACTAGTGGTCACTTCATGAAATGTTGTAAGTCTTCTTCTTCTCACTTATACAACCCAAGCATCATGCACCAACCTTGGCACAAGGTGATCAAGAAACCCCAACCTTCCTAAAATCCAAGGGAACCCAAACACACATCAATACACCCAAAACAAATTAGGTATATGGCAGACCTATTGTTAGCAGTCATAAGGTAAATTGTAGCACTTGACTCTTATACCATACACAGAACCAAGAATGTAATTTGATCCTCCAGAACTCACAAGCACCAAGGATAGTTTAGAACAAATCCTATATGAAAAAAACAAGGTGTAACAAAGGTTGGAATCCCTGCCAACCACTTACCAAGAAAATTGCTGCAACTAACCAAACAAGCACTTAGGTTTCTTAGCACCATTTTCCACCAATAACTCAAAATGTTTACAAAGGACTAGGAAAACAAAAGAAAAATTCAAACACCTTTTGCAAAGTGCCAAAAGACTCCAAATTTTCCAAACCTAAATCCACTCTAGGATACCCTAACCTTAATCTTTCACATAGGCCTAATTAGCAACTTTAGGCTTGGTCTACAATGAAAAGGTTAAAAATATGGGTGCATGGATCAATTCTTCAACTTTAGTGTGTCCTCCTGGTCAAATTTAAGATGCCTTGTCTCCACACCAAGTCTGAAATGTCCCTTTTTATTATTTTATATGATATTTCAAGCCTCTAATCAGATCTTTAAGATCAAACAACCAATCTTTCAAAGATTCACCAATTTCTCAATAAACCCCAAATCGGGTATGTCGGAAATAGTGCCAAAAACTTCACAACTTCACATATTATTAGTAAATCTGAAAGTGGAAATTTTTATAGAAATTTCAGAAGCATAACAGCCTACAAAATGAAATTTTCAGATTTTTATAACATTTACACAACAGCTCCCAAATGGAGGATAAAAACAATGCTCATCGGGCTCCCAAAAACAACATAGGATAGCCCAGAAACACCACAAAAACACTAATAATTTATCATAAAAGTATAATCACAACCAAATACATATATTCATCTCTATTTTAACATCTAAAGGTATGAAATACAGCAGAAAACCAAACTAATATGAAATACTCAACTAGAAACACCAAACTCTTACAAAAAACACACCCAAAAAACCACAAATCTGCACTGTTCAGCACAAAGGCAAACTCTGCATGAGCATGCACATGGAATGGATTCAAACTCCCATTCTTAGGTCTCCTTCTCCATATATTTGGCAGCCTCTAAAGAATAACAAATAAATGAGCCAAAAATCAAGTTCTGGAATGGGCCCAAAATCCCTCCAAACCCCTTAAAAGAGGCCATAACCCTAACTCACATCCAAGAGGGGTTAATAAAACATATTTTAATAATAATTTTTATTTATTAGTCCATTATCTTCCAAAGATTGTCCCCTTTTTCTAAAATTTCACCTTTTTGGGCCTGCTTGCCTTAGCAAAGATTATTATTTTTAATTATTTGAAAAGGGGACATGACAAGTCCTCCCCTTCCAAATATTGCTTGTCCTCAAGCAATTGCTGAACAATAGACCAATCAATCCACCTGGATCCAAAATGTAGTCATGAACTATACTATTGTCAATTAACATAGGCTCCTGCAATATCCTCTGCAATATAACCAAGAGGAATCCATAATCAAACTGACAATTACTACTCAACCAAAATCCAAAGTCACAACTTCCATAGTCAAAAACCCACAAGGCACAAACTCTTAGAACATAAAAACTCAAGTAAAGTGGAAAAATCAAATTGCAAACATAGTAAATACCATCAATGCATCCCACTGGCCTATAATAAATGTACAATCCAACTCTACAACAATGGTGAATGCTCCCGAATGAAACTGTACCAAGTATGGAGAATCCACACACTGTACAACTCCTACAGTCAACACAACTCTATAGATCACCAGCCACTATCTCATAACCATAACTCCCATGCACCCCTAATGGTGAAAAGCCATCATAAGATAAACAACAAGAAATGGAATCCAAACCAAGTTTGTCTGCCATTAACTCCTCAGCACAAGGATCAAATGTTAACTGATGTACATACCCTATAATATAATGTTGATAAAAAAAACTAACCTCAGTCAACAGCTCACCATGAACAAGTGATAAAAACTAGTGTGATTGATCACCAGCTAAGTTAGGAGATGTCGTGGCCAAAGGAGTAGAATCAATAACAACACTCGCTGAAGCATCACTCCAAAACTCCTGCTCTAAGTCGTGTATTATCAAGCTGTCAACTACAAGACCTATCGCCATGTCATGACCATCACAACTCTCATCTCAAGGCATCAAACTATCCCATAACTGATGATAAGCACTAGGAACCAAAGTACATCTCTATATCATCATCTCATCAACATGGTCATCAAAGGTGAATTGATGAGCATACCTCACAATTTAATGCCGATAGAATGCGCCAATCTCAGTCAGTGGCTCAGATTGTAATCCAGATGTAACTAATTGTAATTGATCACTAACCAAGTTGGAACTAACTACTACCTCTAAAGACATCGCCAAGGAAGTAGTATTACTAGCAGGAATCATGCCAACTGTCGGCTCACCACCATGACACATGGTCTTTGATACATCATCTCTAGTCTTCATCCCATTAGTACTAGAGGTCACCACCATGTCAGGCATACCACAACAATCTGTTGCAGCACCCAACTCAACTGAACCTGACTCTAGTGGTGACAAACCCGATATGCCAATGTTAGTATCAAGGATGGATGCATCCCCATCTCCACTATCTTTGACAATCTCGACCATGGACATCCTCAGATCACCAGACACCATAGCTTGTGACTGTATAGAATCTAGTAAAGATTGTAGTTGCTCTAACTCCATGGTCACCTTAGCCAAATGAAACTGTGACTCCTTGAAAGCCAATTGTGTACTCTCAAGAAACTCAGAAGTCACCTCAACCTGCTAAGTAAGCTCACTCAGCTCATCTTCCTTGGCCAACAATGCATCCTATGCTATACTACCCCACTCCATAAGATAATCTCTATCGGCTACCAACTGCATATAATCTTGTCTCAAAATCTAGATAGCCTCCCATAAAGAGTGGAACTCTGTCAAGGAAAGATAACTACCTCCCTACTCATCACTAGCAGGAGAACCCCATCCATAAATGGCTAACAACTGACGAGCAATATCAAAATGCTGGCAAGCGATAGCAATGTCTCGCTCACTAACTCTCAATTGATTAGACACATGATGGCACTAGCTAGACTGTCTCCTACAAACCTCCTCTAATGCACTATCTAAAGGAGTATCCTCAAAGTTACTAGTCTCTAGAGTATTTCCATCCATATCCTATGAATCAACTCCAAAGCTCATATCAACATATGGAGCATTAAAAACTGTAGCACTGATGTCTAACTCCTCTGTACCAAAAGAAACTGCCAAGGAAACTAAGTCTTAAAAACTACCCGCTGCATCCTCCTGGATGTCATCAATGCCAATATGATCCTGGGACTTATCTGTACACACTGCCAAATATGAAAGATCATCAACACATTCCAGCAAGTATGGTCGACTAGATATATGAACAAAGGCCAACACCGGTGTATAAAAACTAATACCAACATTGGACAAGCTGCTAGCACAAGAAAAGACAACACCATGCAATCTGCTAATCAAATCCATGATAGCACCCAAACAAACACTGCTACCAAAAAGTGTTAAAGATCTCCAGTCAACTGAATCCCAAATGTGAATATAACAATCTCGAGTCCATATCTGTAAACTAGAATCAACTGGTAACTCAAGAAAACTCCTCACTTGAGTAATATGACCAATACCAACTAACTCCACATACTTGTCATGATGAGATAATGAAGTCAAAATACTGTCTTTGTTCACTTTCAGTTGGCTAGACAAATCATGTGAAGTACTACCAGCCTCAACCTCATGTGTCGAAGCATCTAACTGTACCTAGTACTCTTTCTCAGCAAAGTCATGAATGCTCAATATTTGCTCATCTCTACCAGTTATCTCACCATCATGCACAACAACATCCTCATAATCATCATCTGAACCCACTACGCTGTAGTCACTACCTTTTGTAACTATACCATCCTAAATACCTGTGACATCACCCTTTGACAACCTATATAAAATTGTCTTAATTTGAGTATCAAGCTTACCATTATTATCAATTTGAGTAATATCCTTTCTCACTACCTCCTATGGAAGAGTAGAATCTGAGACTAAAGCATGGCTATAAGCTAGTTTCTCAAACTCCTTGTGCAAGTTCTTGGCAACTGTGTCATCTGCCCTATGAGAAAATCTGCCAAATAGAAATCCAGTCAACTTATCCACCTTAGCTGGGTTAGACAACATGTCATTCATTATACGGTGGTGCTCAACCAACTATTCAGACATGTCATGGCTTATATTCCTAAGTTTATCTTGAATGTCTAAATAACCATCCTTTCTACTGTTCTGACTCTGGATATCAATTGTCCAAGATCGTGTCCTTTGAGACTCTGTACTATAATTTTCCATTCTGGATAAAGTAGAGTGTAACCCCAATAGGTTATAACTTCTTCAAACACAAAGAACTAACATGCAATTGATTAGAAGTAGCATGCAACCATAGATTTTGACATGTAGTTGGTTAGAAGCAACATGCAACCACCAAATTCACCAAGAACTAACATGCAAATGATTAGAAGTAGCATGCAAGGATAGATTTTGACATGCAACTAATTAGAAGCAACATGCAATCACCAAATTTACCAAGAACTAACATGCAAATGATTAGAAGTAGCATGCAACCACAAATTTTGACATGCAAGATTTGGGTAGTTGTCAAAACTGACATGCAAACTTCTACAAACCCTCAGGCTGGCAAGATCATAGCTTTGATACGACTGAAATGTCCATTTTTCTAATTTTATATGATATTTCAAGCCTCTAATAAGATCTTTAAGATCAAACAACCAATCTTTCAAAGATCCACCAATTTCTCAATAAACCCCAAATCGGGTATGCCGAAAATAGTGCCAAAAACTTCATAGCTTCACATATTATTCGTAAATATGGAAGTGGAAATTTTTATAGAAATTTTAGTATCATAACAGCCTAAAAAACTAAATTTTCAGATTTGTATAACATTTACACAACAGCTCCCAAACGGAGGATAAAAACAATGCTCATTGGGCTCCCGAAAACAACATAGAATAGCTCGAAAACACCACAAAAACACTAATAATCTATCAAAAAAGTATAATTATGACCAAATACATATATTCAGCTCTATTTTAACATTTAAAAGTCTGAAATACAGCAGCAACCCAAACTGATATGAAATACTCAACTGGAAACACCAAACTCTTACAAGAAACACACCCGAAAAACCAGAAATCTGCACTGTTCAGCACAAAGAAAAACTCTGCATGAGCATGCACATGAAATGGCTTCAAAATCCCATTATTAGCCTTTCTAGAAACCTTCAAACTCCCATTCTTGGGTCTCATTCTCCATAGGTTTGGCAGCCTCTGAAGAATAACAAAGAAATGAGCAAAAATCAAGTTCTGCAATGGGCCCAAAGTGCCTCCAAACCCCTTAAAAGAGGGTATAAACCTAACTCACATCCAAGAGGGGTTAATAAAACATATTTTAATAATAATTTTTATTTATTAGTCCATTAGCTTCCAAAGATTATCCCCTTTTTCTAAAACTTCACCTTTTTGGGCCTGCTTGCCTTAGCAAAGATTATTATTTTTAATTATTTGAAAAGGGGACATGACAAAGTCCCAAGTTCCTTTTATCACTCTAACTCATCAAATTGTAAAAACAAGGTCTAATACATGGGTCTTATTAGACCCAGGGCTTGCTCTTAAAAATGCTTGTTGCAATCTCCTGCCTCCAGGCTTTTGACATTTGATAATACAATGCCCTAGTTTGCTCCATCCCAAATTGGAGAAAATTCCAATGGTGGGAATTCAAACTAGGGCCATTCCTTTGGCCAAAACCCTTGTTTTGAGGGTTTCACAAGGAACAAGGAAGAAAAATATATAACTTGCAAATGAAATTAGATCTTTGCTTGAAACCAATGCCAAAACTTTAGAAAATTCAACCTCCAACTTTTCAATGCAATATAGCCACCGTACAACCTTCAAGAATTCATACAGTACGGAAAAATAGTCAAAAAGGCCCAAAAACAATAGATTTTATTAATTTAAAAGCAAGTACAATGGTTAATAAACCAATACCCTACAACCAAAATTTTGAAGGAACAATAATGTGCAATTAGACTTATTGATGTATAAATTGGGTCTTAAAAAAATCAATTTCCTTTGGGGAAAGTACTTATTTGGTTTTGAATACTAATGTCATGGAGTTTTTTTCAAATCATATAGTGTCTTTTCAAGTGACATACCATGCGTTCCTTTTCTTTTCTAATAAAATTGGGTTTTTAGATCTTCATTTAGGAATGTACTTTATATCTATTTGGTGGATATTCGAACTATGATTGGAAACAAGTGTTGTCAACATTCTAATCATAATTATCTTTGCAACTAGAGCAAAGATTCCTCAATCTTCAATTTGTTGCTCTTTAGCTACTGATCTTTCTTTGTGCTTGTCAATAAAAACATTATTTTAAAACTTGATCTTAATACTTTTTATAATCAATGGCTTTCTTTCCAATGTCTATCTCTCGACTCAACACATTTTTTCATTTTTCTTTCCTTCTTACTTCATCATAAATACTTGGTTCACAAGCGCTTATGATGTTCTTCTTGTTAAGATTATGAAGTGCACAATGACTTTCAATCTAGATAATCAATTTCATCTCTTCCTTCTATAGATTCAATGGGACTTTCAGAGTTTGGCTCAACTTTTTTCGGTAAGTGTGATGATATGTAGTGCACTCTAAATTTTCTCTTCAATGAAAGGATTAGCACCTCTAATTTTCAAATGGAAATCAACTAGAACTAGCTAACAATCTAACCTTATGCCAAATTCCAAATCATAGTTAAAGATATTTAGCTATTGGAAAATGGCAAGATTATATCTTATTTCAGATATGCAATAAAATGGTCAAGAAATGTGGAAGAACATTGAGTTTTTATCCACCAAAACATGAGTAAAATTGTATAAACTGAATGTATTTTTAAAAATAATGCCTTCAAAAGAAATATTTTGCATGAAACTTACTTGATGAAGATGTTTCAAGTTCAACAACTCTTTAATCACATGATCCACAATAGTTGGAAGCTTTGACTTGTTTTTCAGTTGTGGCTTGGCCTGCAGCAACAAAAAATTCATTAGTATATGCATCTCAACATTTAAAAAATACATCAAGCAATTCATGTTAGTTCTAGTCTATAAATTAGCTAGCATTTTTTTCTTCTTTAACATATTCAACAATCAAGTACAAGGTTTTTTAGTTTGGACTCTACCCTGATGAGCATTCCCTTACAATCAAATTTACTTACTTTAGAATTTTAGTTTGCATCAAGGAGAATGTTTGATGATTTCAAATCACAATGAATGATAGATGGATCATAGTGCTCATGCAAATGCTTCAGTACTCTATAATATTGAGGGCATAATGACTTTAGATTCTGTTGCACTATTTTTATTTTTACAAAATAAAAACACGAAGAATTTTCTCTTGGCTCAAATCATTATCACTATTGGCTCAAACCATTTTCACTAAAACTAAATGAATAGGTATCAGAAAAGAGATAAAACAATGCAAAAACAAAGGATGGATTATTTAGAAGTTTTAACAGCCCATAACCACTTTAAGAGGCTTATTGAACCTATTTAGAATTGAAAGTGAATAAAAATGGGATAAGGTTAGGAATTGAAAGAGAATAATAAATGAGTATAGAATCTCACTTGAAAACAAATATAACTAAAGATTTAATGTGATGAAGAAGACTACAAAAGAAAATGCCAATGAATAGAGTAGATTAGGATGTAATGATTGTGTGGACAAAAATACAATCAAGCCATTACTCTTCCCATTAGAATAAATTCTGAATGCTTCTTACTATTTTTGTTAACACCACAATGAACAAGAAAATTGACTGTGTGGAAAACAAGAAAACTCTTTCATAGGAATCTGTCTCGAGACAAAAAAAAACCAAAGTTGTTATGTGTTTTCCATAGCTGCATATATTTGTTATTAGTATTTGTTGTTGGATCAAAAATTTGAACTATTAAATTCAGATAGAAATGGTAGATTTATTCTGATCCATGGCATGAATCTCAAAAGAGGCATTGACTACTAAATCGACAATCTCAAAAGTAATTTATTGACAAAAGATGCAGGGATGTAGGGTTTCATAGGTGGGAACGAGGGTTTAAATTTGGAGATGGCATAGGGACATTAGGTGAACAATGGTGGAGCACTGGTAGGGGTGGTGCTACTATATAATATAACATCTTTGTGAGTTTTCATGAAGGTGGCATTCTGATTAGAAGTGGTTAAATCATGCTACAAATTCTGAGGGAAGTGCTTACCAATTTGTTACCAATCTAGCCTTTCACATTAATCGAAAGGACTCAAACGAGATCGAGCTCTAATACCACTTGTTACAAATGTTGTTTCCATTACACCAAAATATCAACCTATTAGTGCTCGATAAAACTAGACTCATAAAATCTACAAGAAGTAGTTAAATTGGATTTTGAAAGGAACATTGATGAATTTGCCTAACAAATTTTTCTAGAGTACCCATAATGGTAATTTAAGTCACCTAATGCATAGTTCAGAATATCATTATTGACAACTATTGTTGAGGGCAAAAAAAAAGGGGTAAATATATAAAGGGAACAAAATGATCAAATATCAAACATTATAGGTAGCCACACATAAATCCCATATCACATTTGCATTCTATATTATGGGTAGTAGTATTTGTGGATCATTTTAGACCTATGAGATGCAAAGTGTCCATTTTATGTTAGTTTGAGCTTCACTTGGTTTCAAGAATACTATAATATTCTCTACTTAACAAGGCCAACCACGTGAAGGTGAAAGCTCATCTGGCCTCACCCCCCTCCCCCTAACATCAATCTAAAGTACCCATTATCATCTAATTACATACTTCATTCATTTATTCATCCATTTATGAACTATAACATTCAATCAATACACTCACATAACATTCATTAATATGATATGAAATTCATTAATACACAATACTAATCAAAACTTCATTAACACATAACAATATTCATTAACATAAAATAAAAATCTGTATTAATATGCATCATTCATACATAATTACTTAAAACAAAGTTCTTTCATTATCCAACAAGGTTTATCAAAGAAGATTTTTAAAACATCAATTTTATTTTATTTTTTCTGAGGTCTCTTAAGAAAAATGCTCATAGGAGCATCCATATCTGCCTCATTCTCCTCCTCTTCCAGCACTTGTAATGTCAAATTATGATGGTTCCTTCTCTTTGGAGGAGTAGGAGGTTGATGCACTAAAGGGGGCTCTATTGCAAGAACAAGTGAATGGGATAAATTGGCATACTCTTTTTCTTTTTCTAATTGTTACAAGTTTGTAATTAAGTATGAGTACAACATAAAATGCACTTTTCTTACCTGACAATGCCACATCATGTACATTAACATTTTGATCTGCCATCGTGTCAACATGTTGAACACTTGGAACATGGTCCACTCCTACATCATGATGTTCAACATGCTCTAAAATATTTAAAAAAGGATACACGTCAAATTGCAATTGAAGATGTTAAATTGTATTTATAATTGCATAATTAATTTCCAATAGAAAATCAATACCTCCACCACTATAATGCACATCATGGCCTTCGTCATGAGTAGGTTCTATGGTAGGATATGAAGGCTGTAGTAAAATGTTATGTACATTGTTATGTAGTCAATTTATGTTTAAAACTAATACCAAAAAAGAATCTTCTCAACTATTGAATTTTATTTACTTTTAATATGAACAATTTACCTATGAGATATCATTTGGTGCACTGGATTCTTGGGCAAGGCTTATAGATTCTTCACGTAGGCATGCAACCACAACTTTATAGCCTTCCTTCAAGGCAATTTTTCTAGTTTCATATGTGTTCTCCACATTGAAATCTGTGCCCTATGTTTTTTTCTTCATAACATCAATTTTCCATTTATGGTTTCATTAAACAAAATTGTTTGCAACATTATATTTTAAAAAAAAACATAAAATTCATTGCTCTAGTTACAACTCGAGAGTACAGATTCATATCGCCACTAGAGCCAAATTTGTGTTGGCCAACCTTTTCTACTCTCGCTTTTGTAGCCATGTATGTGTCCTACAATCTATGAAAAATTTCAAACATCTTAGATTATATATTTACAAATATTAATATTTAGTGCATGATTATAATGTACTTAATACTATAATGACATACCTCTTTTTTCCCTGTGCTACTTCATTATCTCTATCTTCACATAGCATTTTCTCCTTTGCATCTTCTATTATTTCATTCCACTCCATCGGTAGAATCATAGAAGGATGGTCATACTTTGGATTATCCTTAAGAGCCCTTCTATATTGATCCCTCATAGTCTTTATATGCTTTTCTGCTCTTTTCAGAAGTAGGCCAGTGTTAAAAATGTTTTTCCCACATTTCTCCTCAATAGATGCAATCAGCTGATTTTTTAATTCCACAGCTTGTAAATTCCAACTTTTTAAAAATGAATAGTTTGTTATATCAATAACTTTAATATATTACAATAAATAGAAGAAAATAAAAATTATGTAGCGATGATATGAAACTACATACCTTTTATGTATGGTGGGTCCAAATAGTCTCAATGTCATATGAAAAAGATGTTCAAAGAAAGCATTATTACCTACAAAAACATAATGGATTTACTAGTCCAAAATGAGTAATGTAAAAGTAAACTAAATTTACACTTTAAATAATATCAATTTTAAAGCACCTGAAAGCTTTCATTCTTTTAATGGAAACATAGTTTTCTTATTCAGCAACAATGTCCCTTCATATGAACCAGTACTAATCACACAAACTGCTCCAAGAAATTTATCAGCTTCAGTAGTACTGCTCTCTATTGGTCTACCTCCCTACCTATGTCCATGTCTCTCTATGTGTGTGTATATATACATACATATATATGTATGTATGTATGTATGTGTGTATGTATGTATGTATGTGTGGTGTGTGTATGCATGTGTTTGTGTGTATGCAAGCTTTTGTAGACATCATTTAAGCATTGATATGCTACTTCATTGTTCATCAACTTTTAGAAAGACATTAAAAAATATAAAAAAACAAGGTTTTACCCATTCTAGTGGGCATAGACGATGATGTTTGCATGGTCCTTGTTGTTGACAATGTAGCAGACAATAGTGGACCACCAACCAAAGGAGGAGTCTGCACTTCATCATGAGCTAAAGAATAGAATATTGTTAGCAAAGACATTTGCAATGGATAAAGATCAAATGGAATACTAGCGAGAAACATCCACAAAAATAAGGTAAGTGTTGTAATTTTGATCAAAACAAACAAAGTGTTACTTACATGAAGATACTGTGCAACAACCCTAACCATGTTTAGCATGTGATTTCACAACTAGCACATGTGTCTATACAAGAACACATAAAATTAGAGATCATGATCCATAAAATACTATAAAATATTAATATGTATTGAACTTCTATTACTGCTTTAGTCAAATTACTATTTATCTTCAAAGATTGGATTCTATAGTCCAATTCTATTCTTAGTGCCTCTTTCTCCTCACTTCTGTCACCCTTGATGATAATGTTAACAAGTTTATCAGTGTATCTTTGCATAATTTTTTGGGTGATGAATATAGGGTCAGTACTAAGGCCAATGTCATGTAGATATGATGCTTTTATTTTAGATTGCATTTTATCAGTGATCATTGTAGCTTTTTCCTATCATTTGTGACATCAAATATTCGTATACTTTCACCAAAATAACTCCAAAAATATAAAGGAAAGAACATAATAATATGAAACTTGTTTCTATATTAACATTAAAATTTACAATAATTAATGTTTACCTCTATTGAAAGTGTCTTAGATGGTGCATCCATATCGTCCTATGAAAAATATTAGTAATTCTTAAAAATCAGCAGCGAAATTAAAGTAATAGACTTACAAATAATAATAATAATAATAAAGTAGATTGTATATGTAAATCATTTGTCTTAAGTTAAAAATTTAGTGTAACTAATGTTTGTATCTAAAAAAATATTTGACATGTTTTACTTAATGTTTATATGTGCACATATGGTTTGGAAAGAAATATTTGGTCATACAAGACCTCATCATAGTTGACATTGATCCTACCTGGAAATTTCATTGATCATCATGATCTTCATCCATGTCATCATCATCATCATCACCATCATCGTACTTGTCACTTTGATCATCGTCGTCACCACCACCATCTTCATCACCGTCATCATCCTCTTGATCACTATCATTACCATGACCATCATCGCCATGATCATCACCATCTTCATCACCATGATCATGATCATCATCAACATCATCATCACCATTATTGTTAGCATGAACAAAATCATCACCATCTTCTTCTTCTCCATCATTGGTTAACTGTCATTCTTGATAATCATTTACTTCCTCTTGTGCTTCTTCAATATCTTCTTGTTCGATCACATTATACTTTATCGGCCTTCCTCTTGGGTCATGTCTAACAGAAAATGACCAACCTGGTTTGTGTGGAACACCAAAGTAAAACACTTGCTCACATTGTCTTGGAAGAACATAGGGCTCATCTCCGACTGGCTCAAATGACCTTATATTAATCATAGTAAATCCACTATTGTGTTCTATAATAGTCCTATCGGGATCATTTTGATTTAGTCATAACCTAAACCATTTGACAAAAAATAGAACTATTTTGAATGAATTAAAGTCGCACTCAAGTATATCATCCAAAATTCTATAGTATCAATTTTTAGATTGTTGAGGATCTATGTCAGTTCTAGATGAGATATTGGTGACCACGAAGACAACACTTATCCTAAAATTGCATGTTTTCTTTGTTTCATCTAACTTTTTTGTGCAAAATTTATAGCCATGGTAATGCATAGCTTTGTGGTATTTGACCTGCAATTATTCAAACATGTCAAGAATCTTCTCATTGATCTGTGAGTGGATATTAAATTGATGTCTCATGATTAGTAATCTTATGCATACCTTTATATCTCTTAAGCCATATATTAGATCAAGTACCATTGGCATAACATTGGGATCTCCATTACAATGAGCTTCTTTAACCAACGATTCAACACCATCCTATGTTAGTGAGCGACCATTTTCTTAAGACTATTCAATCCATACTATCATTCAATCAAGATTGTTTGCAATATACAAGTGTAGTGCATCCCACTCATGACCAACTATAAAGAAGACAATTACACCAGTTAGAAACAACTTATATATATTGATGATGGATAAGAATTGTTAAATTACAAAAAAAACTTATAATTACCACTCACCCTCCTCAATCTACCTTTCCCTATTAGGTACTCCCCTTTGAATTTTTCATTATAGTTGGGATCCCAAATGTGATCTACATGGATGCCTGCTGCACATTTTAGAAGATATTCACTAATATACACCATGGTCTCGTATATCATATATCCCTCTATCATAGAACTCGTAGGATGTGCTCTTTGTTGAACCAAGCCCTTCACAAATTTCAAGTGCCTCTCAACCATCCACATTGATCAGGCTTGTATAGGTACACACAATTCAATCTCTTCAACTTGATGTATGACGTAGTGTTCTTGAGCATTGAAAAATGTTGGAGGTAAACACTTTTGCATTTCACACATAAGTTGTAGAATTTTTCTCTTCCAATATTTTATTTCTTTTTTATCAATCTCTTTAGATGATAACCACCTAAAAGAGATTCAACATGCAAAAACACATAAAGGAGATTTCAAATAAAATTATACAATAGATTTCAAATAAAAAGCTATAGATCTAAGAAAAAATAGTTCTAACCTCATGTATTTTCCAAGATCATATATAACTTGTTTAATACTATTGTCAAACTATTGTGGAAGGGATAGAAGTAGGACAAACTTCAATCATTAAAAAATAATAATTTCAATATATTATTAAATAATGCAATTCGTACTACATTCAATCTTACAAATATATTGTAAATAGTAAACATGACTTACTTTCAAGAAGGTATATCAATCATGTGTTTTCAACCCTAGCCCAAAATCACCTTTCTTTGACAGAAAAGTGCTTATATTTTTAGCAAATCCTATTGGAAATTTTATTTTATTTTCACTTCTTTTAATGCATCACTTTGTTGCTCCCTTAATAACCAAGGAAGGGCACTTGTATTTATGCGGTCTCCATTCCTATTTGATTCAATGAAAACTTTTAGTGCATGATTGGATTCATGAATTTCAATACAAATCTTAGAAATTTTTTCTCTATCACGCCTTCCATTCAACATTTTCCATAGTGTCTCTGTTACATTCTTTTCAATATGCATAGCATCAAACAAATGCGCAATTGGGAGATCATTGTAGTATGATAATCTACTAAATTGAGTAGAATAACTTTTCATTCCTCTAGGAAGTTGGTCATTGATGCCTTGACAACCTTCATGAGCATTAATTACAATATTAGTAAATATAAGACAATATCAAAATACAAATTGGACATTACCTCGATAATTTAGTCGATCGTATTCCAACTTCCATAAATGAGGTGTCATTCTTCATGGCCTTGATGATGTCTCTTATTTCTCATTGAAAATATGTTATTCAACAATTTGATACCTATGATTATTGTGGAGAAACTGTCTAAACTCATCAAACACGTGCTTTCCTAAACTTTTTGAATGATGACATTTCATCTTCGAACCACAAACTAGACATGCAAATTTTCTCTTTGTTTGAAGACCTAAAAGATCATGTATAATTAGATCATGTACAATTATCATGTGCAACTTAAGCATTTGATAGTAATGTGTAAGCACTATAATAGACCAAAAATATGTTATCTTAACAATATAACATACCACAAAAATGAGTTAGCCCAGGGGCATCATGTATTGTCATACAAGCATTGCATCGAATTGAAATTGTCGATATCCTATTGATCTAGAGATGTCATATATAGTGATGCCATTCCATAACTTCAACAACTCATCAATTAGGGGCTCAATATACACATTCATATCTTTAACTTGGTATTTACCTAGCAATTTAATGAACATAAACATTATGTAATTATTATAATTATTTTCATGCACTATTTATAAATTAATTTAGATAACTATAAAATAAAAAAATACCTGGCACAATCATTGACAATATTATGTGCTCCCTCTTTATGGACATACAAGGAGGAATGTCATTGTTAATAACAAAAATTGGCCATACTGAGTAAACAAATCTCATATCTCGATATGAATTGACACCTTCCGGCACCAAGGAAAGTTTCAGATTATGAGGTTCTTCTTTAAAGTGTGACCATGTTTCTTCTATATCTCTAAATGCATAACCATCAACAGGAATTTGCATAATGTCATGTTGACTTCTATTGCGTGCATGATAATCCATAAATTGTGCCAAGCTAGTGCACCTGAATAACCATTCAAGATGTGGAATAATGAGAATGTACCAAAGAACCTTGTGAGGCACTTTTTTTTTATTTCATCTGATCGATATCTACTAACATGACAATTAGGGCATTCTATTGCAAATTCATGTTGTTTATGATATAGAATGTGATTATTGGGACATGCATGTATTGTCTAATACTTCATTCCAATCTGATCCATAATGTTAGATAAGTCTCGATATGAACAAGGAAAAATGTTTGATGGTGGTAACAAAAACTCACTAATCAACCTACAACATAATTGTATGCTAACATTGAAGATGACAAAAATGACATACCTTAGCATATGTGACATTGCTACATTGGATATACTATTCATAACCTTTAAGTTCACCAACAACATTATAGCCGACAGTAGATTTATTTGGGAGCCTTTGTATAAGGGCTCGTGTGCCCTCTCAAGTAAAGGTATATCAAGACCATCTTCATCACTATTATCAAATTTGCTAGTACCATCATTGTGAGCCTATTCATCACCTGCCCTAATACCATCTTCTTCAATCATGTCCTCTGGCACATTATCATCTTCTTCCATGGGAGTGTTATCCTTAGCTTGGATATTCACACCTCCATGTTCCTCCAGTAGGAAATCCACATTTAGTAATGGATGAAAATTGTGGCCCCCCTCAACATGACCATATTGCCTACAATGACTCTGGATTGTTGTGATTAGAATTCTTTGATTCTTTAAGCCCTTACACTTTTTGCAAGGACAATAACAGTTATCAAGTTTTCTTCGGAACTAAGCCCACAATCCAGCCATTGTCTCATTATTTTTTTCAAGGTTCATATTGTTAGACGTGGTCTTTCTTAACAAGAAAATATACCTACAAATAAATTGGACATGTTATAGTTAATGTTTATATCTACACATATGTAAAATGTTGATTAATGTTTTCAAATGTAACTAAAATGATCCTATAATTTCTAGAAGGCCTAGATGTTTGCAAAATGTAGATTTATAGACAATGTATCTTAGTTATTTGCAAAATGCCTCAAAGAGATGTCACAAGCTGAAAGTTACGTAGGTGCTAACAGCAGCATGCCATGACTAATCCTGATAGAAATGACTAATATGATTAATGCATCAACTAATGAAGATGACTAAAAGATTTAAACATATTAATGCAATCTTCAATCTAGAACATGTGAGCTCAAAAGATGGGTAAATCTCAAAAACTCATGAGGCTAAGATCAAAGCGCCATCATTTGATAAATTGTTGCATTGAAATATGATCTAGAAAGGGCCTTTCCACATCGTATGTTGGCACTATTTGGCAGTCATCGATCATATGGCTACTGCAAAGAGGCTAAGGACCAAACATGGAATCATGGAGATAGTGCATGGATGTACAAAGAAAATGAAAGAAACATCAAAGAGATTGTTAACCGTTTAATGGCCTTAGTAAAGACAAAGCTTGGCACTTGAAATGCATAGTGCAATAGGATTAGTAAGATATCAATTTTTTTGATAGAATGCCCAAAATAGAGCTTAGAATGCTGATTGATGGACATGAATATGGGAAAGCATGATATGTAATGTTTTGTGTCAAAAATGGCTTTGACTCTATTGGCTTAGTGCATGAGATACACCTACAACTTCTCTACACAATCAACTTGCTATGAAATGTTTTAATCTAGATGGTCAAAACATGTACAAAGAACATGAATTGTTTGACTAAAGGCATTCATGACATTGGTGTCAATGGGTCTCTATAAAAGGAAAAGAAAGGATACCAATTCCTTTAACAAAGTGCCAAATATCATACTTCCATCACAATTCAATTATGAAATATAACATGCAACACCATGTAGGATTAGATTGCTTCAAGGAGATATTTGATCAAGGATGAAATGAATGATCACACTTGGTGTGCACCACTTGATGCACTTTACTTCCAAACTTCTCAAACAACCTAGTAACATCTTCATCTTTTCAAATACCCTTTATTGAATACTTCAAACCCAATGAATCTTAGTCCTTCATCCTGTGACTGTTGAACCTTTCTATGATTGTTCCTATTTGCAACTAGGCCTACTTAGCCCTCCAATTACAAAGCAACTAAATTTTACACTTTCTCCCAAAATTCCAAACCTTAAAAAAATATTAAGGAATCTATTAAATAGTAGGATTCCTAAATTTGTTTGAACATCCACTCACATCTAAGCATTCTTTCATCAAACCCTTGTTTTAAGGGTTTCTAACCTAGGGATCTCTAGAAAAGACCCTTAACAGTTACACAAAACCATTAAGATGGTTTAGACACCTTAAACTATACTCCTCTAAATGTTTCCAACCTTCATTTAACCATTCTAACCCTCAGACCACATTTCCTGTCATTCCAATATTAGAAACACCATGGGATGTGGTGAAAAAATCAAAGTCATGAATAGAGGCTTGAAAGCCTGTTGAGAAATATAATCAGAAGATGAACAAAAAATGTGGAAAAATCCAAGAATGATGATTAATAATTTTAAAACAATACACTTTTAATCAATTTAGATGACTCCATTCAAAGTGATCGTTGGTTACAATTCTCCTTAACTAGAAGATCTGACCATTGAGTTATAAAAATCTCCAACAGCTCAAAATATAATCTAGAAAATTGAAGATATCAATATGTTGAAAGATAATTGAGTTTTAGTCATAAATTTAATGAAGGAACCAATGTACCAGTGTCAAAGTAAAATGAGTTTTGAATTTACAGTCATATGCCTTGTGTGAATGCCAAAAACTTATATACAGATAACATAAAAAATAAAAGTTGAAAATTGAACAAAAATTCCTAGATGATGAAATGTGCAACTTATCAACTCCGAATTAGACCTTGCTGATGCTCTGATGCCACCTAATGGATTTATACAAAGTCATGTGTGGTGGCACATGATAAAACAAAGACTAAAAATTATATTCCTACTAGTTTCCTATGAGTGAGCTCAGTTGCTGCTTTCACACTACCAAGACAATGAATATTTGAGGCAAATTGTGTAGTAATAACTCTTCCTTTTGTAGGAGCAATCTTTCTCAATAATTCTTTCGTAACATCTATTTCACTAGTAGTTCTTCTAGGTGAAAGAATGTGGAGTTACTCATCATCTGAAAATAGAACATATTTTAGCAAGGAGAATAATCTAACAACTATCAAGTACATTTGATATTCCAAGCACTCTGAAGGACCATAGAGAAGCTGATCAATTCCTAAGCATGGCAAATAAAATAGAAATTTTATAATTCACTGACATAGATTAAATAATAATTATCTAAGAAGTATTCAATTATATTAGACACAAAACCTTGATCCTTGGGAAACAACCATCTATTCATTGATTTTCTACTAAGACACTGAGTCAAAGGTATTCTATTTCCATTTTTCATTTGACACCCTACTAACAAACAATTAGAAAATATTTTTAAAACTATATCCACAAAAATCCTCATCAAATGGGTATATGAAACTTCAATAGAACAAAATGTTATGTGAACTGTAGTTAAATAATATGGCTCTAGTTTCTAATTAATACTTGCAACCATTATACCCCATTAAAATTTTATTTTCAAGCTTCTTATGCAAAAGGATTTGCTAGAAAATGGTCAGAGGTCATTCAATGAACTAGAAATTGAAACCTTCCTAAAATCCAGTCAAAAGATTGATGTTAGATATTTTATAGGGCAATTGAGGGAGACAAATCCCTATAATAATATCAATCCACATATATGATGTGGATTTGAAGTTTTGAATGGTTCAGAAAGATACATATTTAATGAATAAGCTTCTCAAATATAGAGTAAAGAATTGTTTGGTTTGGCATCTCAAAATTCTCCCTTGATCCCCTAAAATCAACAAAATTCTCATCTTCCAGGGAGAATATATGTTGGCAATCATATCAAGCCCTAAAACATAGAAGACAATAGCATAACATTACTAAGATATATGTCGATAAGGATAGATGGGAGAAGGGTGTGTAGAGATAGCAGGACCTTTTATTAGATTGAGATACAACACCCATCCAAAAAAATGCCACACTCTTAGAGTGGTGTAGGATATTTGTGGAGTTTTCTATTTGTATAAGATTCCCAAGCTTCACCATTCATGGATTTTATTATCTTTTCATTGCTAAAACTCAGTTGTTTCTAAGATTTTAATGCATTAACCTTCAAGTACACAATCAAAGTTCTTCAAAGTTGTATCATAAGTTCAGTTCATTCTGAGGGATTCCTTCTAAATTCTTATGCACGGAGATGTGTTTGTGTGTAAAAGGATAAAGATATTGTTAAGAAGTGGGGGGCATTGAGAAATACTAGATGGATAAGTAATGCCTTCTTCTTCCCAATCCAAGCATTGTTACAGAAACTGATCTATATGAAAAGAGACAAATTTGGAGAGGACCCATTTCTAAAACTTCAAGAATTGATTCAGCTCACCATAAAATACCCAATATCTACCATTAAATTTTGGGTTGCCCAATTCAAGCACACTTATTAAAAGGCGTTATATTATCAACACAGGGCTCTCAAATTGCCAAGTCTACAAAAATATTTAGGAGTCTGCAACATAAGAATTCATGCTCAAGATGTTAAATTTTGGATTAGCCAATTCAAGCATGCTTATTGAAAGGTGTTACATTATTGACACATGGCTCTCAAATTTCCAAGTCTGCAGAATATTTAGGGATCTACAATATAAGAATTCATGCTCAAGATGTTAACATTTATACTTCAGTTTGATAGCCTCTCTTCAGTTTTTATCAACATAAACTAAGGTAGCAAGAATCTAAACCATGAATAGTCCATGACAAATAAGAGCTTTTCCAAGAGATATTGGGAAGTTTTGGATCTCTAAAAGTTGTGTTTCATTGTCCCCGTCTCTTTTTGCATGAAAAAAAATCTCCAGGGTTGCATCATTGGCCTCTCATATGGCCCAAGATCAAGTCTGAAAACAACATTATGTCTCATTGGAAATCCATGTGACAATTATAATGCAGTATATCTTAGATCATATTAAATCCTCTGACTATCGATAGTTTGGCTTAAAATTAAGCATTGCCTAAATATGAAATGTTAGGTACTGGTAAAACCTGAGATTAATTGTTTATGTTTAGCATACAATAATTCTCATTGCAAATGTGGGTTTCATGGAGTAAAATTGATCTTCCTTACCTCCTTAACCATTTGGAAGTATTTGGAAGTAAGAGATATATTGATGAAGAGTTTGTTTGCTTTCATTGTTCTTTGATTAAGACCATTAATGTTTGGTAACTTATGTAGGAGAGAAATAGATTTAGGTATTATTTTCTCTCTAATCTCTATCAACTAGATGAGGAAAATTTCAATATGATATAGATGGAGGAAAGAAAGATAATGTTGATGAAAGATCAAGTAATACTACCCTTAAGGAAAAACGGGGAAATACTGAAAAGATTATCTTCCAAGGCTCCATCTACACCTACATAATATAATGGGCAGAAGATACAATACAACTAAGTTACATATGCACAACTTAACTACCAATCAAGGCATCTTTGATCAATGTCCTTGTTTTTGTATTCATTCTAAGTTACTCTTTGTTCTAAACTAGTTATAGGTGAGTAAATTGCTCCATTTGTAGGGTTATCAAAAAGAGTTATAAAATTGAATTAAAGATGCATTTAGTGTCTCTGTCAAAAGGTGTTGTGATGATTACACAATAAAGATAAAAGTGGAGCCTCACAGCTGGTGAGCTAAGTTCCCATGAAGACACTAAGAGCTCACACCCACGTGACTTAAATAATCAACTCCATATTCATGTATTGTGATCCTCGCGATTGACTTAACTACCATTTTCTACCCAATTTTTCTTATAAAATTAAATTAGGGGCAATAAATATCCATCATCAGTACAACTATACATCTAAACTTTTAGGGCTAGAACAAGGGACTAAGTAGTAGAAATGTATGTGATAGGACATAAGTCAAGATTGTTGCTAATACTGAGTTGGCTGCATTTTGAACTCTTACAAATTTTGAAAGGAATTATCCCTCTTATATTGACAACAATTTGAGTTATAGACATGTGATAGTATCAAGCACACACTACAAATTTTATTTATCTTTTACAAAACTATTCTATTAACTATTACTTATGTATTAAACTACTACTTTATAGGGTACGAAATTCTGAATCCATTCCCTATATTGATTTCTATTTCCATAAATTGACACAATCAGAACAAAAATGTCTAGCTAACAATGTATGCATTGCAATGTCATAAAATATTTTGAATCTTTGAAAAGGCCTGGGTCAACATACCTATTTTAGCAAATATCCCTTCAATGTCTTTAACAAATCTCTCCAAATCAGAGAGAGGTGTGTAGGCCTACTTGGTCAGAGTGTTTTTGCTCACCATACAACATCCCAAATGTAAGTCTCATCTAAGAATATCCTGTAAACTACATGTACTAAATAACACTACAGGCATACAAACCTACTTTCTTATGGTTTGATATTATGTATTCTCTTTCTTTAATTGCAAATTTTTCATATTTGTAATCTTCCTTTAAAGTTGATATTATTTTCCTAGATTTATCGATAATTTTCTGTACATTTTTAGATATAGTTCAAAAATGGGGTCCTAATGTACTAGTGGCATCACAGTTCTTGCCAAGGAAAATTGCATTGGAAGATTGATATAGTAGAAATAATAGATTAGATTATGAATTATAGTTACATTAATCATGAGAGAAACCTAATATAGCCATTAGGATATGTGAGACAAGAAGGAACAATATGATTAATTATGATAGCCTTTTAAACAATACTAACTCAAATAACTTGTGGTGCAATATCATTTTGCACCTTGAAAATGCACACATATATCAATTTCTAATAGTGTATCAGCTATTTATAATTTTAAATTGTTGTTCAGAAATTGATATTTGATACAAAAGTTTCAAGTACAATGTTTATTTAGTACTGTGGCTATCAAGTTTTCAAGGAAAAGGGGATCCACCATCAAGGAGATTTTATTTAATAATATTTTTAACATCTAAGATCTATAGCTTAGCTACATTAAGCTCTAGTAAAATAGTGTAGACTAATGTAGAAAATATATGAAAAAATGAACAATGTTTGATGCGTGCATAGTATGTTAGAAGAAAATCAGAACAAGATGGGTAGTAGAGGTGGACAATTACCAGGCCCAAATAAGTGATCATTTTGTGTGCCTTATTCAATTCATCCTCTACAATCAATAATGTAAAATATTTTTTTGACTAATTAAAAAAAATTGTGAAGAGATATCCCAGAAATACAAAGAACTCAAAATTGACAACCACAGTAATTATGAAAAATCCTATGCATGAAAGGAATTTTTTTTTCTCTCCTCTCATGGCATTTACACAATGCAAATATTTATTATCCTTTTTTGATGGAGCCATGAGAACACAGGATATGAAAACAATTGCAAGAGACATGAAGAGATCACTAAACTCCCTATTTTCTAAGCATTGGCCACATCTTCAAGGCATGCAAATTTTGAAAACATAGCAAGGCATGTGGACTGTTAAAATATATCATTTGGTGCTCAAAAGTCTATTATTTAATTGATGCACAATTTACTAACTTAAACTAAGTTTTTATGTACATTCTTGCATCAGTATCTTTGATACCTTTGTTTGCCATCTACAATGCCAATTGTAACATATTATGGCCTCTGCAAAATGTAATATGCTTATAGACATATGGAAAAACCTCAGAATGGGGTCATCTACTAGATTAAAAAGATAAAGTCTAAAGAGAAAATGGAAATGTGGATGTATCGACAATGAATTTTAACCGTCTCTTAGAATAAGGTTGTGCTGAATATGAGTTTCTTGCAAAATTTCAGAGCTTACGATTCACAATCCCCCTTCCAAGTAAAACTTTCTGAAAGCTAAGCTGCTATTTACTGCTATGAGGTAGACTTGAAAATGAAGAATAATATGAAGACATTCAAGAAAATTCTTGCACAAAATTCGTCTAGTTTTATCCAGTTCCTTGTCTCACAATAGTAAAAAACTCTTAGCTCCAAACACTCAATCTGCAACAGTTGAGACCTAAATTTATTAAATTTCTTGTACACCTCATGCTACAATGGACAATTGTTTTTTTTATGCACTCCCACATGTTCTTCACAAGAAAAACACCTATCTTTAAATATTCTAAATCAGAGAATGTAGATATCAGCTCAATATAGCCCTATCCAGCCTATTGTCTGCCATCTACTTTACTTTTAAATTTTTTTCCCATTCTACACCATAGTTCCTGCTAAATACTGACAAGTATTTTAAGAAGGAATAACTTAAACATCACATACTAAGCTTAATTCCTAGACCAAAAGTGTTAAATAGTCAAAGTTACTTTTTCTTGACAAACTTAATTCTTCCCTTAGTGTGTGATGTTTAAGGGTAGCCCCACGAGAAACATACCTTCCCTTCCATTGGTATTTTGAAAACACATCTACCAACCCTCTGCAACACTAATCAAAGAGAGAAAAAATAAATTTGTCCATGGTTGAGGTAAGAAATATGGAAGTTTTCCATAATGAACACAACAAACAAAATTTATCCATGAAAAAAGAACAATTCTATTGGCTAAAAGGAAAAAGATTAATAACTATCTAACCATATAGCCTTGGCAATAGTTCTCAGGGACTAATAAACAGTAATTAACTAAATTTCTTACTTCTTTGACTGGTGTCTCTTCTGGCGATTTCGTGACTCCTCTACCTATCTATAAACTTTACACTTTGACCTTTGATGATTTGGTAAGAAATTAAATCATATCCACCATTCAAACAATATAGAACTTTCCTACAATACTGAATCGTGTATCTTCCACACTATTGAAAATGTTGTCAACATGGTAAAACTAGCGACCTTCTAGCTCCTAGTTTTCAGTACTAGAAGGTGACATGCAAACAAGATAAAACAAAACAATACTAGTGCTTGAATACTATGAAGCGCAATAAGACTTTTGAGTATTTGGGTCATCCCAACTATCATATCCTCCATGTTAGACAATGTAAATTAATCATCTGATACTAACAAAATGGTCTGTAAATAGTCACTCAACACCCAATTTAGTCAACTATATAGACATTCACTTTACCATCCACCATGAATGTTGCATCAACCTTTGACCAACAGTACACTTCACATTTATTATGTATTTCTCTATATTGGATGAATTAGTAATGCAATCTTAGAGCTCTTTTATAGAGTTTCTCCTTTGTGCCTTGTTTTCTAGCATGGTATCAGAGCCAATGGTTTTGGTGATATTGGTGGATGTCGCTTTGTCTAAAATTACTTACAACTGTGGATACTCTGTTAAGGATGATGCTAAAAGGAGGCAGCCATCAAGCAATCTAAAAGTTGCTAAGTCAAAGGAAACCATTGTTTCAAGTCAGTGTTGAAGCTGCTGATTATATATCTTGTTGTATGTGTAGATCACCACTTTGTAAAATAAGGAGAAATAAGAAATCAAAAATAGTTGCCAAATTTTAAATCTCTTAACATACTGAATGGTGCTTCCACTAGTTGAGAATTATAAGCTATTATCAATCATTGTGTTGTTGATCACTTTAATGTCATAAAAATTTGGGGTATTCCAATCAAAAAGCTCTAGAAGAGTACTTCCCATTTTCTTTTTATTGAAGTGTGAATCCAAGATCAGTGTGTCATCAATGTATTTCTTTGAGAAAGTCCTCAACCTAAACAAATTCATGTTTTCTGTTCTAATTTGGCAATGCCTCCATAAGAATGCATGAAAGTCATCTTGAAAATCTACTTATAAATCCTCAAGGCAAGGGAGGTGACCACCATAGCTAGTGGTAAATGTCTTGTTTAACTTACCTCTTTGTGTCAAAATTTGGCCTCAACAATTAGAACTTTCTCAATTTAAGGATTTCCAATTCAGCACTTGCAACTTTAGCAGTTGCCAAAGTGCACTTGTATCCTCTACATGATAATGAGAACCCAACAACTTTTACCTTTTCTATGAAAAATACATTATGTACATCTAGGATTTACTTGTAGAACTCAAGCATGATGATTTGATCACTATAATGTTGAGGTAGTAGATAGGGATGTCATTAGAACCCATACACATGGATATAGGTGTGTCACCAACTCTTTATGAACCACATCCCCCATGGCTTGATAAAGATTTTCTCCTTCATGGACAATTAAAATATGGGGTCCCCTTGTAGGCATATTATTGTGTTTTATAGGAATGTACCATTAGCCTTGCAAGATATTGCAAAACATATTTCAAAATGGAGCCCCCATGTGGTCTTTAGTCTCCAACGCTTCATATTGTCAACACAAATCTATCATCCAAACTACTTAAGATGTCATATAAAAATTGTCAGTCTGCTAAAACTCTCTTAGTTGTCAACCAATATTTTCAAATATCATTTGTGCCTAGTCAAAAAAGGTAGTAGATTCAATAATTTTGAGATTAGGTAATACATCCTTGGGGAATATTCTTTCACATTTAATTCCATAAATATGCGACATAAAATAATGATGATCCCTTGGATGGGTAATATGACTTTTTTCCTAGAGATAGTGGGTGAGGAAGATTATCCACTATGTGTTCACTTATTTCTTGCATTCATGCTCCATGGATTGATACTCCCTAAGGGTAAAGACCTTATTGTTCAAAGTCATGTACTTTCTTCTAGGAGTCCCAAAGACTATGGTTGTGTTGATAGAATCAAAGGCAACAATGATAGTATTGTCTGGTAGGGAACAAAATCATGTAGCTGGTGAATAATTATTGTCCAAAGTGTTGCTGATTTTTAGATAGTGAATGGATGTAGGAAAGAAACATTTATAAACTATCCTATACTAAGAAGGTTGGTATAATATTCCTATTGAGAAACATTTCCTTTGTGTACGTCTTCTTTGATTTCCTCTTAAGTTGCATTCTTTGATGTCTATGTCCATTAGAAACCAAATCAAGTTCTCTATCTTCAACACTTGGAGCACATCATCCTTTATATATTTTATTGTTAGCACTACCTTTTCAAACTCTTTGATCAACTTTTCTCTTCTTTCCCATGGGTTTTATGATACTTGTGTTGGGTTTCCGCTGGTGTGGATGATGAGGAAGCTATTCTCTCGACTCTATCTTTTCCTACAAGATAATATTTTATTAGTATACAAAGCCAACACAATCTCAGTAAAACCCAAATTGAATTATTACTTGTGTCCAAGCGTCGGGGTTTCTAATTACTCATTCAAAAGTCACTTAACAAGGATTAAGGAAACATGAAGCTTTGATATTGAAATCCATAATATGTTATTAGGTAATTGATGTTGGAGTAGGATTAAAGAGGAAAATATTCCTGCAAAAGATAATCACTTGATTAACATTATAACAAGGGCTTCTGTATGCAAAAATCATTTCTTCAGTACCAACTATGAGAAAAAGAGTAAGTGGTAGAATGAGATCCTAGAGCATAACGATCTAATTTCTAGTTTTGAATAAAGGGTGTCAAACCAAAACTAACAAGGGTACTTCTAATGTGTGACCTATTATTGGGCCAATGTTAAAGAGGGTTTCAAGGGAAACCCTCTTTTCAACTACAATTTTGGACAATGCACTTAGGGGGGGGAAGTACTTAAAACACCAAGGCAAGGATCATGAAAGGCCAAATTAGGGCACCAAAAGATAAGCTCCAAGGGAACTTCCTTCTACACATTTCTGACACAAAAATTGCTAACCTTTCAAAAACCCTTTCAAAGATATGCCCTAAAGGTGTCTTAGATCCAAGAGGAAGAAGCCCAAAAACAAGACCAAATTTAGGCAAGGTGGAACACTCAACAACCTATGACTAGGATACACATCAAAAGAAAATTTCTTGTGAGTGAGGAAATGGGAGGACATTTTTTTCTTGTAAAAAAGGTTTTCTGTTCAATGCAGTTCTACAAACATTGGACATCTGGAAAGCAATCTTCAAAGGGTTCATGTGTTGAAAGAAAAATGTGAAGCATCTCCTTCAACTGACCCTCTATAAATGGGAAGTATGGTGTGATATTGATAAGAGTAGGTGACACAAATGACATTTAGTGACAATAAAATGTGTAACGTAATTTAGTTTAATGAGATTACACCAATGGCATTACTAGTGGAAGGCTTTAGGTTTTCAATAAACCTCATGAAAGAAGAGCATGCCATATTTAGTGTAAGTCCCTAAGTGTGAGACAACTCAAACCACTAGAAGAAATGAAATAATCAACCAAATGTATGAAAACATAAAAAATGTATGAGGTAAATACCAGTTTAAGTGGAAAAAGTGCTAGATTTAGAGCTGGATGCAAGAGATGGAGTCCAGTGTTCTAGATGGCGAGCCAGCGGTGGGAAAGAAACCAGCACTGGCATGGGTCAACCCAAGCTTCTGTAGCTCTAGCTACTTTGTGTGCTCAACGTCAATAAAATTGAAAACAATTTTGGATGTTAAAATTAAAGCCCATGTTGGTCAAAATTTTGACCAAAACAGGCTTAGATTTTTAAAAATTAGAAATTTTTCCTTCTACAATCCGACAAATAAAAACCTTATTAATTGATGATCAAAATTTTTGGTCTAAAAATGACCTCAAATGTACTAGTGTAACGTGGAAACCCAATTTGGGAAAATCTACCAATTGTAACTAGTTATTAATTTTCACTCTTCTAAAGTGAGCCTTGTTCAGAGCTAGTCTTGTTAAAGGTTACAAAAGATAGTGTTAGGTGTGACCCTATTAGAGGATTTAATCATACTATTAGGGGTGACTTTGTTAGAGGTCTTTAGAAAATTCAATCTAGAAATGCCACCTTATTAGAGGTTTTACAAATAGATGTTAAGACAACTCGATTAAGAGATTTAGATCACTACTACATTGGTTAGAGAGTAACAATGACATGACCTGATTTATGATGCAACTAAATTTTTTATTATAGATCTCAATTTTGGCTTGTATATTTGATCCTTCTTGATTGAATGTATCTTCCCAACTCAAAAAAGATATTCTACTTATCCTGCTAATTCTCTTCCTCTAAGCATCATCAAATCTTCAATTATGTTCTGCACATTCTATCCTTAAGTTGACCTTATATTTATATTTTACATGTTGTCAATTTGGCTTGAATACAACTTAGAATAATTAATATTCATATCCTTAGTTAGCTAGAATCAACAAACAATTCAATTGAACTCAATATTCTAAAAAATAAATCCTTCATTAGCCGATCTTGCTTGGTAGATACAAACACAATAATGATTTTCCTATGTTAACCAATTAAACTTGGTTAACACTGCATATTCAAAAATTTTTTTTAGTAACCAAGTGAGATCAGTTAGCACTAGTTCCATCCAACATTTCCTTCATTAAGTAAGTAAGCTCAGTTAACACTCAACTTCTACAAACTTTCCTTTGTCACCTGAGTGAATTTAGTACAGACACTATCTTTTGAACTAGGTAAACTTTGGAATGCTAGGTAGAAACATGAAACTATGTTCAATGTCCAAGTGATCTCAACATATACTAATTGGAAATGATATGACATCTTGTGTAACATAAAAGACATTACATAATTAATCAATTTTTTCCAATGATCAATACACTCCAATGCTTAGGATACTCCCCCAATGTAGTATCATTAGCATTCATGCTAACAATCTCTCACTTTGGCATTGATGGAAAAGCATTAGCATTCAGTCTAGTCTAAACATAGTGCTGTGTACTACTAGACTAATGCACTCCTCACATCATCTACCCTGATGTAGGTAGGGACATAACCCCTAGAATACCTCTTAGGTACTCAAAAGTATCTTTAGACAAAGGCTTCATAGAGATATCCTTACTACTTCCATTCTTGCCATAGGTGCATATTTTTCTTCATAATCTATGCCTTCTTGCTATGAGTAACCTTTGCAACCAAGTCTGGCCTTATTTCTCACATCTCTCCTTGCTCATTCATTTTATTTATGAATACCCATTTGGTTCCTATCACATTATTGTCTTTACATCCAAGAACCAATTCTCGTGTCTCATTCTTCACAATATGGTCTAGTTCTTCTTTCATATCTTGCATCCAGTGATCATCTTTGCATTCCTCGTATATGCTCTTAGGTTCCACTTGAGAAATTAGACACAATTCATCATTCACTCTATTCCTTATCATCACACATTTATCCTTGCTCCCAATTATCTACTTTGGGGGGTGATTCTTTGTCATGTTTATGTTGGAAGTAGGAGTTGACATCTCAACTCTTATCTCTTCCCTAGATTTAGATATATAATCTTCTCTATTGTCAACAGATACATCATTTTGCAAATCATTGTTAGTATCAAAAAGAACTTTAGCATTTTTTCTAAAAAATCTAGAATTATCCTCTTCTTCATCAAAATTATAATCTATCATCTTCTCTTTAGTACCAAAATTTTCATCAATTCTTACATTTGCACACTCAACTATTGTCTTAATTATATAATTGAAACATCTATATGTTTTAATTTTCAATGAGTAACCTTCATCACTTCTAGGATCAAACTTACCAATATCACCATCTCTCTTTACATAACACTTATCTCCAAAGATTCTAAAATATTTCACTAATGGTGAATGACCAAACCATAGATCATTGGTGTCTTTCTCATATCTTTCCTGATGTGTACTTTGTTCAAAGTATATATTGTAGTGTTAACTAATTCTCTATGTCTTTGAGACATCATTCTCAAATAACATCACTCTTATTTCTTTTGCTACTAACTTGTTCCCTCTTTCAACAATCCCATTTTGTTTAGGTGTCTTAGCTGAAGATAACTATCTTTTGATTCCATTTTATTCAGAGAACATGTTGAATTCTATAGAGGTGAACTCTCCTCCTCTATCTAATCTCAAACATTTAATCTTGACCCTAGAGTCATTTTCAACTCTATTCTTGAATATCTTAAATTTCTCAAAAGATTTAGAACTCTCTTTAAGAAATGCTACCCATATCATCCTAGTGAAATCATCAACAAAAATCATAAAGTAACTTTCACCATAGAATCCTCTAGTTCTTGTAGGATCAATCAAATTTGTGTGAACAATCTCTAGTTTCTCTATTGTAGATAACTTCTTGCTATGAAAAGATACTTTCCTCTATTTAGCCAAAATACATTCCTTGTAGCTAACATTAGTAGGCTTAATAATCTTAGGCAGGTCTCTTACTACAAATTTACTACTAATTTTCACAATATTATCAAAGTTTATATGATAGAACCTTTTATTCCATAACTAAATATTGTCAACCTTTACAACCAACCATGTTATTTCAGTAGGATTCAACTGAAATACATTACATCTAGATCTGGTTCTAGTACCAATCAACTCACCATCTTTATCTTTGATAATGCAACTATTTTCTTTGAACTGTAATGATATCCCTTATCTACCAAGTATCCAACACTTAGAAAATTATGTTTCAAACCATCAACAAAGTAAACATCACCAGTGTTAGTATTACCACCAAGAGTAATAGATCCAATCCCTGTAATATGAAAAGTTGTATTGTTTACCAACTTTAACAATACCTCCATCATGATTTTGGAACTTAACAAACTTGTTCATATTACCAGCCATGTGATGTGAACATAAACTATCAATTATCCAATCTGATTTCTTCTCAACTTGGGTAACTAAATCTCTCTCTCTTCTCTTATTTCTCTATCAAGATCATCTTCCTTAATAGCCAAAAATCCTAATTCATCATCAGTTTCACTCTAAACACTTTCATCAGATTCTTTTTCCTCATTAGCATATAAACAATTTCTATCCTTATCTCTTCTACGCTAAAATTTTCCTCTAAAATTTTTCTCTTTTAGGACATTTAGATGCATAATAATCATATTCATCACAAGTCCAATATTTATATATTTTCTTACCATCTTTCTCTCTTCTTACCAGAAGGGCTATTGATTCTTTAATCTTCTTATCTTCTCTAGATCTACTACTACTGGCAAAGTATCCTTGCACTTGTACTTCCTAATAGATTAAGTCAAATTTTTAGAGTACTAAAAGTTGTCTCAACTCTAGCTAATTCTCTAGACTATCTGATTTATGCTTCTATAGATTCTAATCTCCCAAGCAATGTTTTCTTTTTGAAATCTTTGGTGCAGGGCATAACTAGCTAAATCATTTGAGCTATTTGCTTGAATGGTGATGTTAAAATTTTAAAGTTCTTCCATATAACCTCATCATCTTCTTTAGTTCCACTAAGAGACCATATTCCTACAACAATTTTTGACAGTCTTCCATCATCTTAGTATCTTGAAATGTGCAAATCCAATTTTGCAATCTCATTCTTTTTGCATGAGCATCACCTTAAAATGTAACTTCTAATGCTTTCCAAATTTCATGAGAAGTTTGAAATCTCTTTACTTGATTATATTCATTCTCTAGAAGAGTTCACAATGGAGCTTCTTTGGCTTTCATGTTACACATGAATAGATCTCTTTCTCTCTCACTGCATTCCTCTAACTTTTATTCTTCTACAATTATCTTCTTAGCTTTTTTCAAAATCCAATATCCTAGACCCATGCATAGCAGAGGAGTCTTCATCTTTTCCTTCCAACTATAATAGTTGGCCCCATCAAATCTTGGACTATCCTTCCTAAATATATTTTCCATTGATCTCCCAAAGGTGTTAAGCCTTATCTTCAAAGACCTAATGCTCCGATACCAATTGTTAGAATATATATTCCACTGATATAATTGAGAGGGGGAGGAGGTGGGGGAGGTGAATAAGTTATCCAACTATCATCATAAACATTAACCTTGAAAAAAATTAACCATGTGAGTAATATAAAATGAACCCATAAAAAGATACTCATACACAATTAACACCTAATATGTTAATGGAAACCCATTATCAAAAGGAAAACCTCAGTGGGGATGATACCCACAAGATGATGTACTAATATAAATATTCCTTGTTAGAGGATAGACCCTATTAGGAGTTTGTTACAACATTCAGTATATACAAGTCCCTTTTAGAGGACTTTGAAAACCCTATTAGGATTTGTACCAACCCTATTAGGAACTATGGAAGATAGCTAGACCCACTACCCAAATAGCTTCAAGGTTAAGATCAAAGAATCCACTATCCAAATGATCTCTATATTATTCCATGTAGAGAAGTAGAATTGAAATGTACTTCCTTCATCTATCTCTATCCTATCAATTGGACATTTTCTCCTTTAGATCTTGTAACCATATCTCATACTACACATCCAATGATCCATTGGATCACTTACACACATTCAATAAGCATTCTACCCCTTCTCACTTTGTGCACTAATACTTCACATCCCACTTCATCTTGTTCTTCAAGATACATTAAAAATAAGGAAAAAAACTTTCCTTTATAGCTTATCTTCATAAGAATTCCTTGAGTCCTCCTTGAGGCTTTGCCAATTATTTAAAATAAGATAATTAATTAATTCACAATTACAATAGCATTGTTGGCTCACAATCTATACCAAACTTGACACGTGTGAAACCACATCTTGCACACAAGCTAGCATCATCCTATTATTTTCCTCTATCACTTTGTGACTATACATCTCTTCATTACATCTCATATGAAGAATAGTAATAGATCATCAAAATTCTATTTTCTAATGCTTTGTTTCTGCACCACTTCTTGTAAATTAGGTGTAACTTTCATACACTGTTGACTCAAATTTAGTCCTCTTAACCACATCATTAGGAAAACCTTAGGAAAATCTCCTCCACTATGCCTCATCTAAAAAGTCCTCATCTTCTATGCATCATAAGATTATTGACTTCTATTCTTTCAGTCTTAATAGAACTATTCTTATATTGACATAAATGACAAATATAGTCATGAATGCAACATATCAATAATGTCTAATGCTTAGGATACTCCTCCAATGTAATATCATTAGCATTCATGCTAACACAAACTTCTTATAAACTTAATTTTCTACACTTTATAGCTACAGTAATGAAGATTTGTGGGTGTCATCCCCACCATTGTTTTACCTTCTCATTCTAAGTAATAAATTTATTGTGTTATGTGTTATTTGTTTCATGCTATGGATGAACATGTGTAGTTAGCTATTTCAATTTACATGCTAAATTTTGAGATGGATGTGTGGTGAATGTTTTATGGTTAAGTTTTTAAAGTATTGATTCACCCCTACCCTTAGATTTTACTTTCCCATTGTTATTTCCAACAAGTGGCATTAGACCCTTCTTCTTTGGAAAGGAAAGCTTTACATATTTGAGGAAAGATATTGTAGATGGAAGTCTAAAAGTTGGAAAAGGATATTAAAAGCCAAAAAATTGAAATATAGCTTTCTCTAAACCAACTCATGGAAGAAAGAGATAAACTAAAATGTTCATTGAGTAGATGGAAAGAGATAGCTATTGAGTGAAATGACACTCATTACCAAGAGGAAGACACTACTCAATTGTTTGCAAATGGAAACTCAAGTGAGTTTGATGAAGCAATTACAAATATGATGGAAAATAATGGTGCCCTAACTAAAAGAGGTCAAAAATATTCAAATAGAACAAGAAGTACAATTGGCATTTCTATCTGAGGTGATTGAGAATAGAAATAAAGTTGAAGAAGGAAAAAGTCATGATTGAAGATGACAAAAGAACACTGATCAACAGATAGGATAGAAAAGATATATGATGTAAAAAAGATTGCTAACATGTAACTAGATAAAATGAGTCAATTGATGATTGTAAATCATGAATTGAATGGAAAGGACATTGAGATCACAACCCCAAAGTTATAGAATGAACAATTGAAAAATGAACTAAGAGTAGAAAAAGAATTTGTTGAAAGTTTCAACAAACTTAGTGAAGCAATCAAATACTTTAAAAAACTGATGAGATCTCCTGGATCTAACAATTATATTGCTAGATTGGTATACAATGATACTAAGGAAGGAGAATCATATAAAAGTGGTGGACAAATCCACTTGTCATAATTATGGAAAGTTAGGTCATACAATAAATGTTTGCAAGAGAAAAAATGCATATCAAAACCCTAAGAAAAAATCCAACGGTTGTTGTCTTAAGTACAACAAGCAAGGACATAAGGCACATGAATGTAGGACTAAGAACTTAAGTACATAGGGATTTAAAAGATATTGCCACAATTTTAAGAAGTATGGAAATAAATTATATTAATGCAAATCTAATTCCAAGTGGACATAGAACAAGTAGACAAAGGTACAACAAAATGGAAAATCCTACAGTTAGGATTACAATACAAGGTACAATTGTCACTATTGTCAAGAATATGGAAATGTTCCTAAGAATTGCATTAGAAAACATTTTAGAGGCAACTGGAATATATGGTTGAGTGATACTACATGCTTTAGTTGTTGGAGGACTGGTCATATTAGCAAAAATTATCAAACTAGATCACTAAAACCAAGAAATAGAAACAATAAAGGAAAAGAAAAGCTCAATGTTGAGAAGTTCAAAGTTCATATGAACAAGGCATGAAAGAAGAACAAATATTTCACCACATCAAGTTTAGATGAGGTCACTACATCCAATGGAATAGGTCATCACATCACCTCCAACTAGGTAATCAAAAGGTATGCATGGGACTAATATTTCAAAGTTATATTATACATCAATTCCAAGAATCTATATTCTAAAAAGGTTATATTATTGGAAATATAGGTTAAGTAACTGAGAGGGGGAGTGAATTAGTTACCACAGTATATATCCATAGATCCCTTAGATGTTTGATAAAACTATTTACTATTGTCACTCGATAAACATACTTAAAATGTTGTAACTTGGTAAATGTAGTGTATGTTAACTTTAATAGATTTTAAATATTCACCATGATTATAATGCAAGAATAAAAGAAATAACATGAACACATGAGACACCAAATTTAACATCGAAACCCAATATGAGAAAAACCACCAAGTAACTAGTTATTGATTTTCACTCTTCTAAAGTGAGCCCTATTAGGAGCCAACCTTGTTAAAGGTTACAAAACACACTGTTAGGTGTGACTTCTTTAGAGGATTTAATCACCCTATTAGGAGTGTCCTTGCAAGTGGTCTTTAGAAAAATTCAATGGAACTGTCACCTCGTTAGAGGATTTACAACTAGCTATTAAACCAACTCTACTAAGAGATTTTGGAATCACTGCTACAATGGTGAAAAAGTAACAATGAAATGAACTGAGTGAGATGCAACTAAATTTCTTATTACAAATCTCTATTATGCTTCATGATAGATTTTTCCTAATCTAATATAACTTTCCTTCTCCTTAAGGATATTTGACCATCCTTCAAATTCGTTCACACTTTCCTTCTCCAAACAATCAATACACTTGTATACTCACTCATATACTTTAGCATCTCAACTTGACCTTTCATATATACCATTCAAATTCTCAAGTTGGCTCAATTACAAGTTACAATCACCAATAATCATTACCTTAGTTGGCTATAATCAATACTTGAAACAATTAAACTTTATAATCCAAAATCAACAAAATATTTCATTGGTCGACCTAGCTCAGTAAACATTGATCCTGAAATGATTTCCTATGTTGACCAACAGACACTTGTTTAACACTGTGAACCTTGCAAATATCCTTTGTCAACTGAGTGAACTTAGTAGACACTAAATTTCCTTAACCATGAGAGCTCAGTTAACACTACTTTCTACCACATTTTCCTTCGATGCCTGAGTGAGCTTGATAGACACTGTCTATGTAGAGTAAACTCTAAGAATACTCGGTAGACAAAGAAAATTTCCTTGCTAACCAAGTGATCTTGGTAAGAACTATCTACCAACTGATATGACATTTTTGTAACATCAAAGACAAAAAACAATTAGACAATAGTATCCAACAATCTCTCTCTTTGGCATTGATGGCAACACAACATGTCATAGCACAATGAAATTTGAAAAAAAGTCTTTTTTTTTAATAGAAAGTTTTCTCCTTCTTAGATTTTATGTCACAAACTTCTCTAATGTAGTAAGCTCCCTCTGTGAAGGAATTACATAGCTTCTTCCTCAAAAAAAATTCAGAAAGATATGATAGTACACTCTCCCTCTTTGACAACACATGCCAAAAACAACACATGTCAAATGAGTATCACTGTACCTTAAGCATTGATTCATATGCAATGTTACCTTGACTATGCTACATCAATTGATAGATCTTCAACTTGGTTCCTATTGATGTATCACTAAAACTTTATTTTAGTGAGCTTCAGATAGGGGAATGACCCCTAACTTACCTCTTAGATATAAGAATGAATCCTTAGATAATGGGTTGTTGAGTATGTCTACAATTTGTTCTTTTGTATAGACATATTCCAATCTGATTTCCTTATCCTGCACCAATTCTCTGACAAAATGATATTTTATAGCAATATGCTTGGTTTTGAAATGCATCACTAGATTTTTGGATATGTTAATTGCACTTCAAAAATTACTAAGTAATAAATTCATGCAATTACTTCCAAGTATAGATATGTGAATTACATACTATACTATACTTGAGCAATAAAACATGAAATTCACACCCCTAGGGATACCTCTCGACACTGCACTTCAACAATTACCAAGTAATAACTTCTTGCAATTACCTCCCATTAGGCATGAGCTACTGAAAAAATAAAAATGATTGGATGAAAAGAAATTCTTTGATTATCACTATACTAGAGGACATAAGATTGCGACATATTTTCAACTCAAACATGAAATTCAAAACCTCATCGACGACAGTATAATTACTATAGATCCTTCATTGCTAGCATCCAATGCTGATCACACTATTTTTAAATATCCTTCATGTAATCATGACAAAGGGAAGGCCTCCATATAAATCTCAAACTCACAAGCTAATGTGAATTATGCATGCATTGGGTATGACTACACCATCAACTATTTATATGAGTCTTATTCTTGCATATCCACATTCACCTTAAATGTTGAAGACCCTCATTGTGCTATCACTACATGCCCTACCAAGATCACCCTACTTGGAGTTCCTTCTTGACCTATAGCCTCTACTAAACCTACACCCCCTAGTAGACCTAATGCTCCTACTTCATCTAACTATAGTCTTTTTGAACAACTTGGCAAGACCCCTGCAAAAATATCCATCTTGGACCTACTACATGGGTCTCCCCAACATTAGAATATGTTGGATCAAGCCCTTAAAGAGTCAGTAGTCCTAGATAACATTGTTGTTGCCCAATTCTAGACCATGATTGGGAACCTATTTACATCACATTATATCAGCTTTTTCCCTCAAGATGTTCCTAAGGAAAAACCCAACCAAAATGATCCCCTTCATCTTGAAGTCTTTATCCATAATGCCAAGGTCAAAGATGTCTTGATAGATGGAGGAACATGATAGAACATTTGTACTTTTAAAGTTGTCAAGGGTTTGGGTTATTCTAAGGATGATGTGGATCCCTCTCATAGAATCACAATAAAGGCCTATGATGATGGTGAATGCTTCTCCAAGGGTGTCATCATATTACCCATTAGAGTTGGTCTAGCTACTAAAGACACATTATTCTAGGTCCCAGATATCAAAATGAACTACAACATGATACTAGGATGCCCTTGGATCCATGTTATGCAAGCGGTGCCCTCTGCATATCATCAATGTCTTAAGCTTTCCAACAAAAACATGGAGGTTACTATCACTAGTGATTAAGATCCTTTCCAGTTCTATGTTAATCTAAGAGATTCTACTGTATACTAAGTCCTAGCAAAAAATGAAGCACAACCCATAGATTCCAGTAAATATGTTGATGTTGACATACCCCTCAATAAGGCCAAGAAAAAGATAAAGATTAAAGATAAAGGGTGTGGAAAAATATTTTTTTGTGAAGTATCCCACATTAGGGAGTCACCAGTGTCTCCCCAATCTTATGGTAAACAACAACTATTGCAAGACAAAAACTCTGAGATCAGTACAAAAAATGCCACTTCTATAAATGAGAATACATTTGTATGTATTGAAAAAGAAAAAGGAAAACAAAAACCCACTTTGGTATCTCTTAGCAAGTATGGACTTGGGTTGACTATTATGCAAAAAAAAGGCTATGATGGCTATAGTGATCTTGGATATGAGAAACAAGGAATAATCAAACCTATCACTACAAAAGGACAGCCTCCTAGTTTGGGGCTTAGATTTAAACCATTACAGATATGTATAGATATGTGAATTACATATCTATACACATCTATACATATGTATACATATCTAATGGCCATCATGAATATATGATGTATATATATTTGAGTTACATACTATACAAGTTTAAGTGATTATATGATCTAATGGATGCATTCATGAATATGTTTTATAGATATGGCTTTACTAAGGTTTGAAAAGTTTTATTTGTACATCTAGACCTTGGATAAATAATTCATCCCCACTCTTAGTTATTCTAAAAAAATACAAAAATTGGTAACAAAGGCATCTACTTAAGAGGAATAATTTGAAGGTACTGGAAGAAAAAGATCAAGATATCAAAAAGAGAGGCACCCAAGCTTAACAAGGATGACTTCCTTGTATGACAGAGTTTGATAAAGCTACACCTAGGAAGTCTACCATTGGCACTAAGCATGTTGATCCTGCTTGAACCCTAACTATTGAATGTCCAAGAAAGAAGAAAGAACACAATTAGGTAATATTGGAGATTGCCTCTACCCTAAGTTATGCAAATTTTGATGACATCAAGGGTTGTAATAGTGCAAATAAGATGTGGGATTCTCTTCACACTATCTATGGAGAAGATGCAAATATTTTGAGATCCAAATCTAAAGGTCTTAGAGGTAATTTCAATGATATGAGGATGCAAGAAGGTGAGAATGTTGCTCAATATTTCTCTAGAATAAAATATTCTATAAGAGGAGCTACTGGTAAGATAGATGATGATAATGCATTAAATAAGGTTTTGAGAACATTGTTGCCCATCTATGCTACTAGAGTGTCTACAATATAAGAAATGAGATGTATACCTAGTTCTAATCTAACTCTTGAAGGTCTGGTACATAGGCTAACTGCTTTTGAATTGTATAATTTTGACAACTTCAAATCTCAAAATGTTGAATCTTATTTCAAAGCTAAGTTGTCAATGAAGAAACCTAATGAGAAGAAGAAGGAAAAGGTGAAATATGTTTCCAGTGATAGTGACACATATGAGGAGGATGTAGAACAACTTGAAGCAGTACTAGCAAGGAGATTTTATAGAGGTAAAGGAAAATTGAAAGGTAAGTTAGCTATGATGTGTTTTAATTGCAATGAGGTTTGTCATATTGTTGCTAGATGTCCAAAATAGAAGAACAATAGAAGTGGAAACAAATATAGAAGTAGAAGAGATGATGACAAAAAAGATTAAAAAGAAAAAGGTAAGAACTCTTGCTACATTGTAGAAGAGGAAACCAAAGATGGTTTTGATGATCATGATGATGAAGTGGTGTATGTTGCAATGAAGGATGATTAAGATGAGGATGGGGCAATTGCACTAATGCCTTGTGTGAACAAGAATGACAGATAGATCATTGATAGCAGGTATTCCCATCACATGAATAGAGATAAAAGTAAGTTCATTAATGAATTACTATGATGGAAATAGTGTAAGGTTTTTTACTCATGAATCCTATCTTATAAAATGAAAAAGATCTATCAAACTCATGGGTAAAATTACAAACTTGTGTGACCTTTTAGGCTGACTTATCAGAATGATTGAATTTGAGTATTTCTATCTAAATTTTTTTTTTGTCCAAACATATGATCCAAAGATAAATTCATTCTAGCTAAGTGATATATGGTCTCACACTTTTCCAATTGCAAATGTCTATTAAATGCATGTTTTATACTAGTTTATATCCAATTACTAAAGAAATACAATTATTTCACAAAAGTGGTGTTTCAATAACTCTTACTATATTTTATGATATTTTTTAATAATATATAAACACCATTTTATACCAACTAGAGTCAAGAATATTCTCATTTGGATTTTATAGTGTTTTAATTAGATATAATATATTGTAAATAAAAAATTCTACAAACACGTATTTTAACACTTGAAAAGATGTCAATTTTAAGAAAGAAAGAATGTTGAATCATATCAAAAAAGTTTTAAAATCATACAACATTCTAGAAGAGAGAGAGTTATCTTTTAGAATGTATAATTTTTCTTCTAGTTACAATAGATTTGTTTTGGAAAAATATGGTGGGAGATAAAAACCATCAATTTCAGGTGAGTTTAAATTTGAGTCATTATAAAAGAGAAAATTTAGGTCTAAAGCTGATTTTTATTTTTAAATTTTTCTAGCTATATATGTTATCTATAACATAGTCTAAGATCAAAGTGATATAAGTTTATTTTCATCTAGTTTTGTGGTGGGAACTAGACCCCTAATTTTCAGCATTTTTCAATAGCTAAAAAATTATCTATAAAAATTAGGAAAATATATCAATTTTTTTCTAAATAATTATTAAAAATTATAATCCTAAACTTCAATCATTTCTACATATTTCATTATTTTACACCATTTTCAAATTCAAAATAATAATACCAATTTTTCTTAGTCTTTTCCCCTACAAAAGGGTGACACAGGTTTTTGCTTTTAGCTTTATAGAAAAGATCTTATGTGACAATACTTATTATGTTGAAGGACTTAACTTTAATTTGTTGAATGGGTTACAACTAAATGGCTCAGGTTGCAAGGTTGACTTTGAGAACATGATAGCTAAGATATATGATACTGATGGAAAACTAATTGGAAAAGGTGATCACACTTGAGGTAATCTATTCTACCTTGATATGAATGATGCTACTTGTCTAGTTGGAGAATTTGATGATGTGTGGTTATGGCACAAGAGGTAATGTCATGTTAATTTTGATAACTTGGTTAGTATCAGTAACATGAGAAGAGTCAAAGGTTTTCTAAGTTGAAGAAACCTAAAAATATAATTTGCAAACAATGTGAGTTAGGTGAAATGATAAAGCCTAGCTTTAATACTAAGACTCATACCTCTAAAAGAATTTTAGATATTGTTCATATTGACTTGTGTGGACCAAGTAATGTGAAAAGCTATAAAGGAGACAAGTACATTATGTTATTTTTTGATGATTATTCTAGGATGATGATAGTTATGTTTGTGAAATAGAAATCTGATGCATTCCAAATGTTTAAGTTGTATTTAGAAAGAGTTGAAAAGGAAATAGCTAAAAGCCTAAAATGTTTGAAATCTAACAGAGGAGGAGAATTTACATCAAATAAGTTTGATATGGTCTATAATCATAGAGGAATCAAAAGAGAGACATCGACCACTAGGACCTCTCCACAAAATGGAATTGCAGAAAGGAGGAATAGATATGTAATGGACTATACTAGGAAAATCATGATGGACAAGAATTTATTTTGAAATACTGAAGAGAGGCTGTAAGTATAACTTTCTATACCTTGAACCATGTGCAAGTTAGGAAAGGTACTCATTCAAGACCTTTTGAACTATCGTATGGATACACACCCAATGTAAAATATTTTAAGGCATTTGGAAGTAAGTGTTATATTCTCAAAGATTTCAAGAATGGTAAATTAGATACACAAAGTGAAGAATGTATATTCCTTGTCTATTCCACAAGAACTAAAGGGTATGTGTAGGATCATGGTCAACCAAACTATGCCCTTAAGTGGCAATAAAAAATCAATAAATAAGGGTTATGTCAACTTGACGTACAATTAAACTTGTTATGAAATTTCAATCAAAAATTTGTTTAAAAAAATCTTTAGGACATTGAATCAAGTTTCTGAACTACTAGACCTTATCTAAAGAAAGAAAAAATTGTTTGGTCAAAATATTGAATTTTTATGCAATGCTCAAAAAAATTTCAACACAAAAAAAAGAAGTAGACACATGTTTGACCACCTTAGTCAAAATCAAATGATAAATTTTTTTGATAAGATTCTAGATATAAGAAGTATACTCATGCTAGGATGTGACACATATTTTTGTGTATTTTTATTCCAAATAAACAATTAATTATGAATTTTCTCCTATAGTATTTTGAAAATAAAAAAAATATCATGTTTGACCACCTTACCTAATTCAAAACTTTACAAAAATTTTATTTTTTTTAATTTTTCTTATAGTAGAAGAATAATATAATGTGATGCATCTTTTAGATTTCAAAAATGTCATACCATTTGAAAGTTATATTATTTTTCAATTAGTGTGTCAATCAATACTTTATGCATAACTCCATTAGAGAATGAATAACAATTAATTATTGAACTCATAATATTGGCAGACATTACATTTATGGAAATACAAGAACTCTCTAAAGAAACCCTTTTTTAGTTCATCAAATTTTGGTTAAAAAAAGACATTAGACAGATGTTTGAAGTAAACAAAAACCCAAGAATAGGCCAAAAACATGTTTTTGAGACATTTTTTTAAGTTGATCATGCAAGGTTGGTATCCAAAGAAATACTAAGCCTTATAAAGGTATTCATATATTTTTTGGTATTAGGAATGTTGGGATAAAAGTTAGAATAGATTTTGAAATGATTTGAGGCATTTTTGAACTACATATTTCTTAGATTGCCACTTTTTGACACACCATGATCTTGCACACACCCTAAAGCTTATAATTGTTTAAATAATAACACTAAATTTGTGGAAAGTACAATTGTAAAATTGGATGAATATATAGAGGTATATGAGGCTAAACCTATGAAAGAACCAAAGGAATACAAATATTTTGTATACTTTTATGATGGTATGTCTACCGATGAAGATGTTGTAAATCAACATGAAAATCAACAAGTTTCAATGACTATTGATTCACATACAATGAATGCCAAGTTACATTTAGGAACTGAGCTACACTCAGGTGTCGAGTTGTAGACTAAAGTTGAGACACATTTTGATTCTGAGATTAGTGTACATAAAAAAGATATTGAATTACCAGATAAAGAAGTATATATAGATTCAAAAGTTGATAGACCTAATGAGAAAAATAGAGCAGAACCAAGATTGTCAAAGTATGTCAAAATACATCACCCTGCTACACAAATTATTGGGGATAAAGATGCAAGACCAATGAAAAGAAACAAGATGAGAAGATATACATGTTTTCTTATCATGCATGAACCTAAAACAATTAAAGATGTCTTAAAATATGAGGACTAGATTAAAGCCATGAAAGAAGAGATTGAATAGATTAAGAAGAACAAGATTTGAACTCTAGTTCCTAGACCAAAAGATAAAATGTGATTGGCACCAAGTGGGTGTACAAAAAAAAGTTAGATGAGAATGGAGAATTCAAAAGGAATAGGGCAAGATTAGTTCACAAAGGGTATGCACAAGAAGAAGGGATAGATGATTGGGAAACATTTTCCCCTTTTACAAGATTGGAAGGAGTACAAACTCTACATTCTTACTCTGCATAGGAAGGTTTTAAAGTTTATCAAATGAATGTTACATCTACAATTATGAATGGCATATTAGAAGAAGAGGTATAGATAAAAAATCCAAAAGGATTTGTTGATGCTAAAAAAATAATAATATGGTATGTAGACTACACAAAGCTTTATATGGTTTAAAGTAGGCACCAAGAGCATGGTATGAAAGGCTTCACAATTATCTTGTGAAAATTGGATTTGAGAGGACTAATGATAACAACAACCTATACTTAAAGAAAAATAAAGGAAAAGGTATTCTACTATTTGAAATTTTTGTTGATGATATCATATTTGGAGGTCAAGATACTTTATGTAAATCCTTTGTAAATGAAATGAAGAAATAATTTGACATGTCTATGTTTGGAAAGATCAAGGCCTACATGGGTTTGCAAGTACATTAGATGAAATATGGTATATACATCAGCCAATTTAAGTATGTAAAGGAGATACTAATTTTTTTTGGATTGGAAGATTCCAAGCCTGTAAGCACACCTCTGTCATAACAATATAAAAGTTTCAAAAGAATGATGACTCAGTTGAGGTGAATCAAAGATTGTATAGGTCTACGATTGACAAATTGTAATATGTAGTACATAGAAGATTTGATATTTCATTATCTGTTGGAATATTTGCAAAATTATCTTGTAATTCTAGGGAGAATTATTTGATGACTATTAAGATAATAATGAGATATCTAAAAGGAATAGAAGACTATGGTCTATACTACAAGAAAAATGAAAAGCTTGAGTTGAGAGCCAACATTGATGCTGATTGGGTTGGACAACTACTTTCTAGTAAGTCAACTGATTAGTTGATTTGTGTACTATAATTTTTTTGATTAATGAGGAGGTTTTGATCAAATCAAATTACAAAAGCACCTGAAGGAAAGGTTGAGTTATGGGATATACTGACTAAGTCTAGAAGAACAAGTTAAGGAAACCATAGTGATGTTATAGTGTGTTGACTATATACTGAAGGATACAAAGTTTGGATATACTGACTAAGTCTAGAAGAACAAGTTAGAAGAAGTGAGTCTACATAGGTTGATCAAGTCAATGGTAGGTGCAAAGAAAACTTAGTGCAAGCCAAGAAGAAAGAAATTTGGAGTTGAGAAAAATGAAAGTTCAATGTATGTCAAGTGATATAGTGTAAGCTATGTAAAGTTTAGTTGATGTTGAGCACAAATAAACTTTAGTGTTTGCTTAGTTATCTAGTTGATGACGAGTGGAAGAATAGTATGGAAGCCAAGTAATAGCATATTGATTATGAGTGCTAGTATTCATGTTAACTCATAGGTTTGATGAATATGAGTTGACTATTTTGTTTTCTTAGTTTTGTGAAGCATGTGAAAGATAAGTATGATGAGTTGGTTGCACAAAATTCATGGTAAACCATTTTTAGGTGAAGTCAAAGAGGATTGAGGGAGAAGTTTCTAAAGGAGCCAAATGGAAAGATGGGTAGATTCAATCAATCTTACCTAATCCTGCCTAACCCTAAAATGGATGATAGAGGTTGAATGGAAAAAGATCTTAATTTTCTATTCATAGAGATGGTTGGATAGAAGCAAGGTTGGTAATGTTGGAGAACCTAAGTTAGACAAGAGGTCCAAGCTATTGCTTCATTTAGTGAACGAATAGAAGACATTACTATTGGAAAGAAAAGAAAAAAGGATTAAGAGTACGAATTCTAGAAGGGTGAACAAGCTATAAGAGTTGTAGTGTGTGAAATATAGTTAGAATGGAGGGCTGAAATAGATATTTGTAAGCTACAAGAGAGTTGTATTTTTTATCAGATCAAGTTTCAATGTTACTTTGTAATCACTATCCTAGTCTAGGTTAAATCCTTTGGATTAAGGTTGACCTAACAGTCATTCATAAATCATTTAACTAGGTGACATTCCAAATGAATGATCTAAACTACTCTAACAGGGCTCACTCCTAATAATGTGATTCAAATCCTATAACCAAGTCATATTTAATAGTGTTTATTGTAACCTTTAATAGGGTTTACCTTTCATGGGGTATTACTTCAGTACAGTGAGAATGAGTAGCATGCTAGTGATGATTTTTTCTAAATTGGGTTTCCACATAAAATCCTTGTCTCAAATGTGTTATTGAATCTATTATGTTTCATGTTTACATTTCTGCAATGTTGTTTTGACCTAGGATAGTAATCTACAAGTTTAGATAATTGTATAATCTAATGGATGCATGCATCAATATGTTTTATTGATATGGGTTAAGTAAGCTATGAAAGGTTTTATTTGTACATCTAGACCTTGGAAAACTAATTACCCCCGCCCTCCCCCCCCCCCACCCCTTTCTTAGTTATTGTAAAGAATTCCAACAATGTCATTTAGAAGGGTCAATTAAAAATTGGAGTGAACCATATCTTAGGAGTAGTTGGAGTAAAAAAGATAACTCAAAAATATCCTGCTAATAATAATATCCAAAATAAATAATTCCTTCTACTAAATGATTTCATATAAGTAAACTTAATAGAAGAGAAATGAGTTCACTTAATTTAACATAATAGAAGAGTGAAATGGAAAATAATCATTTAATCTAATAGTCGTAGCTAAAGATTTTTTTAGATCATGCTTAACAGTATCAATGAGATCATATGTTCTACTTATAATGATAAGATCACCCACATACATTACATGTATGAAAATATTTATTCCAATTATATATATATTTGAATAAAACTATACTATAGACAGTGATCATCTATTTAAATGTACCAACCCTAAGGTTCTTGACTAATCTCTTATACAGATTTGATTAGATGACATACCTTGAGAGCATTATGTTTAGCATTATCAAATTTCCACAATCCATTTGGAATGAGAGCAATGTTTTTGGATTAGATTGTGTGAGTTTTTTGAGAATCAACATTTCAGATCACACTATGTGATGATGATGGATCACATAGTGTGATCCAAAATGTTGATGCTCAAAAAAATCACACAATCTAATCCAAAAACATTTATGTTAGTATGATGTTTATCAATGAATATTTTATGATAGACTATGTATATATCCTCTATAAGATCAACATTCTAGAAATACCACTTGAGATTCATTTGGTGAAGCTGAAAACCTTTTTCTGGAGATAAACCACACATAATTCATTATAGTTTTGACATAAGAACATGGTGCATAGCTATCTTCATAATAAATTCCCTCTTATTGAGCATATCCCTTTACAACAAGACATGCCTTGTGATTTTGTATATATCCATCTACATTACACTTAAATTTTAAGACCCATTTGAATTATGTGGATTTCTTTGCCACTAGCTAATCAATAAGATCCCAAGTACAATTTTTGAATAGGACATCCATGACATGCTTATAATATGGTTTATTGAGATCCTCACACATCGTATAAAAGTTCATTTTTGTCTTCAATTAAAATCATTAGGGATAAATTTACCTTATTTCTTATTTAAATTCATGTCTTGATTCTTTAAGAGGTATATAGAGGAACATTTAGTGAAAGTATCAAATTATACTCTAAATCCATTTAGCCCAATAATGTTGTTGCTGGTCAAAATCCTCCAAAATACCTAGGTCCACATATAGATCACTATGTAACTCTTCTTTTAATCTTGTTTAAGAAGAATGTTCAATTTCATCATCATAATTTAAGAGAGTTCTATAAAAGGAAAATGGAACTTTTGTTGGTAGTTGATGTCAAAAGAAGATTAATTAAAAACCACATATCTACTTACAAAAATATTGCTTGTCTTGGGATACATGAGATGATATACTTTGGACTATGAACTATAGGCCAAGAATGTACAATGGAGTGTCTTTGAATAAAGATTCTTTTCTTTCTGAGTTGGGACATACATATATGTAGTACAATCAAACAATCAAAAATGTGAAACTGGTGGTTTATAGCCACTCCATACCTCATCTTGTGTCTTATTTTGGAGAGCCTTAGTGGGAGATCTATTGATTAGGTATATTAGAGTTTGAACTTCTTCTTCCCAAAACTATTTTCTCAAATTAGTTATAGAAATCATACATCAAAAAATCTCCACAATAGTCTGGTCACGTAATTTTTCAATACCATTCTACTAAGGTATATAGGTAAAATTTGACTATTTCTTAATACCACAAGCCTTGAAAATCTCTGTTAATTTAGTAGAAAAGTAATCTTTTATATTGAGGAAAGAGATAGTCTCCCCAATATAAATTTTGATTGCCATTATTTAATGTTTTCATAATTTTCAATGTATAAACCTATTAGAAGGGTTTGAAAATTTTATCATAGAAGTTAGTGAATCAAATAATCTGATCAACAACTTTAGTAGTGGAATGGAGTTTCATTAAAATTATGCAAGAGGCCCATAGATCTCCACATCTCTTCTAGCACATGATATATACCCTTGTTGTTGGAACAAGGGAAGCTATATAGATAAATGATGATGTTCCTTTGTCCCTCCTTACATACTTAGTGATGATACTTATTTTTCAAGAGTACATGGTGCATCACTACCTAAAAATGAGGAGATTTTCAATATTTAGTTTGTAGATAACATTTCCTTCCTATTTTGGCTAGAAAAAAATGAAAATGGATCACCTTATGAAGAAATTAAATATCTTTTTCACTTCTTAGGAAGTAAGATTTCTCCATCAAAATTGATTTCCTTGGTATGCAATGAGTAACCACCTGAGTGCTGCCCCAGATATGGTATCATATAGAAAGGGAATATTCATGTAGAGAGATACCTCAAAATTCCATTTTCTCTTGACCCCAAAAATTAATGACATATGAATGTGGATTGTATATAAAATTACAAAGAAATTGAGCAAGTGGAATACCAACTATTGTTGAAGTTGATCAAAGACCTACCCCATAGCTCCCAAGAACCACCTGCATGCAAACACTTTTCATAGAAGAGAGAAGCAAAAGGCTATGGAGGATGAACTTTCTAGAGCTATAAATGATACATTCTTGATGAGAAAAAAGAGAAATTGCTATATCAAAAGTGAATGAATAAGTACAAAGAAGATCTTCCTTATAAAGGAGATCAAAACCCTAAAAAGGTTTAACCTAGGTTGCATAATAATAATTAATAAAAGAATTAATTATTATATTCGTAATTAGACTAGAACTAATTAGGAAAAATCTAATTACTCTACCATGTTGTAGTTGATGAAAGATCAACCCCACAACTCCCAACAATCACCTACATGTTAACACATGTCACAGAAGAGAGAAGCAAAAGGCTATGGAGGCTGAGATTGCTAGATCTATAGATGAGACATTCTTGATGAACAAAAAGAGAAAATTATATATCAAAAGAGAATTAATAATTAAAAAGAGAGATTTTCCTTATAAAAGAGATCAAAACCCAAAAAGGGTCCAACCTAGGTTGCATAATAATAATTAATAAAAGAATTAATTATTATATGACTATAGTTTATCTTAAATAGACTAGAGTTAATTAGAAATTATGTAATTAATCTAACACTGTCCCTTAAGATAAACTTAGGGAGTAGTTAAAAAATTAGAATCTACTACTAAAAGTAGATTTGGGTCTCGTCAACAAAGCCTAATGAGGTACCCAAGTCCAACAAAATCTCTAAAAAGAGGAGAAAATAATGAAAACTACATGGGAAAAAATCTACTCCAAAAATAGATGGAAAATATGTTGAAAGAAAGTAGTGAAGGACTAAAGAAGTCTCCAAACTAGGTAATGTCTTAGAAGATAGGAACACACGATGACCATGTGAAGAACACCACTGAAGCATGAAGCTACAAACACTGCCAAACTACTAATCTGAAGAACCTCCACTATATAGAACATGACCAAGTAGAGAAGACTAATTCTTAAGAGCTGATCAAGCGAAGATGAAAGGTATCCTCATGGCCTCCAAAAATAGGAATGAAAGAATGTCTATATGGAAAATAATCCATCTCACCGAAATACATAGATATCCAACCACTATAATCACATAGTGCAAAGGATTAAATAATGAATACAATGCTCACTACATTTAACCAAGAAAGAAATAGAACCAACATAACCTCCCCATAATTCTAAGAGGTAAGACATGAACACTGAAACTGAATATAATATCTCTTGTAGAAAGAACTAACCAAGAACTTCAAGAGTACAAAAGAAGTACAAACACCTATAATGGCATGTGTCATCAACATATCATGAGGCTAATATCATACAAGGAACACTCACTCAAAAAAGAAAGATGGAAAATATGGGCAACATGAAAACCCCCCAGGGCACTTTATAATATAATGCAAGTACAAATAATACAAAGATGTGCAAGATTTCAAAATGCAATAGAGTGACATTTTATCTTAGTGTGTTTGTAAAAATACTATAGAAGGATGTCAACAAAGATCAAAAGAGACATAAGGCTAATACAAGAGATAGTAAAACCAATGATAAGTCATTTGAAACAAAAAAAAATCAATCTATGTACCTAAAATAACTAAGATATCCATCAGAATACAAAAAAGCAAAAACTTGAATGAAATGTTCCTAGAGCATAATCTAGAAAATAGAATGTCTGAAGATATGTCTCCTATACTAAAAATTAGAAATTATAACTTTGAGATCCAAAATAGGCCACAAAAAAATAAAAAAATAAAAATAAACTACACCATCCTTACGGGTTTAGACCCAACTTTCTAGTGATATCTCGTTTGTGATAAATGGAGTCTAGATGAGAAAGTTATGGCTAAAAAACCACATGTAGGTCAAAAAATGCTAGAAAATAAAAAAGGTCACAACCTCAAGATCTATGCCAAAATGCATCAAAAAGTGGGTCTACTAGCACTAGAAAGTACCTCAAGAAGCATGGCAATTTTCTATAAAACTATCTAGATTTATGTGCCAAATTTTTTGGTTGCATACCAAAAATCTTGATTTGCATGGCAAAAAATCTTGATTTCAATGTTTAAAAGCCTCAATTTTTAGCAAAAAATCTCGATATGCATGCCAAAAAAAAATCAATATTATAACCAAAAAATCTCAAATTGCATGCCAAAAAATCTAGATTTACATGTTGAAAATAAGAAAATCATTGTCTTAGGAAATGTGTCGAATCTGGGAGCAATATTATTTTGCCTTAGATTCTAACTGTGTCCAAATTTGACTAGTTTTATATGGAAATAAGGCTTTTTGGGCACTCTGAGCTCAATGATAATGTTTATTTAAGCTTGAAGCACATCAAAAATTAGTGACCAACCAAATTCAATACAAAAATCCTTTGAAAGCCATGGATCAAAAAATTGATGTCAAATCTCAAGGATTGAACATGGGCATGAATATTTGCAGCTCTAATACCATGTTGAAGTTGATGAAAGATGAACCCCACAGCTCCTAAGAATCACCTGCATGCAAACAATTATCCTAGAAGAGAGAAACACATGCTTTGGAGGCTAGAATCGCTAGATCCATAAATGAGACATTTTTTATGAGAAAAAAGAGAAATTGCTATAACAAAAGTGAATTAATAATTACAAAGAGAGATCATACTTATAAAGGAGATTGAAACCCTAAAAAAAGTCTAACCTAGGTTTCATAATAATAATTAATAAAAAGAATAATTTATTATATGCCTAAAGCTTAGATTAAGTAGAGTAGAGTTAATTAGAAAATATATAATTACTCTAACAACTATCTCGCCATAGCTGGAAAAATACAATTTTGTCAAAAAATCCTCTCTTTATATTCCATACAATTTTCTTGTACATGGATCTTTGATCAAAATAATTTAGTATTTCTTAAGAAAATTATCAGACATTTTTGGTGTTCAAATGGTAAAGGAAAGAAAAAATGACATGCAATATGTTGAGACTGGTGTACTAGAAGCAAACTCTTAAAAGGTTTAGGGTTGAAAGACCTTAGAATTCAAGAGATTACAATGGCTATTAAGTGGAATATTAGCTAAAGCTAGACAAGGGGGTGAATCCTAGAAAGTTCTTTTCAAGAATAACTTAACCAAAACCCATCATAGTAGAGCAAAATTTTGGACTAAATTAAAAATACTAAACCTTCTCACCTCAAACTAAAATGTTTGTATATGTAGGTTTAATGTATTTAAACCAATCTAGAAGAGCTACAAATATGTTGGCCACATCTTTGGAAAGGAGAGATTTGAAGAAGGTAACATTCTATATGGATAGTAATTCATGTAGTGGAATCTATAGTACGGTGATAAACACCTAGCTCTTTTTCAATGTTACCCTACTAGAAGAGGAGCAAAGAAAGATATTGTCAGCATCAAAGATATCATTAAAGGAATCTTCCTTATTTAGTGGTCAGATCTTAAGGAGAAATATATTATACAAGACTCACAATGGATAATTATTCTGGTCTTGCAACACATGCCCCATTTCTCCTAGAAATGAAGACCCCCTAGTAATTATTTTCCTACTAGACTCCTTATCTAGAGTTTGGGTCACTTTTGGACTCCCCCAAGAGTCTAGGTCAAGCCCTAGTATCTAATTGGAAAGTTTCAAAGAATCAAAAATACATAATAATACTTTTGGAGCACATTTTAGTAATCCCAAGTATGTGCAAACATGTGAACCTTCATAAGGTTGTCATATGCACACCCTTTTGGAATTGTGCAAATGTGCAACTTTGGAAGTGTGCATCTACACACTTCTAGAGGTGCACACTTGCACACATTCCATGGGTGTACAAGTGCATGCACTCTAGAGTTGTGAATGTGTGCAGCTTCCTTAGGTGTGCAAGCACACACACCTTGAAGTTGTGCATGTATGCACCTTCCCAGGGGTCTATATAAGACTCCAGACCCCTATCGCTCTCTTTACTTCACATTTCCCTCCTTGACAATCTGAACCTTCATAGTTCTTCAAGTGTGCTCCTCTTTTCATCCTCCAAGTAAGTAATAACACAGTTCAAGGTCATCTCCTTCAATGAAGTTTTGCGCATGTGCACATTCTAACCTCTACACACAAATACAATCTAAATACCTAACTCCAAAGCATAATAAAGGTGCACACATGTGCACCTCCACAAGGTACACATGTGTGCACCTTCCAACATAAACATCAAAAGAAAATGCTAAAATTCTAAGGCACCATGGAAGTACACACATCCATACATCCTCTAGGTGAGTAGGTGTGCACTTCTATGCTCAAAAAAAGTACAAAATACTTTCCCCTAGTTGACATTCAATGCACATGTATGTAACTATGAGCATATGCTTGTGGGTACCTCACCTAGGTGTGCACCTATGTAGGTGACCAATTGCACATAAAAGGCTATTCAAAGGCCAAAATGTCAAACTTACACACTTGAAAAAGTGTGGTAGGTGCATTGAACTTTATGCTAGAGGTTTTGGGTGGATTTGACTATTTTGATTGCATTTTTAACTGATGTTAACCTATTTTGGAGTGAGTTAGAGTCCTATTTAGGTCAATTTTTAACCTTCTAAATAATGTTTTCTTTTCTTAGGTAAATAAGATGGCATCCTTATCCTCTTCAATGGTGGAAAATATGGCTTCTAAACTAGTAGCATTATAGTACCAAGGGGCACCCACAAAATAAAGATTTCAAGATGGACATGCTGAGATCAAAGCTATAGAATTAGGGCATATAGACTACAATTTGTTTTGCATGATTTTCAAAAAACCTAAGGAGATATCTGCAATGGTGTCAATACTCATTCAATTAGGCCTTGTTAATGCAACATTTCATCCAACATCAGTTCAATCTTCTAAACTGATAATGACCCTTGCAAAATACTATGTGACCAAAGAGAAGGTCATTTTAAGAGTGGATGTAAGGTCCCTCCTCATATGTACTTATTAGATATAAGTTTTCTCTATTAAATCTATTATAGAAGATTGGAATGGGTATGAAGTAATGTTTTATGGTTTAGAGGTGCTAATAAAAATTGAGATCAACTAATACATTCATATTTTAAATACTTAGTGATTTGAGAACTACTACATTGTCTCGACTATTTAAACATTAATTTGTACTAACAATGATACGACGTGTTTTACCTGATGATGATTGTGATGCTAATTATGGTACCTTGATGATAGGTTATATGAATTTAGATAGTTCATTATGCCTTATTGGTGATGTTTATGATGTTTAGGTATATGCATGCCTAATGATGATTATTCTAGTATCAAGTTATGTTATATTGATTATGTAGTTACTAATGATTAAATGTGTGCAGAAATGAGAAAGGGTTATTTAAAAAAAAGTTTGTGTTTTGATTTATTTGATTATCTAGATGAGTTTTAAATATATATGCATGTGCTTTTTCTTGAGCTAGTAATGTGTAAAATAAAGTGTGGGGAATTATTATCTGAGAAATCTAATAGAGAATCAAAACTCAACCCTATGTATAGTTTTTGAAAACTAGGCTTGAGTGTAATAAAAGATGTAGACCTCGTTGTTTCGTATTTTAATTATATCATAAATTGAATGTGTATCATTCTATAATCGTAAAGTGTTTAATTTTTTATAATAGTGATTTTATAGTGTCACTTGACACTCGTGATCCATATATGTATATTAGCATGATAATTAGGGTTAGCTGAGTAACCCAATAATCTAATTTAGACTAGGTTAATAACCTAATACTAATTAGTTAGTAATCAATATTAATTATCCTAATTAGGCTTTAATGATAAGTTTTCATTCTTAGAGTTTTTAGAAAGTACAATTTTCTCAAGCAATTTAATAGGTCATTAAATAGTCCTAGAGGCTAAAAATTATGAAAAATGAGTGCCTAGGGGGTATATGTATGGGTTAGGGGCATTTTCCACCCCTCTAGCCCATTTCATTGACTTTTGTGACCATACAAATATCTCATTTTTTCTTTAGTGCGAAAACTAAAGTTTTACCATGAGTTTGACAATTTAAATCCACCATGAAGTTTTCTTTAATGATGAGGTTAAGTTGGAAGACTCTAGAAGCCCTTAGTCAAATGGGGAGTTGTAACAAATTGTAGATGGTTGAGTTAGGAGCCTATTTAGTGGAAAATTTGAGGGTGGAAGAGTGTTCATCCAACCTCTAGATTTAGAGAGTAAAGCAAGGATTGAAGGAGGAAGAAGGATAGCTTTTCTCAAATTTTAGTTTGCCATAACCATTTGTGAAGGTAGGAATCCTTCAAGTTAATGTCTTCATGTTGTGTTTCATTTCTTTAAGTAGGTTTCTAGATGTGTATGTATTCATGTGTATGATGAACATGTCAGGGATGGGATTGTGATGGGTTTCTCAAATTTTTCTTTTCATGTTTTATATGATGATTGATGAGGGAAACTATAACGGTTATGTTGGTATTACTCAACCTTAGATAGGGCAGAAGTGGCCACATATAGGAGGAGGGCTTCAGTTGGATTCTAGCAGTGCAAAGTCTCTCCTCATGAAAATGAGAGGGAGAGAGTAGGGTGTTATGGGCCCCTACTTGTTAGTACAAACCATGTTTGTGTTTTGGAAAATTGAGAATTGAAAGAATGGAAGTTCTTGTGATATTAGCTTTGAAAGGACATCTATGAAAAAAAAAAATTTCTTGTGATATTAGCCTAAAAAATGCATCTATTATGGTGTTGTGTACCAACTTCTTCTACCTAAAAAAATCTACCCTCTCCCTAGTTTGGTTTGATGATGAAATTATTGTGAAAACTTGGGATGGGAGTAAATGGGTTGAATGTGTCTTTGTGTTAAATTTGTTTGTTTCTCAATCAATTTTTGGTTTCTCCAAGGTTATCTTGATAAGAATTGTAGATTTTTTAGTGGCTACCTTGTTATGGATCCAAGCATGAATTTAGATTTGTTGTTTCAATTTGAATGTATGGGAGACTTCTCCTCGGGATAATGATCCTGTTGTAAAATGTTATTGTTAAACTTATTTTCAAAATGACCATGATGTTGGGTTTTCTTCCCTAGTTCTTTCCCAATGGAGTCTTTGAATTAGGTGATTCAATAAAATAAATATGAAGTTGCTAGCCCACTATTGTTTGAAAAAAAAAAAGTCCCTTATATAGGAGAAATGTTCATTGAATTACTATTATGTTTTAATTGTCCTCTCATTATGGTTATTTTTAGTAAATGAAATTAAACAAGATGATTATTTAAATGTTAACTTACATTATAGTATAAGTAAAAAAATCAATCCCTTGTAAATTGTATAAATGATGAAAGAGTGAAAGGATTGCTCTTAATCATATTGTATGTCAATCTCCAATATGAGAACAAGTGTAAGTTAAATTGGGAACATAGTCCTAGGATAACCTACTTCGGATATGATTAATTGTTTAATAGACATGTCAATAAATCATTAGATTTAAATATAAGATGGAATACATTCTTATTACCTCTCAAGTTGCCCTTAAAATTAGTAAAAATGGTCCTAATATATTCACCTGGTAGTTGAAAATTTACCCATGTAACTTTTTCCTTTTAAAAAATAAAGAAAGAGAGAGAAAAATATATTCAAAATAAGCATCTATAGGATGTTGGTTAATACATGGGAGCTTTTTACATTCAAAAATATTGTTGGTAAGATTCCCTAGATACCTTCACCTTTTAAACATCTAACTTAATTCAAACAATTTATATTATTTACAAAATAGATTAAACTTGTAAATTCTTATATCTTCCTTGTTATCCAAAGCTCACCTATATTACTTTACCCATAAATATCACATCACTATCTTATCCTAATCCCTAAACATTACTACCCACTTTCACCCCTCACCTAACAAACCTTGCAACATGACTCGGCCATGTTTAAATCGAATCAAAAGAAATTTCTCCTTCATGCATTCAATATGATGTCACATCCCCTCTCTAATGTTGGATGCAAGTAAGGTTAAGAGGAAGAAATTCAACTACCATTAATGCTTGGCTTTGTAAACACAAATCATTTTACCCTTTTCAACTATAAACTTTCTTTCCATGTGTTCCTTTCTAGTAGTCCAACCTTGGGAATCATGTGGTAGGCTTGGGTAATTGTGACATGGTTTTTCATGGGGGAGTGTGGGAACGGGTTTGTTCAGGTTAGGGAATGTGTAGTGAGTAGGAAATGGATTAGAGAGTTAGAGTGTTAGTGGGTTTGGGGATTAGGTTGGTAATTTATTAAGATCTCAAGATAGGATATGTTAGTTATTAAGTACTCAAGTTAGAGGTAGTTAAGATAGAGATGCTAGATGTTAAGTTAGTTGTGTAATTTTAGGATTTTGTTAGGTAGTTTTATTTTTTATTAATATTTTAGTAGTTACTAACTATTTTATTTAAAAAGGTTTTAGAGTTAATATTTTAGTTAGTAGTTAGTTGTTAGGGAAATTGTAATAAATTTATCTAATTGCAGATTAGATAGGTGGGTATGGAAGTTTTTTTGTAATTGAGTTATCTAGAATTTTATTTTCATTGTAAGAAATGTTATTTTATTAGTGATTAGTTAGTTCATGATGTCTTTATAGAAATTATAATTGTAGATTTATACACATATTAGATTAAATTAATTGTTTCAATATGTATGGTTATTAATCTTTCGATGTAATATCAAGGTTGAAATAGTGATAGGTTTATTTAGAAGTGGTTGAATGCTTCATGTTATGGGTAAAGGATTAGTCAAACTTATTATGGAATATTGCTCTAGTTACTATAAAATTTTAAACTAAATGTTGATTGAAATATGATTTCAAATGTTATTAATGTTTTGGATAGTAGGAATTATTGAGTTAGTTATTGAATGTATGACGATCTAAGTGTTTAATTTATAATTGACTAGATAAATTGTTTAGGGAATCAAGTAATGTTTTAAAATGATGTGACACTAATACATTTGGTACCAAATTGCAATGGCACTGCCATTGCAATTTGGTACCAAATGTATTAGTGTGAATGTTGAAATAAATTAAATGATGACTAGAGATGATTTAATTAGTTCAAATGGTTATATTAGGATTTTAATGTGTAATGCATTTAAAGTTCTCTAGATAGGTTGATAGAATGGTTTGGGTTTTGATTTGAAGATGAGACAATGTTGCAGTTAGTTTAACTATAAATATTTAATGTTTTTAATTAGTTTTAAATAGGTTATGATAATATCCAGAATTAAGTACTAATGTGTTATGATAGATTAATCTTTAAATTCAAAATTAGATTCTCCTAAGGATTGATCTAGTATAGTGTTAAAAGGGAAAGCATCATAGTCGACTTATGAACTTGGAAACCCTAAAATGTAATTTGAGTTGGAAATTATCCCTTTCTAAATTGAACCTAAATGTTAATTGATCGACTCATTCAACTCGAGCTAAGTGTTCATGTACACTTGGACTTAGGGTTTCAAACCTATGCATTGTGTTGGAATACTAACTCTACATCTTTATGATGTGTATTCAAAACTTACTTTAATCCTTGGTCAAAGTTTCCATAATCCTTTTAGTGTAGCATGCATTTTCATACTAAAAATTAATTATGAAAAAAAAAATTGGTGTGCTTTTGCCCCAAATTTTGGGCATGACAATTATAGGAGAGATATTCTTGGACCTCTGACCTAGGAACATTGAGAAATTATTCCATCTCCCAAGGGAGGATCAATATTTAAAGATAACATATTATAGATTAGAATGATGGTACAAGGATAATCTAAAAGAAGCATAGGAAATAGTTTGATCCTCCTTGATTGATAGAACACCAATGGGCTATAGAATTGGTGAAGCTAATATAATAAGGGGACATAATATATGCAATTGTGCTCTTGGGAAGAGCTATGAGACTTCCTACGATAGGACTCCTTCAAACATGGATGGTCCACTTTATAGAAACCATTAGAATGACAAAGATGCCAATTGAATGGGGTACCATCCTAAGTAATAACTTGGATGAGCAACTTGTAGCTATCAAAACTGATCCATATTTCTACATGAAATCATACATGGTGTATTTTTTGGTGGCTACAACCATAGATTACCAATGCCTCCACAAATAAGGAAGCATTCAAGATATAAATGCTTGGCCCTAGGTAGTATATCAACAATTGCTGAAAAAGAAGCTCCCACTGCAAAGTGTGGAATATAGGGTGGTGAATGATAGTTTCATCTTTTCAATCATCAGGCTCATTGACGGTGATTATTCCAAAAGACTGTTAGTAGAGGAAGCAACTAGGATTAGAAAAACTGGTGCTTATTAGATTCAATTCAAAAACTTCACCTATCTTAGGGTAGCTAGTACTCTACTCTATCCAATGAACCTCCCAAGATACCCATATGATATGCTCATCCTATTGAAGATTGCTTGCCAACTCACTTTTGCATATGATACAATGAGAAGACAACATAAGAAAACATTAGTATGGCCCATCACAATTGGTGCTTTCAAGGTGACACAAAAGAAATATACTGTCAACTTTGACTTTTAGTGGGATCAATATCTCTTGGAAGAATAGAACTCCCCTCACACATACTTTGAGAACATTCACATGGTACAACACCTAGTAGGGAAACATTTTTAACATGAAGATGTGTTGGAGGACCATTGGATGAAAAATGCAGATGACTAAAATTTCTATATAGGAGACTATTGCAGGATGACTCTATATTTATAGAAAACATGATGAAGTTAAAGATCCATCTTAAGTCTATGGAAATTGATAAAAAAGATGTGATGGATCCATTATATAATAGGGATAAAATATATAATTTACCCATAATGAGTCTTGAGATAGGGAGCGATGAGAATGTAGATGTAAATCATTGGGCTAGGCACATAGCCAAGATGAAAAAGGAATGGATCAACAAGCCATTTAGAATGGATCCAATTCCTCTGGCTATCCCTCTACAAGCCACATTGAGACCAATCAAAGAAAAAGGTGTAAAAATCACTGTACCAACCTTCTACACTCTATCCCTAGTAAGGTTGTAAACAATTCATCAAAATGAGCAATAGGTTGAGTACTTTGGAGATGATAGGGGTGCAAAGAGGAAAATAATACCTTCTAGACACAAGAAGAAAATAAATCAAGCATAAGAACCTCTACAAGGGTAGGTACAAATAGAATAAGAAGAAGCTCAAGTTGACCATGAACCTCAAGAATAGAAAGAATAGGTACAACCTCAACAAGATGAGCCTCAAGGTGAGCCTACACAAGAGCCAACCCAGGAAACATAAGCACTTCTATAGCCAAAACAGTCAGAGGAAGAATAGCTAGAAGAACATAGGGTTTCATTAGTAGTAATTGAAGATGAAGAAACGTCCCCCTCTATTCCAAATAGGGCAAGAACTTAATCAACTATAGAAGTGATGCAAGAGCATCCTAGATGTAGGAAAAATATTGCATCACCCAATAATAGTTTTATTTTTAGCCCTTTTCTATTTTAATATGGACTAGTAGACAATGGGTTTCCATTTCAAGGAACTTTCTATTTTTAGTAAGTTTTTAATATGAGCTTATAATGCTCTCATTTACTACATGAAGGTTCATTTTAGAGTTATAAGCCTACTATAAAAAACTTATTGCTCCAGCTTAAGTATCAGAGAAGTTATTGCAGAATTTTGGTGGAAAATTTATGAGAAAAATCTTCAGACTCACCAATGGAGGCCTTAGAGTTCTTAGATGAGGTCCAAAAAATCAATGGAAGGGTGTTTGCGCCATTCCAAGCCAATTAGAACAATAATTTGATAGTTATGGCCTTCCAAAGTTGGCTCATGCAAAATTTCTAAAATAATTGTCAAAGATGGATTTGGCTGACTCTATATGTATTGTTAGGGTCTGTTGGCCCTAGGTGTTAATTTTGAATGTCTAGAACCTTCTCGGGAGGCATGAAATTTCCTATTTAAGAAAGGCTCATACACTGTCTAGGGTAGCTCTGGGTGATAATTTGAAACATTATCTTGTAGATTATTGTAATAAAGGCACCCATGTGGGTTAACATATTGTACTTGTGAATTTTGTAATTCTACATTTGCAGTGATAATATGAAGTCTATATTTTGTTCTTGCATTTTTTGTTTTTTCTTTTTTTTTCTATGTGTTATGGTATTAAGGGGAGCACCCTTCATCAAGTGGTATTAAAGCCTATAGATCAAGAGCTGGTGTTTCTAAAAAGTGGTTATAATAGCCAATCAGTGAAATAGTTTGAGAGTTATGGCCTTCAAAAGTTGGACTACCCAAAATTTCTAAAATATTTTTCAAAGACGTATTTGGTCAACTCTATATGTATTGTTATGGTATTTTGGCTCTAGGTATTAGGTGTGAGCATCTAGAAGCTTCCTAGGTGGCATAAAATTGCTTATTTAAGAAAGGCCCAAGCATTGTCTTCAATAGCTCTAGGTGGTAGCTTGCAACTTAGTCTTGCAAATTACTATAATGAAGGCACCCATGAGGGTTAGCAAGTTGTACTTGTAAATTTTGCAATTCTACATTTTCGGTGATAATAAGAAGTCCATATTTTGTTATCATATTTTTTGTTGTTTCTTTGTTTCTATTATGTGTTTATGGTATTAAGGGGGGCATCCTTTATTAGGTGGGGACATGGAGAAGGAGACTAAAGAAGTAAAACACTCCATCGCCACAAGTGGGAGACCATCATGGAAGAAGAGGATGAAGAACGAGGGGAGAAAATTGAATTTGTCCCCTTAAACCAAAGGAACCACTTGGGTAGGGCCATAGAGGAAGAGAGGAGAAGAAGTTCCATAGTGAAACCTCCATTTTCTCCAAGGGAGCCTATCTAGGTATCAACATTAGAAGATGAGCAACAAAAATAGATAGATGATATGGAAGGTCAATAAAGTGATGTCTTCAAACTCTCTAATTTTGACTTCATTCCAATGAGCAATTAGATGGTGGGAGAGAAAATAAGAGATACTCCCATGAGTGAACCCTTAGGAGAGAACTAGAATAAATTGTCACCTCTACCTCAAGGACCTCTAGGCATTCCACCACCACCATCTCAAGATTTGGTATTTTTGGATAAGGGTTCAGTGACTCCACTTCCAAAGCCTACATAAGAAGAGCAACGAGAAACCAAGGAAGGGAAGCCCCATGAGCTGCATGTTGATGAAGTGTCTAAGGAACTAAAAATACTTGAAGAGCCTCAAAAAACTCCTCACAATAAATAGGATAGAACTTTAGCCCAACTAAATATAGAGACTCAACTCAAAGATCTTTCTTGATAGAAGAAGACTGATAAGGGGAAGGAGCCTACAGTAGAACAAACATTTTTAGCAAAGTACATGTCTCACATGTTCACCACACTAACAACAATAAATAAAGAGGTTATGTTTCACCAAAAGAGGCATCTAGACCTAAAAGTGGAGGAGGGAATGGAGGAATTAGTCAAAGAAATATTGAAGTGTGAGCCACCTACAGGTGATGTACAAATATTGGCCTACATAATGAAGAACCAAGATCAAGGCTTTCTTTTAGATATAGTCATTCCTCCTCCACATCTTGACACCAAATATCTAACTCTTAAAGACTACTAAATCAAGGAGGTCATGTTGGGAAGAGCCACAATAGGAATAACCATAGTGATGATCACTATATTTATGAAAGAGGTGATCAGGCATATGGAATGGGATGAGTCTAAGTTGATAATAGTATAGGAGAAAAATGAGCTATTAAGAGGCTATAGATATGAAGTCATGGGCCCAATTGACCTAGAAAATCTAGAGATTACTCTTGTGGTGACATTAGAGAAAAGAGGAATATGGACAACACAACTAAATGCATTTTTGGAAGCATTTTGCCAATGGCATGAAAATTTTGAGGAGAAATTTTTACAGATAATATAGTGTAATTTGAACATATTGCACCACATCCAAACTAGTGCTTACATATTGGTTTCCATAGTGAAGCAAGATTTTGTACTAATGGGTAAAGTTCATACATGGGAAAATGACCTACAAGCTCTGAAATCAATCAAAGGTAAAAGGTATCAAATACTAATGGAAGTATATATTTTTGAGGATCTAGACATGATTGATGACTAGATTGCGAAGATATTAGCTAGAGATAAAGTGATGGAAGGATTAAACACAAAGATCTAGAGGCCTAAGGATTAGACTCAAGAGCAATTTTTGGAAGGAAAAAGGTACTACAATGCCGCTTTCCTTGATATTTTTGAAGACAAGGCTAAGACCATGTTTTTTGCAACACAATAAGTTGTACAAAAATTCCAAGGAATATTTAGGATGCTTCATTAGATGAAGACATAAGACTAGCAGTCAAGGCTGAGGAGGTATTCTTAGAGTTGGACGGAAAGCTTGAAGATTTTGCAGCAACTTGGATTTAAGTTTTTAATGATCAAGAATTAGTAAAGGATAAATATGGGGCCGTAGATTTTCCAAAAGCTACCCAAGTAGCAGATATACAAGAGAAGTACAAGAGCATACATTTAGACATCATTTTGGTATAAGGGGAAAAAAACACAGATGTTGGAAATTCAATTTTCACACATTGAAGAATATCTTTTTTTGGAATATGTCGCCAAGGTTCATAGTTGTGCATGTGTGCTTGTTACAAAGGTGTGCCAACACTTTTGAAGAAGTAGTAGTACACTTCTAGTTCCTAATTTAGGGTATTCCCTGCACCCAAAATGCATTTTGATTGTAGTTTAACTCCCATAAATGCATAGAGAAGGTCGAGCTACCAATTTTAGAGCTTTCAAATAGTCCTAGATCATCTTGTAGTTGTATTCTTCTTATCTTCTGATTCTTTTATTCTTTTGTGTCATGTAAAGGCCCATGCACCCATTAATCAATATAAATAGGGTTGGAGACCTACTTAACACCATTTAGAGAATCAATTTATTCATAATTAGATTTTTTATTAGTTTTTAGCATATGCCTACATTTTAAGAAGTCTCACTCCTAACACAAAGGTAGGAGATGATTTCTTATAAATACATGGATGTAATATGTGCTCTAGGCCATTATTTTGATGCAATAATATATGCTATTGGAGCTCTCATTCTGAGAGTAGTTACTCTTGCCAGAGTGTGTCATTTTTTTGAATGCATGTTCATCAATAATAATGGAGCCAATGGTTTTATTTCATTTTTATGATTGTGTGACTTTTTAGTTCTATTGTTTGCCTCATGTTAATGAATTATACTGACATACCAAATTAGAGAAAAGATCACCTATTGTTCTCGTATGAAGGTGCTTTCTATAGCCTTGTGATTTTACAAAACATGAAACATAAAACATATTTCAATTATTATTGAGTTCCATTTAATGATTGCATTAGTGGAATTGAGGAAGCACTACTAGTTTCATTGGTTTCCTACCTGATCTTTTTGATGATTTAATTTGTAGAGGTGTTGTTACCATGGTTTATGTCTGTTTGGAAATTCCCTTTCAAGTTATTTTCTTTAATCTCTCCTTACCTTATCATTGTTATTTTTTTTCTAACACTTGGTTAAAATAGGAATTCATATAGTTGTATCAATAAATTGCATTTATCATAAAATAGAGAATACCAAAAATATATCTCTTTTGTGGTTACTTTTTCAAACAACAATAGATCAAACAGATTATCCAAAATTATTTAGAATAGAAATGGCACTAGAAGGGGTCCTACAAACCATCCAGATAAGAAAAAAAACTTGCTATTTTGAAATTCTTTAGTTTTTAGAAGTTCAAAAAATTTCCTATCTGACACTGTCAGAAGGTGCATAGGTACTCTATTTTCAAAGAGTAAGCTTCTGCAGAGGTTCACTTTTCTAGGATTAACACAAACTTGAAGATCATGGTTCCCCATATCTATTTTAGCAAGCTTTAAGATCTCCACTTAGGGAACATGAGTTCCTAGAACTCAGCTATTTTTACAAGCCTCATAGTGATAAAGGATTACCAAGAATTCTACCACTTCCATTTCCAAATTCATCATCTTCTTCAACTTCATTTCCAAATCAACCTCCACTTATTGTTCCACCAAATCCTCTCCTGATGGCCTTCTTTGCTAATATAGTAGATTCACCAACTAAATTGCAAGGTGTACTTAATGACCTTCCAAAGAATCCTAAGAAATTCTACCCAAGATACATCTATAGAGAAACATGAACAACTGAGGATCATATCAAGGTATTCAAAGAAACATGCAATCACAAATAGGTTTGATAAGAGAATGTGGCCCTCTATTTATTCCCATACTTGTTGGGAAAAGTTGCCTTTAATTGGTATGTGAATTTTTCGCTACGATGTATCCATAGTTGCACCACCTTTTAAAAAATTTTCCTTGAGAAATTTAAAACATTCATCAAGATGGCTATGATATATCATAAGTTTATATCAATCAAGAGGGATCCAACAAAAACCATTTCACATTTCAACCATCGATTTTGCATGGCTTACCACAAGTTGTAGACACCCTACACCATACTAGTTGAAGATACAACCTAGATTTAATGAAATACGATGGACTATCTTACAACTATTTCTTTGAGAAGATTACCTATGGAGGACATCAACACATTGGACAAATTTTTCTCAAAAGCAATTACCTTTACTAAAGAAGCCAATCCTAATAGAGAAGGAATGATGGTCTTAGCTCAAGTTACTACAATAGTACCAACATATCCTATTGGAGCGCAAGTGATGCCTTTTCAATTCATTCCAATGAACCCAATTCCACTACAATAGGCACTAGTTATACTAGTTCCACTCATAACTTATCCAAGATATGAACCTCCAAAAGATGCTTTCTTAGAGAAAAAGACAACCACATCTATTAAGCACAAAATAATTTTGCATTTGAGATTGGCCAAATGAAGAAAACAATGTCTTAGATTACCAATGAGTTAACTTATATGAGGTTTCCATAACAAAAGAACAATAAATTTCAAAGTACAAATGTAGGTCCTTACAACAATAACTATGGTCAAAATTACAACAATAATTTCAGTGGAAATAACAATGCAGGAAATAATAATGTAGGGAAAAATTTCAATCCTCCAAATTGTAACAATGGTTTCCAAAGACAAATTCAACAATGGAAGCATCTGTGTAGATAACAACAATAATGCTTAGTTTTTAGACACCAATGAATATGGTAGTAATCAAAATGTACCTAATGATGATGTTGCATATTTCAATGGAAATGAACCAAAATTCACAAGGCAATGTTAATGAGTCCCCTATGTAATTTAATACTATGCTATTGGAATCTTACAATTCTCTACAAAATTTAGGGATGGAAGAGAAAATTAGTGAAGAATTTACTTTTCCATTCAATCAAGAATCAGATCCTCAACCAAAAGATATGCTTTCTTTTCAAAATGAAAATCAGAATACTTGCAATTCACAGAATTGAAGGGAACCCATGAATGGTGGGATTCCTCTTGCTTTGAATCTAATGCCTCTAGATCCAAGGGCTAATATCAATCTAGTACATACTAGAGAACCCTATGTTGGAAAAAAAAATTGAAACCAAGGAAATGTGCTTACAATCCTCAAGAATCTTGCATGGTCAAGTGAAGAATATAGTGCAACGAAAGATTTAAAATGAACAAAGGCTAATATATCCTTGTTTGACATGCTACAAAATTGTCATAATCAAATGGAAGCACTAATAAAGAATCTCAATTATACAAAAGAAATTCCTAACATGGGTCCTCAAAAGACAGTATCACAACAAGTCAACACTTTTGAGGCTATGCCAACCGTGTATAAGGATAATGCCGAAGTGCCTCCTTTCTTGTGTAACATCAGAATATTTGGAAAAAACCTTCACAATTGTCTCATTGATTTGAAAACTTCTTGTAATGTCATGCCAATTTCAATAACTTAGTGGTCGGGAGTTACTCCTCAACCTACGAATTGAATAATGATTCAACTTGAAAAGATGAAAGTAAAATTATGGGGGTATGGAGAGATGTTTGAATACAATTGACTACATACCCCATAATATTAATACATCATAGATATACATGCGGTGGAGGTTCTAGAAACATATGGATTATTCTAGAGTAGATAATGGACAAAATGCTTAAGAGGATGGTTGTCAACTAAATTTACTCAACTATGGCTATCTTGGAAAGGACTGAATAATTTGATGAAGATCAATGTTGAGCCAAAATTAAAGCTGATGATCATAGAATAAGATGCAATAAATGAGGTAGCATGTTTTCAAGCCAATTTAGGTTCCTACAAAGTTATGGATCTGGACATAACTTTAGCCAAGAGAATGGACAATCTAAATAAAGAATCTATGATCCCTACCCCAAAAGAAGAGGTTTTGACTCAATTCATAGACAACATGGTTGGGAACTTACAATTATTAGGTGAAGAAGATGACCCAAATGTTTTTCTTCTTCCAGGACTTTGTAGGTTGCACAAAGTAAGTCATTTAGAATTTGAGGGCTCACATTTCCAAGAAGAAACCACCTGGGAACTAACTTAGATAATGCAATTAAAAAATGACCAAAATATAGGGGGGATACAATAGGAATTATCAAGTTCTACATACATATTTGAAGTCACAAACAAAATTAAAGAGGAAAAAAAATATTTTAATGTGTTGTATAGAGAAACCTCTTTAGATGGTGGGGGTTTATCTTCTTCTACACTAGGGATGATCAAAGTACTAAGGAGAAAATGATTTGTCAAAGGTCAAGGCAGACCTTGTTAGTTGTTCATCCTAAACCACAAATTGATAAAATTATATAATTAATCGGGGATATTGAAAATCAACAAGAAAATTGGGTAACCCCAATTTCAAAGGTAAACAATAGTAGTTCTCCAAGTCCACCATGCAAAATATTACAATGAATCCCGAAGAAACAATCCTTCAAAGTTCAAGTGAAAGACAAGATTCAAACAAATAAACACAACTCTAGAAAGTTCAAAGAACAACCAATTTGGACACTCAAGTTTGATAGCTCTAAATGCATATTAGTAGCTGGTGTGGATTTTGAATTAATTAATCCCAAAGGTAGGTCTTTTTATTCAACATATTGCCTACAATCTATATGTACTAAAAATGTTGTAGAGTATGAAGCCTTGATTCACAGACTTCTCTCTACATTAGAGAAAGACATCAAAGTACTCATAATTGAAGGAGACTCTGAGTTATTCATTAAACAATTGAAATAAATTTATTCTTGCAATGATAGAAGATTACTTATGTACTAGAAAAGAGTTTGGGACTTAATGGAAGATTTTGAGGTCTTGAACATAAGGTCCATTCCAAGGAAGAAGAATATGGTATCTGATGCACTTGCCATTTTAGAAAATGCATTGAAACCCATTTAATGAACAAAAATAAAGAGCTTTTTAGTTGAATTGGTTGTTTCCCCATCTATTTCAGACGACATTACAAACTTCCAAGTCCTCCAAGATGACCAAAATATTCTTTAGTTTATTATGTGTAGTGGCCTTTTCAAATGACAGGAGATTGATGATACTCTTCATGATAAACCTCAAGATGATGAGCTAGAGGATGAATATGGGATTATAAATTTGTAGACCAATAATTTTCCTAAGGGGATCATAGAGTTAGAACATATCTTTGATCATGACAAATTAGTGCATAGTAAAAGAACTATTCAAGGAAAGGGCATTGAAGAATTTGATTCATATAATCTAGGTATAGAAGAAGCTACTAAGATGGTGAGAATTGGAAAGGAATGTAAAACTCAATAATGATAAAGTATTCTTCAATTACTTATATACTACAAAGGTGTCATTGTATGGAGTTATGAAGAAGTCAAGACAAATGATCATGAAATCATCACTCATGACATTTTGTTAAAGCTTGATGCCAAACTTTTTTGTCAAAGATAGAGACCAGTGAATTCCATAATTTTTCCTTTGATAATGAAATAAGTCAAAAAAATACTTGATGCTCAAATTATTCTCCCAATATGATATTCTACATGGGTTACTAACTTGGTTCTAACAAGGAAAAAGACTAGTAAAATTCTCCTTTGTGTGGATTTTTTCAATTTGAACCTAGCTTCAAAGAAGGATAACTACCCTTTTCCCTTAGTTAATGAAGTATTACAAATTGTGAATCGATCTAAAATAAAGTATTTTCTAGACGGATATTCCAGATACAACCAAGTGATGATAGATGAAGAAGACATGTTGAAGACTACATTTACCAAAAAATGGCAAACCTTTGCATACCTAAGGATGCCTTTTGGATTTATCAATGCAAGAGTCATATTCCAAGGAGTGATGGAAGAGGCATTCAAAGGGCTAATAAAAAAATGTATAGTTATCTATATGGATGAGTTAACCATGTTTTCAAAATATTTGAGTACTCATATTTCTGATTTGAGACAATTATTCAATTTATGTTGAAGGTATGACATATCACTTAATCACACAAAGTTTTCATTCGGGATCGAAAAATTAAAGCTTCTCAGTCATATTATTTTTGAAGTTGCGATATCCATTGATCCTAAAAGGATAGAAGGGATTCTTGATCTGTCACCTCCTCATAGTTGTATAGAGCTGAAATCTTTCTTCGGGAAGATCATTTTTGTACATAAATTCATTAGTAGTACACTATCTTAATCACTTTCTAAAAAAGAGAGAAAAATTTGAATGAATTCTTGAAATAAAGAAGTCTCTTGAGGACATCAAAGAAGTTATATCCACTGCTCCCATACTAGTAAGTTTAGATTACAACTTGCATTTCAAAATCTACTCCTTTGCTTCAAAATATTCATGTGTCAAGATTATCACTCAAGAGAAAGACAAAGAGGATGAAAGACCTATTGCATTCATGAGTTTTTTGCTAAGGAGCACTGAATTAAATTGTCCCAATATTGACAAAAAATTATTCACTCTAGTAAAGGCAATCAATAAATTTTGTCATTAAATACTTAGGAGCAATGTATATGCAATTATGCTAGACATTGTCATCAAAAAGTTACTAATGCAAAATGAGTTAGGAAAAAGAAAAGGAAAATGGATGGCTATATTATAATAGTTTGATACCAATGAAGCTAGTGAGAGGACAAGGACTAACTAAGATAGTTGATAATGAGATTGGTGTAGACATTGAAATTAGATTTGACGAAGAAATTAGCATCAATAATCAACAAATATTATAGTATCTCAAGTGGATATTGATCAAGGAATAATCATAGTTATATGGTATCAAGATATTTTCTATTATCTTTTGAAGAATCAATACCCTAACTAAATGAATAGTTCCAAACACACAAGAATCAAGATGAAATGTGAATCCTATATGCTTCAAAAAAGAAAAGAATTATAAAGAAAACTAGAAGGTAATGTATTTGAATTTTTTGGGACATCAAGGAGTGAAAGAAGTTTTGGAACATTTTCATGAAGATTATGACATGGAACATGGATCAGTAGAGGCTACAATCCACATTATTTTAAAATCAAGTTACTTTTTCTCTACCATCTTCAAGGATACATTTGAACAAGTACATTCTTGTTACATTTGTCAGAAAACCGCTAATAGAGAGAGAGAGAGAGAGAGAGAGAGAGAGAGAGAGGGAGAGAGAGAGAGAGAGAGGGAGAGAGAGAGAGAGAGAGAGAGAGAGAGAGAGAGAGAGAGAGAGAGAGAGAGAGAGAGAGAGAGATCCAACTATGCCACTACAATCAGTGTTTGAGGTATGTCCTTTTGCAAAGTGGGGGTTAGACTTTATTGGACCAATAAACCCACCATCATCTATAGAACATATTTCTTTCCTCACAAATTAAGACTATTGCATGTAGTGGATAGAAGTTGCGACTTTTTAAAATTGTACAAAAAGAGTGGTTACTAATTTCTTGGAAGAACACATTGTCATGAGGTTTGGTATGTCATTCTTCTTTGTATGTGATAATGGGTCATCTTTTGTGTCAATCTTCCTTACTCAAGGGGTATTAGACAATTAGGTCATAATCAAGTTCTAATCTAATTACTACCCCTAAGGAAATGGTGTGCCTAAGTCCACCAATAAGAATTTGATCATAATGATAAAGAAATCACTAAATGAAAATCCAAAATATTTGTACACTCAACTAAATATGTATTATGGATGGATAGAGTTGGGATTAAAAATTCTTTGGGGAAATCTCCATATTTACTCATCCATATACAAAAACTAGAATTCCCACTTAATCTCAAGGTTCCAATTTTGAAATTCATGCGAGGGTATTCTAAGGATGCTAACATAATTCATATCTAATTAATGAATCTCTTGAAATTGAATGAGAAACAACCAATAGCTTTAGAGAATATGGTGAAACATTAGGTTGTCATAAAATGGTGGTTCAACAAGTGAGCCACAATAGAATCTTTTAGAATATCCAACCTTGTTCTCCGATGGCACAAGGTGAAAGAAAAATCAGGCAGTCACACTAAATTTCAATGCTTGTGGATTGGCCCTTCTCAAATTGTAGATATTTTGGGAGAAAATAATTTTAGGCTAATTTCTCTACAAGGGTAATTGGTTCCATTACACATCAATGGAAAATTTATGAAATATTACTTCAAGGACTAAAAGTAGACAACATTTCAAAAAAACTAAAACTAAATAAACTAAAATAAAATAAAATAAATTTTTATTTTCTGCAACTGTGTTTACTTTCAGTTGTGTGTTTAACTAAAGTTGAGTGTTTGATTTAAAAATAGTGTCTACCAATTTTGGTTAGACTAGGGGTTACGGGCAAACAAGAATCTTTCTTGACATATCTAGTAGATCACACTTTTTGGTTTTTACTTTAGGGAAAATGTATTTATTTGTCAAAGCATTAAGATGATTTTATTTCTTGTACAAACTAAAAATAGACTAGTCTTGTAGTTGTAATGTACTTTCAGTCCTAAAATTAGAGTTTTAGATCGATAGCTCTCAATACTTTGTGAACTTTAATGATTGAATATCTTTGTGATTTTTGAATCTAGGTCAAAAGAAGCAAGGTATTATCCAAACTTGCTAGTTTAGACAAAGGGTCTCTTCAATAAACTAGTAAGATCATTGTCTAACATGAGAGTTTCCCAAGAGTTCAATCAAAGAGGAACATAGGGCTTAGCAAATTGAACAAAAAATCCGGGAAAATAATGAATACCTTGGCCACACCATCTAAGAATCATCAAAGTACAAAACAAAGAAAAGAATTATAGATGGTGTTAAAAATAAAGATTCCAGAAGATCCTAAAAGGTAATCAAACAAAGGGGATATGCACTCCAAAATGGCTATCCACCCTCTTTGAAAAAATTCTATCCACCCTCTATAGAAACACACTTCAAGGAAGAATCAAGTTGAAATATGTGAGGTCTAAAAAGAAAATCAAAAGAGATTACTAAGAACTCAAAATATAAAATTGATAACTCATCAAGAGCCCATAGAATAGGTTGTCTCATCTTATTAGATAGTTCTTGACAAATTGGTTTTAAGCGGATCTAATGAATGTATTGGTGGAGTAAAGGTTGTCTCCAAGTTGCTAGAAGCTTGTAAGAGACCACACCTCGAGACATCAAAAGAACTAAATACATTGAGTACACATTGAGCTTGAGGATTTGATATTTTGAAGTTTGGACTATTAAGGAACTTGAAAGCTTATTGAAGTTTCCAAATTTTAGTTGTCATTTGATACATGTCAGAGGAATGCTTGTTGATGAAGAAATGGTTGTCATTTATTCCATTTTGTTGGGGCTATTTTTTGTGGACTCAAAATGCATGGGTACCCCCTAGTAAATTTTTTCCTAAAAAGCTCCTAGCCTAGAGTTTGGGTCACTTTTGGACTCCCTTAAGAGGGTAGGTCAAGCCCTAGTATATGACTAGAAAGGTTTGAAGAATCAAAAACACAGAAGGATACTTTTGGAGGACATTTTAGCACTCCCAAGTCATAAGGTGTGCATATGTCCACCCTTTTAGAAGTGTGAAAATATGTAACTTTAGAAGTGTGCATCTGCACACTCCTAGTGGTGTACACTTTCACACCTTCCATAGGTGCACAAGTGTGTGTAGCTAGAGTTACGCATTTGTGCACCTTTGGAGGTGTGTACATGAAAAACCTCCTAGTTGCACCTTCCCCAAGGTGTATAGAAGACCCTAGACCCCTCCCTTTGTTCAATTCAAGTTTTCTTTCTCAACAACCCACACCTTCACAATTCTTCAAGTGTTCTCCTCTCTACTTCCTCTAAACAAGTAACAACATCAATGACGATTAGCTTTTTCAATGAAGGTGTGCACATGTACACCTCCATAAGGTGTACATGTGCATTCCTTCCAACCTTTGCACACAACGACAACCTAAAAACCTAACTCCAAAGCACAATTATGGTGCACATGTGTGTACCTTCCAACATAAACATCAAGAAAAAAATGTTAAAATCCTAAGGCAATATGAAAGTGTGCACATGTGCACCTCTAGTAGGTTCTCATGTTTGCACTTTCATGCTCATAAAAAATTCAAAAGACTTCCCCCCACTTTCCATGTAGTGTGTATGCAGCTGAACATAAAAGGCTATTCAAAGGCAAAAATAACACACTTGTGCACTTGATAAGGTGCCTTGGGTGTGTGGAACTACATGCCAAGAGTTTTTAGGGGGATTTGATTATTTTTTATTACATTGTTGACAAATGTTGACCTATTTTCTAGTTAGTTACAGTCTTGTTTACATCAAGTTTTAACCTTCTAACTAATGTTCATCATCCTCTTCAATGGTGGAAAAGATGGATTCTAAACTAGTAGAATTAAATTACCAAGGCCCACCCAAAAAGTCAAGATTTTAAGATGGACATGGTGAGATCAAAGATACAAAATTTGGGCATATATATTAGAATGCATTCCTCACAATTTGCAACAAACCTAAGAAGAGATTTGTAATGGTGTCAACACTAATCCGATTAGGCCTTGTCAATGTAGCATCTCATCCAACATTATTTTAGTCTCCTAAATTGATAATGACCCTTGCGGAACACAATGTGACTGAAGAGAAGCTCATTAAGAGCACTACAAGATAGATAGCCCTGGACCTCTAACCCTAGAACATTGAGAAATTATTCCATCTCCCAAGGGTGGATCAATATTTAAAGATAGCATTTGATAAAGAAGAACAATGGAACAAGGATAGTCTAAAAGAAGCACAAAATATAGTACAATCCTCCTTCCCGATTCACAGAACACTAGTGGGTTGTAGAGTCAATAAAGTTGATATGACAAGGAGATATATGAAGGATGACATCAGATATGCAATTTTTCTTGTGAGTAGAGCTATGGGACTTCTTGTAGTAGGACACCTTCAAACTTGGATGGTCCACATTATAGAAACCATTAGAATAGAAAAGATACCAATTGATTGGGACATACTAAGTCGTAAATTGTATGAGAAACTTGTAGCTATCAAATTCAACCCACATTTCTACATGACATCATAAATGCTGTATTTTTTGGTGGCTAGAACTATGAATTACCTAGGCCTCTACGAAAGGGAAAGAATGTACGATGAAAATGATTGGACCTATGGGCTATATCTATAATTCATGAAGACTAATCTCCCACTAAAAAGTGTGGAATATAGGGTTTTGAATGACAGTTTCATCTTCAAAATAATTAGGTTTGTTGAAGGTGATTATGCCAAAAGAATGTCATTAGAGGTAGTAGCCAAAATTACAGAATGCAAATCATGATACATTCAGTTCAAATCCTTCTTCTTTCTTGGGATAGATGGTACCCTACCATGCCCAAATAATCTTTCAAGATACCCATTTGATAGACTCATCATCCTAGATATTGCAAGCCAACTCACTTCTATATACGAAATAGTAAGAAGTTAATATAAGAAGACATAGGTGATTTGGCCCATCACAATTGGTGCTTTTGAGGTGAAAAAAAAAAAAGATATTGTAATCTTTAACTCTGAGTCATACCAATATCCCTTGGAAAAATACAACTCCCCTTGCCCATACTTTGATAAAATTGGCATGGTACAATATCTAGCAGAGAAAGAGTTTCTACATGATGATGCCTTGGAGGACCATTGGATGAATCTTGTAGATGACTATGATATCTCTATAAGGGACTATTGTAGGATGAATCTATATTTATCAAAACATGTGTTGAAGATAAAGATCCTTATTTAGGGTATGGAAAAGGACACCAAAGATTCCATTGATCTATTATACAACAATGATGAAATCTATGAATGACCCATAATGAATGCTAAGATTGGGAGGGATGAGAATGCAAATGTAAATCATCAGGCTAGGAACATAGTCAAGTTGATAAAGGAATGGATCAAGAAGTCATTTAGAATGGATCTAGTTCCTCAGACTATCCCTCTACAAGCCACAATGAGGCCAATCAATAGAAAAGGTGCAAAAGTACCCATACCAACCTTCCCTACTCAATCAACATGAGGAAGAGGTTGAGTACTTTGGAGTTGACAGGGGTATGAATAAGAAAAGAATACTTTCCAGACCCAAGAAGCAAAGAAATGAAGCATAGGAACCTCCATAAGGATAGGTATAATTAGAAGAAGTAGGGCCTGAAGCTCAAGAATAGAAAGAACCAATACAACCTCAACAAGTTGAGCCTTAAGCAAACCCCACACAAGAGCCAGCCAAAGAACCACAAGCACCTCCACAAATAGAATAATTAGAGGAAGAATAGATAGAAGAGGAGAGGGTGCTACCATTAGTAACTAAAGATGAAGAAGCCAACTCTCTATTTCAAAGAAGATAAGAACTAAATCAACTATGGTGGGGACATAGAGAAGCAGAATAAAGAATAGAAAAAATCCATTGCTAGAAGTGGTAGAGACCATCCTAGAAGAAGAGGATGAAGAAAAAAGGGGGGAAATTGAATTTTTCCACTTAAGCCAAAGGATTTGTTTGGCTAGGATGAAAGAGGAAGAGAGGAGAAGAAACTCCATAGTGATACCTCCATCTTATCCAAGGGAGCCTATCTAGGTATTGACATCAAAAGATGAGCAACAAGAATGGATAGGTGACAAGGAAGTTTGAGAAACTAATGTCTTTGACCTATCTAACTTTTACTTCATGCTAGTAGTCACTGAGATGGTGAGAGAGAGAATAAGAGATACTCCCATGAGTGAAACCTTTAGAGAGGACTATAATCAATTTCCACCTCTACCTCAATGACCTCTATGCATTCCACCACCACCATCTCTAGATTTGGGTTTTTTAGATAAATGTTTAGTGACAACATTTCCTAAACCTACACAAGAAGAAGAATAAGAAATAAAAGAAATGTGAACCACACCAACTGCATGTTGATGAAGTATTTGAGGGAGGGAAAATAATTAAAGTTCCTCAACAAACTCCTCAAGATATAGATGCTAGAACCTTAAGCCAACTAAATATAGAGATTCAAAGTAAAGATCTTTCTTGACAAGAGAAGACTCCAAAGAGGACTAATAAGGGGAAGGATCCTATAGTAGAAGCAACCTCCTTAGCCAAGTACATGTCTCCCATGAGAGCCACACCAACATGGTTGAAGAGGGAGGTTATGTTTCACCAAAAGAGCTAGTTGGACCTAATAGATGAGGAGGGAATTAAGGAATTAGTAGAAGTAATTAATAATTTGTAGCCACCTATAGGTGAAGTGTGAACACTAACCTTATTAATGAAGAACCAAGATCATGACTTTCTTACATGTATAGCCATTCCTCATCTACATGCTAACACCAACACGTGACTCCTAAATACTACCAATTCAAGGAGGTCATGTTGAGAAGACCCATGGTAGGCACAAGAAAAGTGACGATCACTATGGGTATGAAAGAGGTGTTCAAGCATATGGAAAGGGTTGAGTCTATGTTGATAGCACTGTAGAAGAAACATGAACTATTAATAGGTCATTTGCATGAAGTTGTTGGCCCAATCAACTTGGAAAATCTAGAGATTATTCTTGTGGTGGAATTAGATAAAAAATGAATAGGGACAACATAGCTATAAGCATTTTTAGAAGCATGTCAGCAATGGCATGAATATTTTGAGGAAAAATGTACATAGGTAATAAAGGGTAATTTGAACCTATTGTACCACATCTAGATTGGTGTAAACAATTTGGTTTCCATAGTGAACCAAGATTTTGGGCTAATGGATGAAGTTCATACTTAGCAAAATGACCTACAGGCTTTGAAATGCAAGTATATACTACTAAGGAGCTAGACAAGCTTGATGATTTGATTGAGAAGATATCAGTTGTCAATAAGGTAATGGAAGGATTATACACAAAGATCTAGAGGCTTAAGGATCAGACTCAAGAGAAATTTTTGGAAGAAGAAAGGTACTACCACTACTATATTTGACCTCATTTCTCTACAAAATTTTTTGAACATTAATTAAAAATATTTAGGTTGGTTAGATTGTAGAAGGAAAAACTTATTTTTAAAATAAATCTAGGACCATGTTGGTCAACATTATAACCAACATGGGCTTAACTTTAAAATGAAAAATCATTTTCCATTTCATTGTTTGATGGAGTGCACGAAGTGTAAGGAAACTTGCAAGAAATAATATAATTGATTCCACATAACCCATAATAGATCTAAAATAAAATCGAACTAAAATCCATGTGCAAGAGAATAGACAACATACTGACAAAAATGTGACACGAGATATACCCTAGGAAACCCTCATTGAGGGAAAAACCCAGCCTCCAAAAGCATCTATGAACATGTATTATTCAACAAAAAATACCATTACAATACAACCATTGAAGCCTTCAAATCCATAGCCACCAGCAAGAAATCTATGTGAACAAGCATGGATCCACACATCCGATGCCATGCTTTCAACCTTCACAAATGCTCCCTTGGCTAACCTATCAAGCATTGTCCAGCTCAACTCTTGCATTTTTTTTCACTTATCTTTCATTCATATAACAACTACCCTTGTGGCTACTTATATAGTAGCAAGTCCCACAAAACCACCAAGTGGTATTACATAAACCATGTGATACCTAACCCATTGACCCCATATTTAATATTGAACATTTAATTTTTTCCACCAATATTAAATAATTACATGAAATATTATCGCAATGTTATAATACAACTCATCAAGTATAACCCATGGGAATCTTTCCATGTTGCACGTCCATCTTGGTGAAACATTGCATAATAAAATAAAATAATACAATATAACAATGTGTGCAACACCCATTATCTTAACAATCTCCCACTTGTTCTATACATTGTATAGGGTCAATCTGTAGCCACATAAATGAACAAGGGAATGATCCCTCCTAGCACATCCACCATCATGGACCAATGTACACCAAGTGCTCCATCCTAGTACCTACAACAAAATCAAAGTATCTAGCATCTCAAACATTAATGAAGCCACCTCCTATTATGCCACTACCACTAGACATACATACAAGTCATCCAAAGAGAGAACCACCTAGCATGTCACACTAGAAGATCTTAAAATTTTGTACCAACTTAAATTCCAAGCAAAAAAACCTAATCTAAAGGTACTCACATGTATCCATAGTTATCAAAATATCCACAAATGAAATAACACCCACAGAAAGTTCTAAACCCATCCAACTATCCATATCTCCAAAGGTATACCAAGTGAATCTCATATCATCAACATATACAATATGTAACCTATAGTCACAAGCCTTTGGAGCAATACCTGCCACTTATATACCAAGAAGCTCCCACTAAAAAAGATAATGTCAAATCTATAACCAATCAACTCACACCATCTTTAAGAAGTGGATCCATGTTTTATCAAGGAAATCCACAACACATAAACCAATAACTTGCAAGAACAACTCTCATAAAAAATCTCCAATAGTCTCCCAAGATCTACACAACCAATAGAGGAAAGAGATAAATGAATAACCATGTCATCTCTCACATGACATACATGAGTAAAAATCAATCATCACAATCTCTAACCAATCTCAAATTTGATGTAAGTGAAATCAAACATCTAGAAAGATAACCAAGACCAAAGAGAAACCATGCAAATTATAACTAGTATAATGTCATTCTACACACACCTCCAGATGTGAACTATGCAAGTATGATCTCCTCCATAAAACCCCAAAAAGAAGCCTCAAAAACACCCAAACCATACCATATAACTAATCATGGATGTAAACCTCTCATAAGAAGACCAAACTCATAAATAATTCATAAATCAAGGAAAATGCCCAATATAAAACCATCTCCCAAACTCAACCAACATAGAAACATATGAAAATGGAGATAACCAATGCTAAACCATCCCTCAAATGAACCCTCTAGACCTAACTTGTGTACTGTAGCTCAAGATCCATATTCAAGAAAGGAAGGCATAAATATAATGCACTTGAGAAAAATTATGGGCTATACCTCTCGAGTAGAAAAACATTGAGTAGACCAAGAGTGGAGAATATGAATGCTCATCAAGATACCCAACTCTCCAACCAAGACTCATCTAAGAAAAATCTCCTCTCAATTCCATATCAGGTGGATGCCATTAATATTCCTGTTGAAACCATCAACCATTCTAACAAATACTTCTCTAATTCAAGAGAAATCAGCATCGTCACTATTTATAAGTATCCATGAGCATCTGTAACCAATTAATCCATGCCAACTCCAAATGCAACATAGCAATATCATGAAGTATCTAGCTTACGATCAATGTACTCAATACCAAGATACTAAACCAAGATCAATGTCAAAGTTCCAACCATGGCCTTAGGAACATAAACATGACAACATGATCTAAAACATCTCAACCTAAGAGATAACATGATCCATATGAACATACTATAAAATGTCAAAACTCTAAATATGTATCAAGATTATACCATGACATAAAATGAAACCATCCTAACACCAAGGATAAAATGTCAAATGGAAGCATAAATTGCATCTTTACCAAGAACCCTATGAGTCCTCAAGATGAAACCATCTCCACACACCATGAAGATTTTTTTTTTTCACATAGCATGAATATAACCAAGAACTCCATGAATCCTCAAGATCTAACCATCTTCACACACCATGAAGATAACAAGTTCACCATGCAAATGTCAAAAATGCCTCTATAGTAACAAGATCTAAGACAAATCTCTAACATCTACAAACACTCAATAAATATATCAATGCCACAATATCCCACTCAACCATGGTACCAAGTCACCTATAGAATCATAAAATCCATCTCCTACTTGAAGATCTACCAGGTCTACACTCACACAACTAAAGTGTCAATACCAAGTGAAATCAAGATCTCTAAACCAAGAAGATACAAACCAAACTAGGAACTAATCCTACACTATCACCTTATCACTATCAAAAGCTCCCACTAAATCATGTATCCAAGCTATCCATGATATCATGATGAAAAACCATCCTCTAACCATGAGAATCAACGAAGGTATCAAACCATCAAAGAACTCAAAGTGCACATCATGAGCTCCTCAAAAGAAACCAAATAACCATGATCCTCAATGAAGAAGATATACCACCATAACTAAATTAGAAATCCAAACCAATTAACATCAAAGATTTACTTATATATCCAATCGCATCATGCCAAAATTGATGGAATCATGATCACATCCATGAACCAAGCATCTAACTCTTAAAGTGTCTAATTTGTTAGCATAAAATAGTCAATCATAATTCTCCATCATGATTGTACCTAGTAACAGCATCTCATCCCTTCTACATAAAAAAAAATTAGCAACACATGTGACTTAGGGCATAGACAACTCAAATCTAAGCCACCAATCTAAATATGCATCAATAATGAAAGATCAATGGGAAAAGACAACCCATAACCAAGCTATAAATGCAACCTGCAAGTATAGACCACTTACAACACTGCACAACTTGTACACCCAACAAATCATCATACATATCCAAATCAAATACTGATAACCATACCATCATGAGACCAATCTAAAATATGAACTAAGTATACAATGAAATGAAATCTTAAGTCTCTAAACATACAATGTCATAAACTCACAATGTTACCATAGTCAATATATGTCATAAACTATTTAGATTAATATATCACCAAATAAAGCATGCCAAACCTACACCAAATTTGAACCAATGTGTAGAGCTCTCTAAGAGCTCTATGTTGAATATTAAAAGTTCAAAATCTAATATACTAAGAGAAAGTTATGTTCATTTTACTACAACAATATTTTTACCATTTTCACTACATTTTCTTTGGTGTGTGTGACAAAAATTCTGATGGGATTAAATTTGATGGCCACCATGGGCTAAAACTAAGAAACTCTTTCATTTCCTCTAAACATGGCCAAACTAGGGCATATTATTTATCAAAATTTACGAAAAATGTTGACCTAGATCTAATGGTGAGGTCTATTTCTACCGAGGTGGTCATTTATGCAAACTAACCCCTAAAACCCTCAATTAAATGAAACATCCAAAAATTATTTTGAAAAAAAATTTCACATGCCCAAAATCTACCAATATCCCATCATAAAAAAAAAAAAGCCAAAACCTTTAGATCTACAATAAACAACTTATGTATCTTTCCCTTTCTTTTACCCTCTCATGCATTTTCATGGATTCAATCTAGCGTTATGATAATAAAATCATAGCTCCGATACCACTTGTAAGGAAACTTGCAAAAAATAATATAACCATTTCCACATAACCCATAATAGATCTGAAATAAACATAGAATTAAAATCCACATACAAGAGAAGAGACAACATACACACAAAAATGTGACACAAGATATTCCTTGGAAAACCCTCATTGAGTGAAAAACATAGCCTCCGAAAGCATCTATCACCATGTATTAGTCAACAAAAAATACCATTGCAATACAACCATGGAAGCCTTCAAACTCATAACCACCATTGATCAATCTACATGAACAAGCATGAATCCACACATCTCATGCCATACTTCCAACCTTCACAAATGCTTCCTTGGCTAACTATCAAGCCTTGTCCCACTCAACTCTTGCCTTTTTCTTCACTTCTCTCTCACTCATAAAACAACTACCCTTGTGATTGCTTATATAGTAGCAAGTCCCACAAAACCACCAAGTGGTATTGCATAAATAATGTGCTAAGACTATGTGCTACCTAAACCCCTAACCCCACATTTAATATTGGACATTTAATTCTTTTCCCTAATATTAAATAATTACATGAAATATTACCACAATTTCACAATATAAGTCATCAAGTATATCCCATGGGAATCTTTCCATGTTGCATTTCCATATAGGTGCAACATTACAGAATAAAGTAAAATAATACAATATAATAATATTATGCAATGTGTGCAACACTCATTATCTCAACATGAAGGAGCTAGAGTTGAAGCATGGTGTAAGGGTTTTGTTATTGTGGCATTTGATTGGCATTATTTTTTCCTACATTTTTGGGTCCTTCTACATTGTAGGTCCTCAATGCATTTGTGTATCATAGTTTTGTGATATATTTCTAATCTCCATTAGGTCAAAATTATGGCTGTAAAGGTTGTGAAGAGGGCACTTCTTCAACATTTGCTTCATCAGTGATTAACTTACACCATAGACTAATGGTGTTCATCTTTTTTTTTGATGGATTGATACTTTACGGATCCCCCATTTGAGGCCAACTGTGTACAAGGCCAACAGGTTAAAAAGAAGTAGGAGAACTATAAATAGGGCATATGGAAAGGTTTTATCTAGTGCAACTATGCGAGAAAGGTAACTTGTCATCATTATTTCCTTATATTTTCCATGTTTTGATATTCCTAGTCTTTTCTCTTGGTCAATACGTTTTCTTATTTGTTTAGATTCTTTGAACTATTGTCTCTCTTTGTAAACATCTCTTATTGAATGCTTATCTTTTTTTATTTTTTAGAATTTCCATTAAATCTGGGCTTTATATTTGAATGATTTTATATGTTACTACCGATAGTATTCTATAAAATTTCTTATATACAATAGAGAAATCCAAGGAACATTAAAACAATATTAGTTGACACCTTTAAGCACACATATTGAAAATCCCATCGCACACTAATGCATTGTATTTCTAAAAGTCAACATTAAGAGACATTGGGACTATTGGGATAGGGTGCCACCCGTATATGAGCCTGCACAAAGAATGAAAAGCCACAATAACAATACCATCCCTTTAGCTATCTAAAACTGAGAATATCCCAACAAGGGAGACACGTATCCTCAAAATAGTTTTCCATTGATTGCTAGCCTTGCTCACCATGCTTTCTCTTGTCATTTCTGGCTGAGTCCATACTACACAAATGAACCCCAATAATTCTACCCTCCTAGAGTGTCATTTAAATATGGAAGAAGAGAACTGAAAAAGAATTTTGTAGCAATAATATTCATTTCCACATAACCCATATTAGAGAAAGTTATGTGAAACAAGTAATCAAAATACACAATGTAATAAAATGACAAACATACCACAAGATTACACTAGATTTACCTTGGGGAAACATTTTCTAAAGAAAAACCTAGCTTCTAATAACACTCACATACTCATTGTATAATCTAAAGAAACATAATTATTAATGCACTCGAAAAATCTCCATGCAAATCTTTTGAAGCATCAAACAACCTAGTTGCATTCATTCATGTGAACAAGGAAATGAGAATGATGTAGCCACATTCTCAATCCATGCTTCACCAACTCAAAAATGCAAACTACAAGAGATGCTCAATCAAACTTTAATTGACAAGCAAAAGGTTACTGAGCCAAACTTAATAACTATTCGTGTACTTGTTTTTAATAGAAACATTTTTACACAACAACACTAAGTGGTATCACATAAACCATTTTCTCAAAACCATGACCCATGAATTAGATATTTGGTACTAAGTTTCTCCAATATTCTAATGTAGCAACAACATTAAATGTTTATCCTACTATCACATATAGCATATAGTTTCTCCAAGAATGTCTAAGACTCTAATTTATCCAATTATATTTTATTTTACTTCATTCGCATTGCTATTTTATGATATGCAAGGTGTTCAATGTACATTTTATGACAATAATAACCACTCTTCTAGCAATCCATGATGATGGGAAATAACCATATTTTCAAGAATAAACCACCAGAATCCTTATATTCTTGCTAAAATTCCATTAGAATTCCTACATTGCTACTAAAGATATTAAACTCTTTCATTGTCACATCTTTTGCCAGGACTAGTTCATAATAAACTACTAGAGGCTCCTTTGAAGCTGCATTACAAAAAATCATCTCCATCAACATTAAAACAAAGAAATTAACAATAAATTGTTTTATATTAGTATAGCTTATTACCTCCTCAAATTTTGACTAGAAATCCACTAGGTAGCTTATAACCCAAAATGACCCTTCTCCAACACCCTTTATGGGCCAAAATTCACATTGATGGGAACTAAAGCTCAATTTACACAATAAAAGATCTTTTTGAATTTGAAATCTGAACTTGGGCTTTCCTAAGGAAATCTCTAGAGGAAGGAGCACATGATTACATTATTACGGAGAAGCCCAAGCTAGCTAAACACAAGGCCCAACACACCATACCAGTAGAAAGTTCAAAGAACTAACTGAAGAAGCTCATTTTACAACATGTAAAGCTACCCTATTCAATACCAGATGCTGTAATATCTCACCACACACACTATACACTTATGGTGCCTAATCATGCCATGCATGTGTAAATGTACAAGCCACCTATTGCTTCCAGATGCCAGAAATAATCAAGTGGAAAATGTTATTTATAAGTGCTTTATCTAGGTCAATAGTTTTATTGAAACCCTCCCATGCCAACATATCAAAGCTTTCTATTGAAAATGTAATATTATTATCAATTTCTTGTTAGCCAACAAATCAATAGCTCAATTTTTTTTGTAATGGTAGTGCACAAATTGCACTTTGGAGTACTTTCTCATCCACCTGAAAGCTTTTTTGGCATACAATCTCAATGCCAATTAGGACTATTAACCTTTTCTCAATGCCTTTACTAGTTCTTGAGTCACCTTCAATTAGTAATTATTTGCAACCCTTATTAGGTATCAAGATTAACTCTTATGTGGGAGCTTCCCATTTATCTTTGTTATTGATTTTAATACCAAGATTACAAAAAAAATTTGGAGAAAAATTTCCTTCTTATCAACGACCAGCACATGTTGCTTCTGGATGGCTCCTGGCAATGCATCAATGGTAAATTCAATACCTAACTATGTTGGAATGAAAATTCTGCAAATTCTTTTTAGTTGAATAAGAGTCAATTAAGAATAAGGGTCTATAGGATCCAATCAGTTGCTTTTACTTAAAGGTTGGTACTAAACTAACAAGTAATCATGCTTCATGCTCTAGTCAAAAGCTATGTTCCATAAGTGTGCTTCACCATCCCTTGATCTTTGTTCTTCCCATGGTATTTTCCTAATGAGATATGGATCTAGGGTTTCAAGGAATGCTCTTTTAACATTTTCATTTATGTTTCCCCTCTCACCCCACCTCCATCTTTCCCACTTTCTACCTAATCTCTCTACAAAAAAAAAAATAAAAACAAAAATGAATGGAAGGGGCAAGCATTGGACTTAATGACATAGCTTTTTGCCAATTTGGTGAAATGCAAACAATACTAAAATATTGGTTTTATGGACTTGAAAGTTTGAACTAATGATCTTAGATACTTGATCATTGTTTTGCCATGAAAATTATTTTTATGGATGAAGCTTTCCTCATAGAACATATACAAAACATAAAAGTGATCAATCTAATATTATTGTTTTGTCAGAGTATCTTCTAAATATGTGATACTACATAAGTATATTTCAATTATGTCCTCACTCCTCACATTTTTGTGTTTGGTTGTAGGAACTAAAAAGCAGTGTGATGCAAAAAGGTAGACAATATTTTATTTATTCTTTATTTCCTCCCTTTTTATGTTAAATGGTACAACTAGAGAAATATATTTTTATGAGTATATTATCAATTTAAGATAAGCATACAAGCATATGCATGTAGAGAGAGAAAAAGGAAAATATAACATTGGTAAATGGGAAATATTTACCTCTAAACATTTGTAGTTAGCTAAAGAGGACTATGAGAATGAGGTGACACTTCTTATTTTTTGATTGAAGTCTTTGAATGAAGGGCAATCTTGCAGTCTTTTAACTCAAGTTTCTTAGAACTATATTGCTCAGCTTTATAACTGCAATGCTTGCACTCTTCCCTCACTCTATCTTTTTAAGTTTCAAGAAATCAATCTTTGGTACTTTTCTCACCAATTCTTTCCTTTTCTCGATGGAATAGTTGCATTTATATAGAAAGGGGCATGTCACTCTTGAGGTAGTTGAACCTCATGTAAAGAAGATTACTAAGAAGTAGCATATTGAATATCAACTTAATGAGCTAGAGAAAGATGATGAAGAAGTGAGTTTTGAATTCTATCTAGAATATGATGAATCTACAACCAATTCTGATAATTCCATGGAGGTACATTGCATTTATCTTCTTCTTTTAACATAAAAAAATGGGTTACTCTAAATCATTACTTTATTCCAATCTAAACATATTTATGTTAGAATTATAAGTAGGAAAGGTAAACTTCTGGAGGGGGGTGAATTAGTAGTTAAACTAGGAACCCATGAAACTTTTCATCACTCATCCATTTCATGCATTAAATAGATAAATTGAAATGACATGTAAAGCACATACATCTAAATCATGTAAACATATAAGCAATCGCACATTTGAAACCAAACATGATTACCCATAAAACTTGCAAAGAGAATGTAAAACTAGGGTGGGAATGATACCCACAAATCTTCACTACTGCAGTAATAAAGTGTAGCCAATTAAGGTTACAATAGTTTGACCATGAATCATGATCTAACCTGTTAAAGGCTTACAAGGACTATTAAGTCCCACTATGTTAGAGAATTTCAACACCCTATTAGAAGTGTTCCTAGTTACAGAACTTTTGGTCATTCATGTGGAATTCCACCCTATTAATGGATTTAGTAAAGCCTGTTAGGACTACTCTACTTCGGAGATTCAACTAAATCACTTGTTAGGATATGTCAACATAGATATTATGATAGGTTCTAGTTTCCTGATTAAATATCAAATTAGTATAGTGTCCTTCTTGATCCTTTCTAATCTGATGTGACAATTGTTGTATCCTTCTATTCTTGTTCTCCTCCAACTAATTATGCAATTTACTCTCACTGCTAAGTCACCTTGAATTTTATTTGAACAAATTAAATCATTCACCCCTTTTACCTTCTGTAACATGATCTCTTTCATACTCTCCTAATTCCTCTCTATATTTTTTTTTTGCGGCTTTGTCTTCCTTACAAAGACTTCGGTGGCATAGGGTTAGGTATGAATCTACGACTGAGATTCTTCTTTTTTGCTGCTTAATCCTTCCTATTTTCTAATTGGTTGCATGTAATTGCATTAGGAATATGCATAAAAATTCATCCTTATCTTCAAAAGATCATATTCTATTCTTTGTACAATCACAAACAAGTATGACCAATCTGTATTACTCGGCACTTGAGGTTACTAATGCTCAGCACATACTATAATTTTTATTCTAACTCAGCACCTAAACTACTCAACATCTATTGTTTTCTCAACACTTGAATCACTAGGTATGGTCTATCTGCTTGGCACTTGAGTGACTCAACATAGTCTTGTATTTACATATTACACTCAACATGCATTAATAGTTTGGCATAAACTAAGTAAATGTCTTAAGTGTTTTGACACTGCATTGTCAAAACCAATATGAGATCAACAATCTCACCCTTTGACATGAGTGTAAAAAAAAACTTAACTATACATAATTAATCTAATCTTCTCAAGTATAATCATATTGACAACTCGACTTACATACAAAACTTCAAATTTTCAAAATTTTGTAATAACCTATATACCTCAAAACTTATAACTCCCCCTAAGTTAATCTGCCTAATCTATATCAAAAATCTATTCTCCATACTGAGTAGATTTGTCTCTTGCTAATACTCTTCATCTTCAATGTATTTTTAACTAATGCTATGTCATCTGATATGTGCTTTGGTCTATGTTTTTCTTTGTATCTATATTCTTCAAAATGTATATTACTAGGGTTAAAAACTAATTTAGCTCCCCCTTCATTATTCTCTTCTTTCTTTATCTGTTCATTTCCTTGTTTTCTCCCCCTTTGGTTTATTTTCCCTTTTTGTTTATCTCCCTCTTTTCATTCACTTGTATCTCCCCTTTTTATTCTTTTATCTCCCCCCTTCTATATATATATATATACATATATATATATATATATAGATACATATGTATATGTGTATATATATATGTATATATATATATGTATATGTATATATATATATATGTATATGTATATGTATATGTATATGTATATATATATGTATACGTATATATATATATATATAGATATATATATATGTACATATATATATATATGTATATATATATGTATATATATGTATATATATGCATACATATATATATATATATATATATATAGATATATATATATATATATATATATATATATATATATGTATGTATACATATATATGTATACATATATGTATGTATACATATATGTATACATACATATATATATATATATATGTATACATACATATATATATATATATATATATATATATATACATACATATATATATGTATACATATATATATATATTTCATCTTCAATGTATTTTTAACTAATGCTATGTCGTCTGATATGTGCTTTGGTCTATGTTTGTCTTTGTATCTATATTCTTCAAAATGTATATTACTAGGGTTAAAAACTGATTCAGCTCCCCCTTCATTATTCTCTTCTTTCTTTATCTATTCATTTCCTTGTTTTCTCCCCCTTTGGTTTATTTTCCCTTTTTGTTTATCTCCCCCTTTCTATATGTATATATATATATATATGTATATGTATATATATATATGTATATATATATATGTATATATATATATATATGTATATATATATATATATGTATATATATATATGTATATGCATATATATATATAGATAGATATATATATATATATATATGTGTGTACATATATATATATATATGCATATACATATATATGTGTACATATATATATATATATATATGTATATATATATATATATATATATATGTACAGATATATACATACATACATACATACATACATACATACATACATACATACATACATATATATATATATATATATATATATATATATATATATATATATCCCCATTTTTGACACTTATGTGAAAGGGTCTATATACTTAGAGTGTATCTATAAAAGAAGGATTTTGGACCTCCATGATTATTTTTAGAGCAGCATCCCAATTGTCACATGCAACATCCAATGACTTTATTTGGATTGCTATCTCTATTGTAAGGTGAACTAGTTCATCTAATGTAGAAATATTAGGATCTATTTTCAACAAAGTTTTTACATATCCTAGTTCTTTATGAAGTATCTCCATATGGGGGGTAAAGGAGGCTTGGATATTAGTCAACTTGGCTCTTATATTAGTCTTTTCTACTATTAACACAGCTAGTTGACTTTGTGATTGAAGCAATGAGTGAAAATGCTTCTCACTCTGAGCTGGGTTATGAGGTAATTGCATACCTGAGACTTTAAATTTCTCTCCAAACTCATAATTATATGGTTTATTTCTTGAGTGAAGAGTGTGGGATCACATAGTTTGGTGTACAATGAGAATATGTTTTCGAGTACCTTCTTTAATTTCTCAATTTTTGTAGCCAATTCAACTTGCATCAATGCTATTTCACCAAATATCTTTTCATTTACTTTCCCTTGAAATTTCCTTTTAGACCATTCCAAAAGTTTGGCATTAGTGTCCTAGTCTTAATTGTTCACCTGCTTCACAATTTTTGATAACTATTCTAATAATGGCTTTGATACTTCAAGTGTTGGTAAGCTGAATGTATCTAAGAAGATGTCTTTGATTTCTTGTAATGCTTGCCTCTATCTATACTCCTTTCTTATTATTTCCTACTTTTTCTTCTTTTCCAAAGCTTGTTGCATTATTCCTATCTATTATAATGTTATGGTTGCATAATAATACTTATCTATCACTACTTTTTCATCTAAAGTTACATCTCCATAGTGAATTACCTTAGTGACCCTAGAGGAACTTGAGTCTAGTGCTAAGGTCTATATTGGTACAACTTTAGTGCTTGACTTCTAAAGGACTTTTGTATGAGTGCTAGATGTTGGTTATGTTACCAATGCTTAAACGAACTCTTTCTCCTTCTCCTTTGGTATGTCCTTACTTGTACCTTTTGTTTGTACATCAAGTTGATCATTTTTTGTTTCTTTATTTTCTATTTCATTCTATTGTTGTTTGACCAAATCAATTTTAATAGCTATTTCAACCTTTGTGGATGTGTCTACTGATGTTTATATTAAAGTTTGAGCACTAGTAGCTGAAGGGATGGTAGAAGGAGGTTCTTGTGTATTCACCTTATCCCTTATAATGTTAGTACTACCTTCTAAAGTTAATCAGTGCTGACCACCATTGGATTTTCACACAATTTGGCTTGTAGTGTGGATTAGTCAAGAATCTTATTTAGGTCTTCTATAGTTAAATGATTGATTTTCTAAGTATAGACATCAATGAAATCCATAATAGTTATAGTTTTTGCAAGCATGTTTATCTCATGTGGAGGGCTCATACTAGTCATTTGTGTGTCTTGCACACTCTATTCTTCCTCCTACGTTTTAGCTATAGCCATGTCATCTTTTTCTTTTTGTGTCTCCTCCACAATAGTTTTATCTTTTTTAGTTTCTTCCTCCTTTTCCTCATCTTCATTTCCATTGTTTCTACCTTCAAAGGGATCTTCTTCTCCTTCTTTAACAATTGTCAACCCATAGATCAATTTCCATTTTTGGGTGGATTTCTTGACAACATCTTCAATATTGTTCTAAAGGATACTAAATGCCCTATATTTTGGTGCAAACTATCCACCATATTTCTTATTTGCTTTCACAATTTGTCCTTTTTTCAATTTTGGAATCACCTGGGCTAGTGTGGATTCTCTAATTTGTTTTTCCAGGTTTAAACAATAATGCCACTTATTTTCAACAATAGTATACAAATCCTTAGGCATTGTATTATTGATTCCTCAATCAAATTTTGTTCTTCTCTACCAAGTTTATCAAAATCAATATTTTTCAAACCTATCAAATCTGCATTATTCTTAACATTCTCGAAGAAATTTTTAAGATCAAATTTTGGTGTGTGACTTACCACTCTAAACTAGCTTGTATCTTCATATTATGTCCTTTCATCATCAGTCTCTAGTTGTGCAATGCATTTTCTCCTTTGTTTCTTTTGCTGTGGGCCCCTTTTTTTGTAGCCTTTATCTTTTCTTTGACTTTCTCTTTGGCCTTTTTTGTAGTGGCCCTTGTGCTTTACTTGCTTTTTGGTGTTGTTGGCTTTGTTGGGCTAGGCTTAGCAGTCTTCTTTACCTTTGTATTTGCCACAGGTTGTGCCTTGGCCTTTCTTTTCTTAGGATCTATTTGTATTGGTGCCTCTTTAGTTTGCTCTTCCTCAACATCTTCTTCTTCAATGTCCTCACACATGCCTTGGGTTAAAGCAAGAGGTTCTTAGACTTGTTCATATTCTTCCTATTCATCATCTTCATCATCTTCATCATCTTCTTCTTCCTCTTCACCTACACCTTCTCCAAATTTGGCCTTTAATTTTCTCACCAATTTGTCTTTATGTTTTATTGTGGAGGTTTTCCTTAACTCCATTTCAACTTTGGACTTCATAACATCATAATTACCAAATATCTTGGCACTTTATCAATCTTTTGTACTAGGAGTGCAACAATGGTAGTTGAGGCTTCATCAATGTTAATCTCATATCCTAGAGGTCTTAACCATCTTACCCTAGGTTCTGTTGCCTATATGTATGTGTAATCAATATCTATAAGAAAACATATGTCATTGTAGTATTTTTCAACTAAAGAGACATGTACCTTCATTATCTACTTCATAGACTTCTTGAAGTCTTCAAAATAGCTTGTCATAACTATTTCAAAGTTCTCACCCATCTACTCAATATATAAATTGATCTATACAACCACTAATCTATTTGTCTTCTGACATATTTTACCAAAAGATGGGAATTCATTCTGTACATAGAAAAATATGTACACAACTATTGATCCAAATTTACATTGTGCACTCTTGGTTTTCTTAGCTGCTCCAAGATTTTTTGTTATTTGTTCTAATTGAAGCTCTACAAGATCATAAGTATCATCTTTCTTGACAATTTTATCATCAACATCAATTGTGATGTAGGAAACACTATTTAATATGCTTGATTGATAAAATTTATGAGAAATAACCCTAACTAAAAAGTCAAGTATTGGGTCTATGATGGTATCTATTATCATTTTGCACTTATTCCATTTTGCACCTGTGTCCTTCTCAGTTACCTCTTTTGAGTTACTTTGTAGGGTCTTTGGCCAATCTAGGGTTGGAAAACCAGCCACCCTATGAATAATTCTTCTTGAAATCTTGATTGGTCCTCCTTCCAACCATAGACATCCATTGTGTATCTTGCTTAACACTATCTTGATCCATTCTATTTTGAATAGTATGGGGAAGTCTAGGGTATGGGTCAAACCCTTTCTCTCAACAATCTTAAATTATTCCTTCAAAATACAATTTTCACCTAACTTATCAAAAGATTTCCTTATTTTCATATCACCTATACCTCGTACTTTGTAGTTGAAACATTTTCTTATGTCCTGTACCATTATGACCTTAGGTGGAATCATGGATAATGCACCTGATGGGTCTTGTTTATAAGCAATGTCTAGGATGGCTTTGAAATTTGGTTGTTTGACCTCATTACTGACTAATTGGACATCAAAAAACTCTTTCTCCCTTACATTCTTTGAACTATAAGCCATTTTTTCAAACAAGGGTTTAACAAATTTTAAACTATGTAACTCAACTTATGAAGAATATGTCAAAAAATTGATGAATTGATGCTTGATCATCACTAGGATCTTTGTAAAATGCTTCAAATTGGATTGTGAATCACCTCTTCACTCTACTTGCTCTCACTTGAATTTGTAATGACAAAAAATAGGTTAAAATCAACCATATACCCTTCCAAACATCACATAAAAAAAAAAGAGAGAAAAAAAAGCGGGAAAAATAAAAAATAAAAAATTTGTGGAGGAGAGAGAAAGTGACAAAAATGGAAGGAAAATAATTAAAAATAGAAAATAGGAAAAGTGGAGAAAAGAGGAATTTCTATTTTCAAGGTGCATGGGTGGCATAAATAGAAATTACTAAAAAATAGTTGTCATTCCATTAATCAAGGTGTGTAGGTGGCATTTTAGAAGTTTGTGGAAAGTTCTTTAAATCATGTATTTAATATTTGTTGGGTGCTTAGTTGTATTTGGGTGAGAATTTAATATTTATTTACAGGTAGTTCTATTTACCTTTTATCCCACATTGGTTGTGTTTGTAATGTCTTGGGTTAGAAGTGCCTATTTAAGAAAGGCCTATTATCATTTGTAATCAAGTTCAAGAAATAGAAGCTCAAGAAGTGGAAGCTCTTCTAAAGGAAGTTGGAGAAATAGAAGTTCTTGCGTTGTAAGCTCTTCAAATGTAATCTCTTCTAATGAATTTCAAGTATTAATGGATGCTTTATGAAGAATTTTTGTCATCTCTCTATCTCCATATTCTTGCATTTTTTGGTTATGAGTTGGTACGGGTGGTGTGGCCCGTCATCAGTGGTATCAGAGCGAGAGTTCTTGAGCTTGTGGACAGATTGCCGAATGTGAGGTAGTTTGCACCAGGACCTTGAGTTGGGTGAAGTTTGTGAAGAAGTTCTTGATTGTGTAGACAGAGCACTAATTGTGAGGCAGTTTGTACGAGGTTCTTGTTTTGGATGAGATTTGTCTTCTGAAGACTTGACTATGGAGAAGAGAAAGAAGAAGATGACTTTTTTGATTGGATGGATTCTGAGGATTCCTCGACTTGAGAAATTTAGAGCAAGAAATCAACAATCATTGCTAGTTGATTTGCAGAAGCAAGTGAATAAATTAGAAGTTGAGTTGCAGAAACGAAGAGCATGTCACCACAAAAGAGATGTTGATAATTCCTTGGATGTGGAAAAGGAAGATGATCCAGTGGAAGAGCAAGCGGATGAAGAGAAAATTATTTGTGAACCAAAAGTTGAAAAAGATGAAAGAGAAGAGGAAGAGCATGAAGATAACCAGATTTGTATGCCAAAAGTAGATGAAGGTGATTGGAAGACTAAAACAATGGAGAAAGAGTATAGTGCCTTAGTTGGAGATCAAGCAAGTGGAGTAGTTACGTGCATTGTTGACGACATAAAAGAGGCAAGCGAAGATGAAGATGTCAAATAGGTAAATTCTTATGAATCATGGGATGTTGTCCTTGATATGAGTTTAAAAGATATTAATGATGGTTTGCATGAGGATCTTGTTCATGATGTATGGTATGCAAAGGAAGATTGGTATGGTGTTGTTGGATTTATTACAGGTGTGATTAATTCAACAAGATTGGATGAGGATGAGATTTATACTTGGATAGAGTTCATTGCAAAGGAGAAATTTCAGCATCGGATACTTGTTCTAGCTATGTGTTGGAGGAAGAGGAAAAAAATTTGTCAACAATGGCTACTTCATTTTGTCAATCCATATTCACAAAATTTTTCCTACCATGGGAGTCAGATGCAGGAGCATCATGCATCAGCAAAAAAAAAATGTGGAAGATTTGCATGTTGGTTTTCTTGTCCTTATTGAGGTGGAAGCTTGTGGTGAAGATGAAGATGGTTCTATATCTCTCTTTTGGCATCAAAGTGTGGGACACACTTTTCTATCTACCAAGGGAGTCTGATGCAGGAGCATCTTGCATGGGAAAATTAAATTATTAGAAAAAAAAAAAGAGAAAAAAAAGGGGAAAAAAAAAATTTGTGGAGGAGAGAGAGTGACGAAAATGGAAGGAAAATAATTTAAAATAGAAAATAGGAAAAGTGGATAAAAGAGGAATTTCTATTTTCAAGGTGCATGGGTGGCATACATAGAAAATAATAAAAAATAGTTGTCATTCCATTAATCGAGGTGTGTAGGTGGCATTTTAGAAGTTTGTGGAAAGTTCTTTAAATCATGTATTTAATATTTCTTGGGTGCTTAGTTGTATTTGGGTGAGAATTTAATATTTATTTAAAGGTAGTTGTATTTACCTTTTATCCCACATTGGTTGTGTTTGTAATGTCTTGGGTTAGAAGTGCCTATTTAAGAAAGACCTATTATCATTTGTAATCAAGTTCAAGAAATAGAAGTTCAAGAAATGGAAGCTCTCCTAAAGGAAGTTGGAGAAATAGAAGTTCTTGCATTGTAAGCTCTTCAAATGTAATCTCTTCTAATGAATTTCAAGTATTAATGGATGCTTTATGAAGAATTTTTGTCATCTCTCTATCTCCATATTCTTGCATTTTTTGGTTGTGAGTTGGTACAGTTGGTGTGGCCCATCATCAAACACTAGTACAAAAACAAAAATATATTACTCAATAAACTACTAAAAATTGTAGATATGTGACTAATTTTGATCACATGACCAATGGTAGTTTATTGCCAGACATTTATCTCCCAACCAAATTTATGACCAAGTTATTTTAATCATTGATTAGGTCAATAATTTAGCCATTTATTGTTGTTACTTGGTAGTTTATATGGTAGTTTATTTGGTCATTTTGGTAGCTTATTTGGTAGTTTATCTAGTAACATATTTGATAGTATATTTGGTAGTTTTTTGCGTAATATATTTGGTAGTATATTTGGTAGTTGATTTGGTAGTTGATTTGGTAGTTGATTTGGCAACATATTTGATAGTATATTTGATAGTTTTTCGCGTAGTATATTTGCTAATATATTTGGTAATTTATTTGGTAGTATACTTGGTATTATATTTGGTAGTATATTTGGCAATATAGTTGGTAGTTTATTAAGTAGTTTATTTAATCATTAATTTAGTCATATTAGGATATGATGGAATTGAACCACCATCCTCCTACTTATAAAGTAGGTGCTCTTCCATTGAGCTCGTACCCTTTAAAGAATAATGCAAAAAAATTGACAAAGTTGTCTTCCCAACATTAGATCTACTATGATCATGGTCACTGTAACATGACATACTCTTCTCAAAGAACAATTTTTGCATTTATTATGAAAAACAACAATCTAAATCTTTATCAATGACAATTAAACAATTTTGAATTCTTCTGTTCAAACTTTTAAAATTATCTTTCATATCAATTACACTTCTTTAAAATCTTGTAGTGATAGACTCTTATAAAATATAATTCGGATCACTTTGGCAACACACACATAGTGTTTCTTGTGCTAACTTGTCAAATAAAGATACTAATGATTATGCAATTTATGTCAAGCATATAGACCTTTGCATTAAAAAATATCAAACTCCATTAAAAAATTACATCTATTAAAAACTACAAAATAAAATCAATTTAAATACTCACTTTTTAACATATGGAGGTGCCAAATGATCAAATATTTCCTCTTCCTTATGCTTATGTGGGTGTTAAAAGTGTTCACTACACCTAGTGTTGACATTTATTGAACCTTAGTCTACAAATAACATAAAAATAGGAATTTGATTATGTTATTCCTAGTAATAGGGAAAGTGGTTCTAATTCATAACTGTAACAATGAACTAAATAATATAGTTATGATAAATTGCTTTAAAAAACCTATAACAAAAGGAAATAATGGACTAGTAAAGTTTGGTAGACAATGGCTATGATTCACTTGTTGATAATCCCAATTATAGGATATGCCCCAAAACCATACATTGATGGATCCCGAGATGGTTGATCATAACCATAAACTTCATATCCTTGACCATAATGTAATATCCCATTTTCAAAGCTAGATTTGAATGATAATAGAGCCTAAATACAAAGTTAAATAAAAATAAATCTTATTCCAAGTCAATATTTTTAATATTACATATATAACAATAAATATAATTAATATAAAAAATATAACATATCATTGAAAATAAGATAATAACAATTATAAAATATGATAAAGCTACATGTACTTAGTCATAATGCTTCAGAGGGATATATAGAAGAGTTGATCAAAATCAAAAGGATATACAAAAAACAAGGGTTGCACGTAGCTCCACTCCTTGCCTTAGGTGCGAGCTAGGCAAAGAAAGTGTCTACAGGTGTCTTCAACAACTGCTAACAGTAGGAAACTTAGGTGTGGGCTAGGAAGAGAAAGTGTCTACATATGTCTTCAACAACTAATAATGTCTACAAGTGTCTTCAATAGTTCTTGAAATAATGCAGGAGAGAGATGAGGGGGAGCCTTGTGTTTTGTCTTTCTAGCCATGCATTTAGTAGTTGGAGTACCTGGGGTATTTGTAGCACATGCCTTGGCTTAGACTACAAATCTCTTTGGAGCTCTCACTCACTACAGAAGTGGTCAAGTTTTTGTATACTATGGAGGTAACTTATTTTCTTGCTTTTGAATATGAAAATAGTTTGTTGCAGAATTTGTTTTGTTTTTACACTCATCAGATATAATTTTCATGGGCTTTTCCTAATTTGAACTGGTCAACTTTTGTTTTATTCTGTAGCTAGATATATTGACCTTCCTGATATTTTTTGGTGGAAATTTTTAGGCCTTTACTAGTGAGGGGCAACATCATAGTATACATTAGGAGTTGTATGACTTTTAAAAAAGACTAGAAATATTAATTTTTAAATAATTCCATTTTTAATTGATTAGCCACTAATTTTGTCCAAGATCTGATTATGTTATGTGTAGTGCTTTCTTATTCTTCATTTTATTTTTGAGACATTGGCTAACATTGGTAAAATGGTATTCAGTTATCATGCCTAGAATAGAAAAAATTGCCATATTTATAGTTGAATATTAATAAGTAGATTCAATTGTACTATTATAACTGGTAACACTTACTCTATTACAAGTTTTATATTTTATGATTGTTTCAAACTTTAAACCATTAAATATGCATAGCTACAAGTAGACCAAACACTAATAAAGGTAATGTGGTACGGCTTTAAACTAGCCACTTTCATACTTTCAAAGAGTTGGATGGATTTTCCACCGTGTCCATGATATTAGTATCCCACACTCATTGTATTCCATGAAACCAAATCATGATATGGCCTTTCCTCAAAAATAATTAGTGCACCTTTTATACTCCTACATTTGGCATACATGTCAACAAGTTCATTTTCCATAGAAACATCCAATGAAAATATAGTTTTAAAGATTTAGAATAAAATTGCAAGCCATGTTGTAGAATGGCTACACTAGCATAGGGTCAAAGAATACTTATGAGAATAACTTGGCTTGGCTTCCTTATGTTCTCCTACATTTTACCAAACAACTTCAATGCCAATTCACTATACCCAAGTTGCACAAACTTGATAATTAGTGTATTGCAAGAGACTTCATTTTAGTTTGACATTTTATGAAAAAAAAAAAAAAAATCTTCTATACTTGTGTTCTTGGTATACAAGTCAATAAGGGAACTTCTAGAAAAGGAATCAAACTCCCATCCAATTTTTATTATGTGGGAATTCCTTGTCTTGTTTCAAATCATGGAGGTTAACACATATGCATGGAAAATACCAACCAAAGCAAATTGACCTAGTTTTTCTACAACTAGTTGTATTTCACTAAATATAATTTTCCTCAAGTAATGCAAAAATATTTCTAGAATATATTATTCCTATGCTTTCAAAATTACCAGATGATCCTATGGAGGTTAACACATATGCATGGAAAATACCACCGAAAGAGAATTGACCCATTTTTGCTACAGCTAGTTGTATTTCACTAAATATAATTTTTCTTAAGTGATGCAAAAATGTTTTCAAAATATATTCTTCCTATGCTTTCAACATTACAAGTCAATAAGGGAGATTCTAGAAAAAGAATCCAACTCCCATCCAATTTTTATCATGTGGGAATTCCTTGCCTTGTTTCAAATCATGGAGGTTAACACATATGCATGGAAAATACCAACCAAAGAGAATTGACCCAGTTTTGCTACAGCTAGTTGTATTTCACTAAATATAATTTTCCTCAAGTGATGCAAAAATGTTTCAAAAATATATTCTTCCTATGCTTTCAACATTACCAAATGATCATGAGGAGAGTGTTCATATTTTTTATGCTAATAATATATACAAGATAGTTGTAACCACCTCACACGTTCTTATACGATCACAAGTTTTGAATTAGACAGACATTTTAGATAGATTAAATGTTTCACATAAGGCAAGAAAAGTTCATTTGGCTTCAGCTTAGACTTTAGGTTCACAAGTTGTAGGTCATCAAAAGAAGAGTAAATACAATGCAGAACTTATAGAGTTACAACAAACAATAGATCATGTTATACAAGAATTGGTAATGGGACCAAAGCAAAGTCCAATCATTAAGAGGTCACTACTAGAGCATATAAAGAAATTGTGTGATTTTTTCAGAAAGAAGAAAAGTAATGATTTCTTGTTGCCTATTCTTCCATCTTTTCTAAATGATCACAATGAACCATTACGAGCTGTATTCTTTGAATAGATTATCCATGTATGTTATTTTGTTGGTCAAATTAGTGTGGAGCAGTATCTTTTCCTTACATTGAAGAGGCTTTAAATGATGTTGTGGAAGAAGTTACTATGAATTCCTTGAAATGTTTGGCAACATTGTCAAAAAGTAAATTACTAGGAAAATGATTAGTGATTGGATCAATTACACATTCTACTCTAGTATTATGTCATCCTAGCCAATGGGTTAGAAGGGCAGCTATTAATTTTATTGTTGCAGGTAGTGAGATTTTACAACTAGTTAACTCTTATGTTTACCATTTACTAGTTATGTTTCTTCATAGAGAACAACCATCATTGACTTCAGAGATTGAGTTATTGTAATCTCTAAAATCTCCAATGTCAAGCAATATTTTTCATGAAGTCCTAGAGAAAGACAACAATTCATAGTGCTTAGAGAAAGGCGACTACCAAAGAAAAGTTAAGCAACTTTTAGCTCTATAATATTGTGTGTTTTGATTGAAATGGGTGTTGAAGCGAATTGAGCTATGGAAAGAAAAACATAGCTTGGAGCTCTGAAAGGGCCAATCATAAACTTAGTTTTTCCACTATAGCATAGAAAAATAATAAAATATGAGAAATAAAAATAACAGTGCTAGGTATAACCATAGTTCTCCTTGATTACCGCAAGCTCATAGAAAATTCTTAGTTAATGAATTTTGTTGTTTTGCATTAATTTCCCTTGTTGTGCTTGAATTTTTACTCTCTAGTTTGCTTTTAATTTTTTGCTATGCCGACATTCTCATATGGAAATTGTGAACTCTAACTTTCACATTTTGATTTTGTTAATAATTGTGTTATGTGATGCAAAATTGTAGAGGTAATGGAGAAAAACACATTTGATTTCCTTCTTACTATATCCTCAAAAAAATCATTGTAGGATCTTTTAAAATGAGATAGAACTAGTGGACTCCGCAGATTTCATAGTCCCAAGAAAAAGTGTGGATCTTTTTATTAACCGATGAGATCATAGCCTGTAAGTGGGATTATTTTCATATATTACAATTACAAATGTTCTGGTAGACATGTATTCAAAATGTAATTGGGATCATGCACTAGGTGAATTTGATAGAATGTATATTCCTTAGTCCTTGAGTCAAAGAGGTTCAATTGTAAGGTTCGTGTTCCTATATAAGATAGCTACAAATATTTCATAAGAGAACTCCATAAAAAAAAAATAATAGCATAGAAAAAGCATGTGAACTATTTTAGTGAGTTCCACAATGAAATGTAGTATTCAAGTTTAAAATCAAAGTCTGGAACTTTTGCTAATTCAAGATCTTAGTATATTAAAGCATTTGATATTCTTCAAATTACTTATCTCAATACAAGATTCTTTTAGCCACAATTTTGAAGAAACCACTTTCCTTCAATAAAATAATCTTATTTGTCTCATCATGAAAAGAACTACAGTCAAGAAAAAACATTTGAAGGTTCTGATTTAGTTCCATTTTTACATAGATTGTCATGATTTGAGTTGAGTTGACTTGGTATGGATACATGTTTAACATTTTTTTTATAGAAGTAAAATTTATCTCATTGCCCTATTATAATACCATTTTATAAAAATAATTATTTTTAAAAATAATTTGAGCAAGATTGTGCACCTTTCGGATGTCTTCAGAATTAAAGATTTTATGCAATCTTTAAAAATAGTCATTCGATACTTACAATATGTTTTGTCTAGTCTTATTTGAGATTTTTTTTCTCCAATATCACTCTAAGCCAAGGAAAAGGGTTCAATAATAGTTTTATATTGTATTTCTCTCTAGTTTGAACTCTAGTAACATATATTTAGTTTTCACACCCAAGCTACATGTCATGTTTTGTGTAATATCCACTTGATATGTTTTATGGGGAGGTTAAACTGGAAATTATGCGAATTAATTTTTGGATTGAATTGTCTAATTTTTTTAGCATCAACGTTTTGGATCACACTTTGTGATCCATCATTAGGATGAGAGAATATAAGAATATAAATTATGGATTATAGATTATAGAGTGTGATCTGAAAATCATCAAATCTAGAAATGAATTGACACATTTCAAATAGATTATGTAAATCTGATAATGTTAAACTGGGAATTACTGTGAAACTACTCCACTTTCAACTCTTATCAAGTTTCTTGTGAGCTCAAACCTAGAGTTGGATGCCATTGTTTAAAACTTTATATAGTATGAAAATGTAATGAGAAATGTTAGTTAAAATTACTGAATTTCTGTTATAAGTAATTTCAAACATTGGAAGCACATTGGTTATCATTATTAGTCCTTGCCACCCATAGGCAGGGACAAATTTTTTCACATCACTCCTTTCATTAATTTGTCCCTCGAGAGTCTGAAAAAACTAAAAATGTTCCAACAAAATTCATTGGTAGATAATATTCTCCATTTTAAACAAATTCTAGGCTCAATATTCTTGTTTTCCCATTGCCTCATGAATTTATTCTTGACAGTCCTTTTTGTTTTTCTACTTAAAAATCTTACATAAAATAGGAGTCCCCATAACGTGGTGAGTAGTGGCAACAGAGTAATGCATTTCACCAAGTGTCCTCTATAGACTCTACACATGGCTTGTGCATATAAACTTAACCTTAGGCACATCGACTCGTACTTACTTCATACTACAATAGAGTTTTCCTTTGCAGTGGGTGGACAGTGGTCTTAGCCTTGCATATTCTACTCTGCAACTCAATGCACCAGACACATATATCGATTTCATGGGTTTATTATATTTTAAAGGTGATATTAATAATTAATTTCAAAATTTCTAGTCCTAATCAATATACATTGTATTTTGTTCCTAGAGTTTGATTATACAAAAGGGTTTCACTTCTAAGAGCAAGCAACTGGATAGTCCCAACAATATACCATTGGCTATGGAGGTGGGTATTATGTTTTTTGTTAACAATGTGAAGACCATGTGCATTACAATATAATAGGAGAAATATTGAACTTATTTTGTTGGAACATTTACTATATAAATGTTATGTGTTTGCATGCTTTTCCCACACCAACATATCTCCTCTATATTCTTAAGTTGCATAAGAGTTATTCATATTTTTGGAACTTAAAATGCTTACAAGTGCTGCTGCATTCCCTCATTTTCACTGGTATTAAATGATTTACTCTCTATGAATCAGAACTAGCTTTTTCTCCCCACAATCTATAATCTGTGTATGTTTAGGGCTGTAAAAAGTCAGAAAAGGTTTTTAGTTTTATCAGGTTAGAGAAGATGCAAACTTGTAGATCTTCTATTCCACTGAGCTTCCTTCTATTCATGAAATTTCTCTATTTCCAAATATGTTTGATTACTTGTGTAGATTTTGGGCTCCTAGGTACCGTGTCCTTGGATTTATAGTCAGAAGCCTTGCATGCAGAGGAGATGTATGGACACATGTTGGTGAGATTTAAAATAGTTAAGGTTAAGAGTAATGACTAGTATAACTAAAAGAGGGCAATAGAAAATAGAGGTAGAGAAACATTTTAGTTGTAAGTGGAAAAACTGGTTTGTTAGAGCTTTTATTTGGGTTTAGTAAGAAACATAAAACCATGGCTTTGTGTTTTATATTGTTGTTGTTATCTCTCTCTCTTGTACAATCTATGTTTAGTATGAGAACATACAACTACTTTTTTCTATGAGAATGTTTGCACCACCGCAACTACAAAGAACACTATGTTTATTTCTAGATTAAAAGTATATAGATTTAACATCATTTTATTCAAGATTTTATTAAAAATGAGAATGTCAAGTATAAATTTTTCTTACATCTGACCAAATGACTAATATCTACACCAAATCTCTTCTAAACATAGTTTTGTACCCTTGATAGATGAATTAGGCTTCATATTTGTTTCTCAGTAGTGTTTGTTGCATGATTTCAATTGTAGTTTGAATGATCAAATTTGTATAAGATTCACTTGCCTGTACTCGAAAAATATAGAATCAATTCCACTATTTAAAAGCATAGGGCTTTCACTATCAATGCAATGATACAACCATTTTACCTAAGATATACCTATCCACTATAGAGCTAATGAATTAGAAATTACTTCTATAAAACTCTATAAGATTGACATGCAAAAACTTCTTAAATACTTTGATATAACATGGATACTCTATTTTATAGATAGTCTAGTGAAATACTATCTTGAATAATTCAAAAAGATGGTTTTTAAATAGCAGGGTTACTATTTTTGAGACAAATAGATATTACTTAGATTTATCAGCTACATTTAAAAAAATAAAAAGGCAAAACATTTCATCTTTGCATTATGACTCATGAATTGTATCAATTTTCTTATTCTTTAAATATGTTTACAAGTATCTTTGTACCACTCACTCCAATTGTCTTTTTTCATTGTTTTCAATGTTTATTTAAATTCTTAATCTTTCATTGGTTAGTCTAATTGGAATGATTTGTTCAAGTGTTTCACAAATGGTGTTTGATTAGAAAAAGTTTCTCTATAGCTTCAATACAAGTGTTCCAATCAGAATAGAAAACCTCTACAAACTATTATTGATGAGCACATCTTCTTACATGCAATTAGATTAAAATATTTTTCATTCATGGAGTTTGGTTTAAAACTAAAATTGTTTATTTCTCTCTAGATCTCATGAAATTGTTGTAGCTATAGTTGAGATTTAGGTTGTGATGGTGTATATTTTAGATCACTTAACTATCCCATTCAAATAGGTTTTAAAAGGTGTTTACTTAGCTTATGTTGTGATAACCTATAATAGCATTTCTATCTAGGTCATGGGATAGTTCAACGAGTATTGTTTATCACTCAGTTCATGTCATGTTTGTAACATAAATAATTGCTCAATCTTGGGAATCAATCTACCTATAGACAAGGCTTTTTAAATCTTAACATGTGGAGATTTTAGGACTTTTTTAATTACAATAATGTGGAAATATGTGTTCACCCAGTGGACTATGTAGAGTGTGCTTCTGGGTTTGAATTGCATGTAATTGAAATTTCATCTATACAACTTGAATGAATACTATATATGACACAATAACATGAAAAAAAAACTAGCCATTCCATTGTGTACAAGCCTCAGGTCTTGCCAAAGAGCCCAAGTTGTAGGACAAGAATAGGCTTAGTTGAGAAAGTTTATATATCTAAACTGCCATTTGGCATCTTTTGAAGCTTTTTCTTCGGTGGAAAGTTTTGAAATAATGACATAACTTTATTATTTGCATTGAATTCAATGATTGTTGTGATATTACATACACACCCTTAGCCAACCCCACCAAAGGCAAGGACTAGAGCTACAAGCAGCCCTTGTTTCAACTATATCTTCCAACAATGATGCCCTAGAACACCTAAAGTAGTATAAATGTTCTTAAGAAAATGCACAACTCAATATCTGATTACCAATAAGAATATTTAGTTGAAAATGTTGAAATTCTTGATGGATATCTTCAATACCTGGCATCACCTTATCAAATTACTAATTGTAGAAGTTAAAATAGAGGTTTATACCAAAATGGATACACATTTGTGAAGAGATTATGTTGCAAGTTTAGGAATTTGTTTACCCACATTTAAAGATGTGCAAGAAATGTTAATTATTTGATATGTATGCATATTGAGCTGAGATTTCCTACTCTCATCCAAATTCAAAACTTCATCACAAAATTATTTTTTGAATGGAAATAACTATTTTCTATGATCAAAATATTTGTTTGATTTCACACTTGGTTTTTTAAGCACTATGATTTCTACTAATAAAAATTATAGCAAAAAGTCTTCTTCTAGCATGAATGGTAATATAGTAATGAAGATATCAACAAAAATTATAGTGGAATTTATTGAAGCAAAACCCTCTGGAAGAAATTTTACCTCAAAATTTCATTTCCAAGCCCTCAAAAGAAGTCTTTTTAAAACCCTCAAAAGATACAATACCCAAAAATGTTGATGTCGAACCCTCGAAAGATGTCTCACGTAAACCCTCGAGGGCATCTGCTTCCAATTATGGGAAATTTTTCCTTCCAAACCATCATAATCTACTAGGGAATAGACTTCCTACACTTGATAGTGTACATCTTCAATCAATTTTCTAAGAAAAAATTGTTAGGGTTGTTTATTTTCTTGGCTTCTTTTCCCACGTTATCCCACATGGATTCATTCCTCTGTTGGTAGTTTCTAAATTTATTTCCATCTTTCTTTTATTTTATGCTCTCCCTCTAGCTATTCAAACACATTAATCAAACATATGTATATGTGCCAAGATGCATAACATTATGGGATGGACATGTCATTTTATGTGGGACCTCCCCATCCTCGTGATATTGGATGCATTTTTTTAATGTAATGAGTTATTATGGAATTTTGCATTGAGATTAGATATTATTATTAATACTTATAACAATAAAATTTTATATGATATTATATATTATTTTTCACATCTGTTCATAATGAGATACTACTATTTTCATAAGATATGATTTTATGGTTGAATAAAATAAAAGGTATAATAAATATATATATTAATTGTTGATAATGTTGTTTTCTTAATGTTAATTCTCTTGAGAATGTAATGGTTCATAGTAATTAGGTTTTTTCATTATCATCTAACTAGCTTTGTGGCTTTATAAATTTGTTATTAATATTCATCTCATTAGGGCAATAATAAATTTGAATAATTTTCATTCATATGCATAAAATTATGATAGTATATTTTTTTAATTGTATGATTATTTTATTACTATATATTTTTATTTAGTATAATTATGGAGTTCCATTCTAGAAGGGGTCATGATAATGGGTGCAAAAGGGAGACTTTCTTGGTAAATATTGGCCCTGAAATATCCATAGGTTCTCTATAGAGTGACCTACTACCCTATCCTAAAAAAATAGCACAGGGAAATCATAGTACATATGTATTTACTAAGGGACTTGATTATCAATTGAAATTAATATTTCTAGTTCACATAAGGTTATGTCTAAAGTCCACTAAATTTCTTCAAATTGAAAAAAGTTATATTTTTTTCTTTTTCTTTTGACGAACTATCCCACAAAATTGTATTAGTGTGGAAAGGTTATGCTTTGTTGTTTCCTTTAAATATCTTTTTGTTTTTTAGGTGATATGATGCTTGGAAGCTTACACTTTATTTGATATAATATACATAAAAAATGATATTAATTCTTAAATTATTGAAAGGAAAAAATATTAAAATCATAATCATTTTAATACTAAACATATTACTTCTGCATGTAGTTGAATTGCCAAATAAGTAATGAGGGGTATAGTTTCTTGGAGGAGTAGCTTAAGGCATGTTTTATGTTTCTTGAGTTAAATTCAAAGATTCAAAATTGGAAATAGTATTATTGATTTAGATCTTGGATCTAAAATTATTGAGGTTGTAGGTTTTCTTCTTGAGTAGTTTTTAATGAAGCATGGATATTGGATATTAAGGTGAAATGGTGTTTGGAAGCCTATGCTATTGTGGATATAATATATAACTATTGTCCAGTGATACTTGATGATATGAAAGTGGACGTTTAGATGATACATGGTTGACAAGAGCCTAAATGTTTGATACTCAATGGTTATGGAGGTTTAATTTGAGTCAATATTACCTTCCCCTAAAAGTTTGTTAGAATATTTGTCTTGGATGCCTCAAAAAGAATTTCTAGTCTGAAATTCTTGTAGTTGGTAGATTTTAACCATGATGGAATTATATATTATCACATAATCCAAAGTAAAAAATATCTCTTAATGGAAACATTGTCTTTAATTCATAATTTTTATAATCTCTAGTCTAGACAAGTTTTTTTAAAGATATTGGCCTAGTTGAAATAGATTTCTTAAGGAATATCTTGGAAAAATGTATTATCCTTTCTAGCCAAAGTTTTGAGGACCTCAATTTTAAGTGCATAGTCCTATAATACCATCAGTCTCATATTATTTAAGCATGGAAAATCCATATACCTTTTTCATTTCCTAGAGTGATCAAGATTTTTGTTATATTTGTAAAAGAAATGTAAAAGCTATGGCTATCTATACTTAGAAATGGTAGAAAATGTGCAATAGGTAGGAAATAACTCATCATTTTATATGTTTTGTTTTGAAGAAAAAAAAAAAGAATATGTACTAAAACCCTAGCATAGAATAGAAATAAACATTTTAGGAAAAAAGGTTTTCATTTATTTTGTATTTGCAGATTTTGGATGATTTTCTAAAATGATACCTATTGCAAGGTCATTCAACATTTCTCCTTTAGAAAACCATAGATTTTTTGATCAATTCTTATGTACATGCAAAATCTATATCAACCAATGAAATTTTTTGAACCTAGAAGAATTTATTTTTCCACCATCATCGAAGGCTTGGGGCTTGCATCAACCTAAATAGTTTCCATTAAAATAAGAGACATTCCATAGCTTCAGTCTTACCAAATTTATATACACATTTACTACTGTCTCTAAGTTTTAGTGATGCACAACTTAGGAAAATGTTAATGACCATATTAGTGGTTTGTGGAATAAAAGTAGAAGAGGAGAAGCACCAAAATACCCTTTATATTTACATGCAAAGGTAGAAACTAAGTGTAAGCAGGAAAAAATAAAGTGAAACATTAAAAAATGATTCATTCTATGTACTTATTTTTGTGGGTTTCATTTTATTTATGGTGTTTTGATTTTTTAATTTAGAAATGATAATAATATTAGAATGTAATTTATACTTAAAATCAGTAAATATAAATTAAGACTTATATTTAAAATAAAATTATACATATTGTGATATTGCTATCAAGATTTAACTGTGTGATTTTGATTCAAACTCATTGACCCATGTTTCATGAGTAGTGATTCAACATGAATCCATCTCTCATGAGAATAAATGTTACACTTAGCACTCATTGGATCTAGGGCATGCTCCATATCTATTGTGTTTTATGTTTATTAAACAATATGTATAATTGATAAGTAGGAGATAATTTCCAAAATGAGTCAAATTGTAATATTGATATGTTATAATTATTATTTACCAATTGATGTGTCATAAATCAATCAATAAATATTAACTTTTATAACATGAAATTCAAAGTATTTTTATGTGCTTTGAAGGGGAATTAGAATGTAATTTTAGTTTTTGAGACACCTTAGAGGAAATTTTCTAGAAAAGGGGAGTTGATTATTTATTGGAATGTACTTAGTTGAGGGAGAGAATTTTAATTCTTTTACAATATTTGAGGAGACTTGCATATCATTTTTGAGACGATTTGTCATCATTTAGGAAATTGTATAGGTGACTAATTATTGGTGACCAATTATTTAGTCATTTATTTAGTCACTTATCTATGTCTAACCTTGTGATTTTACCTGATGACCAAATTTGTCATTTATTTAGTCACTAATAGTTATAAATTGTAAAACATTACTACAATTTGATCATTTTTAGTCATGTGACTAAAATTTTTAGTCTTGTGACTAAAAAATTTAGTCACGTAGTCATTTATTTGTTAAAATTCTACTAGTGTAATGCTTGGTGCTTGTACAATTGTAAACTTGGCATCAACACAATTTTTGTTCCACTCAACATCTATAGAGATTTCCCTTACTCAGTAGCTACTATAGGCTTGGCAACTACTAGCAAGTCTCCTAGCTCAACACCAACTAGCATTCCACTCAACATCCATTGAAATCTTTCCATGCTTGGTAACAACTTGAAAACTTAAAGATTTAACCCTGAACTTTTCACAACACCTTACATCTTTATTCATGCTAATCTATCCATTTTAGTGCTAACTGTTGGAATTATTTTACACTAACTGAGATAGGGGGTGAATTAGGTATTCAAGGTCTAGATGTACAAATAAAACTTTTCTCATAATTTAACAAACCCATAAAAAATTCATACTCATTCATGCATTCATTGTGCATCTACTAAAATATATATGTTACTATCAAGTCAATCTTGCAGAAATATAAAGCATGAAATACAACACATTTATCAACACGTTTGACATAATGATTTAACATGGAAACCCAATTTGGGAAAAACCACCAATAACATGCTACTTCCTTTTCACTCTTCTAAAATGATGCCCTATGAAAAGCCAACCCTATTCAAGGTTACAGTACACATTGTTAAATATGACCCAGTCAGGGGATTTCAATCACCCTATTAAAAGTAAGCCTTGTTAGAGGACCTTAGGCCATTCACTTTGAATGCCACCCTATTAAAGGATTTTCCAAGGACTGTTAAGTAAACCTTACTCCGAAGGATTTACCTTAGAAAAATACCATTGCTAGAATGTAATAGTAGAGTTTTGATTTGATACAACTTACAACTTCACTTGTAGATTATAGATCTCTATTTGGTCCTCAATTCTACTTGGCATCCATTCTTTGTAGCTCTGATAGCTTGTTCACCCCTCAAGCCTTCTTTCTTAGTATGCCATTACAAACTCTTCTCTTGTGTCACTTGAAGAAGAAAACCCCCTTTCTCCTTCTCCTTCTCAAGTTCTTGAACCAAACTCTCTAACTCTCTCTACTTAATGACCATACATTCCTATATAGAGGAAATTAAAATATTTTCCTACTCATTATTGCTCATCTAAATTAGGGTTTTAGATGGATTAGGTAGGATACAATGTATCTACAACATATCTTTTCCTCTCTAGAAAATTCCCTTAGAATCCATTTGAATTCACCTCCAAAATGGTTTACATAAGATTTTGTGCCACCATCTCATCAATCTTATCTTCCTCCTGATTCACAAGTTCCAAAAAAATAAAAATTTTAGCTTTTATTTAGAAAATATTTGATCTTTTCCATAATAAAGTAGCTCGGCATTATCAATCTTATAATGCTTGGGACATACTGCATCACTTAGCATCAACTCTAAAATCACTTGGCATCAAATGGATTCTGTTGGTGCTCAACATCAACTAAAATTTACTTAGCATAGATACTATCTTGCTCAACATCCACTAGAATTTTCTTTCGCTCGGCTCCAATTGACTTTTTGCTTGACTTGAACTAACTTTTCTTGGAACCTACTATCCACTTGGTCAAGCATGGCAGATGGACTTTGTTTAACTTATTCTTCTAAACTTTCTAAGTGTAGCCATCCATTTTTTAACCTCAAGTAGATCATTAGTACATTATGTTATCACTATCTTAACTAATAATTGTACTTTATTACATAATCATAACTCAACCTTTCCTCTAGGTGCTTTTGTTACATCTTGTTGATCAAATCCTCCTCTTCAATCAACTAAATGATAGTACTTGAAACATATAAGTAATTATCTTATCAGAAAATAGTAGGTTTGACATCAGTGAAAAAACAATAATTGAAACATAGTCTTCTTCAAGAATCTCTTTCTTAGCAATACTTTTTTCAAATGATCTTTTTAATCATATATCAACAATCTCCCTCTTTGGCATTGATGGCAAACCAAACTGATCAACCAAGTCAATAAAATGATGAACATCTTGTTTAATCAAACTAACTAGGTTAAAATAGTCAAACAATACCAAAAAGAAAACTTGTATTGAAATATTTCCCTCTATCAACAACTTCCATCTTCTGATTAAGTTATAAAATATAACTTCCTTTGAGTTCCTTCTTCTCTATCTGCTAAATTTCTTTGTCCATAGCCTTGTACTAGTCAACATCTTCCAATGCATCTTTTACTATCTTAGGTTCATTCATGCTTAAAAAATATGATTTCTTTCTCAATCTATTTCTTTTCATTGGCCATGCATCTTTTTCTCCAATGATTTGATCTGTAGGATGATGTCTATTGACATATTTGGACAATCTCGGTTTAGTTCTTGTAACTACATTTTGCGTCGCAACTTCTGTGACACTGTGTACATCTCTATTAATTATTTCAACATCTCTTTCATTTATACTGATCTTAGACTTGTTGGTGGTTTGCAACTTGATTTGTAGCATCTTCTTTAGTAGGCATTTCTTCATAGAAGTATGCAAATGATTTTTATTCTTTTGGTTCTTTTGTAGGTTCAACCTCATGTACTTCTGTAAATTCATCAAAATTCACATTTGCACTTTTCGTAGTTTTTTTAGTGTTAGTATTTAAATGCTTGTAAGATTTACTTCTCGTGGAGTAACTAAGGAATATACCTTCATTACTTTTTACATCAAAATTTCCACTCCTAACATCTTTAAGAGTATGACATTTTCTTCCAAATATGTTAAAGTTTTTTCACATTAGGTGGACATCCATACCATAGTTCAAAAGGTGTTAAATGAGTACCTTTCTTGACTTGCACATGGTTCAAGCTATATATAATAGTACTTGAAATTTCTCTCTAGTATTTTTGAGAAACATTCGTCTCCATCATAAGTGTTCTAGCGCAGTCCATTATAGACTTGTTTCTTCTTTCAACAATTCCATTTTGTAGAGGGGTCCTAGGTGCATATGATTCCTTTGTCATTATAGAACATCTCAAACTCATTTGAAGTGAAATATCCTCCTTTGTCTAATCTCAACCATTTTGGACTTTTATCTATTTCTTTTTCAACTCTTGCAAAGTACCACTTAAATATTTGAAAAGCATTAGATTTTTGTTTTAGAAACATGACTGGCATCATCCTAGAGTAATCATCAACAAATAGCATTATGTACTTATCTTCTCTATAGCTTTACACTTCAATAGTTCCACACAAGTCAGTATGAACAATTTCTAGTATTTCTTTAGAGGTATAAGCTTTACTTTTAAAGCTTAACTTTATTTTTTTTCCTAGCTAACATTGTCTGCATACTATACTATCAGGTTTCTTCAACATAGGCAAACCTCTAACTCTTTTCATGTTACTGAAACTAATTAGATTATCAAAATTAACATGACATAATCTCTTGTGCCAAAGCCATACACCACCAAATTTTGCAATAAGACAAGTAGCATCCTCTATATCTAGATATAATAGATTGCTTCTAGTTTGATCACCTTTTACAATCAGGTTATTTGTGTCATATATCTTGGTAGTTTTATTTTCAAACCCAAATTTGCATCCCAAATTATTCAATTATGATGGACTTAACAAGTTATAATTCAATCCTTCAACATAGTATGCATTGCCACATGAAATCTTGTCTGTGATTTTGATAGACCCGTTTCCTTTTATCAAACATGGTGCATCATTACCATACCTCACACTATTTCCATCAGAACAAGTTAAGGTAACAAACTTACTCTTGTCTCTAGTCATGTGATGTGAGCATCCATCGTGAATGATCCATTTATCATTCTTTTCCACACAAGTCACAAGTGTAGTTTCCTCATCCTAATTAGATTTGTCCTTCATTGCAACATACACCACTTCATCATCATGTTCATCAAAATCATGTTCATCAGCAATGTAGCATGACTTCTTGCCTTTGTCTCTGTAGTCTCTGCCATCATCTTCTCTTCTATTTTTGTGGTTGTTTCCTTCTTTGTATTTCTTCTTCTATGTACATCTTGCAGCAATATGACCAGCTTCATTGCAATTGAAACAAATGATTGGTAACTTAGCTTTGAACTTGACTTTTCCTCTATGAAATCTTCTTGCCAATAGTGCTTCCAATTATTCAATGTCTTCCTCATCTATGTTGCTATCACCGGATGCATATTTTATCTTTTTCTTCTTCTTTTTCTACTTTACCTCCTTAGAATCCCTCAATAAATTTTTTTCTTTGAAAGTTGATTCAATACTCTCTAGGTTGTAGTTGTCAAAATTAGATAGCTCAAAAGAAGTGAGTCTACCTACCAGACCTTCAAGGGTTAGATCATTTCTTCGTATACATCTTAACTCTTCAATTATAGAAACTCTAATGGAATAGATAGGTAGTAATGTCCTCAAGACTTTACCTAGCATAGTATCATCATCTATTTTACCAATAGCATATTTTATTGCACTAACAACTTCTTTTATCATAGCAACATATTGAACAATATTCTCACCTTCTTCCATTCTCATGTCATTGAACTTACCTTTGAGACTCTCTAACTTGGCTCTTTGAACAATTTTTTCTCCTCCATAGATGGTGGCTAGGGCATCGCACATCTTCTTTGCACTATCACATACTTTTATATCATCAAATTTGACATAGCTTAGGGTGGAGGCAATCTCCAACATCACTTGATTGTGTCTTTCTTTTTCCCCATATCTTAAGTAGTTAGGGCTCCTACTGGATCAATATGGTCCATTGTAATGGAAGATTGTGCATGATCTTGAAGTCCTTCAAGGTGTAGCTTCATCAAACTTTTCCATGTAGGAAATTTATCTCTATTGAGCTTGGGTACTTCTCTTTTTGACATCTTCATCTTTGTGCTTCTAGTACCTTAAAAATAATCCTCTTAAGAAGATGGCTTTGATACTACTTGTTGGAACTATTTTAAAATAACTGAGGGGGGGGGGGGGGTGAATCAGTTATTCAAGTTCTAGATGTACAAATAAAACTTTTCTCTCAATTTATTGATCCCATAAAACATTCATACTCATTCATGCATTCATTGTGCATTTACTAGAACTTATATGTTATTGTCAAGTCAGTTTTGTAGAACTATAAAGCATGAAACACAACGCATTCATTTGTACATTTGACATAATGATTTAATGTGGATACCCAATTTGGGAAAAACCACCAATAACATTCTACTCCTTTTTCACTCTTCTAAAGTGATTCCATGTGAAAGGCCAACCCTATTAAAGGTTACAATACATACTACTAAATGTGACCCGGTCAAGGGATTTCAATCTCCCTATTAAAAGTGAGCCTTGTTAGAGGACTTTATGTCATTCAGATGGAATGCCACCCTATTAAATAATTTTCCAATGATTGTTAAGTCCAGCTTACTCCAAATGATTTACCTTAGACTGATACGATTGTTAGAAAGTAACAATAGAGTTTTGATTTGATACAACTTACAACTTCACTTGTAGATTACAAATATCTACCTCATCCTCAATTCTTCTTGGCTTCCATTCTTTGTAGCTCTAACAACTTGTTCACCCTTAAAGAATTCATCTTCTTAAGCCTTCTTTCTTAGTACACTATTGCAAACTCTTCTCTTGGGTCACTTGATGAAGAAAAACCTCTTTCTCCTTCTCCTTCTTAGGTTCTTGCACCAAAATCTCTAACTCTATTTGCTTCATGACTAGACATTCCTATATACAGGAAATTAGAATATTTTCCTACTCATTATCCCTTATCTAAATTAGGGTTTTAGATGGATTAGGTAGGATTCAACATATCTACCCCATATCTTGTCCTCTCTAGAAACTTCTCTTAGAATCCATTTGAATTTTCCTCCAAAATGGTTTACATAAGATTCTATGCCACCAGTTCAAAAAAACAAACTTCTAGTATTTTATTTGGTGAATATTTAATCTTTTTCATAATGCAGTAGCTTTGCATTATCAGTCTTCTGATGCTCAACACATACTGCATCACTCAACATCAACTGTAAAATCACTCAGCATCAACTAGATTTTACGGGTGCTCAGTATCAACTAAAATTTATTAGCATCTACTAGCTTTCTTGACATCCACCAGAATTAGCTTTCATTCAGCTCCAACTAACTTTTTGCTCAGCTTTAACTAACTTTGCTCAGCACCTACTATCCACTTGGTCAAGCTTAGAAGATGAACTTAGTTTAACTGATTCTTCAAAACTTTCTAAGTGTAGCCAACCATTTTGTAACCTCAAGTAGATCATGAATACATTATGTTGTCATTGTCTTAACTGATCCTTGTACTTCATTACATAATCATTACTCAACCTTTCCTCTAGGTATTTTTGTTACATTTTATTGATCGAATCATCAATCAACTAAGTGATAGTATTTAAAACATATAAGAAATTGTCTTATCAGCAAATAGAAGGTTTGACATAACTGAAAAAACAATGATTGAAACACATAGTCTACTTCAACAATCACCTTCTTAACAATACTCTTTTCAAATGATCTTTTCAATCAAATATCAAAACTAACTTCTTTAGGAACTTATGTATGATATAACACTTTGAGTATCAGTCCCACATTCCTTTTGTTGCTTAGTTTGATCAAGTGTGAGTACTTGACCTATTAGGTGAAGTGATCCCTTCTTCCTTTGATGTACTACCACCATCTTTCTTCATCCATGTCTTATTCATCTCATCTCTGATGTGTTAAACATCTTCCTTTCCTTTAACTTTATCAAATTCAAAACTTGGTACCTTGGACCTAGTTGGACAATGCTTACTGATGTGACCAATCTTGTGATAGCTGAAACATGTGATTTGACTCAACCACCTCTTGTAATTACCATTTATGTGAGTCCTAATGTAGTTTTTAGGTACATGTTCATATTCTTGACAATAATAATAGCTATATATTGTATTGTAATCCCAACTATAAGAGTTTTCATAGATTCTTATCTTTGGTGGCTTGTTTCATGACCACATGGACTTGGATCTACATTCAAAGGCTCTATGTCCATACTTTTAACATTTGTAGCAGTGTCCTTCAAATCTTGTTGCATGCATGGTTCTGGTTCTACATTCATGTGCCTAATGACCTTGTTTGTTTCACTTGTAACAATGAGACATGTTCTTAAGCTTAGCATTCTGATTCATATTCTTTCTCCTACACACATTAGCAATATGTCCTTTCTTACCACAACCATGACAAATAGGTTTGGAGTTCTTACCTCTATTTTTCCTTTCTTTAGCAACTTTGGATGATTCTCCTTCTTCATTTCTTGTGTAGCCTAATCCTACTAAATCATTTTTGGATCTAGGGGATTTTAGTAATTGTTCAAAGTACTTGATGGCTTCATTTGGCTTGTTGAAACTTTCAACAAATTTTCTTTATCTCTTTACATCATTCTATAGTTGTTCATTCTATAATTTCAATGTAGTAATTTGAATGTCATTGACATTCAGCTCATGATGAGAATTTTTCATTTGACTTCAAGTATCCAATTGCATGTTTGAGATCCTAGATAGATCTATTGAATTTTCTTCCAATCTGTTTGCCAAAATTGTTTTTTCTTCCTCAATCATGACCTTGTTTTCTATGGCTTTCTTCTTTTTCCCAGTCACTTCACATTGTAGTATAGCTTGTGATTCTTGCTCCAACTTGAGATTTTTGGTTTCTTCAACTTTTGATCTATTCTTTTCCATTAGATCTTCAATTGCTTCATCAAATTCACTGGAGTTACCATTTGCAAATAGTTTGTGGTGTTAATCTCTTTGTATTGTGTCTCATTGTTTGCTATGTCAATTTCTTTCCTTCTTTTCAAGGAACTCTTCAAAATGTCTCTAGCTTCATTCAATTGATGTAATATGAGATGTATTTCAATCTCCTAGTTCTCAATGGTTTTTTCTAACTTATAGACTTCCATTTCAAGATCTTTCCTCTAAGCTGCAAAGCTTCTTCTTTTGAGAACTTAGCTCTGATACCAATTTTTGGAATTGTAAATAGGAAAGGTAAACTTCTGAGGGGAGGGGGGTGTGAATCAGCAATTAAAATTGTAAGAATTTGGTATAGCTATGATACTGTGTAAGAATTTTCCTTAAGAAAAAATTCACCCAAGAGCAAGGAACTCAAGCACAAGCACAATAGTAGATCAAAAGAGTATGATTAGAATATCAATATGTATTCAATTCAATGTGAATGCACACTAGGAGTTCCTATATATAAAGGCCTCTAGAATGCTTCTAGAATGCCTAGGAGTTAGCAACATGAAAAGTCATATAGCTAGGCACATATCCACTAGGTTTGGGTTATCCTCCATTAAGCATAGGAGTAAGTGCAATGATGAGAGGATAAGCCTACAAAGGTTTGGCATGCAAAATTATATTGTAGACACCATGTGCTAAAATAGGAGTGCAAGTAACTATGTTGTCTACATGACATCTCAGTTAATTATGCAAACTCCAGTGTTGTAGACACCATGTGTTGAATTAGAGTTCCTTACTCTATTGTTGTCAACATGACAACTCATAAGAGTACACAAAATCCTAAGTGTCTCACCTAAGAAATAATAAAATAATGCATTGACCTAAGTAAACTTAAGTAAAGTGTAATAATTAAATACTTATTTACACAAACACCCCCCCTTAAGTGGAACTTAGGGGAATGCACTTAAGCTTACAAAAGCTAGGATGAAATGCAAGATGGGTTCCGACTACTAGGCCATGTTAGGTACCCATGTACAAAATATAATAAAATATCTCATTACATGGAGAAAGAGGGAAAAACTCATGGGAAAAACCCTCTCCCAAAAAGAGAGATGAAAGAAACAAGATGCATGGATGGATGGAGTAATCAAAACCCCCCCCCATTATGATATACATCAAGTATATACAAAAGAGAAGTATGAGAAGGACAAAACCCCATAAGAGGAAAAAGTCCCCCCCATAAAAGAGAATAATAAGAAGAAAATGTAGTCCCTCTTCCCAAATGTAGTGTGCTGATTAGTGATAGCTGATCCAATGTAGAAGCTAATCCAATGTTGTTGAATAATGTTTCTCCCTTTTGGAAGAAACAATAGCAAAGGTATAGGTGTGATTCTTCCCCTATGTGTAGAAAGAATAGTGAAGATGAATGATGTCTTTGAAATGTACTTAGTTGTCCCTATGCCAATGTTGATGGTCACTCCTTCCAATACTACTAAAAAGAACATGTGCAAATCAAGCAAGGATGGATGTAGAACCTATCCCAAAGAACCATCTATCTCCTCAAATGATAAAGAGACCTCCTAACATTGTTGTACATAAGGATCCACAATCATATCAACTTGTGAAGTTCAATCATGTAGAGAATGGACAAGAGGTCAGAGTAAGCCCTTGTAAAAATTGGAGAAGGATATTCTTCATCAAAGAGAAGATCTATATCAAAGGATGTCTCCCAAATTTTCTATTTATGACTCCACAAACAAACCTGAAATATTTGTGAAGAAGTCATCCATTGATGCTGGAGCTAGAAGACAAGGTGTACCTTGTTGTGCTGAAGTATGTGAATCTATCACTATGGCAATGGATGAAGTATTTGTTTCAACAAAGAGAAGATAAATATCATTGATGATGTCTCCCACATCTTCAATGTGAGACTCCATGAATAGACCTACAATATCTGGAAGGAAGTCATCCCATGAAGCTGAAGTAGGAAGACATAATTTTTCTTGTTGCACTAAATCAGAAGCATTTTTTGCTAGAATTGGATCAATAGTATCAATAGGAGTATTAGGAGGTGTGATCTTATTTGGAGTTGGAGGAAACATAGCTGAAGTGACTAATGATAGAATGCCTTCTAGAAAAGGAGGAACTCATGGATCTCCATATGCTTCCCAAAGAGCCATCCAAACATCATGAGGAAAAATTTCCATACGAAGAGGAGAAAAAGATTCCTTACTCATATTATTATACATAAAGTGAATAAGAAGAAGAAGATGATCTACTCAATTAGGATTAGGTCGAAATATGTTTGAGTAGAGATAAGGAAACACTTCTTGATGTTCTCATAGATGATCAACCATTAAAGCACTACATTTATGATAGTTCCCCAGTGTAAACTTTGGTCTTATACTAGATTGACATATGTAACAAAACTCCATGAGATCAATAAATGTATGCACCTCCCAAAATATAGAAATAATTAATCAAACCCCCTAATATATGATTTGACACTTTATAGGTAGTACGATTATAATGGGCAATGTAGGGCCTATTTTTGAAAATAGTATTTTTGTCCATAGAACCTATAATCTAATTGTAGATCTAGAAAGTAGACAAAATAATATTCACTTGCAAAAAAAATAGAACCTGATTTGGAGTCAAGATTAGCCCGTATGGAGCATTTGAAGTGGAAAAAATTGAGATTTGCGAGTTTAAAAAAAAATTAGGAACAAAGATCACAAACCACCTCTGTTATTATTTTTCTTGAATCACCATCATTAAACCTCTACAAATCAAATTCCTCTAAGTTTCATGTCAAAGGTCCAATTTTGGTGAAACAAAAGTCAATATGGAAGTTTTTTGACCTTCTAAATATGATGAAATGTCTAATTTGTACCAATAAGCTCCAACCTTGTCCTACAAAAAATCTCTCCTCTACAGGCCTAATGGCCAAAAAAAATTCCAAAATATAATGCAGATCTAAATTTTTTTTTGGTAGAGATGTAGATGAAAAAATGCAGATCTAAAAATTAAACGTACGGATCGGAAATGATCATACCAATTTCACAAATCAAGCTTTTTGGTTGCCAATTTGTAGAAAAATACTGTCTCAAATTTGACTATGGCCCAATATAGAAATATTTATAGTTGATTTTCACTAAATTGATGTTCCAAACATAATGGCAAGGTCCACATTGGCTCTAGACACTCCCAATTTCTATGGATTCTTCAAATTTAGGTTGAGGTACCCTCAGAGAGGTAAAGCAAGATTGATCTTGAATGGCTATGTAAAGAAAATTTTCCTCATCTCTGATACAATGTAAGAATTTGGTATAGTTCTAATACCATGTAAGAATTTTCCTTAGGGAAAAATTCACCTAAGATCAAGGAACTCAAGCACAAGCACAATAGTAAACCAAAAGAGTATGATCAGAATATCGATATGTATTCAATTCAATGTGAAAGTACACCAGGAGTGCTTGTATATATGGAATGCTTCCAGAATTTCTAGGATTTAGCAACATGATAAATCATACAACTAGGCACATGTCCACTAGGTGTGGGTTATTCTCTATTAAGTGTAGGAGTAGGTGTGATGATGAGAGGATAAGCCTACAAAGGTGTAGCATCCAAAATTACGTTGTAGACACTATGTGCTAAAATAGGAGTGTAAGTAACAAAAATAACCTATTAGGGTGTTTCAATATAGATCTTATCATTGGCTTTGGTTCCCTGATTAAAGATCAAATCCATTTAGTGTCCTTCTTGATCCTTTTTTACCTGATGTGACAATTTTTGTATCCTTCTATTCTTGTTCTCATCCAACTAATTCTACAATTTACTATCATTGCTAAGTCACCTTGAATTTTCTTTGGATAAATTCAATCATTCATTCTTTTTACCTCCTGTGACATGATCTCTTTCATACGCTCTTGATTATTCTCTATATATTTTTTTTCAGGCTTTGTCTCCCTTATAAAAGCTTTGGTGGCTTAGGGTTAGGTATGAATCTATAGCTAAGATTCATCCTTTTTGTCACTTAATCCTTCCTATTTTATGATTAGCTGCATGTAATTGAATAGGAAATTCGCATACAAATTCATCCTTACCTTAAAAAGATCATATTCTATTCTTTGGTTGGCTAAAAAATGGTTTACATAGTTGTTTGTGCAATCACAAACATGTATATCCTGTGTTACTCAGTACTTGAGGTTATTGATGCTCAACACATACTATAATTGTGATTTTTACTCAGCACCTAAACTACTTGACATCTATTGTTTACTTAACACTTGAATCACTCAGCATGGTCTATCTACTTGGAGTTTGAGTGACTCAGCACATGAGTGACTCGGCACAATCTTGTATTTACATATTATACTTGGCATGTATTACTAGTTCGACATAAACTAAGTAGATGTCTTATGTGTGTTGACACTCAATTGTCAAAACCAATCTGAGATGAGTAGTTTATCCTTTGAAAGTCAGCCATGATATTATTTTTGTATGGATTTTAAGATGTTATCATATTTCTACTGAAGATAAAGTGAGATTTATGCTCATCATAGCTTTGTAGAATATTCTTAAAAGAAAATTATAGTTTAATAGTTTTTTCTATTCAAAATGGTTTCAACAGAAAGCACTACCTTATTTAGTTAGAATATTTGGATTTTATGTTGGAAAATCTTTGAGTTAATGGATCTGCATTAATGGCTATTTTTAGTTGTATGCTTGATATAAATGTCTTTTTGGTTAATTGTCTTAATGTCAAATATAATTATCCAAAGAATTCTTTTGTTTGTATGTTGGTTATCATACACTAGATTTGATTCTAATGTACTTTTATATAGCAATCATATTTTGCAGTTAGACAGATTTGAGTCATCTTCTCTATATTCATCTCTACAAGTTGAGCCTACCCAATCAGAGGTATTTAAGCACTCCCTTACTTGGAAGGAGGATACTATAAAATATCAATGAAGATAGTAGAAGATTTAGCTTAAGATTAATTTTTTGTTCAAGTGATAATTTGAATATTTTTGGCTAGTATTTTATAGGTGAGTTCTTCATTTGGTCTTTTCTATTGAAATTTTGATTATCATGTATTCCAAGCATGGACATGGTCATTTTGTTGTTTTCCATTTTGCTTCATGAACTAAAAATTTTATTGGCATAAATTTATAGAATTATGTAAGGATGTTGCATTATAGATTCACACTAAAGACAAAATTTTCTTTTTAGTTTCATGCTTGGAAGTCTAGTCATTGAATAAAGCTTTAGACATGGAGTCACATCTGTATCAATCTATCTCATCCATCATGGGAAGGAGAGAATGAAAAAATAGTAAAGGATATTTATGCAGAGTTTTCAATACAGTGAGATAGAGATCTTACTAGTTTCCAGTTTGGTTCGTGAACTTCAAATTTTATTCACTTAAATTTATAAAATTATGTGAGGATGCTACATTATAGATTGACCATGTAGACAAAATTGTCTTTTGGGAATCTAGTCTTCAATGAAAAGCTTAGACATGGAGTCTCATCTTTAACAATTAATCTGATCCAACTTAGAAAGTAAAGAATGAAAAAATACTAAGGATATTTATGCAAAAAATTTATAGAACGGTGAAAAAGAGATATTTCTTATAGCTATTTTTATTAGAAAATTCAAAATAGAATGCATAGTTTTGGAAACATTTTATTTTAGATTTACTCATAGTTAAATGCTACAGGTCATCTTACAGAGCAAAGCAAATATACAACCATAGTCAACAAACACAACATGGCATATCCTATATTCTAATGAAAATTTGTTATCTCTTTTCTATGTAAATGTTATGCCCTATTCATTTTGAGTAAACTTCAAAAGTAGTTGTTCCAGTGTTGAAGTTCTTGTCAGATAAAATGCATAATTTTCATATAGTGGTGTTCAGTTTAGGATACTTTTCTTCTTCAACCTATGCATTGTACTGTACTTTGAAAATCAACTATCATGAATATGAAATTCCTTTGTTACTTTGATTAAATAATATATCATTATTCACAGTTGACAAAATTTCTGTCAACTTTGGCAATATCAAGAGTGCATAATGAGGCATGTTACACTTCAATAGTTATGCTTTTTCTTACTGTCTTGGATGCTTTCTTTTCAAAGAATGCATGTCCATGTTATATGTTTATGTTCTTCTTTCTCTTATATTCATACATGCTTCAATACATTGTTGTCCATAAATTAAAAATTCCTGATATTCTCTTAGAATTTAGCAGTTCAAAAGTCTACCAATTAGAGTGCTAGTAGTAGGCTATTTTTGACAAATTTTAGTTCAATTCCAATTTTCCATGAGGATCTTAATTTGTTCTTTATTATCTACACTATTATTATTGAATCCTTGTTATAAGTTTTTTGTTAGAGTAAGCAACAAATTTAAGATGATTGAATTTTTTTAGTGACATATAACATGAATATGTTTGTATGCACAAGCAAGACTTGAAGAGGTTGAGTATAGACTTAGTATTACCAGGCATCAAATGGTTGGTAGTAAATTAGTACCCTTGGCACCATCCATGCATAGAAAGTCTAACAATGTTGACAGGATACAAGATACAAGCACATTAACACAGATAAATGCACACTTATGCTCTACCAATTCTAGTTGGTGGTGGAAGTGGGAATACAACTGGTGGAGGAAGTAAATTTGTAGTGGGATTAGGGACAACATGTGGAACTAAGACTTTTGGCTCTTTGTATCACACATCTCCATTATCACAATCCAATAATCAATATATAGGATCAGAAAAGAATGAGTTGAATCTTGTTGAATCAGCTAAAAAACTTCATACTATGCACATATTAGGTCAAAATGTCATATCAAGAGGTCAACCACTTTTGGAAAAACCAAACATAGGCATTTGACCAAACACATTGCTTGTGCTAGCTTTAGTTGAAAGGATACCTATGGTAAGGTTTGACATTCCAGATGCTTCTGATTCTTAGAGAATCAAATGACATGTTGTTTTAGGTCCATTGACACACAAGTTGTGGTCTAATCAGTCAAGTATACTAGGCAATGGCCCATTGACATCTAAGTGTATAGAGTCTTCATTAAAATCTAACCCTATCCTTCATTCCTCAATATCTTGTCATGATGGTACATCAAAATTTTCTCCCAATGTCTCACCACCTAGTCTATCTCCATCCCACAAAACCACACTATATGTGCTTCCCAAGCCACCTATTGATTTAGAAAAGCCTTAAGGTCTTCTAATATATCTAATATAGCTCATTTAGCACATTTTTTGGGTAAGAAGAGTCAAGAGAATTGAATTATACAAAAGATTGGATCAAGAATCCCGAAGCCTACATCTCCATTGCCTCCACCTCCTCCTAGTCTTGTAACTCATAGTCTATCTATACCACCCAATGGTCCAAAGGGTCAATTTTTGTAGCTACCAAAGAGTATAGAAGTCTTAGAAACTATACAACTCCTTGAGGAAGCTCTTTCACCACCATTGATGCCCATCCCCTTTCCTAGCATTGGAGAAAAAAAATCCAGTGCAAATATTTCTAGCATATATAAAGAATCATCAGAAGTGAGTATGCTTTATAAGAATATATATTTAGTTTTCTTTTTCCTTGAAAGTTTCCAATTAAATCATATAAATCATAGTGTGTGACCATGCCTTTATAATCTTTTAGATCTCAGTGTATTATGTAAATGGTGAATTATATAGTTTACATGTAAGTATTCATACAAAGATTGAAGAAGTATTATATGTTTGCGTTGATGAGATAATCAGAGTTTTTGTCTAATGTTCATGATATCATTAAATCTTGAACAATCAACCCTAAAGAATTTTAATCATAAGCACTCTGATAATTCAAGTTTGAGTTTAAGTATGAATATTTTGTTAGTTTGAAGAGGTGAAAAGCTGAATTATAGAGAAATTTATAAGTTTTATAGAGTTGGAGCAGTCCTTTGAGTATTCAAGGTAGCGTTGAAGAGTCCAAGGCATTGTTAATATCTTGTAAATAATTTTAAAACTATTTCATGTTTAAGAAATTTAGAGACATAAAAGGAATGTTAGGATTGTAGTTTGAAAATAAGTCCAATCCTTGCAGAACTTGAGATCCTCCTCACTAGGTGAGTCACACAATAACATGCTGACAAGTTTCTGTAAAATTGACAGCAACATTTTCTTAAAAAGCTTGCGAGTAAATACCAAAAAAATTTAAAATTAGGAATTTTCCTCCAAAAATTGATTCAAATTCATCTACTTTAGTTTTCTTGCTTGTGCTTAAAAATTATACTTCAGTTATGATTGAATATTATATTTTTTAAGTTTTATAGTGTGAATAGCATGGGAAACTTCCACAGTCCAGAGTGCTAAAAAGAAACTTTTCAAAACATGTAATGTCATAGACATTGTGACACTCTATATATACATTGTGACACTCTATATAGACAGTGTGACACTCAATAAATGGATTCAAGATGATAGATAATATGGTTATTGTTGAATGTGAAGTCTAAAAGTCATCTGAACATTCATACCTCCTTGTGATCTGGCCCCTTTGTTGTTTATGAAAGTGTCTCCCAATGAAGTTTCATGATTCTTCCTCTTCATGTCCTTAGTAAGAAGAATTTCAACATCATCAAATCTTAATATAGTTTCTTTCTTTACAACTTGTTGAAGCCATAACTATGCATCCTTGTAATTATTTTATACTTTGGGTAGACAGGAAGGTAAGTAAAACAATTGAAGAACTTTAGCACTTGTCCTATATCCTCACTTTTCATAATATGACCAATCTCTTTTTGTAGGTAATGGGATGAAGTCTAGTTTATTCATTATTTTATTATTTTTTGAAATTAATTATTATTATGTGTTAAGTTCGAGGACCCAACACTCCCATATGAGAGGCTAACTATTTACCATTGATGGATGTCATCTAGATAAAACAAATATCAGTTATATAAACCTTATTTCTAGAGTAATTTAGATAATGGAGATAAATTTATATAAATAATTATTTCTATTATGTCAATTTTAGTAATATCAATAATGCTCTTAGAATAAAATAATAAAATTTAGGATGTCAAGAAGTTCAATATGTTTTTGATTCATCTCTTTATAGATTGAATGAGTTGCAAATGCAATATTTGATTTGGTGAGATAGATATTTGGATATGTTTGTGAATCAATCCTATATGGATTGGATGAGTACAATTTTTGATCCAAATGGTAATCCTAATATGATGGCTGATATGAAGAGAAGTCTTTTATAACTTTAGAATGTATGAGTGGGTAAATGAATTATTAATGCAATTGCTATTTATAGCAATCTCTTTATGAATCTACAACTATGATTATCACCATCTCTAATTATTGTCTATATTTTTTATGTGATGATCTTGTTATGATGCTATCTCTGTTTGAGTCTAGATGTACATGCATTTCTTTATCCAGATAGTTGTGGATCAATATGACCCTTCTTGGCTATGACAAGGCTCCTTAAGGGCTTGATTATGGTGTGTAAATATGAATAGATGTGATTGAAGTCCTTTGAGAAGTAATTTAGTCTTCTTTAATATGTTTTGAGGAGCCATGATGGTAGAAGTCACATCTAACCATTTTGCCTCATGCAAAAAATCATACTTCTTCATGTAAGTTAATCAAACTTGCTAATTTGGTCAACTAATTATATTTCCCTCAACCATAATCATGGATGCTTTCCTTAATATATGGACTATTCTTATTTGTTACAAACAAATCATAGCTATGGATTGTCTTTGCTCCTTACACAATATTTCCATTATTATCATATTCATTATGTATCTCATCTTGATAAGTTGGATGGCCACTTTTATCATTTTCCTCAATCCATCCAATTATAGACTATTGATTCCTCGATTGTCTAATGATCAATTGAACTTGCCCTGACTTGTGTATTAACTGAAAGCTTGACATATATCAAATTAGATATATAATTGGTATACATATATACAAATATGCATACAAGTCTATTGAGAATCTCTATTGTATTATCTATTGATTCATATCGAGTTGAAGACATTTGTTATAGTTTAACATGCAGCTTAGTTATCAGGTTTAGGATCACTGCCGATATTCTAAGTATCAAGCTTTTATATGGATGATTACTAATCATTAGGTTGTACATATTTACCTTTAATATAACTTGTTGTGCATAGTTTCTAAGTTTTCTTATTTACCTTTCATATAACTTCTTGTCCATATTTACCTTTCATATAACTTGTTATGCATAGTTATCGAGCTTACCTTTCATATTACTTGCTATGGATAGTTGCCAAGTTTTCTTACACTATTTAATATCTATTTCTCATCCCACAGCTTCTATATTTCTAGCTCACACACCATTGAATTGCTCCAAGGGTGAAGCTCGTCTAAGGTAAGTCAACCATATGCTTGTACTCATTTTCATCTTCAGTTTTATCTTGAGATGTTTTATGCATTTCTGCCATGATGGAAACCTTCTCTAAAAATGAAAGAGTTGAGTAAGACCTATCAAAAACTAAAAGAAGAAATGGGTATTGTTTTTTGTAGAAAATATATGCATTGCCAAATCTATTGAAATTAGGGATGGATATAGAGTCATGTTTAAGAAAAACCCACGAAGAAGAAAGTGCAAGGCTCAAAGAAGTAGCCAACAACTTATTTCCTCCTAGGGTTATACATGTAATAGTTAAAGAGGATGCAATACTACCCCTAATTGGACATTGAAGAATTGCCTAGTCCATAGCCCTTAAATAAACAATGCTGACCAAGTTGAGATTAGAAACCTTACTCAACATGATTTCACTTATTTTTTTGACTTCGACTTCTACATCAAAACTCACATAGGGGATGGGAGCCCACAATAAAGATGAAGATCATCGATTTGTGGTGCAAGTTAATTAGTGATGAAGTAGACAATGAAGAAATTCCCTCTCCATAGCCCTTACAACCACAATGTTGACCTCGTGGAGATTAGAAACCTTATATTAATTGGTGGCTTTGACCCCAAAAAATTTGGTTGCATCTACATCACTCACTTAATTCATGGTGCCCTATGCATAAGTGTCCATTTGTTCCATGATATATGAAGAAAATGTTTCTTGTCCAAGCCATTTAATTTGTAACCTTTTAAATCTATGCAAAGATAAAGTTGGAGCAGGAGAATTTTTCTTCTAAAAGGTGTCCTTTGAATGTAAAGCATCCATTCCATTATTTGTTGAACTAGACATGTCTTTTTTTTTAATACATAATGGAATGTGTTGGTGTTTTAAAATGAATCAAAACTACTCAGAAACAAAATGCTTAATACCAAGATGACAATGCTCATACAAAGTAAAGACTAGCCAATTCTTGTTAACAATTGCATGTGCAAAGCATTTGGGCCCAACTTCAACAAAACCAAGAGTGGTTTTCTACTCTTTTGGCTCTACAAAATTAGGGTGGGTATACCTAGGGATGATTCAAGACTAGGAAAAATGTATGAGGATTATTTTTAGTTTCATTTTGATTCTCATCTCAAATCCTCAAATACATACACAATTCTTGATGACTTGATAAACACATCCCATATAATAGATATGGCCAAAAATTCTTCTATAGATCTGCAGATTGTCCCAATCAATAGAGGCTAACTAAAGCTAAAACATTCCATGTAGACAAGTACTAGCTAGCCTTGATGATCTATAGGAAACAAAAGTAAAATTGATTTAATTCTATATTTTTGATAACCATTTGTGACATATTCCTCTTTCAGCTAGGTCAAATTTGATTAGTGCCTATTCCATTGGGGCATAGAGACTATTACAAATTTCTAGATCTAATTTTTTTCCTTACAACAAATTTTATCAGCAATTCTTATGAGAATTTATCATTCAAAACCCTTTCCACTACTAGAGCAACCTTATCACATTCACCAAAGCTTTTATTTAACCCATTGAATTAACAGTAGTGATAAACTGATATACAACCTAACTAGATTGCTTTCAATTGTACAAGCCTTTACTTATACAATATCAAGATAACCAAGTAATTAAAAGGAGACATGATTCAGAAAGAACTGATATGGGGATAGTTTACAATGTGTATTCATTTTCTTCAAAAATTGTATACCATTTACAATAGACTCATAATGACCTTCAGAAAGAAACACAACTCATTCTATATTCATGTATTCTGAGAGAATTGACAGAGAAAACACATCGTAAAATTTGGACCAAAGAAAAACTAAGCATATCACTTAGCAAAATAGAATTCAGACCCTGCTTTAGCCTTGGAATCTCACTTAAATAGTGTGTGATGCAACAAGATTTAGGCTAAGAGAAAGTGACAGGTGTCTTTTATAGGAAACATTTGCATACACTTATCACAAGATGACAAAAATGTGAGTAACAAAAAAAGTTTTACATCAAACATTCCTTTTGTGGGCCCTTTCTATTACATCCTCTAGAATTGGTATAATGATTTGATTCTTTTATTTATTTGATTCCTCAAAATAAGTGACCATGAGGCTTGAAAGTGACGTGTCTCCTTCATTTATCTGTAAGTTTAATTTAACTTGGGGATTTTCTCTATCTTTTTCATTGACTGTTATAGTAACAGTTACATCTGGATGATCTTCTACCTTGTCATCTTCTGACATCTGCTCTGTGGACATAAATTTTCCCTTCCACTTATTATAGACAACATTAATCTAGCCAATCAAAACTCAGAACTTCTCTTTGTATAGTTAAAAGGGAATTTGCAATTGTCTCCATATTAACCAATTCTTTTCTGATAGAGTTGTAAAATATCTGCACTTTAACCAACTCCTCATTTGTTATTTCCCACAACAGATGGCCAGCTTCATTTATAACCCTATTTATTCTCTCACAAAAAGGTTCATCTAGGTCCTTCTTCTATTCTTCCTTTCCTTTTATTTTATCAACTGACTTTAGAGCACAAGGGAATAAATCAATTTTTTTTGCAAAATACTTGGAAAGGAAATTGGTTAGTCTTCTATAGAAAGAATCTTGTTTATCATCAAAATGCTACAATTTATTTATTAAGTCAAAAATTCCTTCTATCTGATGATATGTTAAATGAATAACATATATACACATAGCAGTGATATCTAAGCTTCTCTCTATCCACTTCTGTACAATGGGTTTGAATATATCTTCATTTTTCTTTAATTCATTCCCGATTGTTGAAATCTTTTACAATTGATCAAAGAATGTGGGCCACTCTATTCTGTCTATTAAATACATAATACCATGCCTCAATTTTTCTTCATGCTAATTGTTAAGCTCTACATGCATGGCATACAACTTATTCTTCTCTTCTTCAAAATCATCTACAATATAGAACTAAGGTCTTTCTGGAGTATCAGGTATCTCAACTATTGGAGTAGACTTGAAGGGTTCGATAGGTGGCCTTGGGGGGTAGGAAATCCTGGGTTTGCTAGTTTCATCCAATTTTCTTTTCCCCAGTACCTTCTCCATTTGAGACACTTTGTTTTCCATTGACTGTATCTATATACCGCTTTCCTCATATGCTTTCAAAACTTCTTCAAACCTAGCATTGAGTTGGGTAAATCTATCTTCTTCCTAGCCAGATACAACACCACCAGATTTTAGCACTTCTGAGGCCATTCCCATTATTTGCTTACTACTCACTTCATAGCCCTGTATACTGTCAATGTACTAGTATGCTCTATAGTGGGAAACTCATGCATCCTATTATTTTCCCTCTTTTCCATAGACCATATAACAAGGGCTTGGTGGTCATCACTAAATTTGACTCCTCTATGAGCCTGTAATATTTCTTTAGTAGTTGTTAGTTGAACATCCTTCTACTTCCTTACTGAATCAAAAAGAATAGAATTTGCTATATCCCATTCTAGCAGAAGGAGGACTCCTGACTGTCTAACTATTTGCCTCCCAGCTTTAGGATTAAACTGGGCAAAATCATTCAAAAATTTTGATTTCACCTCTCCCTTAATAACTTGGTCAGGTTTATCTAGTTGCTCAGCCTTGATTTTCTCACAGGCTTTCTCAAAATTCCCATATTTAATCTCCACAAAAACTGAGAAAAAGCCCTAGATCTTACAAAATTTTCATCATTAATAAATCTTTCAGAAGCCTGGGCAACTATTGGGTCAATTTCATTACCTTCGTAATTAGTGATTGTTAGTTCCAAGGAAGGTGTAGGAGGTTCTTGTGGCTCTCCAATATCCAAGTCTGTAGAAGTGACAATCACATCCCCTTCTCCACCCATTTGTCTAAGTTGTTCCCTTAGAGATTCTTCATCATCTATCTAGATTGGGGACTAGCTTAGGGAGTATTGTTCCTTTTGAGAAGAAGACCCCTGCTTTAATTTTTGCCTTTTTGGAGAGCTGGTTGTACATGGACTTCTTGACCTTGGCTTCTGATGAGGGGGTGCCTATTGCACATTTTGAATCATGACATAACCTGCCCTTTTTTGCAATGTATATTGGCCAAGAGCTACCACATTTCTACTACTTATTCTTCTTTGTACTTTTGCAGCCTTGTCTGGATGTGTCTCAACATACATAGCTTTCTTTTCATTCATGGTTTGAATTATTATGGAAAAATCATTCATTAATGCTTGTATTTTTTCTCCCCAGTATTTCTTATCTTTCAATGGGTCATACTGAAGTTCAAAAGCAATAATGAATTCTAGGGTATTACTAAAAACTATCCATTTCTCTTTCCTCAACTCTTCTTCCAGCAATGTGAAGATATTTTTGACTATATCTTCTGGATAATAAACTTGATGTACCATATGAAAAGCTCTCACCCTTTCTTTTAAAAGGTCATATAATTCTTCAGGGTCAATAATCTAACGTGAGACTCTACCATGTTATATCTATCCAAAAACAAATTCAGGTGCTTCCACCCTTTTCTAACAAAGACAAAATAATGTACTATAGTAACAATTGGAAAGAAAGTACCCTTCTTAATCAAGTCCCTCTCATCTATAGTGCCTATTTGCCACAAGAGCTCAGCAATCCCTATCTTCAAGGGCACATGAAAAGACAACACATGTGCCTTTCCTACAAAACCATATACCCTTATCATAGTTTAAACATTATAAGGGATTATATCCCCCCAATTATGACTAACCAATAGTCCTTGTGCATGGTCTTTAGGTCTAACCAATTCCAACAATGCTTGTGGAATCCTGGGGCTGTCACCTCTCAAAAGCAATCTTAGCCTAGATGTGAAATATCTGTCAAATCTTACATAACTAGCATCTATGGCTTCTGAAGTCATATCCGCACTCCACAATTGCACTGGATTCCTCTCTCCATCCTTGGTTGTTTCCAACTCCATATCCTTGGAGAAGAAAGTGTATCCCTTGTATAAGCATACATCCATCAACAATGAATACCAACAGAATGGTTTGTTCAATTTTCCCTTTTCTATTCCAACCAAACCATTGTGAATTTCTTTTCCTAGAAAAGTGGCAAAATCCAAAATGGTACTCATTCCAAATTGAAGGGTTTGAGCCATTATAAGGATAATAGAACCTAGATTTTGATCACCTTCATCTATCCCAAAAATCTTGCAAAGAGAAAAATACAGTGCTTGAGCTCTCAAGTTGAAATGTCTTCTCAACAATGGCTCTATGGTACTGGTTGTAATCATAGGCAAAGTGCCAATTTTAGCAGCATGCTCTTTTAGTGGCCCTGTTCTTAGGTAAATTCATTGTGCATCATATCTGGCTTGTAAATCATCCATATGAATGATTTCATGCACATCGTGGTTAATGTAAAAGTTGAAAACCTCACTGAACAGCTCAGGGAAAACCCTAAAAAGATTGACTCCAAAATGATTTTTTACCCATCCCGTAATAGGATCATATTTCTTTGCCAGGTCTATCAATAAATCAATATCAAAGAAAATTGTGAGGACTGTTAATTTACCAATATCAAACTCCCAAACATTTCTCATGGGAGTGTCTAGTTTTTGCTCTGAAAACCATTTCTTAAATAAATCCAGACCTCTCATGGAAACCTAGGCATCTCTTACCCAATTAGCTTTGTCATAAAAACCTTCTGCTACAACTACTCTGGGATGTTTTGGAATGAGTTCCCTCCCCTTAGTTATTTCATGCACTAATAAGTGGATTTTTTCAAGAAAGTCATCATGCACAGAACATTTCAAATAATTTGTTTGCTAGTAAACTCTTTTTAGGGAGGCATTTTGAATGAACCCTAGGAATTTCACAATAGAAGATACTTTAAAATTACTTAGAAAGTCACAGAGCACTTACCCGCCAGAATTTGCACTTTTGCACTATGTGATATCTTCTACAATTTTACTAGAGTGTTAACGAAGAATTTTCATGCCCCGACTTTGAAAATTTTGTATGCCCTAATGTTCTTTCTGTACTTTGGTGGTTCATTAATGATGAAATCGTGGGCTCTTCTCATACATTAAAATCACAGGCACAAGGTCTAAATCATATTTACTCTCAGTAATCATTGCTCGCAATTTGCACCCAAGTTTGAATCCCGTTCGTAGATTTTACCGGATTAGATGGTTCTAATTTAAAAAGTAACAAGCTTTATAGCTTTTAAAACAATGATACATGTCACAAATCTGCTTCCCCACATTATTTGAATTCCTTGCATCTTAGAATCATGGGGAAGCGTCATTCATTGATCAAGAGAAGATCAATGATCAAATTAATCCACTTTCTAATAAAAACCAGTCAGTTGTACTGACCAATAAGAAACTACCATATGAGCTCATGTCATCTGACATTGCATCATCAGAGGTAATTGCTAATAGAATGATTAATCAATTTGTATGCTAAGCAAAATCACATATATTTAAACAAAATTATAATGACCTCATGCTTATGCAAGCCCTCCCTTAGGAAAAAAAACATCATTGAAAGCATTTTTCTGAAAAATATTTTGAGGGTATTCTAAAACTAGGGAAATCTAATGATTTGAAAAACACAAGGAACAAAACCCTAATTTTCAAAATTTCAAGACTTAAATGATTTTTCAGAAGATTTTCCCTTATCCTCTACATAGTGAAAAAGTAGGCCAACAGTGGCTCTTTCTAGGGATGATAGACTGCCTGAGTCTATGCAAGAATTTAAAATCTCTAGGAGAGTAGACCACATATTTGGTAAAAAAAACAACTTCTTTAGAAAACACTGAGCAACATACAGAAACAATGAACCAGACTGCACAAGGATATTTACAAAGATTTACAGAATATACAGAATGTACAAAACACCAGGAAACCCTAAAACTACTGCTCATGGACAAAATAAGTTTCTTTCAAGAAAAATACCTCTTTCAAGAACTATCCATGAATTGGTAGTTCAAGAATATTATCCAATACATATTTGAGTATATAAGAATCCTCACCCCAAGAATTTTCAATTAGATATGGGCCTAACCAGATAGGATCAAATTTTCCATGTTTTCCTTTATCCTCAATTTTTCCATTCGATATTAATACTAGATCTCCATCTTCAAACTTTCTGCTTACCATTCTTTTATCATAGAGTGTCTTAACTTGTAGTTGCAACTTTTGGTTCTTAAGAGATGCTTCTCTTCTGGTATCTATTAGTCCTACCAATTCATCCATGCTTTCTTGCATTTCATCTGTAGTATGTTCATCATACAACTGAATGTAATTATAGAGTCCCATCAAGTTGTTCTAAGGCATTCTAGCTTGAATTCCATACACCAAAACAAATGGAGCTACACCGATGGCTTTTTTCATAGTTACCCTGTTAGCCCATATTGCTAATTGTAACTTGGAATCCCATGCCTTTTTGTTATCATCCAAGGTTCTCTTAATAACTTTCAACAAGCTCTTATTTGTGGATTCAGCTTGTCCATTCCCTTGTGGATGATAAGGAGAAGATGATGACCTTGTTATTTTATATTTATCACAAAATTTAATAAATTCCTCAGACCTAAAGCACATAGAATTATTTGTTACAATTTTTTGAAGACAACCAAATATAGAGATAATATTATTCAGTAGGAAATTATTGACAACTTTACTTGTTGCATTTCTTGTGGCGATAGCCTCTACCCACTTTGTAAAGTAATCAGTAGCCACTAGAATCCAAGAGTAGCTAGTGCTAGACTTGTGGAAAATCTCTCCTATGAAATCCAGACCCCATTGTTGAAAGGGTGCTTGAACCTCCATTGGCTTCAATGGATTATTACCTGAGAACTTCAATTTTCCAACAAACCTTTGACAAGGGTCACATTTTATAATCATAATCTGAGCATCCTTGAAAAGGGAAGGCCACCAAAATCTAGCCCTCATTAATTTATGTGCAGTAGTTTTGGCCATATAGTGTCCCCCACACACTCCAGCATGCATTTCCTTCAAGACCTCTTTTGCCTTTTCTTGATCAACACATTTCAATGATACTCCCTAAAAATTTCTCCACCATAGATTGCCTTGGACAATTATATACCTGATGGCTTGCAATTTAGTACTCCTCTTTTCATTTTCAAGTAGATGAGGGGGAGCTTCCATGTGTTGCAGGTAATATATAACATTGGTGTACTAATCACAATGATCCATGTCACATAAGTTAGATATGAGGTTATCAACTACCACATTTATCTAATTTGCATCCAAATTAGATTCAGCCATGAGTTTAGCCAAACCTTGACCTCTTACCAACTTAGTTATCTATATGTCAATATCGAATTCTTGGATCTTGTTGATCCATCTACACCTCCTACCTGATACTTCCTGTTGAGAAAATATATCTTTCACTGTAGAACTAGGTACAAAGGTAATGACAGTAGCACCTACTAGGTAGCATCTAAAAGCTTTTACAGCCTTTACTAAAGCATATGCCTACTTTTCATTTATCTCATATTTTAATTCATCAGGCTGTAGTGACTTACTAAAAAAGGCAATGGGTTGCTCATGTCTTGATTTTTTACAATAAGACTATAGCTACAGTGTGAAAAGATGCAAAAGAAAAGATATGCATAGGCTTTGTGTAATCTGGAGTTCTTAGTACTAGAGCATTTTTTATTGTAGTTTTAATATCTTGGAATGCTTGTGAAGGCTCACCATTCCAATCTATAGTGGCTCCCTTCTTGAGCATCTTTGAGATAGGTCTACTAATCTCAGCAAAATTGGTAACAAATCTTCTAAGGAAATTGACTTGGCCAAAAGAAGGACTAAATTCCTTTTACATTTTTTGGCTTGGGGACTTTGTCAATAGCTGCTACACTCTTAGAGTCTATTTTCACCCCGTCTTTAGATACTATATCTCCTAGTAATTTTCCTTCTCTCACCCCAAATGTGCATTTCTTTGGGTTTAAGGATACTCCATATTCTAGAGCTTTGATAAAGATTTTCTCCAAGTGTCTACAGTGATCCTTAACCTTTTTATAATATGTTGTAAGATCATCCTGGTATACAACCATAAATTTGTCAATATAATCATGAAATGCCACATCCATGGCTCTTTGGAAAGTAGCTCCTGCATTAATTAGGCCAAAAGGCATTCTTACTTATACATATGTTCCCCATGGGGTTGTGAAGGCTATCTTGAACTATTCACTTTCCTTTACTAGAACTTGATTATATCCAAAGAAACCATCCATCATTGACATTAACTCAAAGCCAGTCACTTGCTACAACATGGCTTCCATATTGGGTAATCCATGATTGTCCTTCAAAGATGCAATGTTTAAGTTCTTGAAATCGACACACAATCTTATATCTCCATTCTTCTTCCTGACAGGAACCAAATTTGAAACCTAGGTGGAATGCCTAATTGGTTTGATTATTCCCCCATCCCTTATTTTCATCAACTCTTCTTGCATTTTGGGAGCTAGGGTAGGGTTTACTGGTCTCTATTTTTGTCTGAAAGGTTTTACATTATCTTTTAAGGGTATGACCTGCTAGAATAGATCTTCTCTATAAGCCTTAAGGTCATGACATGACCATGCAAAAACATGTCTATACTTTCTAAGCAGGTCAATCAATTTTTTTCTGATTTTAACAGGTAGATTTTGGCCAATATAAACCTTTTTGGGAGCTTCATCAATACCTAGGTTTATCTCTTCTAATTCCTGGGGCTTAAGGTCCTTAACTCTTGGTTTTACTCTGTCCTGGTTATCAAAAATATTTTTCAAGACCACTAACCCTTTAGGCACCTTATTGGTTTTCAATTGCATAACCTCCTGGCCAAAAATGGTTTCTTTACCATCTATGGTTTCAATCAGTTTGCTGCAATCCATTTCCTGACCATGGTGCTTATCTACATTTAACAAAAAATTTGTAATGTCTTTGTCATATTCAAAGACTTGCCAATTTTCAATGTTACCAGGTATGGAAGGCTATTTTGTACCTCAATTTGAGATATTCGTTCAAATGATATTTCCTTAGGCTTGATTGCTACATTTTCTAACAAATAAACCATCTTATTTTGAGTCCTATCTCTCCATGACCTACCAAATGCATCAAAGGATTCTATCTAATCCCAAACTACATTTCTATACTACTTTAATATCCTATTCTTGGATAAATCAGTTCCTTTTATCTGGGAGATAACTAGTTCAGAGTCCCCTATAACATGTAATTTCTTAATTCTATGATGTGTGGAAACTTTCAATCCTAGCAACAATGCCTCATATTTTGCAATATTATTTGTGCAGGAAAACTTCAATGTGAATTAATACCTAAAGGTATTATTCTCAGGGGAGACAAAAACTACTCCTGCCCCTGCACACACTTTAGAAATAGCCCCATCAAAGAACATTGTCCATAATTTTGGTGACTTCATGCAACATTCAACTTCATGTTCAATTATAGCAGGTAATTTTTCAACTTCTTGAATAATCAATTCAGCTCTGAAAGCATTTACCCCAGTATCTAAGAAACAAGTGGCATCTTTATCAATTTCTTCCCGTAAAATGTGATTAACCCTTGGTTCTCTATTTACCCTGATAAATTTATCCCCAATGTGGAAAGTAGCATAGGTTAAGTCACACTGCAGGCTTCCCCCCATGGTAGCATTCCATTTTTTGGAGAGTAACATTCCATAGTGTGGAGGTATATCCACCACAAGGATAGACATGGTTAACTCTACTTCGGGATATGTAGCTAGTTTGAAAGGTAATGCATTTATGGTACCCATGACTGGGACTTCCCTAGCATCCATTCATCTACATTTTCCCTGCTTGGTATCCACTTTCAATCCTAACACTTCCATTACTTTGAAAGACATTATGGTGTTGGAAGCTCCTGAGTCTATCATACAATTTATTAGGGTCTTCCCTTTTATGACTAGACTGAGGAAAAAAGGGTCAATATCTTCTATAAATGCCACTGAGGAATCATCTAAAAACATTTGGGGAATTTGGGATATGATACCATTATCCTCTACTACTAATGGGGTTTTTTGGGCAATAGTTTAATCTATAACAATGTTATTATTTCCTATCCCACCCAACCATGATAAAGCCTTGCTTTTATGCTCTTCAATTTTAAGAAGTTCAAAAAAAGGCACTTTCACAGTTATTTGGGACAACATAGATATCATATCAACGTGTTCAGTAATAGTAGGTTTAACAAGAGTATTTGGACTTGAAACCTTTGGAATAGTAGGCATTACTGTTTTCTTGATAGTATCAGTTTCTAATTTCTTTGGTTGCACCACTGGTTTTTGTTGCTTCATTTGTCTGAAATTGAACCTTCTTTTTTGGTTCCCATTTCTTACCCTTATTGTCCTTGATCTTAGGCACATCTTCACTGACTCTCTTATTTTGATCATTCATCTTATGGGTGATATCTTTGATGAATACACTAGATGTCTTTCTTACATTATTATTTACTATTCTATTTCTCAAATTGTAGTTACTATGGACTTCTGAAATCATTTCTACTGTAATTCTGTCAATTTCCTCTTTGGAGGGCATTCTTAAGCTTGTGAGACCTACATCAAAATATGTGATGCATACCTTATCTATATCATACCCTTCATCATCTAAAAGCACTTTCTGATGATGTAAATGATGAGCAACTCTCTGACTAGTAATGTCATTTTTAGGCTCTTATGAATCACAATCTATCAAATCATCACACATGCTTACCATATTGCAACTTATATCATCATGGCTTTTCTCTTCACTTTCTTCTTCAAGTTTCACACCTTGACCTTGGGAAAATGACTGAGAAACAACACAATAATTAGTAGAATGAGGTGATTGACATATAATACACCATGGTACATCATCATTCATATTCATAGTGTTCCCTTGTAGGGGATCTGGAGTACCCTTATCCTTCACATTTTGGGTCTGGTTGGGAATTGGCTTACCATCTTTCCACTGAGTGGTGTAAGGGTAATTTTGCATTCTAGGCTGCATATTGAAACTATTTTTATTCACAAGGGTTCTCTGAACAATATTTGTCTTATTAAAATTAGTGGGATTCATCTTCTTGAGTAATTCCAAAACCTAGCCTATAGTAGGTTCTTCTGGCTTCTTTCCTATAGGAGATTTGTCACCCTCCCTTTTATTATTGTTCTTAGGATTAAAAAGCTTTGGATCATCCCTCCTACCCAGTTTACTAGATGCCTTCCTATTATTCTCTATATTTACTACAATTTTATAGTCTATACATACCTCATAACTTGAAATAGTCTATACATACCTTTCTAGAATCTTACATTGAAATCAAATGTGGACTCATTTGGATTCTTCTTGATGTTGTTGAATTCATTCAGCATGAATCCTGCATTAGTGTTGTCTCCATATTTCTCTTTGAATAATTTCTCCAAATCATTCCATGAGGTGATACTATCATCAGGCAACCTCCTAAACCAATCCCTTGCATCCTTAGTTAGTGAATGCAGAAAAAATTTCATTACCATATCTTCATGTTCAACTTCATAATCATTCAACATATCAATGAAAATTCTCAAATTTTCTTCACCGGTAACAACATTATTCCCAGAGAACTTAGCCACTTTATCTATTAAATCAAACAATATGGGATGTGGGGCACCAGGAATACCAACAAATGATATTTTTCTATACTTTTCTAGGTATACAAGTTTCTTGTAGAAACCAAGAACATTTGAGGTACTAGCTATATTAGTTTGACTCAGAGGAGCAGCTTGGGATTGTTGAGGTGGGGCAAATGGGATTTGGGTGCCAATAGTGGATGATGAGGCAGGAGCCAATTGGGATATTCCCTGAGTTGAGATTATTGGACCACTAGCTGGTGTTGGAGTTGCAGGTGGGATAGACAAATTGGTCCATGAAGCCAATGTAGAATTAAATTTTATGAATTGGATTTTTCTCCTAGTTTCTACAACTTGAGCTTCATTCTCAACCTTCTAAAGTTCTTTTGCAAGATCTTCCCTCTCTTTTCTAGCCTTCTCTAGATCTAAATCTAATTTTGACATGGAGGGTTGTATAGGTTTTCTTGGTATAGCTTGAGGCTCATTTATTTGGATTCCTATAGCTTTTCCCTTCCCTTTATCTAGAGCTTTTATAGTGGGCTCTACAGGGTCCACTTGAATAGTTTTATAAGCTTGGACTTGAGAAATAATTGGTTCTTGCCTTTGATTTAGTCATTTTTCTTGTTCTTAAACTTTAGCTCTCAGATTGTCTACATCACCAAATACATCAGTATGGAGAGTTGTGGTATTCTCTTCTAACTTTTTGTTCTGCTCCTTCAAAGTAGCCATCCTTCTTAGCAAAGAATCCCTTTTTATTATGGCATCCAAGGTGGCTCGCTCCTTTTCTTTTTCAAGACGAATGCATTTAGCTTCTTCATCAGCAATCCATTTCTTCAGAACTCCTATCTCAGAATGCACTTCTTTAGGATCTACAAAAGTAGTCTCTGAATTAGCAAGATCGTCTAGATATATAAGGTTGGGCTGCACATATGGGGCTACTCTAGGATTAAAAGGATTATCAAATGAACTCCTAAATCCTAGCCTATAGTTCATGTCTACTAAAGGATCTAGCCTCGATGAAACAATTCCTACTGTGGACACATCTTTGTCCTAAAAGACTCTCTCATCTGGTAATGGGGTACTAAAAATGCCTCCTAAGAGTCTTGTAGTTTCAGATTCAGAACTAAGTGAAGAAGACTCTCTTCCTAATGTTGGTTGATACTGGGAATTGATGAATGCATTTCCTTTTGGTTTCCAGGTGGGATTTGGATCTGTCCTTTTCTTATTTTGGTTCTTCCTACAACCTTGGGGTTGATCAGTATACATTGGTACATTAGGATTGGCTCTCATTTAAACTCTTGTGTTCTTTCTCTTGGCAGCCATATTCACCTTTTGTTAAAATAAGCACTAGCTTCAAAACCTTGACTAAGTTGCCACCCTATTCTCGGGAAAATATACAATGACACTTATTGTTGGCTCAAAGAAAACAACACACAAGTAAAAAAAAATATCTAACATAGATAGACCAATCACTGATGCTGTAAGACTACAACACTTGCTTGTTAGATAAGACACTTGGATAGGCAAGATACGTTAGTGTGTAGCGGTGGTACTTGGGCTATTCTCTCTTTAAATTCTCAAGGTTTGTCACTAAAATATTCCCTTATAACCATGGGTAAAACATAGATAACCTAACACACACATACACAACAAGGCCAAAGAAACTGCAGTACTTTTTATAGATGGGTTGGACAACTCCCCAGTAGAGTCGCCATTTTGTTGGTGTTTTAAAATGAACTAAAACTACTAAGCAACAAAATACTAAATACCAAGATGAAAGTACTCATACAGTCTAAAGAATGGCCAATTCTTGTTAACAATTGCATGTGCAAAGCATTTGGGCCCAACTTCAACAAAACCAAGAGTGGTTTTCTACTCTTTTGGCTTTGCAATACTAGGGTGGGTATACCCAGGGATGATTCAAGATTGGGAAAAATGTATGAGAATTATTTTTAGTTTCATTCTGATTCTCATCTCAAATCTTCAAATACATACACAATTCTTGATAACTTGATAAACACATCCCATATAATAGATATGGCCAAAAATTATTCTATAGATCTACAGATGTTCCTAATTAATAGTGGCTAACTAAAGCTAAAACATTCCATGCAGACAAGTACTGGCTAGCCTTGAAGATCTACAGGAAACAAAAGTAAAATTGATTTAATTCTATATTTTTCATAACCATTTGTGACATATTCCTCTTTCGGCTGGGTCACATTTGATCAATGCCTAATCCATTGGGGTATAGAGTCTATTAAAAATTTCTAAATCTAATTTGTTGCCTTACAACAAATTTTATCAGCAATTCTTATGAGAATTTATCATTCAAAACCCTTTCCACTACTAGAGAAACCTTATCACATTCACCAAAGCTTTTACTTAATCCATTGAATTAACAACAGTGATAAACTAATATACAACCTATCTAGATTGCTTTCAATTGCACAAGCCTTTACTTATACAATATCAAGATAACCAAGTAATTGAAAGGAGATAGGATTCAGAAAGAACTGATATGGGGATAGTTTACAATTTGTATTCAGTTTTTTTGAAAATTGTATACCATTTACAATAGACTCAGAATGACCTTCAGAAAGAAACACAACTCATTCTATATTCATGTATTCTCAGAGAATTGATAGAGAAAATACATCGTAAACTTGCTTTCAAAAGTTTGGACCAAAGATAGACTAAGCATATCAGTTAGAAAAATAGAATTTGGACCCTCCTTTAGCCTTGGAATCTCACTTAAATAGTGTATGATGCAACAAGCTTCAGGCTAAGAGAAAGTGACAGGTGTCTTTTATAGGAAACATTTGCATACACTTATCACAAGATGATAAAAATGTGAGTAACAGAAAAAGTTTTACATCGAACATTCCTTTTGTGGGCCCTTTCTGTTACATCCTCTGGAATTGGTATAATGATTTGATTCTTTTATCTATCTAATTACTTGGAATAAATGACCATGAGGCTTGAAAGTGATGTGTAGCTCCTTGATTTATCTATAAGTTTACTTTAACTTAGGGATTTTCTTTGTCTTTTTCATCAACTGTTAAAGTAACAGTTACATTTGCATGATCTTTTGCCTCATCATCTTCTGAAATCTGCTCTATAGACATGAATTTTTCCTTCCACTTATTATAGACAACATCATCTGGCCAATCAAAACTTAGAATTTCTCTTTGTACAGTTAAAAGGGAATTTGCAATTGTCTCCATATTAATCAATTCTTTTGAAATAGAGTTGTAAAATATCTGCACTTTAAGCAACTCCTCATTTGTTATTGCCCACAATAGATAGCCAGCTTCATTTATAACCCTATTTATTCTCTCACAAAAAGCTTCATCTAGCTCCTTCTTGCATTCTTCATTTTCTTTTGTGTTATCAACTGACTTTAGAGCACAAGGGAATAAATCAATTTTTTCTACAAAATACTTGGAAAGGCAATTGGTTAATCTTATATAGAAAGAATCTTGTTTATCATCAAAATCCTGCAACTTATTTAGTAAGTCAAAAATTCCTTCTATCTGATGATATGTTAAATGAATAACAGATATACACATAGCAGTGATATCTAAGCTTCTCTATGTCCACTTCTATACAATGGGTCTGAATATATCTTCATTTTCTTTAATTCATCCCTGATTGCTGAAATCTTTGACAATTGATCAAAGAATGTGGGCCACTCTATTCTGTCTATTAAATACATAATACCATGCCTCAGTTTTTCTTCATGCCGATTGTTAAGCTCTACATGCATGGCATACAACTTATTCTTCTCTTCTTCAAAATCATCTGTAGTATAGAACTAAGGTCTTTTTGGAGTATTAGGTATCTCAACTATTGGAGTAGACTTGAAGGGTTTAATAGGTGGCCTAGGGCGGTAGGAAATCCTTGTTTTGCTAGTTTCTCCCATTTTTCTTTTCCCCAGTACCTTCTCCATTTCAAACACTTTGTTTTCTAGTGACTGTATCTGTATACCCCTTTCCTCATATGCTTTCAAAACATCTTCAAACCTAGCATTGAGTTGGGTAAATCTATCTTCTTCCTAGCCATATACAACACCACAAAATTTTAGCACTTCTGAGGCCATTCCCATTATTTTCTTACTACCCACTTCACCAGCCCTATATACTGTCAATGTACCAGTATGCTCAGCAGAGGGAAACTCATGCATTCTTGTATTTTCTCTCTTTTCCATGGACCATATAACAAGGGTATGGTGGTCATCACTAAATTTGACTCCTCTATGAGCCTATAATATTTCTTCAATAGTTGTTAGTTGAACATCATTCTACTTCCTTACTGAATCAAAAACAATAGCATTTTCTATATCCAATTCTGATAGAAGGAGGACTCTTGACTGTCTAACTATTTTCCTCCTAGCTTCAGGAGTAAACTAGGAAAAATCATTCAAAAAAATTGATTTCACCTGTCCCTTAATAACTGGGTTAGGTTTATCTGGTTGCTTAGCCTTTAGTTTCTCACAGGCTTTCTCAAAATTTCCCATATTTAATCTCCACAAAAACTGAGCAAAAGCCCTAGATCTTACAAAATTTTCATCATTAATAAATCTTTCAGAAGCCTGGGAAACTATTGGGTCAATTTCCTCACCTTGGTAATCAGCGATGGTTAGGTCCAAGGAAGGTGTAGGAGGTTCTTGTGGCTCTCTAACATCTAGGTCTATAGAAGTGACAATCACATCCCCTTCTCCACCAATTTGTCTAAATTGTTCCCTTAGAGATGCTTCATCATCTATCTAGATTGGGGACTGGCTTGGGGAGTATTGTTCCTTTTGAGAAGAAGAAGACCCCTGCTCTAATTTTTTCCTTTTTGGAGAGCTGGCTGTAGATGGACTTCTTGACCTTGGCTTCTGATGAGGGGGTGCATGTTGCACATTTTGAATCATGACATAACCTACCCTTTTCTGCAATGTATATTGGCTAGGAGCTACCACATTTCTACTGCTTATTCTTCTTTGTACTTCTGTAACCTTGTTTGGATGTGTCTCAACATACATAGCTTTTTTTTTATTCATGGTTTGAATTATTATGGAAAAATTATTCATTAATGCTTGTATTTTAGCTCCCTAGTATTTCTTATCTTTCAATGGGTCATACTGGGGTTCAAAAGCATTAATGAATTCCAGGGTCTTACTAAAAACTATTCATTTCTCTTTCCTCAATTCTTCTTCCTGCAATGTGAAGATATTTTTTACTATATCTTCTGGATAGTAAACTTTATGTAACATATGAGATGCTCTCACCCTTTCTTTTAAAAGGTCATAGAATCCTTTAGGGTCAATGAATCTGGCCTGAGACTCTACCATGTTATATCTATCCAAAAACAAATTCAGGTGCTTCCACCCTTTTCTGACAAAGAAAAAATCATGCACCATAGTAACAATTGGAAAGAAAGTGCCCTTCTTAATCAATTCCCTCTCATCTATAGTGCCTATCTACCATAACAGCTCAACAATTCCTATCTTCAAGGGCACATGAAAAGGCAACACATGTCGCTCTCCTACAAAACCATATACCCTTATCATAGTTGAATGAACCCTAGGAATTTCACAACAATAGATACTTTAAAATTACTTAGAAAGTCACAAAGTGCTTACCTGCTAGAATTCGCACTTCTGCACTATGTGATATCTTCTGCAATTTTACTAGAGTGTTAACCAAGAATTTTTGTGCCCTGGCTCTAAAAATTTTGTATGCCCTGATGTTCTCTATGTGCTTTGGTGGTTCATTAATGATGAAATCATGGGCTCTTCTCATACATTAAAATTGCATGCACAACGTCTGAATCATATTTAATCTTAGTAATCGTTGCCCACAATTTACACCCAAGTTTGAATCCCATCTGTAGATTTTACCAGATCAGATGGTTTTGATTTAAAAATTAACAAGCTTTACGACTTTTAAAATGATGCTATATGTCACAAATTCACTTCCCCGCATTATTTAAATTCCTTGCATCTTAGAATTGTAGGGAAGCATCGTTCGTTGATCAAGACAAGATCGATAATCGGATTAATCCACTTTCTAATAAAAACTTGTTAGCTGTATTGACCAATAAGAAATCACTATATGAGCTCATGCTATCTGACAACATTCCATGCCAGTAGATCCCATATCTTCTTCTGAGTGAGCAAGTACTTGGCATCATTCAATCCACGTGTCATGCTAGCGCATTCCTACTTTCCTTATCTAACGAGTATCTTCAAATTGTGGGATTGTGCTAGTCATCGATCTTCGAAAGATCAATGGCAATACTAATTCTATCCTACAAGGAATCTAAGAAAAACTTTTGACGTCACCATGGAAACGTGTCTGCAAGGTGCATTCCTGCTTTGTTTAAACTTTTCTCAAATTAAAAATGTGGAGAAGCACCTTTCGTTGATCAGGATAAGGATCAATGATCAGAAACAATTCTTCATTTTATGCTCGCATTATCCACTTGGGCCAATGACATGACTACTTTTAACCCGCATGTTTTGACTATTGTATTTATTTCTAACACCTTTCTGGCCCACATCATAAGTAGCTCCAGCTAAGCACAATTGGTAGATCTTATGGTGTGACTTCTGCATTTTTCCATAGTCTAGCCCCACTGTGACACGCGTCGCAAAGGCGCATTCCCACTTTTCTTATCTAACTTGTAGCTTCATAATGTGGGATTGCACTAACCGTAGATCTTTGAAAGATCTACAATTGATAAGTCTTCATTTTCATTTAGTAGTCGAACTCCTTTAGTGGCACATCTGGCAGTATACATCATCAACCATCTACAGTATGGCACATTGCATTACAAATACCTGACCCCACCTTGCCACATGTCAAAAATCTGCTTGCCCGCATTACTTATTTCCTGTACAGTTTCAGATTGTGGGCATGCACTAGGCTTTGGTCTTTGATGGATCAACGGTTATAGAAACTTCACCATTTGAGTAGCATATTGGATAATAGTGACAAATGATGTTCCAACTCCTCTGACACACGCCATAGAGGATGTCTCACCATTATTATTTTTTATTCTTTAGAATGGCAGGCCCATCTCATCAGACCATGCCACTTGTCCAACTTTTTCTTCCCTGCATTATTTATCTAATGAGAATCTCCTTCTTGTGGGAAAGTGTTAGCCCTTGATTGAGATGAAATCAATGGTTGACACTTCTTGGTGATAAATTGCATACCTCTATTGTGAATCCACCAATAATATTGCAAGAAAATCAAGATGTGTGCAAAAGTACTAACAAACCTGCAAAAGTTCCTGATAATTTATGATTCACTAGAATTTAGGAATGTAAAGGCTACGTGTCACCAAGTTGCATACTCACACTATTTAAATACCTTGCATCTTAAAATTGTGGGTATGCAATACTTGTTGATCTGAACAAGATCAACGATTAAAAAAACTTTGCATCATCAGAGGTAATTGCTAATAGAATGATTAAGCAATTTGTATGCTAAGCACAATCATGTAGATTTAAATAAAATTATAATGACCTCATGCTTATGCAAGCCCTCCCTTAGGAAAAAAAAATCATTGAAAGCATTTTTCTAAAAATATTTTGAGGGTATTCTAAAACTAGGGAAATCTAATGATTTGAAAAACACAAGGAATAAAACCCTAATTTTAAAAATTTCAAGACATAAATGATTTTTCAGAAGATTTTCCCTTATCCTCTGCATAGTGAAAAATCAGGCCAATAGAATGGATGCTTTACAATCAGAGGACGCCTTTGAGAAGAAATATTTTCTTACTCCAAATTTATCTTTGCAGAAATTTAAAGGGTTGCAAATTAAATGGCTTGGATAAGAAAAAATTTCTTGATACAATATTAAAAAAAATTTGACCAAACACTGGTAGAAATTTTGACCAATTCTTGATAGTTTTCTACCAAGAATTGGTCAAAATTTTCAGCAATTATAAAAAAAATTCATCAAAATTTCCACCAATTCTAAAAAAAATTCAACCAAACATTGGTGGAAATGTTGATCAACAATGAAAAATCAGAGCTATAAAAAATTAATTTTTTTTGATGAATTTATTGGTCAAAATTTTGACTAAACTATAGGTTGGTTGAAATTTCAATGAGAAAATTTTCCATGTACTACTTGGTTAAAATTTCAACCAACTTGGGTTGAAATTTTGACCAAAATTTGTCAAAAATTAAGTCCAAATTTACTAGTGTAAAATGCCACTTGCTTGAATATTTTTGAAGTGTAGGCTAAAACCAAGCTTAGTGCAACACAATCAGTGGTCCAACAATTCTGAAGAACATTTGAGGATGCTTTGTGAGATGAAGCCATAAGACAAGCATTCAAGATTGAAGAGGTCTATGCAAGTGGTAGAGATAATAGAGAAGTTCAAGAGAAAACATCTTGACATCATTTTAGTATAAAGGGGAAGAAAACCAAGATGTTGGAAATTCAGTTTTGACACATAGAAGAATTTTAGTTTTTTTTTAAACATGTCATGAAGGTGAACAAATGAGCTTTGTTAGAGAGGTGTGCCAAAAATTTTCAAGAAGTAGTAGTGTATTGACAATTAACTACCAATTGCTAATTTAGAGCATTACTTGCACTGGAAATACATTTTGACAATAGTTTGACTCCTAGAAATGCTTAGAGAAGGCTCAGCTTCCATTTTTAGAGCTTCTAGAGACTCCTAGATCATCTTGTAACTACATTCTTCTTAACTTCTCATTCTTCCATTCTTTTGTGTCATGTAACATCTCATGCACCAATTAATGAGTATAAATAGGGTTTGAGACCTACTTAGCACCATTTAGAGAGTTAGTTTGTATATACTTAGAAAATTTTTTTATTAGTTTTTAGCATGTGTTTACATTTTAAGAAGTCTCAATCCTAATAGAAAGGGTGGAGACAATTTCTTATAAATGCATGGATGTAATATGCACTCCATGCTATTATTTTTATGCAATAATATATGCTATTGGTGCTCTCATTCTAAGTGTAGTTAATCTAGTTGAAGTTTGTTATTTTTGTGAATGCATGCCAATGAATAATAATGGAGCCAATGGTTTTATTATATTGTTATGATTGTGTGACCTTTTAGTTCTTGTGTTTGTCTCATGTGAATAAATTTTACTGACATAGAAAATTGGAGAAAAGATTACCTATTGTTCTTAAAGAACAAAAATAAAGAGGTTTTCAGTTGAATTGGTTGTTTCCCCATCTATTCCAAACAACATTACAAACTTCTAAGTCCTCCAAGATGAAAAAAATATTATCAAGCTTAATATGTGCAATGGCCTTTTCAAATGATAGGAGATTGATGATACTCTTGATGATAAACCTCAAGACGATGAGCTAGAGGATGAAGATGGGATTATAAATTTTTAGCTCAATACTTTTCCTAAGGGGATGGTAGAGTTGGAACATATCTTTGATTGAGAAAAATTAGTGTATAGTAAAAGAACTATTCAAGTAAAGGGGATTGAAGAATGCAATTCATATAATCTGGGTACGGAAGAAGCTCCTAAGATGGTGAGAATCGAAAAGGCATGTAAAACTCAATAATGAGAAAGTATGATTCAATTACTTATAGAATACAAAGGTTTCATAGTATGGAGTTATGAAGAACTCAAGACATATGATGTTGGAATCATCACTCATGACATTTTGTTAAAGCCTGATGCCAAACATATTCATCAAAGATGGAGACTAGTGAATCTCATAATTGAGCCTTTGATAATGAAAGAAGTCCAAAAATTACTTGATGCTAAAATTATTTTCCAAATATGACATTCTACATGGGTTGCTAACTTGGTTCCAATAAGGAAAAAGACTAGAGAAATTATCCTTTGTGTGGATTTTCTCAATTTGAGCCTAGCTTCCAAGAAGTATAACTACTCTTTTCCCTCGGTTCATGGAGTACTAAAAATTGTGAATCGGTCTAAAATGAAGTATTTTATAGATTGAAGAAGATAGGTTGAAGACTGCATTTACAAAAAAATGGCGAACCTTTGCATATCGAAGGATTCCTTTTGGATTGATCAATGCATGAGCCATATTCCAAAGAGTGACAGAAGAAGCATTCAAAGGCTTGATAAACAAATGTATAGTTATCTATATGGATGCCTTAACTATCCTTTCAAAAGATCTAAGTACTCCTATGAAGTGTTCATTCAGGGTCACAAAAGGAAAGCTTATCGGTCATATTATTTCTAAAGTTGGGATATCCATTGATCCTAAAAGGGTAGAGGTGATTCTTAATCTGCCACCTCCTCATAGTCATAAAGAGCTGAAATATTTCTTCGGGAAGATCTCTTTTGTGCATAAATTCCTTAATGGATTAGCTTAGATAGTAATAACTTGCTAAAAAAGAGAGAAAATTTTGAATGAGTTCCTGAAATAAAGAAATCTTTTGAGGACATCAAAGTAGCTATATCCACAACTTTCGTATTGGTAAGTCTAGATTACAATTTGTCTTTTAAAATCTACTCCTTTGCTTCAAAAGATCCATGTGTCAATATTATCACTCAAAAGAAAGACAAAGAGGATGAAAGATCTATTGCATTCTTGAATCTTACACTAAAGAAATTGAATTAAACTATTCCAATCTTGACAAAAAATTATTTAATCTAGTAAATGCACTCAATAAATTTCTTCATTAAATACTCAGGAGCAAGGTATTTTTAATTGTGCCAAATCTTGTTGCCAAAACATTATTAATGTAAAATGAGTTAAGAAAAAGTCAAGCAAAATGGATGGCTATATTATAAGACTTCAATTTAGAGAATCAATCAATGAAATTGGTGAGAGGACAAGGACTAACTAAGATGATAGTTGGTAATGAGATTGATGTTGACAATGAAATTGGATTTGATGAAGAAATCAGCACCAATAATCAACAAAAGATCATATTATCTCAAGTGGATATTGATCAAGGAATAATCATAGATGTATGGTATTAAGATATTGTCTATTATATTTTGTAGAATCAATACCCTAACTAGATGAATAGTTCCCAATTCAGAGGATTCAAGATGAAATGTGAATTCTATATGCTTCAAAATAGAAAAAATTATTAAAAAAACTATTAGGGAATTTATTTGAAAGGTGTGGGAAGTGAAGAAGTGAAAGAAGTTTTGGAACAATTTCATGAAAAGTATGATATGGGATACAGATAAGCAGAGGCTACAACCCACATGATTTTGAGATCAGGTAACTTTTGGCCTACCATCTTCAAGGATACATTTGAACATGTACATTCTTGCCACATTTGTTAGACAAGTGTTAATAGAGAGAAAGAGAGACATCCAACTATGCCACTACAACCAGTGTTTGAGGTATGTCCTTTTGCAAAGCAGGGGTTGGAATTTATTGGACTAGTAAACCCACCATCATCTACATGAAATATGTCTTTCCTTATAGATGAAGACTATTACATGCATTGGATAGAAGCTAAGACTTTTCAAAATTGCACAAAAAGAGTGGTTAATAATTTCTTGGAAGAACACATTGTCATGAGGTTTGGTATGTCACTCTTCCTTGTATGTGATAATGTGTTATCTTTTGTGTAAATCTTCCTTATGCAATGGGTACTAGACAATTAGGTCATCATCAAGTTCTCATCTAATTACTATCCCCATGGGTATGGTGTGGCTATGTCCACTAATAAGAAATTGATCATAGTGATAAAAAAAATTCTATAGGAAAACCCAAAAGATTTGTACACTTAGCTAAATATACATAATGGATGGATAGAGTCACGATTAAAAATGCTTTGGGGACATCTTCACATTTACTCATCTATGGACAACAACCAATATTCCCACTTAATCTCAAGATTCCATTTTTGAAATTCATGAGAGGGTATGTTGAGGATGTAGACAGAGTTTAGATCTGATTAATGAGTCTCTTGGAATTGGATGAGAAACAACTAGTAGCTTTAGAGCATATAGTGAAACATCAGGTCATTATTAAATGGTGGTTCAAGAAGAAATCTGAAATCAAATCTTTCAAAATATCCAACCTTGTTATCCTATGGGACAAGGTGAAAGAAAATTCAGGCAATCACACTAAGTTTCAGTGCTTGTGGATTGGCCCTTATCAAATTGTGGAGATTTTGGGAGAAAATACTTTTAGGCTAAGTTTTCTACAATGGTAATTGGTTCCATTGCATGTTAATGTCTAGTTTATGAAATATTACTTCAAGGAGTAAAAGAAAAAAACATTTCAAAAAAAATAAAACTAAATAAACAAAAATAAAATAAAATAAATTTTTACTTTCTACAAGTGTGTTTACTTTTAGTTATGTGTTTAACTAAAGTTTTGTGTTTGATTTAAAAGTAGTGTCTGCCACTTTTGGTTAGTCTAGTGGTTAAGGGAAATCAAGGCTCTTTCTTGACATATCTAATAGATCTCTCTTTTTGGTTTTGATTTTAGGGAAGAGGTATTACTTTGTCAAATCATTCAGATGATTTTGTTTCTTGTAGAAATTGAAAACTGATATGGCTTGCATTTGTAAAGAACTTTCAGTCCTAAAATTAGAGTTGTAGATCAATAGCTCTCAACACTTTGTGAACTATAATGATTGACTATCTTGGTGATTTTTGAATCTAGGTCAATAGTATCAAGGTATTATCCAAACTTTCTAGTTCAGATAAAGGGTCTCTTCAATGAACTGCTAAAATCACTGTCTAGCATGAGAGTTTCCCAAGAGTTCAATAAAAGAGGAACACATGGATTATCAAAATAAACAACAAATTAGGGAAAATACACCAATACCTTAGCCACACCATCTAAGCATGGTCAGGGTATAGAAGAAAAAAAAAATTATAGATGGTGTTAAAAATAAAGATTCCAGAAGATCTTAAAAGTTAATCAAACAAAGGGGATATGCACTCAAAAATGGATACCCACCCTCTATAAAAAACATTATCCACCCTATATAGAAACTTTCTTGAAGGAAGAATCAAGTGGAAACATGTGAGCTCTAAAAAGCAAATCAAAAGAGATTACTAAGAACTCAAAATATAAAATTGATAACTTGTCAAAAGCCATCAAAACAAGTTGTCTCATATGATTAGATAGTGCTTGATAAACAAGTTTTAAGAGGATTCCTGATGAATGCATTGACCGAGTAAAGGTTTTCTCCAAGTTTCTAGAAGCTTCTAAGAGACTACCCCTTGAGAGTCAAAGGAAATGAATACATTGAGCACACATTGAGTTTGAGGATTTAATATTCTAAAGTTTGGACTATTAAGGGACTTGAAAGTTGATTGAAGTATCCAAAATTTAGTTGTCATTTGATACATGTTAGAGGTATGCTTTCTAATGAAGAAATGGTTGTGTCATTTCTTCCCTTTTTTTGGGGCTATTTGTTGTGGACTCACAATGCATGCCCCATTTTTCTTACAAATAGGGACCCCCTAGTAAATTTTTTCCTATTAGGCTCCTAGCCTAGAGTTTGGGTCACTTTTGGACTCCCTTAGGAGGCTAGGTCAAGGCCCAATATGTGATTGGAAAGGTTTGGAGAATCAAAAACATAGAAGGATACCTTTTGAGGATATTTTAGCACTCCCAAGTAGGTGAACACATGTGCACTTTCATAAGGTGCGCATATGCACACCCTTTCAGAAGTGTGAAAATACATAACTTCAAAAGTGTGCATTTGCACACTCCTAGTGGTGTACACTTTTGCACCTTTCATAGTTGCACAAGTGCACATACCCTAGAGTTAAGCATGTGTGCACCTCTGGAGGTGTACACATGTAAAACCTCCTAGGTGCGCCTTTCCCAGCATCTATAGAAGACCCTGAACCCCCTTCCCTTTCTTCAATTCACATTTTCCTTTTCCACAACCTACACCTTCACAATTCTTCAAGTACACTCCTCTTTGCATCTAGCAAACAAGTAACAACATCAACAAAGGGCAGCTCTTTTAATAAAGGTGTGTACATGCACCTCCATAAGGTGCACATGTCCATACCTTCCAACCTCTGCACACAACCTAAAAGCCTAACTCCAAAGAATAATGATTTTCCACATATAAGCACCTTCGAACAAAAACATCAAGAGAAAAATGTTAAAACCTTAAGGCACCATGGAAGCATGCACATGTGCACCTCAATGATGTTTTCATGTGTGCACTTCCATGCTCATAAAAAGTACAGATGACTTCCCCCTAGTTTCCATGCAGTGTGCATGTAACTGCACATAAAAGGCTATTCAAAGGCCAAAACACACACTTGTGCACCTGACAAGGTATCTTAGCTACATAGAACTACATTCTAGGGGTTTTCAGAGGGATTTGACTATTTTGATTGCATTTTTGATTAATTTTGACCTATTTTTTAGTTAATTACAGTCTTGTTTACATCAAGTTTTAACCTTTTGACTAATATTTTCTTTTCTTGTACAAATAAGATGGCATCACCATCCTCTTAAATGGTAGAAAAGATAGCTTCTGAAATAGTAGCATTAAATCACCAAGGGCCACCCAGAAAGTCAAGATTTCAAGATGGACATCTCAAGATCAAAGATACAAAACTCAGGCATATAGACTAGAATGCATTCCTCACAATTTGCAACAAACCTAAGAAGAGATCTACAATGGTGTTAGCACTCATCCAATCAAGCCTTTTCAATGCAAAATATCACCCAAGATTAGTTCAATCTTCTAAACTGATAATGATGTTGGAATGTTCAAAATGGGAAGAGTACTTCTGAGAGTAGAGGTGAATCAAAAGTACCACACTTTTAACCTTTTCAAATCCTTTAAAGAAAATAAATAAAAGTAAATTATATACATGTTAAAAAATTAAATGAACATGGAATAAACACATGCATCAACACACATAACCCCAGATTTGGTAACCCAGAAATCCTCCAGGAATAAGAAGGTAAAATTGGGGTGGGGATGGTACCCACAAAAATTACTGTAGCAATAACTATTTGACCACTTCTGATAGTTTGCCCTATGAAAGGCCTACCCTATTAAAGGCTTTACACTATGTCAATTGTGACCTAGTTAGAGGATTTACAAACACTTTACATGAAGTGTCACTGTGTTAAAGGATTTAGTCACCTATTCAAACGATCTACAAAGTAGCTATTTTTCTAACCTATCAACATAGGATTTTCATTATCTAATACAATGGCTAGAGAGTATTAGAAACCTTTGACTTGATTTTTCACAATCTCTAATTGCTTATTTTAGGCACTTGATCTACTCATTCTAATCTTGATCTATTGAGATTTGATATTTGATCGTGTCTGTTCCTTTGTTCTGATCAACTATATATGTAATTTCTGCTCTATTCCTCTAAGTCTTTCACACTTCACACCGAATTTTTCTATAGTTTTTCCATAAACTATTCTCTTCCAGTTACAATGGGGTTTTTGTCCTCCTTTTAAATATTTTGAAGACTTAGGGTTAGGTATGGATCTACGATCCATGTTGAATCTTAAGTTCCCACTCATTCCTTCCATTTTTCTCATTAGTTGCATGCCTTCTCCATCTTTCTAATTGGTTGCATGCTGATTACATAGGAAATGAAAAATATTCAATCTTATCCTTATTATCCTTCAAATTCCTTCTATGTCAGGTCCAAAAATGGTTTACATTTGAGTTTTTGAGGGCACAAACTCATGTGTTGATTCTATGTTACTCAGCACATACTAAACTGCTAGTGCTTGACACATATACTATCTTGGATTGCTCAAAACCTATTACATTATGTCTTGCTCAGCACATGTATAGTTCTAGCTCACTCAACATATGAAGCATCCTAGTTTTCTTGGCATCAACTATGACTTGGCACCTATTTCTTACTCAGCACCTAATGTCACTTAGCACCTATTAGAATTCTAACTCGGCACATACTATGGCTTGACATACATAGTGCACTCGGCTTCAATGTAAAAAGTGATTAAGTGTGTTAACACTCAAATGTCAAAACCATTCTAAGGGCAACAATATCCCCCTTTGACATGAGTATCAAAAACACTTAACTTATCATTACTAATTTGTCCTTATGAGTACCCTATCCAATATGTTTTGCATATGTACAAAATTTCTAAATTTGTTCAAAATACCTTGTTACTCCCCCCGAGCTTATTGTGCCTTGACATTCTTGAAACCTAAATTCTATGCTGATGTGCTTGATACTCTTTATCTTTTGCCCTATTCCTATATTCTATACCTGTGTTCTGTATCTGATCTATCAGAGCTATGGAATTCCTGCATTTTGTATCAGATCTTAAATGGAATAGAACTATCTTCCATATGATTGCCAAAATTTTGTATTTCCCCCTTTTGGCTATTTACAAACTTTCTTTTTTATTCTCAAAATGAATGAAATAATGTAATCAAAATTTATATTATTCTCCCCCTTAGTTATATCTTCATCAAAATATTATATCTTCCTTATATCTCCCCTAAAACATATCTCTCCCCCTTTTTGACACTAATGTCAAAGGGTTCTAAGGAGTAATAGCATATTTTGCCAAAAATGTGCTATTTACCTCCATTATTATTTTCAAAGCTACATCCCAATTCTCCAAAGCAATGTCAAGTGACTTGTGTTGGATTGAAATCTCTACAGCAAGATGTACAAGTCCATCCAATGTAAAGAGATTTGGATCTTTCTTTAAAATAGTTTCAACATAGACTTGTTCCTTGTGGAGGACCTCCAAATGTGGGGTGATAGAAGATTGAATCTACATTAATTTAGCCTTTATATTGCCTTCCTCTACTATGAGTACAGCTAACTCCCTTTGAGTGTAAAGTGATTGTGCAAAATGCTTCTCACTTTGAGCTGGATCTTTTGGCAGTTGCATGCTAGAAATCTTCAAATTTCCTTCCAAGCTCAATAACCTTTGATTTTTTTCTTGTGTGAAGTTGGAAAAACCACACAACTTCTTGTACAATGAGAAAATGTTCTCAAGTATAGCTTTGACCTTGTCAATTTTCTTGCCAACTCTACCTATTCAAGTGCTAGGTCAGTGCAAGAAGTTGGGTCTCACTTCTGGCCAAAAAGTGGAAGTGTTTTTCCTGTTTCTGAAATATTTTGTCAATTGATGCCAAAATTTGAGCCATTTAGAAATTAAATATAAAAAAACTTCAAAAATAAAAATTGTAGTGCATGGAATCTACTTTTTGAATATGTAATTTATTTGTATACCCATATGATAGATTATTTTTTTGGTATGGATCTTTAAAAACCACTTCTTCAAAATGCCTGTTTTAGGACCATACCACGCTCGTGTATAGACACCATAATTTGACACAAATGAATGAATTTTTGTGAATCCTTTTAAATGGAGTTATCTGACACACCAAAGATTTATGAGAATATTTTTCTTGAATTTTTTAATGAATATTTTTTTTTATTAATTTTTAATTGTCTATAAAAAAAATTTAAAACCTCTCGTGTACTGACACCATAATTTGATCAAAATTTCACTTTTTTCAATTTTTTTTTTTAACTTCAAAAGAATGGAATGTAGATTGATGACATATAAATTAATTTAAGAAAAAATATAAACTAAAAAAGTTATTAAATTTTTAGTGAACATTGCTATTTTACATTTAGGTACCAAATTTGATTAAAAAATTTAAAAAAATAGTAAATAAAAACATAACTCTGTAAAATTTATATTTTTAAAATTAGGATAGTGAGAACTCTAATGGGTTTTTGTTTCATTAAAAAAATTGATCAGGAAGACTCTCTAAAAATTATGGCAACGCATGAATTTGTCAGTTCAATGCCTTAGCCAAATCTTAAGAGGCCAAGGCATAGGCTTAGTCTCACCAAGCCTATCCCAAACCAAAATCTGAGGCAGGAAAAAAAAATCCCGCCTCATGTTGTAAGAAATGGGCACCCATTATTTGAATTTCAAAAAATGGGTACCCATTTTGAAAAGCTAAAAGCGACATGTAAAATCTACCAAAAACTTAAAAAATTGAATTTTTAAAAAACGGGTACCTGTTTTTTACTTTTAAAAAATGGGTACCCAATTTTTAAAAAATGGGTGCCTGTTTCTTAAAAATTTAAATTTTTATTTGTTTGAGAAACGGGTACCCAATTTTTAAAAACAACGGGTGCCCATTTTTTAAAACTTGGTTCCCGTTTCTAAGAAGTTTCATTTTGCAGATTTGACTTTCGCAAAATTGCGACCCAACTTTGTGCATTCACCCTGCTATACCACTTGATATCTTCTCATTTACTTTCCCCTAAAATTTTCTCTTAGACCATTCCATAAGTTTAACATTGGTGTCCTAGTCTTCATTAGTCACTTGGTCAACTATATCAAATAGTTGTTTTATTATTGAATTTGCTTCATTTGGTGACTGTAAGATGAATGCATCCATAGAGATGTCCTTAATGTCATTCAATGCTTGCTTGTGTTTATGCTTTTTTCTGTGTATCTCCTACCTCTTCCTTTTATCTAAAGCATCTTGCATTTTAGTGATTTGAGCAATGGTGATGGTGTTGGAAATATTCAAGATATGACAAGTTACTGAGAGGGGAGGGGTGAATCAGTAACTTTTAAAATTTCAAACAATAAAACTGCATACTGATATATTCACCATTCATCCAAGTAACCTATTGTAAGCATGAAACAAAATCATTTGCAACACTTGAACACACAGATTTGGTGACCCAGAAACCTTCCAAACAGAAAGTAAAACTGGGGTGGGGACGAAACTCACAAAGCTTCGTTACTGCAGTATGAAGTTGGCCGGTTAAGGCTTACAATGACCACTTCTAGTGATCTACCCTGTTAGGAGCACAAAGGATTGCTAGATCCACCTTGTTAGAGGATTTACAAACATACAATAAAGTATGCACTCTATTAGGAGATTTACAAAAGACTGTTAAGTCTACCTTGTTAAAGGATTTACAAAAATTGATTCACCTGTTAGAATGAAATAGTGGATCTGATTACAACTGATTGCTAATAAGATCCGCTATGCTCTGATTCACCTTGATGTGATAGATAAAACTTTTTTGCTCCAAAACTTGACCTTGCCGAATACCTTCACAACTCAGCACACATACTTTCGCACGCATGTATTTCTTTCACACTTTCACATTTTCATTCATTACCATTACTTTTGAATGATACAATACATTACATATATATACCATCCAAATAAACAATACATGCAAGGTCGGCCAAAACAACAAGTGCAAATCTCTATACAAAGTCGGCCCAAGGTAAAAACTCGGGTTCACTAAACTGACTCGGTGTCCTTCTGATACTCGGCATCCACTGCGTTACTCGGCATCATCATGCACTCGGTAGAAGTGAAGGCACGGTCCATACTAAACACTTCGAGTAGTTCTGAACTCAGTAACCACTGGAGACTCGGTAGAAGATATGTCACTCGGTGAACACTTCTATCTGAACTGTAGCTCGATGATCAAAGGAAACACTCGATAGAACCTTGTGACTCGGTGATAGTTAGCTTCCTTGATAACCGTCTGAGCTCGGTAAAATTAATTTCCTTGATAACCTCAAGAGCTCAGTTATCACGAAGTTCTCGGTCAATACAAAGTACATCTTCACTCGGTCAAAACTGATTCCTTTCTTTACCTCGAACACTCGGTAAACACTGACTTCTTTGTTCACCTCGATCACTCAGTAAACACTGGCTGCTTTGTTCACCTCGATCACTCGGTAAACACTAACTTCTTTGTTCACCTCGATCACTCGGTAAACACTGAGAACTAGGTAAAGCTTTGCTTACAAAGGAATGTCCGGTGAGAGCTCGGTAAGCATTCAAAATCCAATAAGTGTTGTAACTAATGACAAAAATGTATCATAATGCCAACAATCTCCCCCTTTGGCATTAGTGACAAAAACACTTATGAGACAAAATTTATCTGACATGCTGATGACTAATTCTGAATATACATAGCTTCGTTATATACAACTCCCCCATAGAATGTACATACAGTATTTACATGAGCTGTATATCTCTTCCTTTATACAATTTCTCCGAAACACTTATTCACCCATAGTATACATATCCAACAATAATCTCCCCCTTTTTGACAATAATTCCAAAGAATAAAAGAATATATATACTTATATAGAAACACCAAAATGAGAGATGAACTCTGAATGTATCTGAAGAATAAGCTGGAGAGTCTTATCCCAATTCTCTTGCAAAATTTTGCAGGTGGAAAGAGCTACTTGAACTTCAGCCGAAAGTTCAATCACATGGTCTGCAATGGAGAAGTTATTATCATGGATTAATGTCTTTGAATGTGTAATGTGCTTTTGCATTGAATCCATGATGGGATGGATCATGTTTTGGATATCTATCAATGTAGATCGGATCCTTGCCTCTTCTCTCAACAGCTCTGCCTGCTTCTCTGACAAAAATTTGATCTTGAGGTGATGAGATGAGCTTGAACTGGGGTCAAGCATCAAGTTCTATGTGCTCACCTTCAGATCCTCATCAATTTTATTTAGTTTCTCTCTTATTCCCTTAGTGTACTCGGTAGCATCACAAAGCTTAGCAAAAAGAGATGTTACATTATTAAAAGAATTTTCCATATCTGCCAAAACTGAGGTTAATGCAACCTGATTTATTGCAATGTTTTGGGCTATGTGCCCCAACACCTTATTATCAAATTTCTTTGCTGCACGCTCAATCAGCTTTTCTTGTCCGAAGGCATCTTCATTGAATTTATTAACTGCCTCTTCCAATTGAATCAAAATGTGTTGAGAAGTATCAACATCAACACCTATAGCCTCAGTAATTATGTTCCGGGCATCCTCAATTATCCTGTATTCCTTATCCCTTTCCAATCTTAACTGCATCTGAGTAGCCTTTTTCTCAATAAGTTGACTAGCATACCTCATTTCTTCAATGGTAGCATTATCAAAGTTAATCTTTGGAATTACTATCTCTGTGTCCAAGTCAATGTCTTCAGGAATTTCCTTTCCAGTGATCATAAGTCTTAATGGTTGCTTTTGTTTGACTTCTGAGATGACTGGTTTGACCTTTGGAATGGACACAATCATAGAGACAAAAGGACTAGCAGTAAAAACTGGGATGCTTGAGGGTTGAGAGCCAATAGGAGTATGTACAGGGTCAAAAATTTGAGTATTGGCCAAAAATGGTGATACACTCGGTAATATAGTATCTACGCTCACTGTGCCTAAAGTAGATGGCAACAAAATTGTAGAACAAATTGGAGTAGTCAAAATTGGAGAACTCACAGCAATACCAACTGATGATGATGGAGTCGAGGAGGCCAACTCGGTAGATGAAGAGGGGTGCAGCTCGGTAGAAGAAGAGGGATGCAACTTGGTAGATGAAGTGGTAGTCACTTCCACTAATGATACCTGGAGCTGAGATATGACAAGTGTAGATGGTAAATCTGGTGTAGATGAACCTGCTAAAGCTGACTCCAACCTTGATGATGTCACAGGTTTAGCTGGGGAGTGAGGAAGGGATGCAATAACTGCTGCTGCAATTTTTACCGGATCATCCTCCTTATCTTCCTCTTCAGCTTCTTCCTCTTTGTCTTCTTCCTCTTTCTCTTCCATCATTGCATGCAATTCTCCAGGTGTAACTGTGATGGATGGAGCGCTATCTGATTCATCACTATTGCTGCTGCTATCATCATCCTTTATTTCTACTGGGTCTACACTGGGCTTATGTAGATGATAGATGTTTTTCCACATGTTTGTAGCATCATTTACAACATGCTCTATATCTTTGATCAAAATCAAACAAGTGTGGAATCTGATCATCATTTTACCTTCATAGGTTTTCAATTTAGATTTTACCTCTTCTCCAGTGAGGCTAGGCCGAAGATTCTTCAGGGATTGCTCATATATATCTTTTACCGTCTTGGTGGCTAACTCCCATCTTGATTGTACTCTCTCCAGTAGTTCTTTAGAGATATGAGGAGCAATCTGGTCCAGGGAGTATTTCCATTTTCCCATTTTGTTAAGTACCAGTTCCTCAATCTGCATTTTCTCTGCATTAGTCCTTGTCTCAAATTTTAATGCCTTGAAATTTGTGATGCCAGCTCCTTCTTCCAATGATTTGAGCCTTTTCTCGAATGTAGGTGTAGGTTTGACCAATACATGTTCCTGAATACCTTTTCTTGTCCTCCGAGTAGATACTGCAGTAGGCTGCTTCTTGGGCTTGGTAATGATTACCTTGCCTTTCTTCTTTGCCGGTTGCTCTTCTTCTGATTCTTCTTCTCCTTCTTCTTCACTTTCTTTATCTTCACCTTTTCCCTTGGTGAGCATAAGAGGACCCATTGCAGTTTTCAGTTTGGCCACTTTCCTCTTACCTTTACTGATGGCCTGTGGAATTTTGATTTCCAGTTCAATTCTGGCCTTTGCTTCATCATAAGTACCAAAAATCCGTTGCCTTGGGTCTACTGGCTCATTTACCAGTGCTTCAATGATATCCCTTGTTTCATCAATATTTACCTCATATGGAAGAGGTTTCACCCATGCAACTCGGGGTCTAACTACCTGTATGTACACCTTGTCACAGTCAACCATAAAACATACGTCATCTTTATATTCTTCAACAAGCCTAGGAGGAATTCTGAATCGGTTATTCATCCTCTCCTTAAAGTCTTCAAAATAGTTATCCATGATACTATCAAAATTTTCTCCCATCTCTGCTATAAACTCTTTAATCTGATACAAAATTGGGACATCTTTTCTCCATTCTACAGTTCCCTTTGATGGAAAGAATTTTTGTACATAAAATAGTAAACATATTAACAGAGATCCAAATTTATAGGGGTTATTCTTCGATTTCCTTATACTATCCATGTTCTTGTTTAACTGCTTCAACATTACTTCTGACAGATCAAACTCAAGATTCTTCTTTACAATTTTCAGGGCCAAATCCACAGCTTCACACGGTACACTATTTAACCTACTGGAGCTATATAACTTATATGCAATAATATGTATGCCAAATCTTAGTTCCGGATCTGTTACAGTGTTAACCTTCAAACCTCTACCATCCCACTCGGCTAGGGTTTGCCTCTGTAACTCATCCCGTCCTAGGGTTTCGGTGGTTTTGGCTTTGCTGAGCATCGAGAGACCCGTGATTTCATGAATCCTCTTCTTGGTTATCAAAACGGGTTGTTCCAACCACAACTGACCATTATGCACTCGACTCAAGATATACCTAATCCATTTGGTTTGGAATTTTCTAGGCATATGCGCGATGTGAGTCAAACCTTTAGTTTCCAAATGCTTGTGCTCGATTTTCAGAGAACCATTTACACATAACTCCGCTAGGGCATTATCCATGTCCAATGTCCCTATTTCTTGAATAGCACACTTAAAATGAGTGTGAATGTCGTTCAAGAGGAGTACCTTGGGTGAAATCTATGATTGAGCTCCATTGGGATCGAGCAATTCAGTGATGGCAAGAACGAGCTTGAATGTAGGTGCCTTCCATTTCGTTCCCTTCACAAGCATTTTGGAACCCTTCTTCGCCTTGCTGTTGCTGGTGCTTGCAGATGCCATTGCTGCTCGGTGAGTGAAAAAGTTTCGTAAGAATAATTCACTAGAAAATCTCTTCAAATCGCTTGAACTCACTTGAAAGCCTTTTTTTTTCTGTGTAAATCTCGAATTCGCGGTGAAAAATGAGGTCGAAATCTACCCTTTTGATAAAAAATTTGCCATTAATGTTCAGTACAGAGGTAGCTACGATCGACAGACTATCATCCACTAGCTCGGCTTAAACTTCACAACTCGGTGACCAAAAGAAAATAGGTTAAACCGACCTTAACTCGGTAAGAGAAGAACCAACAATGCTCGGTAAGTGCAACTTGGTGAAAGAAGCCTTATTGCACCCGACTGAGCTCGGTAAGGTCATGTACCGGCCATGATCCTGATGTATCTGAAATACTGATTTGATCATATTTTCATTCTAGGACTGTTTAGGATATTGCTTTGTAGATACAGTCTTGGTCTTATCCTGATGAGTCTTAATTGGAAATGGTAGAGTCACTCACTTCTTGAGTGACCATTCCATCACTTGAATTATCTGGCTCGGTAGACTTAGGAATCCATTGCTGCTTCATTTGCTTCCGAATATTGTCTACTTTGATTTTCTTCTCATCCTCGACTTTCTTTATGTTCATGCAGTTTTTAGATATATGACCAAGTTCTGTACATGTATAACATCTTACAGTGGTATCCATTTTTCTTAGGTGATGCCTTGCACAGTTTATGCCAGTATGACCATATTCTCCACAATAATGACATCTGCACCAAGTGTTGTAGTCCCAACCAAATATTGCTTTGACAAGTTGTTCAGCTAGATTAAATGATTTGGATTTGCATTGTGATGCCTTATGACCTTTCTTTTGGAATTTGTGACATTTACCTTCAAATTTTGGTTTCTCTTTGCATTCATTGGCTTTGTGTCCATGCTGATTGCAATTGTAGCACTTTCCATTAAATTTACCTTTTCCATTGCTCCAACATCTGTTAGATGTATGACCTAACTTACCACAGTGGCTGCAAGTAGGTCTTTGATTCTTTTGAGTACCCTGTTTGGAGGATTCACCTTCTTCCTTGTATCCAAGGCCTGCTTTACCATTTTGTTTATGAAAGTTTTCTTCATTTTGCAGATTCAATTGATCCATGTCCTTTTGAGATTTTACCATTCTCTCATTGACTTTTTTTTTCAAAGATTAGATCACTTTGTAAGCTTGCATTGATTTGCCTTTCAGTAATTAAGTCATTTCTCAAATTCTCATTCTCAGATCTTAGATTCATAATTTCTTCATTTGCATTAGATAATTGAGTTACAAGATTTTCAAGCTGAGAGGATTGATTATTCCTTACCTCTAATTCTTCAGCTGCCTTGTTCCTTTGCTCCAAGATTTCACATAGCCTGATGGACTGGATTTCTTGTTCCCTTTTGAGCTTTCTTACTTCTTCCTGCAGAGATCCATTCTTTTCTAAAAGTTCTTTGATTGCTTTGTCAGCTTCATCTGAACTACTTGATGGTGAGAGATCTTCAATCTTTTCTTCAACATACTGATGGTCATTCATTTGCCTTGCAAGTTCTTTTCTTCTTTTCAAAGATTGTGAAAGATTCTCTTTTGCTTCATTGATTTGAGCCATGGCCATTTTTAGATCTAGCTTTTCATTCTCAATAGATTTGTCAAGTCTGAATATCTCCATTGTCCTTGATCTTTGCTCAAGCTGTGAAACTTTTATCTTGAGAACCTTATTGCTCTGATACCAATTGTTGGAAATATTCAAGATATGACAAGTTACTGAGAGGGGAGGGGTGACTCAGTAACTTTTAAAATTTCAAACAATAAAATTGCATACTGATATATTCACCATTCATCCAAGTAACCTACTGTAAGCATGAAACAAAATCATTTGCAACACTTGAACACACAGATTTGGTGACCCAGAAACCTTCCAAATAGAAAGTAAAACTGGGGTGGGGATGAAACCCACAAAGCTTCGTTACTGCAGTATGAAGTTGGCCGGTTAAGGCTTACAATGACCACTTCTGGTGATCTGCCCTGTTAGGAGCACAAAGGATTGCTAGATCCACCTTGTTAGAGGATTTACAAACATACAATAAAGTATGCACTCTGTTAGGAGATTTACAAAAGACTGTTAAGTCTACCTTGTTAAAGGATGTACAAAAATTGATTCACCTGTTAGAATGAAATAGTGGATCTGATTACAACTGATTGCTAATAAGATCTGCTATGCTCTGATTCACCTTGATGTGATAGATAAAACTTTTTTGCTCCAAAACTTGACCTTGCTGAATACCTTCACAACTCAGCACACATACTTTCGCACGCATGTATTTCTTTCACACTTTCACATTTTCATTCATTACCATTACATTTGAATGATACAATACATTGCATATATATACCATCCAAATAAAGAATACATGCAAGGTCAGCCAAAACAACAAGTGCAAATCTCTATACAAAGTCGGACCAAGGTAAAAACTCGGGTTCACTGAACTGACTCGATGTCCTTCTAATACTCGGCATCCACTGCGTTACTCGGCATCATCATGCACTTGATAGAAGTGAAGGCACGGTCCATACTAAACACTTCGAGTAGTTCTGAACTCGGTAACCACTGGAGACTCGGTAGAAGAGATGTCACTCGGTGAACACTTCTATCTGAACTGTAGCTCGGTGATCAAAGGAAACACTCGATAGAACCTTGTGACTCGGTGATAGTTAGTTTCCTTGATAACCGTCTGAGCTCAGTAAAATTAATTTCCTTGATAACCTTAGGAGCTCGATTATCATGAAGTTCTCGGTCAATACTAAGTACATCTTCACTCGGTCAAAATTGATTCCTTTCTTTACCTCGAACACTCGGTAAACACTGACTTCTTTGTTCACCTCGATCACTCGGTAAATACTGGCTGCTTTGTTCACCTCGATCACTCGATAAACACTGACTTCTTTGTTCACCTCGATCACTCGGTAAACACTGAGAACTAGGTAAAGCTTGGCTTACAAAGGAATGTCCGGTGAGAGCTCGGTAAGCATTCAGAATCCAATAAGTGTTGTAACTAATGACAAAAATGTATCATAATGCCAACAGATGGTCTTGGAGTCATAGGAGGGTATTATTCAGGGTCTCTGTAGTGAAGTACCCTAGCCACTCTGGTTGAGCTTGAGCTTGGAGTTGAGATTTGCAAGGGTATGGCTTTAGGGCTTGGCTTTTGAAGTGTCTTTGTAGGAGTGCCAGTCTTTGGTAGTTCTACCAGTGTTTGGATAGTGGCCTTCTCCTTTTCTTTTGAGGTATCTTCCTTTTCATCTGACTTCCTTTCCTCTGTTCTTGGCTTTGGTACTATATCACCTGTTGCTGGAGGTGGTGGAAGAATCAAAATTTTTGGTGCTAGTAGTTGATTAGGTGAAAGGTGGTTCTTTTGGTTTCACCTTTTCTCTTTATGGTTCTGCTATTGCCTTCTAAATTTCATCTACACTCACCAATACAAGGCTTGTGCATAACTGTGCTTGTAAAGTGGATTGGTGAAGGATCTTTGAGAGATCCTCTACAATTAGGGGATTGATGTTCTGAGCTAAATTGTCAGGAACATCCTTAATAGTTATTGTATCTACAGGTGTGATGGTTATATGAGGAAGGCTAGGAGGTGGCATTTGTGTGTCTTGCACAATCTATTCCTCTTCTTTCTATTGCTCGGTTGTTGCCATATCTTTTTTTTTGTTTCTTCCTCCTCACCTTTTTCTTTATCTTCCTCCTCTTTCTTCTTTTATTCATTTTCTCTTGTTGTGGCTTCCTTCTCCTTCTCTTCCTCTACTTTCTTCTCTTTTGATTTCTTTTCCTTGGTATTAGTTTTTGCCTTATTTACTTCCTCTTCTTTGTTGTCAATTATTTTGTAAATTGTTTTCCACAATTGTGTGGATTTATTCACTACATCCTCAATCTTGTTTTGTAGGATGCTGAAGGCTCTATATTCAAATGTAAATTTTCCACCATGTTTCTTATTAGCCTTTTTTATTTGTGCTTTTTTCATGTCAGGCTTTGCTTGAGCTAGGGTAGATTCTCTGATCTCCCTTTCAATTTTTAGACAATAATGCCATTTATTCTCAATTATCTCATATAGCTCCTTGGGCATGGTATTTTCAAGTTCTAGATGTGTGTTTTTGAATTCTTCCATCATGGCATACACAAATTCCTCTACTTTATTTTTCTTTTCTCTACTAAGCTTATTAAAATCAAGATTCTTTAAATCATTTGAATCTACATTCCTCATCTTTTCACAAATTTTGTCTAAGTTAGATTTTGGAGGATGACTTACTACTCTAAATTGGCTGTGGTCCTCTGACTTTGTTCTCTCTTCATCACCAGTATTTGGTTATGCCACATACTTTCTTCTTTTCTTTGGCTCTTTAGTAGGCTATTTAGTGGCTTTCTTTTTCTCTTTTGCTTCCTCTTTTGCTTTTTGTTTTGTTGCCCTTGTAGTAGCCCTTGTTGTAGGCTTCTTTGGTTTTTCTTGAGTGGGCATTGCTACCTTTTTGGCCTTTGGCTAAGCTACAAGCTAAGTTTTAGCCTTTCTCTTCTTTTGCTTGGCTTGAGTAGGTCCTTCCTTGGCTTCTTCTTCCTCAACACCTTCCTCCTTGTATTCTCCTAAGCTTTGTGTAAGTTCCACTAGATCTTGCGCTTGCTCTTCTTGTTCTTCACTTTCTCCTTCTACTTCTACTTCTTCTTCTTCTTCTTCACCACCTAGTTCTCCTTCAATATTTTTCCCAAGTTTCTTCTTTATCTTCTTTACTAATTTATTTTTCTTCTTGTTAATAGAGGTTTTCTTCAAGTTTGTCTCAACCTTTGATTTGACAACATCATATTTGCCAAAGTGAGGAGATGCCTTATCTATTTCTTCTATAAGCAATGTTGTGATCGTTGCTAAGGCTTCATCAATATCAAGCTCATATCCTAATGATCTTAGCCATCTGACTCTTGGTATTATTGCCTAGATATAGGTATAATCAATGTCAACCAAAAAGCATATGTCATTGATGTGTTTTTCAACTAGAGAAACTGGTATTCTCACCCTTTGCTTCATGGATTTCTTAAAATTCTCAAAATAACTTGTCATTTGGGCCTTAAAGTTGTCATCCATCTCATCAATGAACTCATTGATTTTTGTAATTGTAGTTTTGTTAGGGTTCCAATTCACCTTTCCAATAGAAGGAAATTCTTCCATGACATAAAAGAATATACACATAAGGACTGAACCAAATTTGCATTAAGCACCTTTTGATCTTCTTGCTGCTCCTAAGTTCTCATTTATCTACTGCAACATCAGTTTTGATTGATCATATGTGTGATCTTTCTTTACCAATTTGTATGCTACAACAATAGTTATGCATTGCACACTATTCAATCTACTGGATTGATAGAATTTGTGGGATATTATTCTTATAGAAAAATCTAGAAGAGGATCAGTTATAGTGTCAATAGTCATACCCCTCTTATTCCATTTGGCTACTATATTTCTTTCAATGATTTCTTTGGAATCACTACACAAGTTCTTAGGCAATCTAGGGTTTCCTTTTTGTAATCTTCACTGGTCTAGTTTCCAACCAAAAACATCCATTGTGAATTTTTCTCAAGATAATCCATATCCATTCTATTTTGAAATTAGTAGGGTAAACTAGGGGATTGGTCAAACCCTTTTTCTTAACAATCTAGAATTCGTCCTTCAAAATTTTGTTTTCACATAGTTTATCATAGGCTTGGAATATTTCTAGATCACCTACTACACCTATCTTTTAGTTATAACACTTTCTAACGTCTTGTACCATCACAACTTTAGGTGGAATGATAGACAATGTGCCATCTTGGTCATTTCTATAGGCAACTTTAGGGATTGGCCTAAACTTAGGTTGTTTGACCTCATTACTCACTACCTTAACCTCATGACCTTCCTTTCCTTTGGGGTTTCTTGAGCTAGAAGCCATTATACTGAACTAGGGTTTAAATTTATTAAAAACTTTAACTCTACATAGCTTAGCACTTGATAAATACCTTAGATCATTGAAATGTATGTTGAATCATTGTTCCAATCGATGCAAATGGCTCCAAGGTTGTTTTATAATTTCTCTTGCTCTTTTCTCATCTTTTCTCTACATTCAAATGATGTGAAAATGATCAAAATTCAGCCTTATACCTATCAAAACCTAGCATTAAATGCTTTGTGCATATAGATGTAAACTTGGCACTTAAAGGATTCAACATGACTTGGATCCCATTTTATTTTTTTTACTTGGCTTCCACTAGATTTCAACTTCACTTGGCTTTAATTGACATATCTCAACTCGACATCAACCATCAACTAAGTTTCTACTAGCAACTCGGCATGTAATGGAGCTTTGCTCGATATCTAAGGATAGTTTGGTAGTATTGGGAAAAGCTTCAAATTTTGACTTGGCATCTTTGCTCATGCAGATTTATTCCTTGCAGTACTTCTTTGTTCTTTGGGACTAATGTAGGATATAGCTTTGCATACCAGTCCCATACATGTTTCTTTTTCTTAGTTAGATGAAGTGTGATCACTTGACCTTTTGAGTAAACTAATCTCTCCATTTGATGTGCTACATTCATATTTCTTCTTCCAAGTCTTGTTCATTTAACCTCTTATTTTTTTGACATCAACCTTCTCTTTTCCTTTGTTGACTTCTATCTTGGGTGCTTTTGACTTTGTTGGGCAATTCCTGTTGATATGACCAGTTTTCAAGAAACTAAAACATGTAGTTTGACTTAACCATCTATTGTAATTCCCTCTAAAATTTGTCCTTATGAAATTTTTAGGAATGTGTCCATACTCTTGACAATAGTGATAGTTATATCTAGTGTTGTAATCCCGGTTGTAGTGATGACCATGGTTGTTTCCTTTTGTAGGCTGATTAGGTGTCCACATGGACTTTGATCTACATTCAAATGCTCTATGTCCATACTTTTTGTAGTTGTAGCAGTGACCTTCAAATCTTGGTGTCCTCATGGTTTTGATTCTACATTCATGTGGTTGATGTCCTTGTTTTTTCCACTTGTGAGAAAAACTTGTATTTGTAGGCTTATCATACTGATGACTATTCTTGCTCCTGCATGCATTAGAGGTATGTCCCTTTTTTCCACAAAAAAGACAAGTAGGTTTAGTGTTCTTACCTTGGTTACACCTTCCTTCTGCAATCTTGGATGATTTTCCTTGCTTAGTGCTAGTGTAACCAAGTCCTAAAGTGTCAATGTTGGATCTAGGTGATTTCAACAATTGTTCAAAGTGCTTGATGGCTTCACTTGATTTTTTGAAGCTCTCTACTATCTCTTTCTCTCTTTTCAATTCATTTTGTAGTTGATTATTTTGTATGTTCAATGTACTAATCTCAATGTCTTTCATATTTAGCTCATGATGAGAATTCATCATCTGGCTTAAGGTGTCCAACTGCATGTTTGAGATTCTTTCAAACTTAATTGTCTTTTCCTCTAGTCTATTAGTAAGATTTCTCTTGTCATCTTCTAACATGACCTTGTCTTCAATGGCTCTCTTCTTTTGTTCAATCACTTCACAAAGAATTATGTCTTGTGACTCTTGTTCAAGCTTAAGTATTCTAATTTCTTTAGCTTGTGCTCTATTTTTCTCTATCAATTATGTTATTGCTGCATCAAATTCCTTGGAATCTCCACTGGAAAACACTTGTGTGGTATCAATATTCTTGTAGTGTATGTTATTTTCAGCTATGGCTGTACCCTTTTTTTGAAGGACTTTCTCAATTCTTCTTTGGCTTCCTCAACTTTATGTAGAGCAAGATGCGCATCAATCACCTAATTGTCTATGATCTTCCCAAGTTTGAAGACTTCCATCTTTAGACCTTTTCTCTAAGTTGTTAGGCTTCTCCTTGTGAGAGCTAGTGCTCTAATACCAATTGTTGGAATGTTCAAAATGGGAAGAGTACTTCTAGGGGGGGGTGAATTAGAAGTACCACACTTTTAACCTTTTCTAATCCTTTAAAGAAAATAACTGAAAGTAAATTATATGCATGTAAAAAAATTAAATGAACATGGAATAAACACATGCATCAACACACATAACACCAGATTTGGTAACCTAGAAACCCTCCAGGAATAAGAAGGTAAAATTGGGGTGGAGATGATACCCACAAAAATTACTGCAACAATAATTATTTGACCACTTTTGATGGTCTACCCTATGAAAGGTCTGCCTTGTTAAAGGCTTTACACTGTGTCAATAGTGACCTAGTTAGAGGAATTACAAACACTTTACATGAAGTGTCACCCTATTAAAGGATTTAGTCACCTCTTCAAAAGATCTAAAAAGTAGATGTTAAGCTAACCTATCAACATAGGATTTTCACTATCTAATACAATGGCTAGAGAGTATTAGAAACCTTTGACCTGATTGTTCACAATCTCCAATTGTTGATTTTAGGCATTTGATCTGCTCATTCTGATCTTGATCCACTGAGATCTAATATCTGATGATGTCCCTTCTTTTGTTTTGATCAACTATATATGTAATTTTTTCTCTGTTCCTCTAAGTCTTTCACACTTCACACTGAATTTTGATATAGTTTTCTCATACACTATTCTCTTCCACTTAGAATGGGGATTTTGTCCTCCTTTTAAAGATTGTGAAGACTTAGCGTTAGGTATGGATCTATGATCTATATTGAATCTTAAGTTCCCACTCATTCCTTGCATTTTTCTCATTGGTTGCATGCCTTCTCAATAGGAAATGAAAAATATTCGATCTTATCCTTATTATCCTTCAAATTCCTCCTATGTTAGCTCAAAATATGGTTTACATCTAATTTTGTGAGGGCACAAAGTCATATGCTAATTCTGTGTTACTTGACACATATTGAACTGTTGGTGCTTAGCACATATACTATCCTAGATTGCTCAGCACCTATTACATTATGTCTTGCTTAGCAAATGTATAGTTTTGGCTCACTCAGCATATGAAGCATCCTGATTTTCTTGGCATCAACTGTGACTCGACACATATTGCTTACTTGACACCTGAAGTCACTTGACACCTATTGGAATTCTAAGTCGGCATATACTTTGGCTCGACATACATAGTGTACTTGGCTTCAATGTAAAAAGTGATTAAGTGTGTTGACACTCAAATGTCAAAACCATTCTAAGGCCAACAAATGACCCTTGTAGAACACTATGTGATTAAAGAGAAGGTCATTAAGAGAATTAAAAGAGAAATAGTCCTAGATGTCTGACCCCAAAACATTGATAAAGTATTCCATCTCCCAAGGGTGGATCAATATTTAAAGATAACATATGATAAAGTAGAATGATGGAATGAGGATGGTCTGAAAGAAGCACAAGAAATAGTTCAATCCTCCTTCCTAATTGAAAAAACACTAATGGCCGCAGAGTCAGTAAAGTTGATATGACAAGGGGATATATGGAGGATGACATTGGATATGCAATTATTTTCTTGAGCAGAGCTATGACACTTCTTGTAGTAGGACACCTTCAAACTTGGATGGTCCACTTTATAGAAACCATTAGAATGGAAAAGATGCCAATTGATTAGGATACTATCCTAAGTGATAACTTGGATGAGAAACTTGTAGCCATCAAAGTTGACCCATGTTTCTACATGACATCATAAATGGTGTATTTATTGACAGCTAGAACCACAAATTACCTAGAACTCTACAAAAGGGAAATAATGTAAGACGAAAATGATTGGACCTATGTGGTAAATCCATAATTTATGAAGAGTAATCTCACACTACTAAATGTCGAATAGAGGGTGTTGAATGACAGTTTCATCTTCACAATAATTAGGTTCATTGAAGGTGATTATGCTGAAAGAATGTCATTAGAGGTAGTAGCTAGAAATACAAAAAGTAACTTCTACTACATTCAGTTCAAATCCTTCTCCTATTTTAGGGTAGATGGTACCCTACCATGCCCAAAGAATCTCCCATGATAGCCATCTGATAGACTCATCCTCCTAGAGATTGCAAGCAAACTCACTTCTGCATATGACAAAGTGAGAAGTATATAAGACGACATAGGTGATCTGTTCCATCACAACTGGGGCTTTCAAGGTGAAACAAAAGAAAGAAATTGTAACCTTTGACTCTTAGTTAGATCAATATCCCTTGGAAAAATACAACTCCCCTTGCCCATACTTTGATAAAATTGGCATGGTACAATATCTAGTAGGGAAAGATTTTTTACATGAAGATGCATTGGAGGACCATTGGATGAACATTATAGATAACTATGATGTTTGTATAAGGGACTATTGTAGGATGAATCTATATTTATTAGAACATGTGTTGAAGATAAAGATCCCTATTAAGGCTGTGGAAAAGGACACCAAAGATGTCATGGATCTATTATAAAATAGGGATAAAATCTATGAATGACACATAATCAATGCTAAGATTGGGAGGGATGAGCATGCAAATGTAAATCATTGGGCTAGGCACATAGTCAAGCTGATAAATAAATGGATCAAGAACACATTTAGAATGGATCTAGTTCCTTAGGCTATCCTTCTACAAGCCACAATGAGGCCAATTGATGGAAAGGGTTAAAAATTCACTGAACCCACCATCCCCTTGCAATCAACATGAGTGGGAGGTTGAGTACTTTGGAGTTGACAAGGGTATAGAGAGGAAAAGAATACTTTTGAGACCCAAGAAGAAAAACACTCAAGCATAGGCACCTCCACAAGGACAAGTACAATTGAAAGAAGTATGACCTAAAACTCAAAAGCAGAGAGAACCAATATAACCTCAACAAGTTGAGCCTTAAGCCAAGCCTACACATAAGCCATCCAAAGAACCTCGAGCATCTAGCTACAAACAAAATAATTTGAGGAAGAATAGATAGAAGAGAATAGGGTGCCACGAATAGTAACTAAAGATGAAGAAGCCTCCCCCTCTATTCCAAAGAAGACAAGAACTAAATCAAATATGGTGGGGACACAGAGAAGGAGAATAAAGAAGAGAAAAAAATCCATCGCCACAAGTGGCTGAGACCATCCCAAAAGAAGAGGATGAAGAAAAAGGGGGGAAATTGAATTTTTCCCCTTAAGCCAAAGGACCCACTTTGCTAGGGTGAAAGATGAGCAGAGGAGAAGAAACTCCATAGTGATACCTCCATCTTCTCCAAGGGAGCCTATCCAAGTATCGATATCAAATGATGAGAAAAAACAATAGATAGATGATAAGGAAGTTTGAGAAACTAATGTCTTTAACCTTTCTAACTTTTACTTCATGCTAGTGGTCACTAAGATGGTGGGAGAGAGAATATGAGATACTCCCACCAGTGAACCCTTAGGAGAGGACTAGAATCAATTTTGACCTCTACCTCAGTGACCTCTGTGCATTCCACCATCACCATCTCTGGATTTGGATTTTTTAGATAAAGGTTCAAATGACTCCATTTCTTGAGCCTACACAACAAGAAGAACAAGTGACCAAGAAAGGGGAACCAGAACAGCTGCATGTTGATGAAGTATCTGAGGAAGGGAAAATACTTAAAGATCCTCAACAAACTCCTTAGGATACATAGGCTAGAAACTTAACCCAACCAGAAATAGAGACTCAAACTAAGAGAAGACTCTAGGGGGGACTGATAAGGGCACAGATCCCATTATAGAACCAATCTCTTTAGCTAAGTACATGTTTCCCATGGGCATCACACCAACACAACTGAAGGGGGAGGTTATGTTTCCCTAAAAGAGGTAGTTGGACCTAACAACTGAGGGAATTAAGGAATTAGTAAAACTAATCAAGAAGCCTAAGCCACCTATGGGTGAAGTGCAAACACTGACCTTATTAATGAAGAACCAAGATAATGACTTTCTTGCACATATAGCCATTCCTCCTCCACATGCTAACACCAAACATGTGACTCTTAAATACTACTAATCCAAGGAGGTGATGTTGGGAAGACCCACGATAGACACAACCAAAGTGATGATCACTATGGGTATGAAAGAGGTGTTCAGGCATATGGAAAGGGTTGAGTCTGAGTTGATAGCACTGCGGAAGAAAAATGAACTATTAAGAGGTCATCTGGATGAAATTGTTCGCCCAATTGACCTAGAAAATCTAAAGATTATTCTTTTGGTGGAATTAGAGAAAATAGGAATAGGGACAACATAGCTATAAGCATTTTTTGAAGCATGTTAGCAATGGCATGACAATTTTGAGGAAAAAGGTGATTAGATAATGAAGTGTAATTTGAACCTATTGCACCACATATAGTTTGGTGCTAACAAGTTGGTTTTCATAGTGAACCAATATTTTGGGCTAATGGATGAAGTTGAGACCCACATGAATGACCTACAGGCTCTGATATGCAAGTATATACTATTGAGGAGCTAGAAAAGCTCAATGATCTGATTGAGAAGATATTAGCTAGAAATAAGGTAATGGAAGGATTACACACAGAGATCTAGCAGCTTAAGGATTAGACTCAAGAGCAATTTTTGGAATAAGAAAGGTATTACAACACCCCTTGCCATGATATTTTTGAAGATGAGACTAAGACCAAGCTTATTGTGACACAATCAGTCATCCAACAATTCTAAGGAACATTTGAGGATGCTTCATTAGATGAAGCCAAAAGACAAGCATTCAAGATTGAAGAGATATTGTTGGAGTTGGATACAAATCTTGAAGATTTTGCAACAACTTGAATTGAAGTTAGTATTTATCGACAATCAGTAAAGAAAAAATATTAGGCCTTGGATTTTCCAAAAACTACCCAAGTGGAAAAGATAATAGAGAAGTTCAAGAGAAAACATCTTGACATCATCTTGGTACAAAGGGGAAGAAAACCCAGATGCTGGAAATTCAGTTTTGACACATAGAAGAATTTTAGTTTTTTTTCGAACCGGTCATGAAGGTGCATAGGTGCACTTGTTATAGAGGTGTGCTGAAAATTTTGAAGAAGTAGTAGTGCACCAACAATTAACTACCAGTTCCTAATTTAGAGCATTCTATGCATGGGAAACACATTTTGACAGTAGTTCAACTCCCTGAAATGTCTAGAGAAGGTTAAGCTTGCATTTTTAGAGCTTCTAGAGACTCCTAGATCATCTTGTAATTGCACTCTTCTTATCTTCTAATTCTTTTATTCTTGTGTGTCATGTAAAGGCTAATGCACCCATTAATGAATATAAATAGGGTTGGAGACCTACTTAACACCATTTAGAGAGTCAGTTTGTATATAATTTGATTTGTTTTATTAGTTTTTAGCATGTGTTTGCATTTGAAGAAGTCTCACTCCTAACATAGATGGAGGAGATGATTTCTTATAAATATATTGATGTAATATGTACTCCACACTGTTATTTTGATGCAATAATATATGCTATCGGTGTTCTCATTTTGAGTGTAGTTAATCTAGCTGAAGTGTGTTATTTTTTTGAATACGTGTTCATGAATAAAAATGGAGCCAATGGTTTTATTGTGTTGTTATGATTGTGTGACCTTTTAGTCCTTGTGTTTGTCTTGTGTGAACAAATTTTGCTAACGTAACGAATTGGAGAAAAGATGACCTATTGTTCTTGTATAGTGTCTTGTCTCACATTAGTGCACTTTCCTTGGCCTTGTGATTTGATGAAATGTAAAACCTCTTTTCGTTATTATTGAGTTCCATTGACAATTGCATGAGTGGAATTGAGGAAGTGTTTCTCTTATTTTCATTGATTTCCTACCCAATCTTTTTGATGATTTAATTTGTAGACGTGTTGTTAGTGTGGTTTGGGTCCATCAGGAATTTCTCTTTCAAGTTATTTTCTTTAATCTATCATTATGTTATCTTTGTTATTTTTTTCTCTAACACTTGGTTAAAATAGGAATTCATATAGTTGCATCAATAAATTACATTCATCATAAAACAAAAAATACCAAAAATATGTCTCTTTTGTGGCTACTTTTTCAAATCACTATAGATCAAATAGATTATCTGAAATTGTTTAAAACCAACAAAGGCCTCGTTGTGAACATATACATTTATCTTCAATTGAGCGAATTTTAGTAGGTCGCAAGATCACGTGGAACCTTGGAGTTGATTCTCAACTATCTTTTCAAGGGAGGAGTTTGAAAGGATTTCTATCATTCAACATCATGCAAAATGATAGCTCAACAATAACTTATACCATCTTGAAAATGTGTTCTTGGTATATATTCTTTGTGTAAGGAATATTGTACCAAAGAATCATGTTTCATCCATTTGTTTTGGATTGATTTCACTCCCTTCTAGCTTGTCAAATCCATGTACATTTACTCCCACCTCACACATAAAGTTGATATCTGTAACCATCTCAAGCACAAATAAAACCTCTAATTTGAGCCATTGGAGTGGATTAAGATCCTTACAAACATGTGAAATTTCCCTATTGAGCCTAAACTATCTCTTAATTTTTTATGGCATCTCTTCTTGAACATATTTACTTTTAAAAGTCATGAAGAGAACCCAATATCTATTTTGTTTAAAGAAACTTTGAGTTTGTTCATCATGCGTTGCTTGATCACATCTTTTCCAGAGAAGTTTGGAATCTTTTTGGTTTAATACTTAATAAAAAATTCTCTTTTGATAATATTATTACTAGATCTTTTCTCACTAGCAGAAAATGATGTAACATCTTTTCGTTCATTCTTTTATCTATCTTATTATCGAACAATTGGAAAATTAAGATTTTTTTTTTTTTAGGGAAAGGTCAAACAACTTACCGAGTCATTATGGAGACTCGTTTATACTAATGTTGCATTAAATGTTACAAAAATGATCAAAATGAAGGAGAGAAAATTCCCTTCATATCTTGAATGAAGAAATCAAAATGATGGAGAGGAAGGAGATAACACATGGATACACAACCGTCAGAGACAAAGAAGAGTTTGATATCATTCTAGTAGTTGAAAGACAATGGTAAAGGGAGGAATAAACAAGATGTTGGAAGTGCTTGTTGACATGAATAGTTCAACAAGAAGTCTAATGTCTTCATAAACCCACATGTATCTCCTACTACCTCCAATTCCTATAGTAATCTGATCTGAGATTATGTAGTACATGATCCAAAGTTTGAGTTGTATTCCTAAAAGTTAAAACTATGTTGTGTTTTTGGAATTGATTGATATCTCTGATTATAAATATATATTTTCTTATTTGGAATTTATTTCACCATGATGTACTTTCAGTTGAAATACTATGCACATGTAGGAGAAAGTAGAGGAGATACCCAAATATGGGCTCTACAGATTGCATTGTCATTCATTACATTTATAGGATTACATATTAATTGCTATAGAATTCTTAGAACAAAGTTTGATGTGTCGTTAATGAAGGACAGGTGAACCAATGAATAGGTTTGGAAAAGTATGGGCAGATTGGTTTGATGTGTCGTTAATGAAGGATAGGTGAACCAATGAATAGGTTTGGAAAAGTATGGGCAGTCTGGTGGTGTTGACAGTGATGTAGATAATTAATTTATCATCTAACACTTTTAGTAGTCTAAATAGACTATTCTCATATTACTCATGAATGTTGTATTTTATTATTAAATGATAATCAATATAAAAAATTATTAATAAATAAATAAATAAAAATCTGTAACCAAAAACAAATTATATAAATTTCCTTTTTAATTAATCATTTTGTACTACAATAAATATCACATCTTCCAAAGAGAATTTTTCCTCGTCTATACTTAAAATGAAAAATAATTTAAATGTTATTCTTCGTCCATACTAAAAATGGAAAGTATTTTTGCTGCTTTTATTGACTACAATTCATCTTGCCCATTGAAAAATAATGTATCTTTGAGTGGGAAACCAAATTTACAATATTGAATTTGTTATGCCGTTAAGCAAATGGAAAGTAGTTAAATTCTGTAATTTTTATGTAGATTCTTTTCCCTTCTAACTTTGTTTATTGTTTGTAGTGCCTTCCACGCTGGAAGATTCTTACAAATACAGGCTACAAATGTAAGTTCCTTTCAGCTACGTAAGCTTTCAAAATTTCCAATTTCCAGACAATTGATTTTAAAGAATTTCTTTCCAAAGAATTTCGTTAAAGTTAAGCTTCTTGAAAATTTCCTTCCTCCTACGCATGAATTTTCCACATGAACGCTTTTTCCAAAATTTACGGCTGGTCTTTTGCGTAGTCTGCTTCTTTTTTCACCCATTCAGAATTTGCCGGGAAATTTATGGTGAGCTTCAGCATAAATTTCCCCTTTCAACAAAATGAAAACAAATTTTCCGTTCGACAGAAATCAAGCTTGCCAAGATTCAAGTTTGGAAACTTTCGCTGCAAATCTAGTTTCTGGCTAACTTTGAGTCGACATGAATTTAGTAAGTGTGGGAAATCTGTTGCACTTTGTATTTATGCATGTAAAAAATTTGATTTATGCACAGTTTTTTTAGATATTCAATTGAAGCAATTAGGTTTACAGTAGAAGTTTCTGGAGTGTTAGTACGGTTCGTTTCCCTACAAAAACTTCCTGTAGAAGTTGTAACCTGTACAAGCGATTTAATGAAAATGTAAAATATTTTCCGCACGATCTTTGAATTTGCAAATCCTTTTATGCTTTGCATTTACAGATCTTATTTGAAATTTTTCTTTGCAGGTTGCCTTACGAAAGCTGGACGATCATTTTCCAGGTACCTTTCATCGTTGGAATATTTGTCGACTTTTCAGTAAAGAGCAAAAAGAATTAACTGTTTTTATATTTGCAAGTGTCGCTTTGTATAATTATTTTTTTGTTTGATAGGCAGCCTAATGCAGTTTTCCCTGGTATTGGATGAAAATTAATGTTTTCAATCTTGTTCATAAAATTGTGAACTCGGTCTGTACCAAAGAGATTAAGCGTTGAAGAATATGTGAGATTTCCTTTAACGTAAAAGTAGAAAAAAACGTGGAAGGCATGAAATTTCTGGAATTCACGATAACAAATCAATCTTTCTTCGATTTGAATGCCGTGGAAAAGTTAAATAACTATTCATTAAAGAATCGAGTACTTACAACTTTTATTTTTACAAGTATTTTATCAGATTTTACCACCGATTTGTGTTATCAAGAAGTGCTTTTACGAGGATCTTATGATTGAAGTCTCCTTCTTTTAGCTGGAAATTAACAATTTCGAATCTGAAATATTTAACTTGAGTCTTCATCTGAAAATAGAAAATATAGTTAAAGACACGAAATCTCCCGAATTCATCATGATACACCTAATATGTTTTTATTTGAATCTCTTTGACTGTTCAATAAGTAACAGTATTTACATTTCTACTATTTGCATGCGGCATCTCCAGATTTTGCGACAGATATTGTGATATTAAATTTTGTTTAGTTACTAGCTTCCACTTTTTTAATCTTAAAATCGGGAAAATTTAATCACATAAATGCGTTAAAGATACAGAAATTTCAGAAAGTCGTTAAAAACGTGAAACAAAGATTTGAGGAATTCATCATAATAGACGAATGTTTTTGGATCTGACTGTTATAAAAATGAGACCACGCAATGAATCGGAAAATGTTGAAGGAAGAAATATTACTCGGGCAACATCTACACAATTTAGTGCAGAGACTGTCTAATTAAGTTTTGGTTAGACACACTAACAGTCACCTGGTATGCGATGAAATTTGCTCAGTCCTCTTTATCACTCTCAATATATGCACTCATCTCCAAATAGTTAAAAATTGTATTTACTATTTTTTTAATATTTCAAGCGGCATCTAAATATTTTAACAAAGATATCTTTTTAAACCTTTTGTTTCGCAGGCAGATTATAAATGATTCTCTCCACTTTTTAGTGATATGAAATATTCTTTTTTCGCAGAATGATGGGAAAAATATAAGTCTGAATCTCTTTGAAAAATATTTGTTGACGGGAAGAATTCCTGATTGAGCTATGTTCAGAATGAAATTAGCAAAGAAAGTTGGTTCAGAACAATAGTTGCAATAGAGAAGCTTTTATACGTGAGATGTGAAAAGAATATTTAGATGTTTTGATCTTTTAACTTATACCGATCAAATTTTAGGTGTAGCTGTTTGGAAATTCTTCTTAGCTGTTGGCTCTTAGTAGAAGAAGTTTCAGCACTGCGGACCTTTATCAGATACTTAAAATTTGTTTGTGGATGACCTCCATCATAAAAACCTGCTGAAAGAATTGAAATTGACAATTACACCTAAATATTGAGGGACTTGTTCGAATCCTCCAAAAGGTAAAATTCCCTCACTCTCACCACTGCGACCGTGCAAGCTGTGTTCTTCCACCAATTGGAAATAGGCCAAAGATGTACTTTTGAAATCCAAGGAAGAAAGTTTCGAGGGAGTGGAAGACACTAAGAGAGATTGCCAATGCCCTAATACAACTGGGGGATCTGCCTCTAATTGCTCTCAAGCTCTAAGGATCGAGTACAAATTCTTGTGAAATTTTGCAGCATCCACTTATCTAGGGAGATTGCAGAATCAAAATCAAGTATATCTGAAGGGTTATTCCAGTCAATGCCCGGTCAGGGAAAAGTATGAAGGACAGATCGTCTCTACCACCTTTGCAGCCTCTTTCAATCAAAAGGAAGTATTTGGAAGAATTGTCTGGAGCGGGATCTGATGACATTGGAGATTCAGCAAACTACACAACACATAGAGGTCAAAAAGATGCCAGGAAGCTACTAGAAAGGGACAAACTTTCCTTCTCTGATCAGGAATGTTCAATGGTTACAGATCACATCTATCTGGGCAGTGATGTAGCTGCAAAAAACAGAGAGATTCTCCGTAAAAATGGTATAACTCATGTGCTAAATTGTGTGGGTTTTATATGTCTTGAGTATTTCAATACAGAGCTAGTTTACAGGACATTGTGGTTGGAAGACACGCCCTGGGAAGACATAACAAGCATACTGTATGATGTTTTTGATTATTTTGAGGAGGTAAGAGAACAAGCAGGCAGAGTGTTTGTACATTGTGTCAAGGGAATTTCAAGATCAACCTCCCTCGTAATTGCATATCTCATGTGGAGTAGAGGTCAGAGCTTTACAGATGCATTTGAGTATGTGAAATCAGCTCGAGGTATCACAAATCCCAACATAGGCTTTGCTAGCCAGTTATCAGAGTACCAGAGGAGAATGCATGTGGAACCCTTGAGCCCAAAATCTCTCCTAAGAATGTATAGAATGGCGCCTTTTTCTTCGTATGCTCCTCTACATCTAGTTCCAAAATCAGTCGATCGTGCTGGCCCAGATGTATTAGACTCCAGAGGTACTTTCATTGTACAAATGCCATCTACAATTTATGTCTGGATAGGAAAATATAGCAGCCCTTTTATGAAAAGGAAGGCAGAGACTGCTGCTTTACAACTGATAAGGTATGAGCTGAGAGATAAGGGTTCAATTGTTGTTATAAGAGAAGGACATGAAGAGGACGAGTTTTTGGATATCCTTTCAAAAACTCCTCTTTTATTAGATGGTCATGATATCTCGGACACTAAAGCATCAGACAGTATTTTAGAGGGATCTTGCTTTTGTAAAATTCATGATGATCCAGCAAGCAGAGATCGAGTTGGTGTCGGAGACAAGAGGGTAGATTCATATAATCTAGATTTTCAAATGTTTGAAAAATCAATAGAGCAAGGTGTTATGCCTCCATTTTCATTCTCAAGACCAGAAATAGAAATACATGTTCCTGCAAGAGATTTTGGGTGGAATACGTCACCAGCCAAATTTGTTTCTGGTAGTGTAAAAAAGCTTGTTACATTGAGCAGAACAGCAATTGACGTATATTCTTCAGAATTGGATGCACAAAATGATTGCAAAGCTGCTCACATAGAGACAGAATTTATGCCCCCAAGTCCTAAAAAATCATAGCTTTATGTCCTAATTGTGAGATGTCAGAAATGACATAAATAATTCAAAGTCTTTTTCATGTTTTTATTTTCCATATACTCTCCGTCCCTTCATCACCGAGTTCTGTTAAGTACTCATTTTTGTCAATTCAAATTTCAGGGAGCCCTCTATAGGATCCAATACACCACTCTCTTGAGAATATTATAAAGTCACCTTGGCTTCTACCCGCATAATTTCATTTGTTTTGGGTTTGCACAAGAAAAACAACTCATCATGTCCTTAGATATCTACATTGCTTAGAGTTGTTTCAAGACAAATACAAACAGAACGAAGTGTTATGCCTCCGTTTTCATTCTCAGGGCTAGAAACAGAAATACATCTTCCAGCAAGATAAATTGGGCAGAGTATACCACCACCCTAATCTATTTCTGGTAGTGTGAAAGAGCTTTTTGCATTCAATAAAATAGCAAGTAACATGTTTTCTTCAGAATTGGATGCGACAGAAGTTCTTCAAAATCTTAATTTTCTCTCCTAATTGTTCTCCTGTGTCAGTAACTTCAAATTTTATAAGTAATTCAAACTATTTTTCATCTTTTATCTTTTTGATCTAGTCATTCATTTCCTCCATCACCTAGTTGTTCTCATCAGGACCCATTTTTGTGCTAACGTATTAATCATTAGAGTTATAGAGTTAGGTTATACAATTCAGTTTTGATAGTTGTTAATGTTGGAAAACTTAATGCAGCGTTGACGTTTGCCCCTGGCGCCAAATGCCCACCTACCACCTGACGAACAGATGAAAAACATGAATGCGGTAGGTGAGATTTTTGAATTTGGAAATGAGAGGGAAAGATATGACAAAAGGAATGTTTCTACATTCATTAAGGAGAGTTTTTTGCAAATCAAGCAGATCAGAGAGAAGTTGCAGAGCTGAGCAAAGAATGAAGAGGAAGGAAGTTTTGTGCCTACAGCTGCACTGTCTCTTCTGTTCATTCTGTGAGTTTGTTCTTGTTTGGATTTGTCCTGTTGAAGCAGTGATTACTCTAGGCACCATTGTATCCAGCCATTAGAGTTGTAGGTTTAAAGTTTATTGAAGTTTGAAGTATTATCAGTTTAGGGTTATTTTAGGGTTTTTTGGTTGAAGCCAAATGCTCCCAGATTTGTAATAGTTTAATGAAAGATTGAATAGAAAGCAAGCAAGCATACTTGAATCTATTGATCTTCCCTTGTATGTTGCATTTGACAAGTTTGGTCGAAAGCTTAAAGCTTTGGCTCTCTGGTTTTAATGCTGAATGCATTCACGTTGAAACCTCTTAAGTTATAATTTCTTTTGAAGCCGAGCATACTCGACATCTATTGCTACCAAGCTCCTCTTTGTGCCGAGTTCACTCAGCACCTATTGTTTGGCACTCGGCACCTTCCTGTGCCGAGCAAGTGCCGTGTAATCTAGCACTCGGCACCTTCCTGTGCTGAGCACTTTTCTTCAAGTGCCGAGCAACCTGTCACTCTGCACCTTCAAGTGCTGAGTAAAACTGGCACTTGGCACCTTCATGTGCCGAGCAACCTTTTAAATGCCGAGTATAAATTTTTAGGTTTAGGTTTGTGAGACTAAGTTTGATTTAATTTGATATTTCTCACAATTAAATAGCAGTTGAACTGCTATATGACTAGTTTATTTATGTAATGAATCTTGTTGAAAAAAACATAGGAAAGTTTCCATTATGTTTACATTATTTTCTATTACATCAGATTTTTGGGCCTAACAAGTGGTATCAGAGTAGTTCTTTGTCATACATTGTGAATGAGAAATGACTAATGTTCTCTTGTGATTAAGCAAATCAATCAAATGGATGATGTCACTCATAATATCTAGTGATCTATGATTGAAGGAGGAATGAGCATCCACAACATTTTTGGATCGATCATTGCAAAGATAAACTATTGACAATCCATAATGAACTTCTACTATGTAAGTTTTTGATTTGTGCAAGGGGAAAGGTGTCATTTCTAAATCATATTGTTTATTCTGGGAGTAGCTTCATTGACTCTTTTGTTGCAAAGAAGTTTGATGATTAATGTCAAAGCAATTACATAATTATTATTATTTTTACAAAACAAGAGACTGTGAAATATCTCTTGCAAGTACTCCTTTCTAACCTTCATTAGTTTCATAAATTATAATGGTGTTTGGCGCCTAAATTTAAATTCAATTATATGGTATGCATATTCTATGAGATATAAATCTTTTCTAATTTTAGTACTTTTAGTCTCCGTTCCTTTTTTATGGCTCTACATCTTTGTGGAATAGTATACGTCATTGAATCAAATATGTTATTCCAAAAGAGAGGAGAATGCACATAGTTGTGAAGACAGTTTAAGTTATAAAAATAAATGCAATAACAATGCATAATAGATTTTTTTATGATAGGCAGAAAGACCAAACTCTATTTATTATCAATTTCTATTTGAAAATAGAGATGTGGCTAAAATTATTACACATCCTGTGGTTTTCTAGAGGTATTACATTGGACTATGCTATTTTTGTTGACATCATATGTTGTCTTGCACTACCTAAGGTATTCAATTAGATGTATTATTATTTCAAAAAGATATGCACAAGGCATGATTATTGTTCAAAAGAAGTGGATTTGATGGCATAAAGAATTCAAAGTATTATAGTGTGTCAGATGAGTTTGATGAATTTGTTTTTTATCTCAAAAGGAAGTATATTTCTTATGATCTTTCACTTCAGAGATGAACATATCAACCATGCTTCAATCTATAAAATTACTAGGTTAAATGTTCAAGATATCTAGTGTTTGATCCTATAATATTATAAAGTAACAAAGGGATCATTGATGGACTTTCAAAAGTATCAATTAGAAAAATGAGATTAATCTGAAACGTGAATGGTGTAGAAGATATACAGTTACTTGTCACTAACAATTGATAAAATGTGTTAAGGTATTTATTGTGATAGAAAATGATTTTGTTAATATTGGAGGCAAAATTTATAATTTTTATAATGATATTGATACATAATAATGTATTGCATCTATTTGAAGTAATGAAGATAAATAAGTGGTATCTTATCCAATAGCTAATCACATGAATTCATTTCCTCTCATCTGTCAAGAGGAGGATATTTTGTATATGTTAGATTCAAGTTCAAGTGAATTTAATGTTATTAAAATTATTTCCTCTCATCTGCCAAGGGGAGGATATTTTGTATATGTCAGATTCAAGTTCAAGCGAATGCAATTTCAGATTCAAGTTCAAGTGAGTTCTAGGTTCAAGTTCAAATGAAAGACAATTAGAATGATTCATTGTATACCATTACATTTACAAGTTTATACCATTTTCAAACAAGTTTAATGCACCTAATGTGTGCTATTATCAAAATGTCGTATGGACAAAAAAAATCATAATACCCAATGTGTGTTATTTCATATCACCAAAGTGTGCTCTTATCAAATTTTAATACAAACAAACAATTCTATAAAACCCAATGTGTGTTCTTATCAAATTATAACATGAACAATACAAGTTCATTGCACCCAATGTGTGTTATTTTAAGATATTATGCACCCAAAGTGTGTTAATTCAAAAGGGACAAAATAAGTCTCAAATTGAGGCCTGTCAAAGAAACAAGCACATTATATAAATTTAAAGTCCAACAATGGACAACATGCTGAAATATATTTAAGTTTGAACCCTGCAAGTTCAAATGGATTTTAGATCATATCATAGGTACAAGCTTTCAAAAGATGATTCAAATCAACTAGCAAATGTTTCTGGTTGAGCTCAAAGTTTGAAGAGCTCAGAATATTCCTAATTTCATGTAACTTTTTTTGATTAAGGAGGGGATGTTAACCTATTAAGCATTAGGGTTATAAAGTTATGTTATACATTTTAGTTTTGGTAGTTATTAAATAGTAATTGAGCTGCTATATGACTAGCTTATTTATGTAATGAATCTCGTTGAATAAAACAAAGGAAATTTTCCTTTATATTTACATTATTTTCGATTACATCAAATTTTTAGGCCTAATATTTTTGTCTATTCCAATTTCTAGGAAGCCCTCTTGAAAATATTGCAAGGTTGCTTTTATTTATTCGAATACCCTCATCTTCTCAAGTTCAACAATAGAAAATAGTTTAGTTTCTTCTAAGGTACATGCACCACTCAAAATTTCATGAGAATTATGATTAGAACCTTTTGTACATTCTTGTAAGTGTTAAGAAAATGGTGACCATCTCATAATTTAAATGGATTGAATCGCTACAAAGTCCAAAAATGTCTAGAAAGCAACAAACCTATTCAAAATTTGAGAGATTTTGCATGGAGAAAAATTAAAGGTGCATACAATAATTCAACCACAAACCATCTAAATTTTTTATTGATAAAAAAGATAATGTGTCTTCTAGACTAGTTTGTGGCATTTCCTTGCCCAAATTATCTTCTCACTTAGTCAATGGCCACTTTGTGGATGATTCCTTTCTCACTCTTTTAGAGGATGAAGAAAATATCAACAATGATTTAAGTTGCTTGGACACCTTTTCTCAAGCCTCTCGATCTTCCATTTAGTGGCATAAAATGCTTTGCTTCTACTAGTCATTCTTGCCAGCTCCACCTTGGCTCAGCTAGTTTGAATAGAATTGGGTTACGCATGGGGAGATTTTTCACTTTCTCAGCATTCCTTTTGCTTCCCAGGGTTCGCTTGTTGAACTTTGGAATGCTATGCTTCCCAAGATCACCAATAAGCTTGATTATTAGATTGCAAAATTGCTCTCCCTTGCTGGAAAATTCCATATCTTTTTGAACATTCTTGCGACTACTTATGTTTATTATTCTTCTTGTTGGGCTCCCTCCAAAGCTTCTTATCAGAATTTGGAAAGATTGCTCAGGGATTTTCTTTGGGCTTTTGGTTTGAATCATCATGGGTTTCACACAGTTGCCTGAGATTTTTGTTGTCTCTCAAAAGAATCTAGTGGTCTTGGCCTGCTTTCCAGTTAGAAACAAGGCCTTGCACTTTGTACTAAATGGATTATTCATGCTATCACTAGAGATGAAGCCTGGAAGATTTTTGTTTGACATTGCATATCTTCTGGATTTCTTGTCAACAAGCTTGCTTGGAATGGGATTGGTTTCCACACCCTTCTCATCATGTGTGAGCCAATAACCATATAGGGTTTGTTTGTCATCAAGAGCATATGGAAAGCTTGGGAAGCTATTAAGCCTTGGGTTTGATGGGTTGGGGATGAGGTCTAAAATGGTCTCTCCTTGAATCAACAAAACATTTGGTGGTCTCCCCTATTTACCATTCAGGGTACTCCCCTTGCTAAGACTCAAGGTGCTAGGGCTCTGCATTTTTTCAAAAAAGGCTTCAAAACTCCCAAGGACCTCTTCTCGAAGGTCTCCATGAGTTTCAGGTCCTACGAAGATATGCAAGTACAATACCTCCTTATCCACTTAGATTGACAGACTTTTGACCTATTGCTCTCTTCAATTCCAATTCACTTAATTCATAAAGTGGGTATTCAGTCTATTCGACCTTGGTGGCATGATTGGAAGTGGTATCCTACCACTCCATTTTCCAATTATAAGCCAAGTCTAGGATATTGATGGTGTTTGCCCCATCTTCTGATGGTGGACATGCTAGACCAGAGATGGCATTTGCAATCTTCTCTTCCTGAATGGAGAAAACACTTTCATACCATTGGGAGTGCTATAATAGAACCCAAGATTTCCCATTTTTCTTGGTGCCTTGCCTTCAAAGTTCTTCCCCTGGGGTCTCGAATCAAACATATTGGGGTTCCAAATCCTAGATGCCCTTTTTGTGGACAAATAGAGTCTTTCTTGCATATCTTATGATTTTGTAGGCATGCCCAAAATTATTGGCATAGGATTCATGATTTTTTCAAGCCATTTAGGCCTAAATCTTTTTCTTGGCACATGATTTTCCTAGGTGATTCTCCCAGAATCCCTTAGAAATTCACCTAGATTTGGCATACTTTCAGACTGGAAATTTTGTTTACTCTATGGAAAGATAGGAATGTTTTTCTTTTCAGACATAGCTTTTTGGATATTAATATTAAAATGTACACTAAGGTATGCATTTTCAATAATGTAATTATGTAGATTCAAGTGCAAGCTAACAAAGTTGCCCTTGACGTAGCTCACCTGTAGGAGCTACTAAACCATTGGGGCAATGCTCCGTACACTATTGCTACAGTTCCTCCTTATGTCTTGGCAGAAACCTTGATGCCTCATGGTCATCATTCATTGTGTCATTCCTTAGGACTCCACTCATACACCTCACGCTCCTAGGCTTCCTGCCACCACTCTCCCAGCAATGGAAATGGTGGATGGAGGTGCCACTTAGCTTCCTTGTCCCATGGTGGTTTTGGTTGGTCCTCGGCTCCTCCTCCTAGTACTCATTAGGAATTTTCTAGAAAATGGCCTCACATGGATCTGGAAATTTCTCCTTTGTGGCCAGAGTTCAAAGATGCAAAGGTTGCCACTAATCCTCCTGTTGCTGCTACAAAAGATAGCTAGACTATTCCTAGGCTAACCCCCAATCCTAAAGATGATTGGGGCTTCCATGACAAAGATGAACCACCACCCTCGGCTGGCACTGCTTTGGCTACATGATGTTTCCTTATATAAGTTTTTCTTTTTAATGAATAGTGTATGATTCTAGCTATGGCCATGTGTTTTTGCTCCGGCTATGGCTGTGTGAACTCATTCACCAAGTGATCTAATATCCCCCAACCCTTTTTTGTTAATTTTATTCTCATTATATTTTTATTAATAGAAAAGAACCATTCATCAAAAAATAATCTTAGTCTTTATATGCGAAATGGGAATAGTAGTGCATGATAAGCTAGATATAATTCTTAACTACTGATGCATTTTTTTGTTTTACTAGTTCAACATATTGCATCTATCAGTGCAATCATTTCTAAAACTTAGATTAATTAGATTTGATGTCTTTATAAATCTAAATATCTATTTATCATTGTTTCAATTGGCTATGAACAAGAGAAAAATTAATCCCAAAACTTAAATTTTAATAAATTTCTATAATTAAATAAATTTAAATTTCCATAACTAAATAATTGATTATCTTTGAAGAAGCCTCTACAAAAAATTCTTTTCTGTAATTATATAATTATATTTTATAAGGAAAAAATAACTATGCCAATAAATAAAGAGATACATGTTATGTAATATTATAATAATAATTTATATTCTAACTAAATATAGATGTACAATGACACTACATTAGAGTTATATATTATATATTTAATAATACAAATTACTTTAGATAATTTATAGGTAAATGTTTATTTCATTAATTTTAATGTTTGTTTATAATTTATGATCTTTTCTTTCAAATTTACTTATTATTTTAGAAATTTATTTTAAAATTTGATTGAAACATTTCCTCTTTTGATTTTAATAATTTTGATTATTACATTTAGCTTATTCTATTTTAATTTTAAGAGATAATTAGTATGAAGAACTTAATTATAAATATTCATCTATTTAAATTATTTAGCTCTATTTTAAAAATTCTATAATTAATATTTTTATAAATTGACAATTTTTATTTAAATATATTTTAAATGAAATAATTATAGCATAATAGTTTTTTGATTTTTTTAAATTTCCAAGTATCTATATCATTATACTTTTAACAATCTCTTCATATCTCATCTGCTTTATTTCAATTATATCTCTATATCTCTCCTTTATTTCAATTCTATCTCTATATCTCTCCTTTATTTACTTAGACTAATAGGCATTTAACATGCATGTACAATGTGAAACTTAAGCAGCAATGAAAATGAGAAAATAATGCCTTGGAAAGTCCTTGTGATAGATCATAGTGAAAATTTTATAAATATTTCAAATTCACTTATTATAAATGGTGTAATATTTTGTGTAAGAATAGGTTTTGGTTATTAAAGATGGAAAAGATGGAGAAGTTATAAAAGTAGCATTTTATTTATTCAAACTATGTCATTTAGTCTTTATTGAGAATTGTGTCTCAACCTTGCAAGCTTTTTCCAGAAAAACTCTAGAATTTTTTTTAAAAATTCTAGAATTTGTTTGTGGTAGTTTTCTACATGTTTATGAGTTGGAGAAAGGTGTATGATTTGTTTAAAATATGTCTAGTCTCTAGAGAAATGTAGAAGGGCTATTTTTTGAGTGTAAACAACTCATTATATGACTTTTATGGGGGTCTAAACTAGAGGACAAAATTATGGACAAAAATGGAATTTTTGGAGTTACAGATTACAAGTGGGTAACATGTGGCATGGTTGTTTTTCCCATGGTTTTTGCACATGGCTTAGTAAAACCACAAATGGTTTCTATGTGGAAAATCATTATAAAAGGAGGGCTTGGGGAGGTGTTTAAATCATCAAGTTCATTTTACAAGACTAGTGCTAGAAGGAGTCTTTCTAAGTCTGAGTTTGAGTTTGAGTTGTGGTGATGTGCTCCTGTAAGAAATTGCATTGCAAGTGTATTTTAATCTTCTAGATTTGGGAATACATTGTGCGGGTTTTAGAGGGTGGGGTTTTTCTCTTAGAAGGGTTTCCCCATGGCAATCATTATGTTATGTGTTAATTATTAGTTTATTATGTTATTGTGCATTTCTTGAGATCTTTGCAATAGTTAGTCAAAATTGCATAATCGTCCTCTCAAAGATTAGTATAGGAAGTGATTATACACACCTTAGCTTCATTACAAGTGGTGTCAAAGCCTGGCCCATTTTGGTTCTATTTGTTGGGTACAAGGTTTTTTGAGCTAATCAAAGTTTGAGTGGGAGCTTGTATAGAGGTTTTTATGTATGTGTTGCAGGATTGCAAAGATAGCAAACACATCAGGGAGGATTGATGTAGAGAATTTTTTTGGCACAAACTTTGAAATGTGGAAGCTGAAGATGGAAGATCTATTGATTGATCAGGATCTATGTGATGTAGTTAATGAAAAGAAGTTGAGGCTCACATATCCAAATTTAGCCACAAAGTATGATGTGAGAGATAGAAAAGCTAAAGTCTCATCAGATTGTGTCTTGTAGACTCCATATTGATTAATGTCCATGAGGAACCTACTGCAAGGAAGCTTTGGAAAAAGATAAGGGAGATCTATCAAGCGAAAACACTTGTGAACAAGATTTTCTTGAGGAAGAAGTTTTATTCCTTGTGATTGGAAGGAAGTGGAAATATTTTTGACCATCTTGAAAGTTTTAATATGTTGGTGACTCAACTGACCTCAATTGGGGTGTGGATGGATGAAGAAGAAAGGTGCCAAATATTGCTATGTTCATTGCCAGAATCATGTGATAGCCTTGTCATGGCCATAGGGAGCACTTTAGTTGTCTTGAAGATAGAAGACCTTGTTGGTTCTCTACTTTCTAAAGAGATGAGAAGGAAGGTATCTTTGAATGCAAAAGAGGCTTTGGGTGTTTGAGGAAGACTAAAGGAAAGATGAAAGAATGAGAAGCATCATTGTTGCTCTAAGTACAAGAATAAGGGGAGATCAAAATCTTGTGGTAAGGTGATCTCTTGGAATTGTGGCAAACTTGGACACTTATGAAAGAACTGCAAAGAGGAAAAGTAAAAGAAAAAGGAATATTTTGTTCTAAGTCTAAGAAGTAAGATGGAGATGATTTCATCATAGCCTTGGCCACTCATGTAGGTGATAATGCATGGTTGATAGACTCAAGTGCAAAGCTTTCTGATGAATCCTAATAGAAATTGGTTTAGTAAATATGAAAATTTTGATGGTGGTAAGGTGTATTTGGGTGATGACTCAGTTCTTGATATTGTTGGTCATGGAAGTATTCATGTGAAATTTTTTGATGGTAGAATTAGAAGATTTAATAGTGTCTTCCATATCTTAGGACTAATAAGGAATATGTTATCTATTAGCAAACTAATAGCTGTGGGTGTGCATGTATATTTTTCTAATGTAGGTGTGAAAATGGTGAGAGGTGCTATGGTAATAGCAAGAGGAAGTATATTGGGTACATTATACCAGCTTGATGCATGCATAGTTGAGTGTAATATTACTTTTGATAAGATTGTGAAGAGGACTACTTTGTTGGAGAAGGAGAGGGTATCTCTTTCAATAGATGGTCATAGTTTTTGGGTACCCAAGGGTGCTTTATCTATTGAATCAAAGTTACCTATAGAGAAGAATATGTTATGGTACCCAAGACTCGGCCACATAGGTGAGAAAGGTGTACAAACCTTAAAAAATAAAAACGTTGTTGATGGGTTGAATGATTGCAATCTCAATTTTGATTTTGTGAGCATTGTATCTATGTTAAACAAAACCACGTTCAGTTTTACTCAAGTTCTCATAGGTCCTCGTGTATTTTGGATCTAACCTATTCAGATGTATTTGGTGTAGTTAATGTTCCTTCTACTGGTATATCAATTTATTATGTTTCTTTCATGATGATTTTAGTAGAAGAACATGGGTTTATTTTCTTAGAGGTAAAGCTAAAGTTTTCAGTCATTTCAAAGAATTTAAACCAATGGTTGAGTTGTAGATTGGAAAGAAGATAAAGTGTTTGAGAACTAATAATGGTAGTGAATATTGCTCCAATGATTTTGACACATTTTGTAAAGATTGTGGTACTAAAAGAGAGAAGACAACTCCATATTCTCCACAGTAGAATGGAGTTGTAGAAAGAATGAATATGACCTTTATGGAGAAGGCTAGGAGTGTGCTGAGTGGAGCTAGACTGGAACAAAAGCTTTGGGCTAAAGCTATAGCCACTACCTGCTACCTGATAAATAGGTCTCCTACATCAACTCTTATTGATAAGACATCAATGGAAAAATGGTTGGGCCACAAGGCTTCACTTAGACATCTAAGAGTTTTTGGTTATGATGCATATGCTCATGTGCCAAAGGAGAAGTGGAGAAAATTGGACAAAAAATTTGTCAAATGTATCTTCATCAAATATAGCTATGGTGTGAAAAGATACAAGCTTTGGGATCTTTTTACACAAAATATATTTTACTCCATAAGTGTTATTTTTAGATAAACCAGGCCTTCTTCTATTATAATGTAGTCAGAATAGATAAAAGAAAAGAAAGATGTTATTCAACTTCCTGCTACACCTAAGAAAGTTGAATCGAGTCCCTTAGAAAGGCAAGTTGTTGAAGAGAGCTCTATGAGTTCTGAATTATTACAGGAAGAGAGAGAATTTGATCATGATCTTGAACGAGAACCAGATCTTGTTCAAAGGTCTAGTAGATAGAGAAAAGCACCATAAAGGTATGGATATTCTCTTAACGATTGGAGATGTATATTTTCTTTGAATGCTAATATTGATGAACCAAAATCTATAGAAGAGGCTCTTGATATGAATGATTTAGAGTCCTAGAAGTTAGCCATGGAAGAAGAGATCGAAGCTCTTAAGAGGAATGACACATGGGACCTTCTACCGTTTCCTAACTGGATAGAAGCTTGTTGGTTGTAAATGGGTGTTCAAAAGGAAGATGGGTTTAGATTGAAGCATTGAGAAGTACAAAGCACGATTGGTGAAATTTTTTCTCCTATAAAAAAAATGACATTCATTCAATTTTTACTTTCTATTGTACCAACTTATGATCTAGAAGTTGAGCAGATGGATGTGAAGACAATTTTCCTTCATGGAGATTTGGAGGAAGAAATTTCTATGACACAGCTAAAGCACTTTGTGGTGAAAGGGAAAAGTCCTTTTGTCTGTAAATTGACGAAATCCTTGTATGGTTTAAAACAAATTCCTAGGATGTGGTACCAAAATTTGGATACATATGTATTGAGTTTGGGATTTGTGTGATCCAAATTTGATCATTGTATATACTACAAGTCTAATGGTGATTATTTCCTAGTTATTGCATTATATTTTGATGACATTTTTATTGGCAAAGGGAAATGTTTGATTATAAAATTAAAATCTTAGATCTCAACAAAGTTTAAAATGAAAGATCTTGGTGCAACAAGGTACATTCTGAGAATGGATATTATAACAGATAGACAAAATAGAAATCTTTGGCTAGGCTAGAGTAAGTATGTTTGTAATCTTCTAAGAATATTCAATATGCCAGATTCTAGACCATTGAGTATTCCTGATAGTACAGGAACAAACCTTTCTAGCTCATAGTGTCCTTCATCCCATTGGAGATGGAAGAGATGACCTGAGTACTTTATGAGAGTGATGTTGGAAGTTTGATGTCACTATACAAATACATCAAAATAGTACAGGAACTTAATAAGAACTTAATGAGAGTTCTTCTCTAGGTAGATTGCAATCTGAATATCACTATAAATTGTCACTAGTACACCCTATTTGAACTCTATATTTGAACATAGCCTCTTAATCCAGATGGCTTCCTTGTAGGCATGAGTAGCTACCATATACTCTACCTTTGTAGTGGACAAAATGACCACAGATTTTCACTTGCTCATCCAACTAATTGCACCATTGAATAATGTAAACACATATGCACTGGTGGTACTTTGAGGTACCCCACAAGTATCCATAGCTTTACCATAGTACATGAACTTAATAAGAGCTTTACCATAGCATCCAAATGAAATTTTAATGTCACTATACAAACTTAAGTACCATCATGGATGTTGCATATTAATTTCAAATCACTAGATATTTAAGCTCTGGGAACATAGAATGAGAAAGCCTATATCCATTATTCTAAATTGCAAGTTAAAGGCTCAAGTTAAAACCATAACCTTTAATGCTGAAAGCTAGTCTAAGGCTGCCCCCAAACTAGTTGGGATAATAGCTGAACCCAATTTGCATTTGTGGACTGAACTTATCCATACCAAAAGAAAATGAATGATTTATCTTATTGAGAGTCTCCTCGATACAATAAGGATCAAAGATTAAGATACCATCACATTACCAATTACCATTTCCAACTCTCAAGAATAGTTATTCAAATCAATCCAATGAAAAACAAAGTATAACAGGGAGCCCTGACTGCAGAGCTTCCCTCACTAGGATTACAATCATCCATCAAAAAAAAGTAATAATATGCTATCATCCTAATAACCATAATCTAAAAATATTACATTCAAGTGCTCACAATGATATACGACTTACTCCAATTATCATCTAACCGAGTGTCTAACAAACAATTCTATCTTAAGTCTGATGATATGCATTTATGGGGTAAAGCTAAAACCCTACTTTAAACTCATCGTTAAGTCACCATCTCTTATTTTAATAGCTTACATGCTCATTAAGCCTAACATATCAAATCCCTTGCCTAGCCTATTTAGGGATGCTAATGTATGACAATAGCCAGCAAAGCCAAATATCTAAGCCCATGAAAAAGAACAAAAAAGAGGAAAGACATCAACATGAAATGCGAGTGAATTTTAGAAATTAGCCTAAATTCAAATTCAAACAACCATGTTGATGTAAAAAATTAATAGTTGTCAATTACCATTTGAAACAACAGATCATGCTACCATACATTCCAAGTAAATAGGAGAAAATGAACATATACACCCATTAATATAAACTATACTTCATATATATTAGGTTTTAGATATATCTTAAAAGAGAGTGAGTCTACTGTAATTACATTCTAGAACTATATACATCAGTGCCTATAGAAAGGAAAATATGTATAGTCCTATATTTGATATCTTCATAGGTTCTAAACTGATTATATCTATCATCCTATATTTCTTTCATAATTAATCCAATATTAGCAAAACCCTAACTATATAATACCAAAACCTATAAAAAACTAGTGACCACACCTCATTTCCAGATCACCATGACGACTTCACTAATATCACTTGGGTTCTCAATTTGACATTTGGGAGGAATTTTGAAACCAGACTTGGCCCTACTAGATTTCTCTGAGTTAGGTGTGCAGAAACCAAGAGCCTCTAGATTGTCAAGGTTTACTCCCAGTTGAATATATGCCTTAGAAAAAGTGAGGTAATCCATTAGCTAATCCCTATTTTCTTTAGCTATAATTCCTTGCTAGTGGAGCAAAAATTGAATGCTGGCCTTCACTTTTAGCCATTCATGGTAAAAGGCCAAACTCTCCCAAATTATTAGCGATAACCTTTGAAATGTAGTGGCTAAATTAGGGTCTCCCATTGATAATCTCATATACTTCTTCGAAAAAGGGATACAAATTTTATCATCAATACTCCTGACATCTTTCTCCAATCCCTTTCTCCAAGTTGGAATGAAGATATTAGATCAAAGCCTTATGATGTCCTCATTATCCACCTTTTCCTTTTTCATGCAGCCAATAAGGGACCCTATGATTTCACTATTGGTCCTCTAGGTGAATTCATAGTCAAATACCCCTTCTCCAATGGCTCTACTAATGGCCAATCAAGACATGTCATCAATAGGGTAGAGTATCATGTTCTAGCATTCCAATTTGACATTTATGTAAAAAGCCATGGTTCAATTCTCGGTTGCATGTAAGAGACAGATACGTGTTTCCATCTTTAAAGGGAAAGGCATTATTCAATAAAGAAGTCCAAAAGACCCATATAAAGCCAAAAGAAGCCTTTGGAAGGTGGATATAGTGATGTCCTCCTATGTTGCAACCTATTTGAATCGGCTTAATCTTGCCTTGGATCAAATATGATGAATCCATCATTAACTAAACCAAAGCCAACTACACATATAAAGGAGAATTGTATACCATCCCAATTCATGATGGAGAGAGAATCTGGGGTTGCTATAAGCCTTATGAGCTATTTGAGATCTATCCCTTAAACATTAATTTAACCAAAGCTATCTCTACCAATAACCTAAACCAAGAAAAGGAGCTAAAACACATGTATGAAGAACACAATTTTCTCTACCTATGAATAAATGAATAGCACCATCAAAATTAAATTTAAACCACTCATCCTAGGGAAGGGCCCATCTACAGTTTTCTCTAGCCTTCTTACTAAATTTCAAATAAACAAGTGGGGGGTTAATCAATTTAACCCAGTTTTTCTTCATGTGCTCACCCCATATGGAGAAGGAACCTTCCTCTTTTTGGGATTTTCTAAGGTGTGAGTTAGTAGTTTCAACAATACTAGCTTCAATTTTTGAAATTAGTTCTTTCGGCCCCAACTCAAGGTTTCAAAAGATACACCAATTTCTTTCCTTCTAGATTTCCCATATTAGAATGGATGGACATATGTTCCATAGTTTATTGTATATGCCCTTGGCCCAGTAGGTGGGTCATCCCTTAAGAAGGTCAAGCAAAGAATTTGGAAATGGTGTTGACCAACCCAACATTCTCCTAAGCCATTCCCAACACTTTAGGGAGAAGGGACATTTGAATAGAATGTGATTAGTGTCTTCACTATTGTTCTTACACAAAATAGATCTAGACAGACCTTACATGCCCAACTTCTTCAACCTATCCATGGTCAAAATTCTATTTTGGAATGCTAACCATAAGAAGAAACCTGCTTTCAAAAGAAACAATCAGTCCCAACATAGCTTGAGTGAAATATCCACCTCCATTCCATCTTTGGGAATCTAAGATAGCCCTATATCTACTTCTCACACTATAGTTACCATTATTAAAGGCTATCCATATTAGTTCATCTTATTTCTCAAATTGCCTAATCCTTCTATCTTCTAATAGCTTTTGATAAATATTAATTGATTTGGTATCCATGTCCAAGCCCTCCAAGGATTTCCACACCCATTTTGGATTCCCATTCTCATAAACTAATGTCATATAGTCACAAACTCTGATACCCAATAGAGAACTTAGTTTGTCTTTGAGGTCCTTAATTGTGTGGTGTCTATGCAAAAGAGGGTGACCATCCCATTAATCTTCCTAGAATAGTACCTCATTGCCCTTCCCTATAGCCCAAGTCAAATACTTAGAGATTAAGGGCCTACATTTAAGCATAAAGTTCTAGCATTCTGACCCTTTTGGGGGTTGTTTGGTCTTGAAGATAGATAGAGGATCCTTCTTATTCAAATACTTATTATATAATATCTTGGTCCATTTTTTATCACTATCCTTATATAGGTGCTAGATTAGTTTTGCCCCTAAAGCTTCATTTTGTCATTGGAGATTCTTGATCCCTAGACCACCTAATTCCTTAGGTTTGCAAAATTTTTCCCATTTAATGAGCACCAATTTTTTGTCCTCTTCACAATCTTTCTAAAGAAAATTATGTATTTTGGATTTGAATTTATGAAGGTTCCATTTGGACAAAGGTAGGCAAGATAATGGGAAGATCGGGATGGTTGATAATACTAATATGATCTTAGTACATTTTTCATCTTTTGTTAACCATTTATTCTTCTAGCATCTGAGTTTAGCATCCATTTTCTCAAGGGTATTTCTCCACACTTTTTTGAATTTTGATCCTTTTTCAAGGGCGATTCCCAAATATTTGCAAGGGAATCACCCTTTCTTATGCCCCATGATATTGCAAATCTATTTTTCCACTGTAGGTTTCATATTTATGAAGCATATCTCATATTCACTCTCATTGACTTTTTGACTTGAAGCTTCCATATATGCTTTAACAATGGATTTAAGATCCCAGGCATCATTCAACCTACTTCTACCTGGCAATATCATATTGTTAGCATATTGTTGATGGGTGATATTGGGAATGTTCTGAGTAATCGAGATACCTAATATTTTCCCTCTATTGTATGCACTAGTCACTGCTCTTCCAAAAGCTTTAGCCATGATGATGAAAAGGGAAGGGGATAGAGGGTCCTCTTTTCTGATACCTCTAAATGTGTCAAAGAAGCCTTCCAATGTTCCATTGATGAGAATCAAGATTTTAGGGGTTGAAATGAATTTATAGATAAGGTTGATCCATTGGTGGGAGATGCCAAAGGCATCCATAATTTTACAGAGGAATGTCCAATCCACCATATCATAAGCTTTTTGGATATCTAATTTCAGGAACATACATGGCTCCTTATTCGTACAAGCTGAATGAATCATCTCTTGGATAGTGATAATACCATCTAGGATGGATCTGCCTAGCATGAAACCCATTTGTTCTTCTACAATAATTTTAGGTAGGATCTTCTTTAACCTATTGGCTAAAATTTTGGAGAAATTTTTGTAGATAGTATTGCATAGTGCGATGGGTCTAAAATCTCCTAAGGTTTCTAGTTCTGACTTTTTGGGAATCAAGGTAATGAATGATTGATTAATTTCTGATAAGAGAGCACCCCCATTTCTAGATGCTTCAATTTCTTTCCAAAGGTCTATGTTTATGATATCCTAGCATTTTTTATAAAGCAAAACTTGGAAGCTATCTAGGCCTGGGGACTTGTCTGGATTCATTTTGAAAACCACTAATCTAACTTCTTCCAATGAGATGGAGTTGTTTAACTCCTTATTATCTTCCATAGTGACCATTTTAGGTATTACTTTATGTAACTTGTCCTATGTTGTTCTATTGGACCCTTCATAGTTGTTTAAGGTATTCTAAAAATGTTTAACAAAGATTTCTGCTATTTCACTAGGTTTATCTGATACAATGCCCTAATGATTTTTAATAGTCGATATTTTGAGATTTTTTTGTATAAAGTAGAATTATGAAATTATATTGTGTCATGGCCTCCCTCATCTAACCATTTCTCTCTAGATTTTTGTCTCCAAAAGACTTCTTCTTTGGTTAGGATATCCTCTTGCCTTGCAAGTAGTTCTTTTTCTCTCATATAATTGTCATTATCCATCCCTTTTTTAATCAATTGATTTTCTATATCTAATTTTTCTTTGAATATATCATTAAAGTGCTCCTTGTTCCATCTAAGGATTTGTTTCTTAAGTTTCCTCATTTTTGCTACAAATACATACATCTTAGATCCTTCAAATTTATCTTGTGTCCACCATTCTTTAATTTTATTAATGAAATCAGCATCTAGGAACCATATTTTCTCACATTTAAAAGGGTTCCTGGTGGGTTTTTACGGTTCTAAAAATTTGAATCTAACTAGAAAGTGATCAGACCTCGCAATAGGAAGCATGGAAGAGTGAAAGTTCAAGTTCTTAGGATCAAGATCCTCTTCAATCATGAACCTGACTAGTTTCTCTGGTATATATGCAAAATTTTGTCTCCTATTATTCCATGTATATATTCTATTGCTAATCGGTATATCTATTAGGCTATGGGAATCACACCATGCCTTGAAATCCTTGGAAGCTTGTGATAAATGCTGATTACCACCTATTTTTTCATTATTATTTAAAATTGTGTTGAAGTCTCCTCCTAATAAGAACAATTACCTTTCAAATTATCTATAGAAGAGCCAATTTCTTCCCATATTAATCACTTACCAAGGTTGGTAATAGGCCCATAAATATTAATGATGATGAATTTGAGGTCAAATTTGAGGCTCTTAACCAACCTCTCAACCAATTAGTATTTAATGTAATGATGTTTATGTCTACCTTCCTGGGATTCCAGAGGATCCCTAAATCCCCTAAAGCCCCTATTGATTCTTGAAAAATAGAGATCCAAAATCCTAACCTTTTATCTAATTTAGGAATCTCTACTTTATCTAGTTTAATTTCTTGGATGAGAATAATTTCTAAATCAAAAGATTTGAGGTTATTCTTTAGTAACCTCTTTTTGCTAGGGGCATTAAGTCCCTTAGCATTCCATGTCATGATCCTCATTGCTCTTCAAGAAGGCACTTCCCCTTCCCAACATTAAAAATTTGATCAATTTTTTGTTTCTCTTTGCTGTGCCCATCTGCTTCTCTGAGTTCTTATAATGATTTTCTACCTCTTTTTCCCTTTAATTTGCCACAGATAGGGGATTTAAGCCCTTCTTGATTCATCTGAATTCCCAGCTGATCTAGGTTGTCTTTTTCCATTTTGGATACACCAATTATACTTTCAGGGCTACAATCATTTTCTTCCTATACCAATTCTTTGAGAAATTGATACACTATGTCAGAATGGTTTTCTAAGTCTGCATCTGCACCCACTATGCCATTATTGCTATCAATTTTGTTCTTATGCTCCTTTTGCTCATCTTGCTCCATTAGCTGTGACTATCTTATGTCATTATCCTCCTTTTCAATTTTTAGTAAATATTTCCTTAAATATTTGTATGTGTAGTTCTTCCCTCCCAATTTGAGAATTTTTTTAATTAATTCCTCTTTTTGGGCAGCTGCACTTGCTTCAATATTTTCCTCACAAAAGACCTGAACTAGCTGATCAGTGAGGTTCAACTTGTCTTTTTCAATATTTGTTATGCTCAATTCCCCCATTACCGATTCGAGGGTATTGTCATTATTCTAAAAATTT